>CM053030.1:437960002-438587502 GCA_028564925.1 Lithobates sylvaticus
CCTCTCCTGCATCCAGCATGCTTTCTGAACGCACATTCAGTGCTGCTGGAGGCTTTGTAATTGATCAAAGAGTGCACCTGTCCACAGACTCCGTTGATAGGCTCACATTCATAAAAAAGAATCAGTCCTAGATCAGCAGCTATCAAGCACCTGATGCTGATGTAACTGATTGAATTTGCTATGGATCTGGGATCCCTTGAAGACTGCCTATGCTGCCTATCCTATTCCTCCTCAATCTAGATGATGCTAGCTTCCAACAATATTTTGGGTTTAGGGCACCACCACCCAAGGCCCAATTTGTCTGCCCCTGTTTAACAGTGGCATGTAATTACAGTTTTTGATATAATATTTCACAGGAGGGCCCGTTCCTGTGCCCACCAAGAGTATCTGTGAGGGGTTACAGTGTTGTGGCACCACCACCCAAGGCCCAATTTTTACGGCCCCTGTTTAACAGGGGCATGTAATTACAATTTTTGATATAATATTTCACAGCAGGGCCTGTTCCTGCACCCAACAAGAGTAACTGTGAGGGCTTACATTGTTCTGTCACCACCAAAACCAAAAGCCCAATTTTTATGCCCCTGTTTAACAGGGGCATGTAATTACAATTTTTGATATAATACTTCACAGCAGGGCCCATTCCTGCGCCCAACAAGAGTAACTGTGAGGGGTTACAGTGTTCTGGCACCACCAACACCTAAGGCCCAATTTTTCTGCAGAGTATATAGTGCAGTCCATATAGTATTTATACTGCTGTTCAGAGTATATAGTGCCTGGGGGCCTGGGGGACCCCCACGCCATTTTTTTTTACATTTTGGTGCAGGGTTTGCTTTAATATCCATACCAGACCTAAATGGCCATTTTTTTGGGGTATTTTTGGCGTGGGGTTTCCCTCAATATTCATACCAGACCCAAAGGGCCTGGTAATGGACTGCGAACCGAACCAGGGGGGGGGGGGGGGGCTGTTCGGCTCATCCCTAGTGTACAGTAAGGGATTAGGTCAATAGCAGTGGGTACACTATCACCAGATTGTGGGATTATAGATTTGCGCTGCTTTCTTTTTTTTTCTTGCCAAAAATGGAGACTTGCATAACTCTGGCTATAGACTTGCAGGGCTCTTGCTGTAGACTTGCAGGGCTCTTGCTGTAGACTTACCACTGCAACTCTTGCTAGAGACTTGCTACGCAAATTTGCTACAAATTGGAAAAGTGTCAACTAGAACTTGTGCTTCAAGTGCTCTGCAAGTGTACAACTTGCCAGGGAATATGTGCAGCAAGTTCGCACTTACAATTCAATACTGCCACAATTGTGTGGCAAGTTATCCTTGCTATCTGGGAGGGTGGGCTCGGGTTGCAGAGAGTGTGCTCCGAGTCCAACCAGGTGTGTTACAACAATGAATCAATATTCGCTGTTGAAACACTGATCCTCCTCTCGGTCAATCAGGAAGCGGGTTTTGATACTTGTCAACAGATTGGCTGAAAGGATAGGCGATCCTATTGGACCCCTAGGAGGAGGAGGGGAGGAGCTGTATGTCACCATGGAGAAGAGGACTCAGAGCTGAGCCGCTGCACCATGCTGCCTGTCCGACTGGCAAACAGCGGGGGGGGGGGGGGGGTGGGGGGGTGCCGCTCGGGGGGATGGGTTTGCCCCCCCAAAAAAAAAACACAGACAGCCAGTACCTAGCTGTCCTTCTGTGGCTACCGATCCCAGCACCACCTCTTTAGGCACTGCCAGCCCACCAGGCTGCAGCTGCCCCTTTTTCCAGCCATCTTGGCTAAACTTCCACAGTCCTCCCACACTGACTCTGCATCCATCTCAGACTGCTCTCACCCAGTCCTCTCAGGCATGCCTCTCAGTCCTCCCCGGCTGTAACCCTCACCAGCCCACCTGGCTGTCTTCCTCCCTAGAAATTTGCCCAAGAAGTGTTCTCCTGCTGTCCTACTCCTGCTCCCATGCCTCCAGTCAGGACACTCCTGTGTGTCGTGAAGAGGGTACCTTCTGCACCCGAGCCCAGGCCCAAGGTCACCCTGCCAGATTTGGGTTTACCCTCAATTGCCACCAACAGCCTAACACTTCATCTCCAGACTCCACCTGAACTCCTGTGCCCCAGCTGGGCTGACCTTGAGTATTTGAGGGGGCCGGCCCTTTGCTTGCCATCAATTGGGGATTGGTCAGGGCCCTCAGAATACTACAGGTAGCTCCTCCTCACATCCACTCCCATCCTTCTAGAATCTTCTGCAAGTTTCTAGAAGTAGGGGGAGGTATCAGAGGTGCTCCCTGTGAGTCATCACAGACTCAGACTCTGCCCTGACCCAGATAAAAAAAAGCCAAGCCTAAACAATTTTCCTACACTAACAAAAACCTATTCTAGCACACTAGAGGGTGCTACAGATGTTTATGGCACAAAACAGAAATCGCGCTTTAAGGAATGTAGGTAGCTGGTAGCACATCAAAATATGTACACAAAGTGCAGCACTAAATAATCAATGTGTATAATGATCACCATAGGTGAAAAAATATTATGTGAAAAAAAAAAATGAAAATCCATAGTCCCAAGTTAATAATTCAAATCCATCTTCCTCTTGAACGGTGCAGGTTAATCCACCGTATAGAAACCTCACCACTGTGCACCTCCACCACAAGTCAAAATATGCTTGCATATATGTAGGATTCAACTCTGCACAACATATCCCTCCTCCTGTATAGATCTCCTGCTAAGCAGAATTCCAAAGCTCCACCATATCCATGGAAAGAAAATCAGGGAAGCCACACAGTGTAAAACCGCAAACTTCCAATTTTATTAAAATAGTTATAATACTCACAATAGTAAAAAACAACTGCGCATGCATAGTTACAAAGCTGGTCCCAGCATTCAGGCGGACTATTTCAATTGTATCGGGTTGCATGATGACGGCACAGACGATGGCTCCACCCTACACGTTTCATCATATATAATGTCTTTCGATTTTAGATGTTTGTTTTTAAAATACCCCAAACGTCTCCTTCCATTTTTAAGTTTCACATCCATTTTTATTAATGTTTTCTGTTCCACAGAGGGAAAATACATGTAGTAATTTGTCTCATCTTTCTACGTGCTGTCTATGGCAGCCTGTGTGGTCAGACGGGGCACCCCTCTTGTCTCCATTGTCATCCAATGCAGCTATCAAGGAAATTACTGATTTGACAGATTGCACATTGTAGCTAAAAAGCTGACATTAAAAAAGCATTACAAATGCAGAAAAACAGTATGTTAATGCTATGCTAAAGCTAGTTAAAGCTGTGTAGCCATGGACAAGCTTTAACAAGCATTTTTACATATTAGATGTGTAAGTATGGGCCGTAAGTATCAAGTGATCATCCTTACTCAGTAAGATTGTTAGATTTTCTTTCACAGAATTCTAGCCTACAGCTTGATAATAGTTGCACATAAGGCAGCGCTTATTTCTAGCTAACAGCAATGTTACACTGTTTACTTCCAGTAGCATAATATAACAAGATGTTTTATATCTATCTCTAACACCGAACCCTACATGTACTGCTGAACTAAGATCCCTCTTTAAGTACAGTTTTTATTTTTATTTTTAACATCGAGCTCCAGGAAACGCATCTGGGAAAGTTTCATAGCTCCAGCATTATGGCAGCGATCCAAAGATAACTAGTTACACTGGCATGTTTGCATAATTTGGCAGGAATTGATTCATGTATTTTATTCTTTTTTTTTTTTTTCAATGATACAACTATTTGGCTCAACTGGGGATTAATCCAGCCTCATCCGGAGATTTTATTTTTCTTCAATAGCCAAACAATCTTCCTCTTGGAAAGAATCCATTGCTTTATTTCCATTACAACTCTGTCTATGCTGGTTTCTTAAGATTAATATACTCTGTGTTTGTGTTAAAAATGAGCGATGATTTACAATTTATATATCTTCACAATGCCTAAAAGGGGTCTCTGTGCTTCTTAGCAATTTTAGAGGTCAATAATGGAAAGTAAAGGAATACACTTATATACAGGATAGATGAGCGGAAGTGTTTATATAAGTCTATAAATACACATTGTATCTACATTACATAATGCACACAGAGGTTTCTTCCATTGTTGCCTAATTAAAGAATGTAATTGTTTGCTTTATGTCTTTCTTCTTTTCCACCAATAAGAGATATCCATTAACATCAAATAATTCAGTCAAGAAATTCATCCACTTATGGTAATACCATGTAGACTTATTTATTTTTACTGCAGCACATTACAGAGAACACTAAATCATGCTGTTCCATGAAGGCGCTTGCAATCTAATGTCGCTATTACATACAGAGAGTACAGGCAATGTGAAACAGAAGCCAATAAACTTACCAAATTGCTTTTGTATAGGCATACAAACTCCAAGCAGATAGTTTTTTTGGTGGGAGACACTGGGAGTTAGACCCACAACCAAGAGCTGCAAGACACCATGCAAAGAGTTGTTAGCCACTATGTAGGTCCAAACAGAAAAGAAAACTACCGTATATACTCGAGTATAAGCTGACACGAATATAAGACGAGGCACCTAATTTCACCACAAAAAACTGGGAAAACGTATTGACTCGAGTATAAGCCTAGGGTGAGAAATGCGCAGCTACTGAAGTTAGAACTTCAAACTTGGTAGTTAAGGGTTCTTAGATGCCCCCTAGCTGCAGCCAATTTGGGGTCTCTGGACCCAAAGGGTCCCAAAATGACATTGCTGCAGATGGACACAGTTGACCGACTTTGGGGCCCTGTATCTCGGGGCCACTTGGTGCTAGGAACCCCAAATTTGGATATGTTGGTTCCACTGGGTTTGCACACAAATTTGGGGTTCTTAGCACCAAGTAGCCCCGAGATACGGGGCCGCAAATTCGGGTCGGAAAATGTAATTTTTTTACTGCAGAAAAGTGCTTGACTCCAGTATAAGCCGAGGGGGGCACTTTCAGCACAAAAAAATGTGCAGAAAAACATGGCTTATACTCGAGTATATAAGGTATATGAATGCCCATGTTCATAGGTTTTTGTTCATGTCAGAAATCTTTTTCTCTACATACAAGTCAAAAGCAATGTAAATGCAAAGAGGAATAACTTGTGTCATTGGGTATGTGGTTGCCATCATCCCTTACATGGATAAGAAGTGAGAAAAACCTCTAATTGTGGGATTTTTAAAGCAAAAAATGATTAACATATATATTAACAATCCATAGAAAAGTTCATAGAAGAATCCAATACATGCGTCTAAATGTTAAAAACATAGCATACTACACTCCGCAGAGACTTGCCAACATATACCCCTCCCTAAGCCCAATATGCACGAGATGCAAGCAGGAACGGGGTTCCTTCCTCCATATGGTCTGGACCTGCCCTAAGATCCATCCATACTGTCGGGAGGTAGCAGGGACCTTGGAAAGGATCTGTGGAGTTGATATATTGCTTGACCCCCTTCTCTTCCTGCTTAGTTACCTGAGGGAAGTGGAGGGGGACAGGTACACCATACTATGCATGACCTTTATACTATTCTATGCCAGGAGAGAAATTCTTCTGCGATGGAGGGGAGAGGCGATCCCGACTAAAACTTCCTGGGAAACTACAATTAACAGAGTGCTACCACTTTTCAAAATTACGTATGAGAGCAGGAATTGTCCAACAAAATTCGACAAAATTTGGTCAACTGGGTAGATGCCTGTGGCGACAACCCTGCAACTGTATAGTGCTTAACTAGAATGTCTCGGACATAACAATAGCTGGTCCTAGGTCCCCCTTTTTGTTCCTGTCCCTCTTCCCTCCCTCCCCCCTTCTTGCCCCCCCCATCCATCCTCCCCTCCCCCAACCATACCCCCCCTCCTCCCCCTCTTTCCTACCCCCTCCTCCCAGGACAAGGGGGCGGCGAATGCCCTAGGAGACAGATAACCTGCTATATTCTTTGTACACATCCTGCCTACTGTAATATATGCTTGACCCAAATCTTTGTAACAGTGTGAATCTCCTGACTATACTGCCCAAGCTTGTATTTAATATAGCTTTGTAATTACTGTCATCCTGTAAGAAATGTATTTCATTGTTCTGTCAATGCCCTTTTTATACCTGTTATTTTCAAAATAAAAAACCTTTACTGTTAAAAACATTAAATGATTTGAAACGAGTGATACTGTCCTCTGTAAAATCCAGGGACCTCCAGGACAACTGGTGGTGATGGAAAAGAGCAGTTAATCCAACGCGTTTCAATAGTTATTATTAATATGTTCTTCGTCAGAGATATTATATCACTGCATGACCCCCCCCCCCCCCTGGTCTTAATGAGGTAGACAATTTTAGACCAATTCTTGAAGGCTTCAGTTCTGGTAAAACAGATTGATGCCCAGAGCCAACCTATAGTTGATAAATCTCTGAGCCTTCTCCCTATCTATACTTTTGTTTCCAGTATTCAATTTCACCTTTGGGAATAATCAAACTCTTTGGGTGTCTGTCGTTTGACATGATGCTATTTGGTTATTTTCTTTCCTTCCCATCTTTATACTTTTTGTGACTGCGAGATTTCCATGGGATTGAGCTTTGTGAGAGAGTGTTCTTTGATTACAATGTGTACGCATATATAGGGTTTTTATAATATATGTCCCCCTTCTATTTGTAGGTGATCCTAGATCAGATTGACCTCTAAGAAGGGAGAGACACATTTTGTTGGTAAATTGAGATCTGGTATGTATGGCGGATTGGCATTTTCCATGAGGTGCTCAATTAGGGAGAGTCTCCATTTACCATGCCCTCCCGTTAGGAGGGTGTGGGATCAAAATAAGCACATGTACTAACCCTATGTATCCATACCTGGCACAGAAGGGACCAAACATCTTATCATATGTTGGGGCCTTTTTTCTGTCCTCCAGGAGGTGGTTTTTCCACCCATGGAGGTAGTGTGTGTCGGTGGTTTTTGTCCCTAAATGTAACCATTATTCCTGTCAATAGGAAGTTTGGCTTTTCTATATCGCGATGAGCGATGGGCATTTTATGCTTCTTTTTACGCCCCATTGAAACGTATTTTTATTATTACAATTTCCTTATTTTTCATCAAATATGGCCATTTTTTACTCTCCCATGTAACACACTCTGGGGATTCAGTAGTTATATGGCCTGGACAATGCCGTGTGATCTATACGCCTACTTGGTCGTCCACCATTTTTGACAACATCATGGAAGATAGGATGTTCTATGACCTTGAGGAGGCATCACGCCAGGGTTTTCCCTAGACGTGATGTATTTCCACTCAATGTTTGTCCTTTACTCAGCTTTTTAATATTTTCATCCTGCATGACCCCTTCCTGTTTTCCTGGGTATATATATCCAGGGGACAGGAATGATGTGGTTTCTACGTCACGTCCGGACCACATCCTTTGCGGCCGGACATGCTGCGTAGTACATCCATGCCTTACTAACGATGAAGCGGTGTGCTGTTGCGTTCCGCATCATCACGCATCATATCCAGTCCGCATTCTTGGTGGCCGGATGTGTTGCAAGGCATGTCTGGGCTATTGATGACGCGGTGCGCTATTGCGTGCCGCGTCATCACGCATCACATGGGGCGTCGATCCTTTAAAAGGACGCCAGGGACGGTAAATGGCGCCATTTCCTCTCCACAACTGGATAGACGTAGGAGTATCTAACGGGGACATGCCTGTTTGGTGACCACTTGGAGACTGTTTCTCTATGCGGGGTAAGTTCTTGTCTCTCTCTTTTATGAGAGTAAACTATGTATCTACCTATATATTTAGAAAATAGCTTTATTTCTTGGTCACCACTTAACAGAATAATTTTCTATACAGTACCCGGGAAAACCTTGTTTTCAAGCGCCATTTGTTGGATTGATCTTATCCGGCCTTCCCGTATGAGATATATTAGGGGTATATGTCTCACTGTGCTTACCAAGGTTTAGAACCATATTCTGAACATCATGGGGAATGCATCTGCCATTTGAAATTCATTTAAGTAAGTTATCTTGCACATAAGTTGTATTAATGTATAGGTAATATGACTTGTTTGAAACTTTGTAAAATTGTATGTACTATATGGATTTTTTTGATCTATCATAGAGAGTGATATAATATCCCTGGCGAAGAATGTATTAATAATAACTATTGAAACGCGTTGGATGAACCGCTCTTTTCCGTCACCACCAGTTGTCCTGGAGGTCCCTGGATTTTACAGCGGACAGTATCACTCTTTTCAAATCATTTAATGTTTTTAACATTTAAACGCATGTATTGGATTCTTCTATGAACTTTTCTATGGATTGTTAATACATATGTTAATAATTTTTTGCAAATAAATACATTTTTAATATATGGACTTTGTTGCCTTAAAAATCCCACAATTAGAGTTTTTTCTCACTTCTTAAGCTATGTAAATGCTGCCTTATTCAGCTTAGAAGGTCAAAGGTGCAGAAAACACATAAGTGAAGGTAAGTTCATATGAAGACACCTCTAAATTTCACTTTTAAACGTGAGCTCAGGGCTCATACCTACAAATAATTTCATTGCAAACACAATGGCTCACACACAATCAATAGTTTGATTGTGGGCTTTCTTTATTCTTATCTTTGTAATACAATATCAAGCACTACAGTAGTGCAAATATATAAGTAGGTATTCTGTTTATAAGCCCTTTCAGCTTTTAAACCTAGGCCAAGTTATGCAGGGAGGTCTGTGCCTCAAGAGTTCTCATTTTTTAAGATATCTTATTCAACTACCTTCCAGGGTTTAGGTATTGGAACAAAGCTGTACAAACCTGGAGTAAGACTTGAACCTCCTAAGACTGGCTCCTATATGTAGTATGGCGTATACGCAGGAACCTCCAATTTGAAATGCTAATGCTGGCAGGATGTGCTTAAGTCTTTAGTAAATAACCAGAATCTCCTAGGAACTAAAATGACATATATATGAGATATCCTGGTCTACTGTAGCTATTGTGATCATAAAACATTTAACATATTTAAAGCAACTGGTAATTAAATCAGCTGGGAAGGTTCTGGAAGTTTAATCAGGATAGGTCAATCTATCCCCCCAGAACATTCCAGAAGGCCCCAATCCCCCTATTGTGAGGCTGTGAGGGGTTTGTACCAGTCGCCAGAAGGATTTAGGAGCATACCACCCACCCTCCCTTGTCGCGGCCTGTTTTTGTGGTGGGTCTCTTTCATGACCGAAATGGAACTGGTAGAAGATTATTTTAATCTTAAAATAAAATTGAAACCTCAGGCCTTAATGACTGGGCTAATGTGTTTTACTGTTTTGAAAAATATACACTATATTGTCAAAAGTATTGGGACACCTGCTTTTACACGAACTTGAACTTTAATGGCACCCCAATCTTAGTCTGTAGGGTTCAATATTGAATTGGCCTTTGCAGCTATAACAGCTTCAACTCTTCTGGGAAGGCTGTCCACAAGGTTTATTAGTGTGTCTATGAGAATATTTGACCATTTTTCCAGAAGCGCATTTGTGAGGTCAGGCACTGATGTTGGCCTGGCTCGCAGTCTCCGCTCTAATTCATCTCAAAGGTGTTCTATCCAGGTTGAGGTCAGGACTCTGTGCAGGCCAGTCAAGTTCCTCCACCCCAAACTCACTTATTCATGTCTTTATGGACCTTTCTTTGTGCACTCTTTCAAATTATTTGGTGGAGGGTGGATTATGGTGTGGGGTTGTTTTTCAGGGGTTGGGCTTGGTCCCTTAGTTCCAGTAAAGGAAACTCTTAAGGCGTCAGCATACCAAGACATTTTGGACAATTTCATGCACCCAACTTTGTGGGAACAGTTTGGGGATGGCCCATTCCTGTTCTAACATGACTGCGCACCAGTGCACAAAACAAGGTCCAAAAAGAAATGGAACGAATTTGGGGTTAAGGAACTTGACCGCCCTGCACAAAGTCCTGACCTCAACCCGATAGAACACTTTTGGGATGAATTTGAGCAAAGACTGAGAGCCAGGCCTTCTCGTCCAACATCATTGCCTGACCTCACAAATGCGCTTCTGGAAGAATGGTTAAACATTCCCATAGACACACTCCTAAACCTTGTGGACAGCCTCCCCAGAAGAGTTAAGCTGTTATAGCTGCAAAGGGTGAGTCAACTCAATATTGAACTCTATGGACAAGGACTGGGATGCCATTAAAGTTCATCTGTGTGTAAAGGCAGGTGTCACAATACTTTTGACAAGATAGACTATATTTCTTGATTTAAAAAAGTTATGGTATTTGTTAAATTTTTAAAAACCAAGAGAAAACTCACTCTATGAAGACCTGGGAGTCCGAATTTTCACACTCATTCAACCCCTTACAATGGTATAATGCAACTTCCATCCTACTTAAAGTCACCCATTGTATGACCCAATGGGAATCTCATTTGAAACTGCTGCATCGCAAAATTTCTCAAGAGAACTCTTCGTTAGGCTGGAGAAACTGTGAAGAGACAGGTACCCTCTGGCACATATGGTGGCTATGCTCCAAACTCTCCCCCCGTTTGGGAAAAAGTGTTATATTTCATCTCGTCTATAATAGGCGCTAGAACTTCTCCAGAACCAACCATGGCACATGGTTTTCAGAGTGAGGTGTGTAACTCACGCCGGTGGCCACGCTTTCCCGTTTTGTTGCAGTGGGCGAGCCATGCCTCTCATTCCCAATTACCAGACCACTCAGATATTTTATAAATATAGGCAATATGGGGGAGCTGATGAAGATGCAAATTAAGGACTCTGAACGGACGCTCTCCAAGAACAATTCAAAAGCCTTTATTGGTAAAATATGGAATCACACAAAAATAGGTCACAGCAAAGCAAGAAAATAGCTAATGCATTTCACACTACCAAGAGTGCTTACTCATAGCTTGAGTAAGCACTCTTGGTAGTGTGAAATGCATTAGCTATTTTCTTGCTTTGCTGTGACCTATTTTTGTGTGATTCCATATTTTACCAATAAAGGCTTTTGAATTTTTCTTGGAGTGCGGCCGTTCAGAGTCCTTAATTTGCATCTTCATCAGCTTGTGCCGTGCCTGCACCCAGGTTCTCTAACCATAGGAACAGCTGTGGGATTGAGTTTGGGTGGATCATCCTGGAGCGGTGGATCTCTTCATACTACCAATATGGGGGAGCTGCGATATGCCCCAGTTGAAGTCCATTGGGATGAAATGCGTCAGAATTGCATTTTACTGCTCCCCGCATTGCTTTTAACCCTTGTGATCACATTCTTGTACACATCTATGACTTGATGTATGTACTTTTTACAATAAATCCTCCTTTTTGACCTGCACCATATGAAGCCTTTTTGTTTTTTATCATCCTTACATTGGTCTGGGTGAGAACACCTGCCTACTTCCTACCAACTTCTGGATTGATCCCCAATCGGGTTCCAGTTCCATTAAGCCTCGTGCAACATTGGAGTCCCAGGCTTTGGCCGATACAAGCTCGATTGATCCACTGCCGCTGACATGTGAGTCCACTCCATCTGGTAAGAGTATACATCTATATTTTCTTGGTGGATGTAATACTATTTCTGGTGTCTCAACGACCGGTCACACACTATTCCACTATTCAAAGTCTCATCTCAAGAGTGGATCCTAATGCCACGTACACATGATCGGATTTTCCGACAACAAATGTTGGATGTGAGCTTGTTGGTGGAATGTCCGACCGTGTGTATGCTCCATCGAACATTTGTTGTCGGACTTTCAGCCAACAAATGTTGGCTAGCTGGTTCTCAAATTTTCCGCCAACAAATTTTTGTTGTCGGACTTTCTGATCCTGTGTACACAAGTCCGTCACACAAAAGTCCATGCATGCTTAGAAGCAGAAGTGGTCGGTTTTGTAAACTAGGGTTCGTAATGGAAAATTAACATTCGAGACGTGGCAAATTATGGAATCTCCAAATGCAGCGCACAATTCTCTTCTTCTTTAATGGGATAATAATGAAGCTGCTTTGCTGGTGATACTGATGGAGTTATTGCAAACTAATTTTCAAAGGCTTTTTTTTTCAAGTGATATCAATAATAATAATAATAATAATAATAATAGCCCTAAATGAAAAACGCAAAAAGAAAAGCGCGAATCAACACACACCAAACTTCTACTAACACGAAATTAGCATAAGGAGCCCAAATGGTGGCACTAAAGAGCTGAAAAACCACGTAGTACATCTAGTACGTCACTACGTTTGTAATTGTTGGCCAACATTTGTGTGACTGTATGCAAGTTGGAACCAACAACCTTCGAACAAAATTCCAAGTTTTGTTGTCGGAAAGTCCGATCGTGTGTACTGCGCATAACTCCTTCACATTTGTGGACATTTTCTCAAATGAGCTCACTGTAGTGGTGATTGCACGTTTTCACTGTTTTGGTCACTGGGCTTCACTATTATTAATTTACGGTATACAGTATTATTTTTTCTGTATACATTAGTATTTTATGTTTACACATCTTTAATGTACTGTATAGTATATTGGATTTTTGATGGTTCTCAGCGCTACACTGTGTTTTCGCATATTTCTTTGACTTTGTTTTAGTGTTAGCAGCTTTACATATGATTGGTTAAGCACAGTAATTTCCCAAACCTTTCCACATCTTAGAAACCTCCTGATTTTGCTTCTTTTGTGATCCACCTCAACACTCAGACCCAATTTGAGTTCATGTTTTCTGTAAAAAATGGCAAAGGACAATCCTTTTGTGGACAGTGGTTGGCTAGGCTTCAACACTCCTCATGTATTATCTATCTGCAACGGTAGCACGATAACCTCCACTGTTCTTCTTTTGGTTGTCACCCTTAATGTATGTTTCCTATTCTCTCTGTCGCCGACATCCTTTTTAACATTTGAGATGTCCCCAGCTAATTGCTTCTTTGGTTGTTTTTCCTTTTTGCAGACTCATGTATGTCTTCATTTTTAAAATCTTGATAAATACCATTGTTGGAAAAAAAAATGTGTGAAAACCAATAAACAAGGCTGTGGCCATTACAAATCCAAGTTGGTGTTTTTTTGTTATTATTGGCTCGTCTGGAGATTAATTCTGCCTACCATCCCATGAACTGACTGCACTGAATGTACACCGTTGGGTAACAATAATGTTGCAAACACTTGCAATATGAACAATAGTGAGCACTGCGACAGGCCTTCAAATTTGGTACCTCTATTAGATGCCAAGTATAAGCTTTTATGAGCTACAAAGCTTCGGTTTTGTTATAGAACCGGACAAATAATGAAGCTTATGTAGATAGATTGTTTACTTGGCCTGCAATGCTTTGCTAAGGCCAGTCCTGCCGGGTCAATATTATTATTATTCCTTCAGACAAAAACGTGGCTAGAACAATTTAAATACCATGTCTGTTTTTTTAATTTGAGTAAATTTAGTTAATCCCCAGACATACATGTTTAACTATTTAGACATTTATTAGATGGCCCTTTGACTTTCTGAACAGTGACCACAGCAAATGTTCTGTCTCACAGATCTTTTCTTACTTAGCATCACAGTGTTCTTAGTGCCAGTAGGAAGGCTTCAGCATTCTTAGCTGCAAACAATGTGACATGGATGTTGGCCAACACAACTAGAAAGACTATAAAGCCTGTGAATGGAAATTACACACTAAGCATCAGCATTAAAGCAGCCATTATTTATGTCAATAATGCCAGTGTAGTTTGGCGGGTGGTCCCATTTCCCAGCTACTAGTTTGCAAGTTTCTTAGAGGCGTCTCTGGAAGCCTTTTGGAATTTTTCTTTATACCTTTTCCTTTTCCTGTTGCAGAAACTGTAAATAAAACTTTGAGTACTAGATTGTATATTCAGCCAAGATATTCAGGAAATCTGGCCATTAACCATTAACTGTAATGTAAAGAGGCAAAAACCCTTAAATGCATGTAAAATAAACTGAGGGAATCTGTCCATATGGGCAGAATTATTTAAATTCAAATGACTTTATTTAATAATGGTTGCTATTAAGTTACATAGTTAATAAGGTTGGAATATAGTAACGTACATCAGTTTCTTAGAATTGCTGTAGATTAGGTCCAGAGAAAGACGCTGTATGGATATTCAACTGGAGTTTAGAATTTTTGCAGTTGAGTGAAATGCACACACACACAATCACACACACTTTAAGTTGTAAAAGTAATGAAAAGTAGGCACCATGCCTGCATGTACCTTCCAATAAGTGTTGCCAACCTACCAGATTGAAATTAACTGACACAGCCAAGTTTTTACTGGCATATCTAAAAGTTACAAAATTACAGTTTTAAGTGCAAATTTCAGTATTTAGGCTACAAACAAGTACAATATGCAATCAGCGATGTGATTGAAGATAGATATTAAGGCAAAAAACATATTTCCTTTTTATTTTCGATATAGTAAGTAGGAAGCTCAGCAACAGGACTGAGGAGGGCAAGCATTTAGAATGGGTGAGCACACACGTGAAATTGACTCTCACAGTGACACTGACAGCAATGTGCAGCAGCACAGATGACACGACATGGCACGTCCCCTCCTGAGTTACAGTGACAGTCTCTCTCCATGCCAGATGGTCCCTTCTGTCCAAACAGCACTGAAAGTCCCACTCCAGTCTTGCCTTGATTCCGTCCCGCAGATCCGCACATGAGGCTCCGGCCACTCCACTCGGCTCCCTTACGCAATGACATCGCACAACACGCCTCCACCCAGACCTGCCCCCTCCAGGGCTGCCCAAACGCACTGTAGCAGGCAAGGCACTCGGATGGTCTCAGCCGGCTCTGGACTAGAACTGCGTATGCTTGAGATGAGCATCACAGCCATATTTTTTACTGGAGACCTTTTCCTGTTGCGGGCATTTACAGGGGGTCCCCGACTTACGAACACCCGACCTACGAACAACCCCTACTTACGAACGGGGTGCTGCGGGGACCCTCCGCCATTTTCCGGTGGTTTTCGGCGTCTTTCGGCCGTTCTGCGCATGCGCGGCCATACGGAGAGTCGAAAAATGCCGGAAATGTCCGTAATTTGCCGCGCATGCGCAGAACGGCAACAGACGGAACATCGGAAATGTCCGGAAATCTCCGTATTTGTCGGTCTGCGCATGCGCGCCGACTTACGAACATTTCCGAGTTCCGTACACGGGGCCAGTGCCTAACGAGTTCGTAACTCGGGGACCCCCTGTACTGGCAGAAGAAAAATAACTTTTATAGCCACAAGGAATGGTTGGCCCATACCTCCCATGCCTAGTTATTGGTCCTTACGTTTTATGGGTGGGCACAATAATTACTAGGAAGTAGAGGGGATGGGCTAGCCCTTGACTTTGGAAAGCAAATGCAGCATCTGAATATCAAAGCAAGCCAGGTTTTACAGGTTCCAGGTAACTGGAAAACATAGCTAAAGAAATGTGTAGGTTGCAGAGGGTGCCTGTTTTCAATTTGTATGTCAGTTGGACTATATTTGTGAATGAAAATGTTCACTTAAATGCAACACAATGAAGAAAGAAGTCTAATTAACCCATAATAATATTTTTTTTGTGCTTTATGCATTAAACTGTAAGCAGGAAGAAAAAAAAAAAAAAAAGCAGCAGTTAACATATTTTAGATTAGCAGCCTTATGCACTTTTCTGAACTGTGTGACAAGTGTGTAAACAGGTTTAACAGATCGCCCACTATGGACCACCGGGAAACTACAAACCATTGACATCTTCACAGTTTACACTTATGCCGTGTACACATGGTCGGATTTTCCGATGGGAAATGTTGGATGTGAGCTTGTTGGCTGAAAGTCCAACCCTGTCTATGCTCCATTGTACATTTGTTGTCGGACTTTCCGCCAACGAATGTTGGCTAGCAGGTTCTCAAATTTTCTGCCAACAAAACGTTGTTGTCAGAATTTCCGATCGCATGTACACAAGTCCGTGGCACAAAATTTCATGCATGCTCGGAATCAAGCAGAAGGAGCTGCACTGGCTATTGAGCTTCCTTTTTCTCGGCTCGTCGTACGTCTTGTACGTCACCGCGTTCCCACGTTCATAATTGTTGGCCAACATTTGTGTGTAAGCAAGACAAGTTGGAGCCAACATCCTTCAAACAAAAATCCATGGTTTTGTTGTCGGAAAGTCTGATCGTGTGTACGGGGCATTAGTCTAACTTCATGGGTTAGTGGCATACTCAGGCCGGAGGCACTACACCAATTCAGAGCCCCACACACAGAAGGACTGCGCCTTCTCTTCTTCAGCAGGTGGCATTATCTGTTCCTACCTCTCCCGGCAATAGACTACAAAGACATTTTGTGAAAGTAGTGTAGAACACTGAATTATCTTCACCAGCCTATTATGACACATTATCCTGTTCATTAAAGTGATTGTAAACCTTAGAAATGAAAAGTTAACAAAGCACTTCCCTCTATAGTGTGTACTTACCTGAATCCAAAGCACCAAGTCTGGTTCCTCTCTGATCTACTATCCCTCTGCTATCTGCATGAGAACTGATAGAACTATAAGCTGACATCTTACTCTCCTGGGAGATGACTTGCCCCCATTCAGCGCACTGCACGTGACTCATAGACTCAGGTCAGTGTTTTTCTCTATGAGCCTGCTGGAGGGGGCTGTGTCCCTTCCCTCCAATCAGATATCAGATATCAATGAGTTCTGTGCTTTAGTTCTGCAATGTGTGTGTAAAGTCAAATTCTCACCCCCTGCTTTCTGCTGCTGAGAGATGGTGTGTAAAATGTGTGTTTTAGAAGGCTGTAAATGCAAGAGTGCTGCAGATAAACAGGTACAACTTATGTGGGAGGATTTTTTTTCATCTCTGTGCATCACCTGAGGCTTGTCCTTAGTCCTTAGGAGGGTTCTGCCTCATAGCGGGTCCCAATTAGGAGACTCCAAACACTAAGTAGAGTGCCAAGTCACTCCACCTACAGAACCTCAGTCACTAGCCACCACTGCTTCCTCTACCCAGCTGGCTGTTCTCCTTCTTACTGTATAATTCCCCATAACCTCAAGTGTTAATCATGATAGAAACTCTTGGATTCATAACTACAAGGGCTAACGCTAACTGTTGTACACTCTTTACTGTATAACCCAGAGGGTTAATTATGGCAGACACTCTCAATTCCCCAGTACTTCAGATACACTATTGGGGTTATTTACGAAAGGCAAATCCACTTTGCACTACAAGTGCAAACTACAAGTGCAAAGTGCACTTGAAATTGCACTGAAAGTGCACTTGGAAGTGCAGTCACTGTAGATCTAAGGGGTAGATCTGAAATGAGGGGAAGCTCTGCTGATTTTATTATCCAATCGTGTGCAAGCTAAAATGCTGTTTTTTTTCCTTGCACGTCCCCCTCTGATCTACAGCAACTGCACCCCCAAGTGCACTTTGCACTTGATGTGCAAAGTGGATTTGCCTTTAGTAAATAACCCCCTACTTTGTTAATCACACACTTGATTCCACTTCCAAGTAACTGAGACCAGGCAAATCTTCTCTAACCGAAAAATGTGTTTACTTAGTAAAACAGTAGTTACATGTTGAGGTAGCACAGTTTCGATGACATGGTAAATTTGCATAAAACACTATCCCTTCTCATATAGTGCAGCATACTAGATACAGTGGTGTGAAAAAGTGTTTGCCCCCTTCCTCATTTCCTCTTCCTTTGCATGTTTGTCACACTTAAGTGTTTCGGAACATCAAACCAATTTAAACAATAGTCAAGGACAACACAAGTAAACACAAAATGCAATTTGTAAATGAGGGTGTTTATTATTAAAGGTGAAAAAAAATCCAAACCATCATGGCCCTGTGTGAAAAAGTGATTGCCCCCTAAACCTAATAACTGGTTGGGCCACCCTTAGCAGCAACAACTGCAACCAAGCGTTTGCGATAACGTGCAATGAGGCTTTTACAGCGTCCTGGAGGAATTTTGGCCCACTCATCTTTGCAGAATTGTCCTAATTCAGTTACATTAGAGGGTTTTCGAGCATGAACGGCCTTTTTAAGGTCATACCACAACATCTCAATAGGATTCAGGTCAGGACTTTGGCTAGGCCACTCCAAAGTCTTCATTTTGTTTTTCTTCAGCCATTCGGTGGTGGACTTGCTGGTGTGTTTAGGATCATTGTCCTGCTGCAGAACCCAAGTTCGTTTCAGCTTGAGTACACGAACAGATGGTCGGACATTCTCCTTCAGGATCTCTTGGTAGACAGCAGAATTCATAGTTCCTTTTATCACGGCAAGTCTTCCAGGTCCTGAAGCAGCAAAACAGCCCCAGACCATCACACTACCACCACCATATTTTACTGTTGGTATAATGTTCTTTTTCTGAAATGCAGTGTTCCTTCTACGCCAGATATACTTGGACACACACCTTCCAAAGAGTTCCACTTTTGTCTCATCGGTCCACAGAATGTTGTCCCAAAAGTCTTGGGGATCATCAAGATGTGTTGTGGAGAAATTGAGACGAGCTTTGATGTTCTTTTTGCTCAGCAGTGGTTTTCTCCTTGGAACTCTGCCATGCAGGCCATTTTTGCCCAGTCTTTTCCTGATGGTGGAGGCATGAACGCTGACCTTAACTGAGGCAAGTGAGGCCTGCAGTTCCTTGGACGTTGTTGTGGGGTCTTTTGTGACCTCTTGGATGAGTCGTCGCTGCGCTCTTGGGGTAATTTTGGGCGGCCGGCCACTCCTGGGAAGGTTCACCACTGTTCCATGTCTTCGCCATTTGTGGATAATGGCTCTCACTGTGGTTCGCTGGATTCCCAAAGCTTTGGAAATGGCTTTATAACCCTTTCCAGACTGATAGATCTCAATTACTTTCTTTCTCAATTGTTCCTGAATTTCTTTGGGTCTCGGCATGATGTGTAGCTTTTAAGGATCTTCTGGTGGACCTTACTGTGTCAAGCAGCTCCTATTTAAGTGATGCCTTGATTGTGAACAGGTGTGGCAATAATCAGGCCTGGGTGTGGCTAGAGAAATTGAACTCAGGTGTGGACAACCACAGTTATAGTATGTTTTAACAAAGGGGGCAATCACTTTTTCACACAGGGCCATGATGGTTTGTATTTTTTTTCACCTTTAATAATAAACACCTTCATTTACAAATTGCATTTTGTGTTTACTTGTGTTGTCCTTGACTATTGTTTAAATTGGTTTGATGTTCCGAAACACTTAAGTGTGACAAACATGCAAAGGAACAGGAAATGAGGAAGGGGGCAAACACTTTTTCACACCACTGTATGACTGTGCTGTGCAACAGGCTGTGCTATTCCAGCATGGTGCTGTCCATCACCGGTATAAGGAAAAGTCTCTCTCCAAACAGTGTACTCAAAGTCCTTCTTTGTGGGAGCCTATGACCAGGTTCCATTAAAGGGTTACGCCACCGTTCTGGCAGGTCCTATAGTACATAGGGTTCTCACCTTATCACTCCCATACCCTGACTGCATCACAAGGCTGATCCTTCCCTGTAAATATCACCTGGGAAAGGGGAGTGAGTCACACACAGGGGAAGACGAAAACCCTTAATGGCGCGTACACACGGTCGGAATTCTCGTCGGAAAAAGCTCTGATGGTTTTCCCGTCAGAATTCCGACGGAATTTTCGCTCAAACTGTCTTGCCTACACACAGTCAAAACAAATTCCGACGGTCAATACATACAACACGTTCGACGGCACTATAAAAGGGAAGTTTAATGCTTCCGAGCATGCGTCAAATTGTTTCCGAGCATGCGTCGGAATTTTGCATGTTGGAATTGCATACACACGGTCGGAAAATCCGATAGAAAGGTTTTCCATCGGAAAAATTAAGAACCGGTTCTCAATCCAAAGTCCGTCGGAAATGCCGGCAGAAAAAGACCGATGGGTATACACACGGTCGGAAAATCCGATGAAAAGCTCCCATTGGACTGTTTCCATCGGAAATTCCGACCGTGTGTACACGGCATAACTCCTGCAGCACCAGCCAACAGTTACCAGAACAGGCTTAATAATAACCTTATGAAGGCTCCTGCCTACAAGTGGACTAAATTTTTTAGAAAAGCAGTATACATGGGTGGAAAGGACGGCAAGAATTAATTTTTCCTTATGTTTGTCCTTCACAAATTTGTATTTTTATTATTATTTTTGGCTGCTTCAAATTGCACAGATCCCTATAAATGTAAACATACAGGTGATTACGGTGAAATCTTTAAATGAGTTTACTCGTCTCTTGTATTTTTGTAGGCATGTGAAGCCAGATGATTGTGCTTTACTGTTCCCCTCTCTCAGTCCAATTCAATCAGTCTGCACAGACTAACATAAAACAACGCAATCTCCAGATGGCTTATCCTGAAGTTCATGTTTCTTAAGTTTATTAAAATCTGTACCCCTTTCTGAAAGCTAGAATTTAATAGATCCCCCTTCTACCCCCTAATGTCTATTTTAAATATAATTTATTATTTGCTGAAACTCTTTAGTGTTACGCTGATCTTGCAGAATGAAGTTGAAGTACTCCATGATCCCAGTAGAAATCCCCCCTAGGATATATGTACTGCTGGCTGACAACCAGTCAGCATTCAACTGGACTTGTTCTGTAAGGTTGAAGACATTTGGCTGCTTATCCAAGCAATTCCTCTGTTTTAATGAGTGTCACAAACATACCCCAGCATTTATATCCACATGGGTAACTCAGTCACCTTAATCCAGTCATCACAGAATGTGTCAAGGCAGACGTTGATTGTCCAATGACATGATGAGATGTGTGAAAGTTTGCTAAATTACCCTGTTCTAATTACATACTTCGTGGCATGATGTCATGAAGTCTGGGACAGTTGTTAATTATTTCAGTTATATAGCTAAAGGTGGGAAATGCTGAGAGATGTTAAAAAAGTATTATATGTGAAAGGTAGTGTCCAAGGCCCTCATCCTTGTTTAGGGACGGTTGGTCCTGTTTGACAAAAATGGCCTTTTTTGCACCGCTTGATAACCAGTCTGTCCAAAATGTGCACCTCACTTTGTGCAAGCATATCCCTTTCCCTAAAACTGAATATAGAATAAAAGCAGCCGGCAACTCCATAACTTCAAGTGTATTTATTTTCAAGCCTTCACAGTGAGTACAGACTGCTGACTGTACTCACTGTGAAGGCTTGAAAATAAATACACTTGAAGTTATAGAGTTGCCGGCTGCTTTTATTCTATGAACGTTTGTCTATTGGTGTGTGGGAGGACACCTCAGCTTGGACACCCTGACTGCAAACTTCCAAAGTAAGACTTTGTTTCCCACTGTTCCGAGCCATACAATCTTTGATCTAGTAACTAAAACTGAATAAGCAAATATTGTCTGAATACAAGAGGCTTGTGTATTCTTACTTAAATTTTGGTGTACTTTGTGTATTACTTCCATATCTGTGCAGTAATCTAATGTGAAACTTTGCCTCTGTGCAGGGGTTTCCTTTAATAAAGACCGGTCACTGCTGGTCTCTCTTCTTGTGCAGGGTGATGGGTCTTGTCTCCGCCCTCAAAAGTCATTTTCTGCAGGCAGCCTGTAGTGGATGGGTCTCCCAGGCCACTCTCACAGCTCTGCTCTCTGCACAGGCATATACAGCACAAGGATGATGTCATTGCTACTTTTGCAGGGTTTGCAAAGGCATTTGGTGAACACAAAGATTACGTATATTCTTGGTGGTTATGGAGGAGTGTATATACTTTTGGATTTAGGCTTTAAGATGTATTTAAGATGTATGAAAGATGCAAGAAAGACTGCCGAGTCCTGACCTGTACATATCATTCTGCTATGTTGGGTCATCAGTTTGTTGACAGGCTGTTTTGTCTTCCCAATGTTCTCTTGCATTTCTCACTGCGCTGTACTGCATAAACAAAGCTATTTTGTGTTTAGGTGTTGGATCCCTTGAACATACAATCTTCTGTCTCAGTGTACTGCTGGGCTCAAAGAACAACAGGGATTTGATGTTTGTTAAAAATCCTTCTGAGCATTTTTGACACTCCAGATACAGTGCCTTAAAAAAGTATTCATATACCTTGAAATTTTTCACATTTTGTCATGTTACAACCAAAATCCTAAATGTATTTTATTGAGATTTTTATGTGATAGACCAACACAAAGTGGCACATAATTGTGAAGTGGAAGGAAAATTTTAAATGGTTTTCAACTTTTTTTACAAATAAATATCTGCGAAGTGTGGCGTGCATTTGTATTCAGCCCTCTTTACAATGATACCTCTAACTAAAGTCTAGTGGAGCCAATTGCTTTCAGAAGTAACCTAATTAGTAAACGGAGTCCACCTGTGTGTAATTTAATCTCAGTATAAATACAGCTGTTCTGTGAAGCCCTCAGAGGTTTGTTAGAGAACCTTAGTGAACAAACAGCATCATGAAGGCCAAGGAACACACCAGACAGGCCAAGGATAAAGTTGTTTAAAGCAGGGTTAGGTTATAAAAGAATATCCCAAGCTTTCAATATCTCACGGAGCACTGTTCAACTTATCATCTGAAAATGGAAAGAGTATGGCAGAACTGCAAACCTACCAAGATATGGCCATCATCCTAAACTGACAGGCCGGGCAAGGAGAGCATTAATCAGAGAAGCAGCCAAGAGGCCCATGGTAACTCTGGAGGAGCTCAGGAGATCCACAGCTCAGGTGGGAGAATCTGTCCACAGGACAACTATTAGTCGTGCACTCCACAAATCTAGCCTTTATGGAAGAGTGGCAAAAAGAAAGCCATTGTTGAAAGAAATCCATAAGAAGTCCTATTTGTAGTTTGCGAGAAGCCATGTGGGGGATGCAGCTAAAATGTTGAAGAAGGTGCTCTGGTCAGATGAGATCAAAATTGAACTTTTTTGGTTCTCAACTCCTGTCCTCAGGACCCACTAACAGACCAGGTTTGCAAGATAACTGAAATACATCACATGAGATATAATTTGCTGCTCAGTGATTGCAGTATTCTAGTCTGCATCTCCCCAAGTTAATACTTTAAATATGGCCTGTTAGTGGGTCCTGAAGACAGGAGCTAAGAACCACTGGTTTAGATCAAAGCATATTCATGGATTAGAATGGCCCAGTCAAAGTCCAGACCCAAATCCAATTGAGAATCTGTGGCAAGACTTAAAAAAGTGCTGTTCACAGACGTTCTCCATCCAATCTGACAGAGCTTGAGCTATTTTGCAAAGAAGAATGGGAAAAAATGGCACTCTCTAGATGTGCAAAGCTGGTAGAGACATCCCCAAAAAGACTTGCAACTGTAATTGCACTGAAAGGTGGTTCTACAAAGTATTGACTCAGGGGGGCTGAATACAAATGGATGCCACACTTTTCTGATATTTGTAAAAATATTTGAAAACCATTTATCATTTTCCTTCAACTTCACAATTACAGTATGTGCCACTTTGTGTCGGTCTATCACATAAAATCCCAATAAAATGAATACTTTTTCAAGGCATTGTACATACAGAATGACTATATTACTGCAGCTGTTAGGCTTCTCCCCTTTGTTTGATGGTCCCATGTTTTTGCTCGACTTTATGGATGTTTTAAAGAAAGTCCAGTCTGGGTAGCCATAAACATTCCATGTATTTGTTGTTGCCATCACAGCCCAGTGTTGCAGAGTTCTAATAACTCCCAGGTTGTGTTCCAGTGTTTGGTTGGAGTCAAAAAGAAAATAATTGTGTGTGTGTGGGTAGGTTTCTGGTAAAATTCAGTGTCCAAGTCAACCCCCTCCCTGACATATAATACACAGTACAAAAAGGTTAATTTTTTATTCTGTGCTTCTTCCCATGTAAACTTGATGTTTTCTTCCATTGAGTATATGAGTTCACTAAAAACTTGCAACTAAGATGTTGTTATCTTGACTTATGTTTTTCCCACATACCCGAGCCAATGACTTGCTGTTGTTCCCCTGAACTAGTTCAATGCTCTTCTCTCCACCTCCATTTACAGGTTAGCTACAATGGCAGACATTGAGTCCCTTGCACAGCCACATTTCTGTGCTGTAAAGAAGTGTTTTATAAGTAAACGTCCTCCGCAGAATATACGTACATGGTCTGACTTGCATTCTACTTAGCTGTCAAGGGTCTTATCTTGCTTCAGATGTTTCCTTAAGCTGGCCATAGATGGTTTGAATCAGCAGGTTCAGCAGGTAACAGCCAAGATTCGAACCATCTATGGGCAGGCTGATTGTACCCAAGATGATCCATTGATTGACTTGGGTAGAGCCAGCATGTCAGATTTTTACATGTAATTATTGCCAGTGGCTATAGCCGTTAGCAATAATCACTGTGTTCTCCCAGCAGGGATGACTCCCAACGCCCCTCACTGAAAGAGAACAATAGCTCTTCGGGAGGGATTCCCTGTGGTTGCGGGAAAGAAAATCACATTAACTATGGCCTGCAGGAAAATCCAGCAGACTAACACAGCAAGTGCTGATTGTGGAATCAAGTGATTTTCTTTCCTGCAACCTGTGGTTGCAAGAAAGAAAATTACATCATCTATGACCTGGTTTAGATTCTTAATATCCTATGCATCCAGTCTACAAATGCAGAGGGATATGACTTCATAGAACACAATGGTGTTCTATGAAGTCATATCCCTCTGAATTTGTAGAATGACTGCATAGGCTATTAAGAATAGTCTACTCTGCCTCTAAGTTCAATCAACGAACCTTGTTGATAATTTCTATGAAGTTTTGAATGTGGTGTACTGTGTTGTCATTGACAACTAAAGGCAGTAGGATTTTAGCCAGGTACTTAAAGGTTAAGTTCACCTTTTCCACCTTTAAAAAAAAATATGCATTTATTATTTTTTTCTTAATGAACTTGTAAAGCATTGCACCCATGATCGGCAGATCATGGATACAATGCCACAGTCCTGCAGACTGTCTGTGTATTTGTCTGGCTGTACCTCCAATATGGCCAGGGGGTTACACTGCGACAGGAAGCATGAATGAACTAACACAGTGCTAAACAGCGCTGTGGTAGTTCATTGAGAACTACAAGATGACAGCGGCAAAGGCTTTCAGACGTTATAGTTTTCCCATTCACAGAACACTGTAAGTGGATCGCTTGGCCGGGCGGGCGGAGCCCTGCACGGCTGTGTTTGTTGCAAATTGTGACAGCTAGCAGGGGGGGAGATCCCCCACTAGCTGACAGAAGAGGGAATCAGGAAGAGCAGGGGGCCAGTGCATATGTAACACGTGCAACTACATGTTACACCCATACCCATTCACATAGGGGGGGCCGGGATCTGGGGACCCTCTTGTTAAAGGGGGCTTCCAGATTTCGATATGCCCCCCCGCCTGCAGACCCCCACAACCATCGGGCAATGTTTGTGGGGAATAGTCCTTTGTCCCCATCAACACAGGGACAAGGTGTTTTGGGGGGACCCCAAAGCACCCTCCCCAGGTTAAGGGCATGTTGCCTGGTACAGTTCAGGAGGGGGGTGCTCTCTCATCCCCCCTTTTCCTGCAGCCTGCCAGGTTGCGTGCTCGCATAAGGGTCTGGTGTGGATTTTGGGGGGGGCATTTTTTTTTTTACATTTTAGCACGGGGTTCCCCTTAATATTTGTACCAGACCCAAAGGGCCTGGTAATGGACTGGGGGGGGGGCTCACACCATTTTTTTCAATTATTTTTATCTATATTGCCGGGATCTGACAAAACATTACAGCCGCAAGCAATTTTAAATGTAATTTGTAAAAACATGGGAAAGATGCACTACTTTACAGGCAGACTAAGGAGACCCCCCTGGCACTTTTTATGGCAATAACTTGCATATAAGCCTTTAAAATTAGCACTTTTGATTTTTCACGTCCGTGTCCCATAGACTTTAACGGGGGTCGCACAGATTTTTTGCCTGTTTGCATGTTCTGCTGTGAACCGAACCTGGGGGGGTTTGGCTCATCGCTGGGGACCAAGTTGAGGCTGCTGACAATCAGTCTTAGAGACACACCTTCCTTGTCTACCTTACATACACTTTGATTAGAGAGTGAATTCTTAAAGAGGAGCTCCAGTCATATTTGTGTTTATTAAAAGTCAGCAGCTACAAAAACTGCAGCTGCTGACTTTTAGCAGACATTCACCTGTCCCAGGATCCAGCTATGTGCTCATCCAAGCTGTTCTTTCCATCTGTGTTTTGTCCCTGGTGCCAGCATCTCAACTGTGGACACCTGGTTGCGAAAGTTTGTGGCTTGCGGGTGGAGCTGTGCTTTAAAGACATACAGAAAGTACACTAATGTAAACATGAAACACCAAGCACAAGTACAATGCAAAAGCCTCAGCAAACATTACTTTTGGGGAAAACTTTGCAAATATATTTTGATCCCCCTTTAATAACCTAAATTTTACTTGTTCCAGCTTGTATAGCTCATTTTCTGCAAAATCATGTTTCTTTTGGCAGCACTTGTAACAAATTATTGGCAGGTTTATCTCGAAGCAGTTTTACAAGGTTTTTTGAGACACAACAATTTATTCTTGATCTAAATCACCATTCTGGAAACCTAGCTGCAACAAATAAAAGGACTCATTCAAAATGTAATTTTACTAGAAGTACAAGTAACAATTTCATAAGCAATTGAATTTGTAGTGAACATTACCGGGGCCAGGAGTATTCCCTGAGATCTGATTTGCACATAATAGATGTTCAGCATGTAATTCAGTACACTGAGCAGACTGATAAAGCCTATATAGCATTTAGTAAGTGTATATTTTAATACATATGTGAACAGGAGCGCTTCCACTCCAACTGAGCAGACATACAATTGTAGAAATGGAGAGAAGAAAAGGTTGGTTACTTTTAGAAGCCTTTCATATCCAGAGATATATGTATAAATTCCTCTGGACCCTGAAGTAAGATATGAACCAGGACCCCACATCCTATTGATAAAAGGAAATACATACACACAAATTCCGCACATAATATAACAAACTGTCATCTGTGTAAAATTCATCAAACTGATGCTCCTCTTGATTCAATGAGTAGAAGAATCAGGTTATTGGATGGGCCCTTCGTAGGCCACAGATCCATTAGCAGTTGTTACTTCTGTTGCTATATCACTTAAGGGAACACTCACATTTTAGCTTCTCCTATTCCTATGTAGACTACCAGGCCTACACTTGTCTGCCAAGTGTAACATTGGCATTGTTACTGAGGACGCAGAACTCTATTTGCCCACAAGATGGCAGTGTTTAGTACTTTGCCTCGCCATAGCTCTAATACAAGAGCATTCAGGGAAATGTAGTCTTGAAGGAGAATTTTGCATACAGTGAAGCTGGGATCACAATTAAAAAGGTCCACAAGTACCAGCAAAAGGGAGAGACAATATAACACAAAAAGCCAGAGAAAGAGCCAGGCAGTTGGGGAGAAACACACCTGGATGAGTGGTACTGGGTCCACAGGCTTCATTCTAGTGCCAATCCTCCTCCTCTTTCTGTGCGATAGGCGGGCCTGCAGGAATACTGTCTGGATAAAGGGGGCCTTGAGAGGTAAGGAAGTCCTTCTATTCCTCCCTCTGTTCTGCCTCAAGTTCCCTGTCCATTATTCCATGCAGCATGTGCTCCAACAGGAAGACAAGAGGGACAGTATCACTGATGCATGCACTGTCACTGCTCACCATCCTCGTGGCCTTCTCAAATGGTGACAGGACAGTGCATGCATCTTTGATCATTAGCAACTGGGGTGGCTAAAAAAAGCCAAGCTCCCCTGGCCCTGTACTGGTGCCATACTCACACAGGTTCTCATTAATGACCCTCTGCTTCATGTGCAGCTGCTGCAGCATTGCCAACGTTGAGTTCCACCTGGTGGGCATGTCACTGATGAGGCGGTTCTTGGGCAGGTTGCATTCCTTTTGAAGGTCAGCCAGCCTAGCACTGGCATTATATGACCGGCAGAAATGCCCACAGACTTTCCTGGCCTGCCTCAGGAGATCCTGTAAGCCCGGGAGAACTGCTCAACAAGAACTGCTGCACCACCAAATTAAGGACGTGAG
The DNA here is from genome assembly GCA_028564925.1 of Lithobates sylvaticus. Taxonomy (NCBI): domain Eukaryota; kingdom Metazoa; phylum Chordata; class Amphibia; order Anura; family Ranidae; genus Lithobates; species Lithobates sylvaticus. Next base: position 437,987,931 of record CM053030.1, read on the forward strand.
CCAAACAGGGAACATGGGTAAAGTGTCCCTGTCGAAGGGCGGAGAGGAGGTTGGTGCCGTTTTCGCAAACCACCATTCCTGGCTGAAGCTGGCATGGTGTCAACCACCTCTGAACCTGCCCCTGCAGAGCTGCCAGAATCTCTGCCCCAGTGTGGCTCCTGTCCCCTAAGCAGACCAACTCAAGCACCGCATGGCATCTTTTTTCCTGAGTGCTTGTGTAGCCCCTAGAATGCCTACGGAGCAACGCTGGTTTCCGAGGACAAATCTGCACAGGAAGAGGCCATAGAGGAAGAAGAAGAGGAGGGGGGGTGGAGGAGAGAGGTGTGGCAGAATCACCACTACCAGAATTTTGGAGGCGTAGTGGCGGAACAAGCTCCAACATTACTGCACCCTGTCCTGCATCCTTCCCAGCTGCCAGCAGAGTTACCCAGTGCGCCGTTAAAGAAAGGTAACGTCCTTGTCCATACCTGCTGGACCATGAGTCAGTGGTAATATGCACCTTACCGCTGACTGCCCTGTCCAAGGAGGCCAAGACATTGCCTTCCACATGCCGGTAGAGAGCCGGAATGGCCTTCCGAGAAAAAAACTGGCATTTGGGAACCTGCCACTGAGGTACTGCACATTCCAAAAATTCTCGAAAGGGGCAGAGTCTACCAGCTGAGAAGGCAGCAGTTGGAGTGCTAGCTATTTAGCCAAACTAGCATTCAGCAGCTGAGCATGTGGATGGCTGGGACTGAATTTCTTTTGATGGTTTAGCAACTGGGGTAGGGAAATTTGCCTGCTACAATCGGATTTAGGTGTACCGCTAGCAGATTGCATGCAAGTGCTTGGGACACCTAATTCTACACCATCATTCCTCTCAGTGCAGGTCTCTGAGAGGACTGAAAGTATAGTGGGGTTGGAAATCCCAGCTGATGAGGAGCAAGGAGAGGTCCGCCTTGTTCTTTGGTGTGGGTCTTTTAAGTACTGTTGCCAACGGACTGCATGGGAGCTCGACGTATGCCTGGTCAAGCATGTGGTGCCCAAGTGGCGGCTGTTTTGGTCACGCTTGATACGCTTCAGACATATGTTGCAAACAGCAATGGTTTGATCTGCTGCACACATCTCAAAAAAGGCCCACACCAAAGAACTTTTGAAAAAACACGCGGAGTCAGCAGCGCCCTGCACATGCAGAGCTCTGTGGTGTGATGCAGTCGGTTGGCTGTCCTTAAGCTGGCCTCTCATGGGCATCCTTGGAGATGTGCCTCCTCCTTCTCCTCCTTCTCTCTTCTATCAGGCACCCACGTAGAGTCAGTGACCTCATCATCCCCTCCCTCCTTGCCACTGGAGCAAACCTGGCAGTATGCTGCAGCTGGGGGAACATGACTGCAAGTTTCTTGGACACCCCCTCTCTCTGGGCTCACATTACTGCCTTCATCCTCAACCTGGCTACCATCATCAGAGCCTTCAAAACGCTGCGAATCCTCCTGCAGCTTGTACCCGACACTGTGGTTGAACGGGGGATTCCTCAGGACATGATGGAATAGGCCGCTTTGGCAGCTGCATTGGCAGCCAAACTTCTCTTAGCCTGGGTGACAGAGGATGAGGAGGATGAGGCTTTGTGATCCACTCTACCAACTCTTCTGCATGTTGTGGCTCAACACGGCCAGCTGTCGAAAAAAAAAGGACAAGCGTGCCCCACGACCACGTGCTGTGGATGCATGGTGTCCACGACCAGCACTGTTGGCTGTAGACACAGAGCCTGCTTGCCCTCTTTTAGTGGCCTGTGAGCGTCTGCCTTTCCTTGGTGGCCTTCCAGACATGCTGTAAAATTGGATTAGCAAAACGCCACCTGAAGTTTACTAGAAAAATTACACCAGGAATGGCCTGCAGTCAGGTATAGGCTTGGCTAGACTAGAATGCAGTCGATATATATGTAGGAGACAGTATATATATTTTATGCACTGCAGATCACTGAATCACCTGCCTGCCTGCCTGCCTGCCTGAAAGTGTATTTGAAAACGTACACCAGGAATGGCCTGCAGTCAGATATAGGCTTGGCTAGACTGGAATGCAGTGGATATATATATGTTGGAGACTGTATATATATTTAATGCACTGCAGATCACTGAATCACTTGCCTGCCTGCCTGAAAGTGTATTTGAAAACATACACCAGCAATGGCCTGCAGTCAGATATAGGCTTGGCTAGACTGGAATGCAGTGGATATATTATGTTGGAGACTGTATATATATTTTATGTACTGCAGATCACTGAATAACCTGCCTAGCCTGCCTGCCTGAAAGTGTATTTGAATATGTACAACAGGAATGGCCTGCAGTCAGATCTAGCTACACAGGATACAGTAGATATATATATATATATATATATATATATATATATATATATATATATATATACATACATACATATACACACACACACACACACACATATACACAAAGCCAGGATGTGTATATATATATATATACCAAATACACTGCAGCTAACTGAATCACCTGCCTGCCTGAAGTATATTAGAAAGAGTACACCAGGAATGGACTGCAGGGAGATATAGCTAAACTGGATACAGTGGATATATATATATATACAAGACTGACTGTAGATATATATATATATATATATATATATATATTAAATACACTGCAGCTAACTGAATCACCTGCCTGCCTGAAGTATATTAGAAAGAGTACACCAGGAACGGTCTGCAGTAAGATCTAAACTAAACTGTATACAGTATATTATATATATATATATATATATATATATATATATATATATATATATATATATATACACACACACACACAAAGCCGAGATGTATATATATATATATATACTAAATACACTACAGCTAACTGAATAAACTGCCTGCTCAAAGTAAAGGAAATTACACTCTCTCTCTCTCCGCCAAGAACACACTACACAAGGCCGATGTGCAGGCGGCCTTATATATTGTGGGGCGTGGACTTAACCCCCTGAGCACCCTGCCTTTGGCCAATTATGGCTCTCTTTGCTAAAGGCGCTGTGATTGGCCAAAGCATGCGGGTCATAGTGCATGCTTGGTCAATCATCAGCCAGCAATGCACTGCAATAACGCAGTGCATTATGGGGCGTGACGCGCCGCCCGAATTTGGCATAAACGCCCCATAATGTTCGATCTTCGAATGATCGAACAGCCGATGTTCGAGTCAAACTCATGTTCGACTTGAACAGAAAGCTCATCCCTAATGGTAACCAGGAAGTAACTGAAGAAAAAAAAAGTTTAGAACAAGTAAATATGATATACTTTCCTATCGATTTAGTAATGCTAGCAGCATAAGGATTAGAAATAGTCCATGTTGATTGAGAGAGTGAAGTTCTGCTTTAGGACTAACATTGGTTGCCACCTCTGAAAAGCTAATTCCATTCAACAGTGAAATTAGTCTGCTTGTGCTTTTTCCATATTTATTTTACTTATTATTAAAACAAATAACTGGGCTAAAAGGTAATTAACTGCAATCAGAGAAAAATTTCAACTTCACTTACAAGTTTTGGTATACATAACGTTTCTTAATGTGTACTGTTGGGCCCTGAATGTACACTGTTGCCTGCACCCACAGGCTGCATTCCCCTAGACATGGATTGGCTGTCTGCATGAATCTATCTATTGGTGATAGAGCGGTGCAGGAGAGGGGGGGCGGCGCTCCTGCGCCCTCTATGCACGCACCGCCACTGGAAGGCAATAAAGCGCAAAACCGGTATAGTGTAGAACAATGTATTAAGTAAAATACCATATACAGTAAAACAAATGGAACTCACAAGCGGGTGAGGGGGACAGAGAGGATGACATTCCACAGTGGATTGCAATGAACTGGGAGCTGTGTGGTAGTCCTTGGTGGAGAAGAAAGTCGGCTGTGGTGGGGAGCAATATGAGCCTGGAGTCCATGCAGGGAGACCAGCGTCAGGCTGCCCTGTGTGGCTGTGATGGTATATCCAGAAATCGGATGTCTACCCAAAAACGATGTGTCCAGCTAGGAGTAGTGAGAGGAGCTCTCAGTCCAACCGCTGTGTGAACCAATCGTGACAATTTTGGAAACTTAACCACACCTCCTTTATCAGCCTAATTGTTTGAAAATACCTCCGGAATTTATAGAGCTGCTAAATATCCTCATGACATCCAGGTTAGTGAGATATATTTCTTTGAGCAATCGCCAGTATGGCAGTGCCAGGGATGTCAGCTCTTAGTATTTACAAATAAAAACATTATTAAGATACTGGATTAAAGAGGAAGTAAAGCCTCTTTAAAAAAAAAAAAAAAAAAAAAAAGACACCCTGCAAGGCAAAGGCATAATGAGCTAGTATGCATAGCATACTAGCTCATTATGAAAGGCTTACCTGAAAACGAAGCCCCCGAAGCGGTCCTTATCCTCAATCTTCTTCGTCCGCCATCCAGGGCTGGAGTGACTTCCGGGTCTCGCCGCTCCAGCGCTATCATTCGCTGGAGCGGCGATGACGTCACTCCCGCGCATGCGCACGAGATCGGCATATTGCCGTGATCTCGGCATCCTCAGTGCGCCCTCAGTGCGCCTGCGTGCCGCTGTCTACGGCGCATGCGCCGTAGACAGCGATGCCTTTTCATCGCTAAATATCTCCTAAACCATGTAGGTTTAGGAGATATTTATTGGACCTACAGGTAAGCCTTAATCTAGGCTTACCTGTAGGCCAAAGTCATTTGGAAGGGTTTACTTCCACTTTAAAGACTAATGTAGCAAACTAAGTTGGTAAAATGTAACAAAATATAACAAAGCAAAACAAAGTGAAAGATAAAGAACGACTGTACAAGTCATATATAATCTTAAATAGATAATATTTGAAGTTGCAAAGATGGTTAAGATGATCCCATAGAATATAACAAAACAAATTGATGTGAAATCAATAAATTGGAATTTACAGGAGAACCCTGTATAACCAGTGATGTATATAAAAGACTATATTGCATGTGTATGATATGTAAATGAGGGGCTGTAATGATCGCCATAATGATCTAGAAGAACTGGAAATACAAAAAATGTGATGATAATATATCTAAACGTAAAAAATAGAAGTAAATAAAATATAAAAAATAAACTTAAAAATAAGAATAAAAAATAAAAAATATAAATGATGAAAATGAAAATAAAAATAAAAATGAAAATAAAATTATTGATAATAAAAAAAATTAAAATGAAAAAATCAGGGGGTGGGCCTGATAAACCTATATGATCGTGCTCACCTCCAATTCTACATTCAAGCCTTCAGGTGTTAGGCTATTAAGTTTATATATCCAATATGTCTCCTGAGCACAACGTTTTGTAAACCTTTGGATAGCTGTAACCTTGAGTAATGAGGGATCTTTATTGTGATAAGTTTCAAAGTGACTTGCTATACTTAATCTAGGAAGGTCATCCTTGAGGCTCCTTCTGTGTTCTCCAAATCTGTCTCGAAGAGTCCTGATAGTACGTCCTATATAACACTTCTTGCAGGGGCAAGTGATAAGGTAGACAATGTAACTGGAGGAGCAAGTGAGAAATTCCCTAATATTATACGATTTACCTCTTCAATCGTTGAATGTTTTTTGGCCTTGTGTGACACAGGGACATGTAAGGCAAGGCTTTTTACAACATCGTTACATGCCAATGAGAGATAACATCTTTGGAATGGTGATCTGAGCCTCGATGATATTATAACTTTTTATTGTACTTGGAGCAATGTCATTTCTGATATTTCTTGCCTTCTTAAACACCACATTCAGTTTGGAAGGGATGTGGTCAAGTAGTTTGGGATCATTAAGTAGGATACCCCATTATTTGTTTAAAGATCTTTTAATGGCCCAATGTTTAGTATTGTACTGAGTGATGAAAAATGGGCCTTTTCTAGGAGGTTGTTTGTTATCGGTGTCAGAAGAAACTATCATTGCATATTGATCAAGGTATTTTTAAATAGCTTGATCTATATCCTCCTCATGATGCCCTTTTTCCATTAACTTTTGTTTGAGGATCAAACTTTCTGACATAGTCCTCCACTTTTCAAACAATCAGGCTGATGACGGAGGCGTGGTTAAGCTTCCGAAATGCGTCCCGATTGGCTCACACAGCGGTTGGACTGACAGCTCCTCTCACTAGTCCTAGCTGGACACATCGTTTTTAGTTAGACATATGATTTTTGGATATACCATTACGGCCACAGAGGCCAGCCTGACGCTGGTCTCCCTGTATGGACTCCAGGCTCATATTGCTCCCCACCACAGCCGGCTTTCTTCTCCACCAAGGACTACCACACAGCTCCCAGTTCATTACAATCCACTGCGGACTGTCATCCTCTCTCTCCTCCTCACCCGCTTGTGAGTTCCATTTGTTTTATATGGTATTTTACTTAATAAATTGTGATACACTATGCCGGTTTGGCGCTTTCTTCCCTTCCCTTCCTATATAACAATTTTAGTATGTGATTGAGCTATTTGAATTGCCTGGGTATCGCTAGCCTTACACAGGATACTGAGATACCATGGACAGTACTATGGTATATAAATCAAAAGAAAATGTTGTTCATTGATCCAATAGGCAACAGTAGCTAAAAGGGTCTGCAAAATTTTTGAAGAGGCCCTCATGAAATGTAGTGGAGAGCTACCTTAGGCTACTAAATGCATAGTAGTCAGTATGAATTGTCACAGATTAATTGTGTCATCACTATTTAAAATCCCTTAAAGCGGCCTTTTTCAACCAGGGTGCCCAGGCACCCTGGGGTGCCTTGAGGTCTCTTTAGGGGTGACTTGGCAAAATGCCATAAAACTGCCCAAAAATTGTATACAAGCTGACCGGTGGATGAAACCTGCCTTTCAGTTACACAAAGCCACAGATTTTCAATGTGCACAATTAGGACCTAGCTGCCAACCTTCTAATGACCAATGACATCCGCAGTTGATAAGGAGGATGTCAGTCACCTGCATAGCATCCTTGTTTGACCCTCCCTTTTTCCTCTCTTTATTAGCATTGAGGTCACATTAGCTGAGTGATGGAGAAAAACAAAGAGAAGAGAAACATTGGAATACTAGTGCCATAAACCAGATGTGACCAGAACTGTGTGACTGTGACAGAGTGAACCAAACATATGTAGGTGAAGTGATTTTATTAAGATAAATGCATATCACCACCAATACAAAACAGTGAGAAAACCAAATAACTAAAACAGGGACAACAAACCAACCAGTATATATAGCAAAAGGGTTACCAGAATCGTAGTCAAGCCAGGCCAGGGCCATAAATGGGAGGTCAGCAGATGGGGGCAAGGAGTAAACAGACAGGGGCAAGGTGGAAGGGATCAGGCTGCAGGACAAGGATCCAGGGATGCAGAAACAGACAGGATCAGGTACAACAGGTTCAGGATACAGGAATCAGGGATCAGGATCAGGATCAGGATAACAAGTAACAGGATGCAGGTCAGGGCTCAAGGACAATACCATGGCACGGTGTGTGTGCACTTGCCAGGTATTTATACTATTACCTGCTATCAAGCTCAGGTGATGCCTGACTGCGGAAGGTAATATCTGCTCCACATTGCCAGGATCCATCCGCTGGTGGATGCCAGTTCTGCGGCCCAAAGAAGATATAACATCAGCAGGGGAAAGCTCTCCTGACAGTTCCAAACTGCCAGAAGACACCTGCTGGTGGATCTCAGTGCTGCAAGCCAAATGATAGATATTACCAGTGGATGAGACCTTTCCTGACAACTAGTCAGTACCAGTGTGCAAAAGTGTATTTGCTTTGGAAGAAAAAAATCATTTCTATTGTTTAGTGTCTTATGTGTGGATATTGCTGCATTTATTAGAATCATTTTTACATTTTAGAATGGGGTGCCTCGAGGCTCTCCATAATTGTAAAGGGTGTCTTGACTAAAAAAAGCTTAGAAACACTGCCTTAAAGTATCACACCTTTTTATCCCTGTAACGCTGCATGCTATGCATTGTGATCGACTTCTCTTGGGAATGCCTGCAAATACATTTTTTTAAGTTTCTTGTCTGTAACATTACAGAGTGCATTGGTGCAGTAGCAGTTTCACAAATATTTAAAAATATTTGTCAAAAATTTAAATATTGCCCCACACTTTGTGGTTAAACAGATCACAGTTAAAAAAAAAAAAAAAAAAAAACAACAACTCTAGGTAAATCTTCATATTTCTTTTGGATAGTGGGGGGAAGGGTAGAAGCCTCTCCCTGGTTTTTATTGACATCTTTATCCCTATTAGGACATTTTCCAGGTAGTGAGAAGAAATCTCTGGAATGGGGAAACAGATTAAAACAAAACACAGGAAGAGTTAGAACTTCTGACAATATATTATTGGCAACCACTATCCATATTTCTTATATGACTTCACAAGGGCAGGAAGTGAGGGAATTCTTGCCAATGGGGTCACAAACAAAACTAAAAACCTGTCAGAAATTGTAACTATTGCCTACACTAGACAAAAGTAAAAAAAAAAAGTATTAGGGAAGTACAAGGGCTGCCATCAGTACTTCTAATGCCGCATACACTAGACCGGACTTTGATGAACTAAGTCCGACGGAACAAATCCGTCGGACAATGCGATCGTGTGTGGGCTCCATCGGACCTTTACTGTCCAAAAATCTGACGGACTTTAGAAATAGAACATATTTCAAATCTTTCCAACGGACTTGAGTCCGGTCGAAAAATCAGTTTGTGTATATGCTAGTCCGACGGACAAAAAACAACGCTAGGGCAGCAATTGCCTACCGGCTATGAACTTCCTTATTCTAGTCCGGTCGTACATCATCACGTTCGAATCCGTCGGACTTTGGTGTGATTGTGTGTGGCCAAGTCCGTTCATTCGGAAAGTCCGTCAGAACTCCGCCGAAATTCCGTCGGGAAGACCGTCAGGCCTAGTGCGTCGAAAAAGTCTGGTCGTGTGTACGCGGCATAAGAATACCAATTGACTGTCTGCTTCTGACTCCAGTACTGACCTAGACAAACATGCTGATTAGAAAGTCAGAATTCAGTATTACATCCTATTTGTATAGTAGATCTCAGTCAGTGTGTCGGAATGTATTGAAGGATTGCTAGTGATAGCCATCTAATTAGTATTGTCATATAGAGAAGTCAGTAATTGTAGTGACCATTTTTTTTAAAGTGTAAGTTCACCTTCGGCAGCATTTTCCTAAAATCCCCCTATGCATATATTCTGAATACCAGCGCTCCTCCTGTTTCAAATGCTTGCTGTGGAGGCACTTGACAGGAGGGATGGGCCAGGAGCAACCAAGAGCACTTTCTGTGCTCATGTGGGAAAGTGTGTCTAATGGGAGTAGTTTCATAATTATCAATCATCTGTGCACCTGCAGGGCACTAATGAGGAAAGCTGCTGGGCCTGCATCCCTTTGGACCTGATTTCCTATTCGGAGTATCTCACCAAAAATGAAATTTTTGTTGCAGGGGATGCCTAAAATCTGACTTGTATCTTAGTGCAGATTTCTGGGGAAATCAGTGAGCCAATCACACAAGCAGGAAAACACATTCTCTGTACAGAATACCTCCAGGTAGCCATATTGCATTGCATTTTAAGAAAATTACAGCTGCTGCAGATTGAAAAGGAAAGGCCATTTTTAATAACATTTAATACATTATGACTTGTGGCACAGTTGTATACGCTATATTATTTTCTCTTTATTTGCTATTTTTTTCCCCACTGAAGTGGAGTTGCCCTTTGAATGGGGCTGAGTGGCCTTTAGGAGGCGCACAATTATAGCATCCGGCCTGCAAACAGGAAAAAAGGGGATCAAAAGGCCAGTGGCTAAATTACTCTTTAAGCACAGGTTTTCTTTAACAACGATAAGCAAAACATGTCTGCCCATGATTAGGAGAATAATAATACATAAAACATCCATATATAGCTTTGGCACTTGGTTTTAGACTTTTACTATTACTGCCAGCACCAAGAATCCTGGAATAGCTGACATTCTTTCACAGCAGTAATTATCACACAAAGGTTCTGAACAATTCCCATATCATCCTGTAGGGGGCAATGTAGGATGAAAACTAGTTGCATGATATTTCACATATGACACATAGCTTTATACATTCATGTTCTACCAATGATAATTAAGCATTTCTACACAAAAAAATATATTTTTTTAAAATGAGCGTTGGATTTTAACATATTTAAAAATGACTTAGGTGTAGCTTGTGCAGCATTAGTTAAAATTCTACTACTTTGCTCAAATTAGTCAGTCTTAAAGAGACACTGTCATCAAAAAAAAATCACAAAAGATATAAGAATGTGTATTTAGACATAACAACAGAACTGCTGATTCATATTGCTGTATATTTTTTAATAATATTGTGTCTTTAGCGACTAAAGTTTCTCACAAACAGCAGATGGTGGAAGATCGGGCATGCACAACGTCTTGCTTGCATCCGTGCCACTTCATTCAGCTGCCTCTGTCTTCCCATCAGCTCCCTGTCACCCCATGCAGAGCAGCACCCAGACTAGCAGAGGGGACCAATCAGTCTCTGCTGCATGCATACAGTAGGTGCAGAAAGGAAACACATAGCTGCCAGCAGTCCCAATCAGATTACAAAAAAATTGGCTCTGTTATAGGCTGGGTGGACTGGTCCGGGGGGGTCCGATCCCCCATAAAAAAGCCATCACCTGGGTGTCATGCCGGTGTTCTGCCGAGAAGTGTCCCCCCATCGGATAGTGTCCGCCCCGTACTGCGCAGGCACAGCGCTTGTGCAGTACGAAGGACAAGACACCGAAAGTCTCCGAAGATGAACGGCGCCTGCACACTTAATAGTACCTTCTGCCCTGAGGCCAGGTTCAAGCCCCACCATGCAAATGGACATATGGTAGATGTAAAACAGCACTTAGTAACAGGGCCCCTCGTGGGCTCGCTTCACTCGCCACACTTCTGGGAGGCCTCGCTTCGCTCTGCAAATTTTTATTCTAACTCTTTGTCCACTTGGATGGTGGAGCTTGAACCTGGATGAAGTGCACAGGCGCCGTTCATCTTCGGAGACTTTCGGCGCCTCCTTGTCCTCCGTAGTGCGCAAGTGCAGTACAGGGCGGACACTATCCGACGGGGGACAGTATTCGACAAAACACCAGCCTGTCCACATAGTAAGGTGGGTGGGCTGGGAGTTGGGAGATTATGGATGATGTAAAGAGGGAGGCGGGCTGTACCATGTCCCAGCCAATGGGTGTGGTGTCTAGGCATGGAGCTGCTCTGCAAAGAAGCTGCATGGGGCAGGAAGCAGAAACAGTTTTGGCAGATCAATGCAAATTTTTTATTTAAATTGAGATGCATGATACTTGCAGCCAAGGAGTATTAAATTATGCTGGAAAATAATAAATATTCATCCTGTGACTGTTTTCTAAAAGGTTAGATTTGTATCCCTCTCTCTCCCTCCATCCCTCTTTTTCTGATTCTCCATCCCTCTTTCCTTCCCTCCCTCTCCCTCCATTCCTTTTTCTCCCTTCCTTTCTTTCTCTCTCCCTCCATCTTCCCCTCTTTCTCTCTCCCTCCATCTTTCTCTCTTTCTCTCTCCCTCCATCTTTCTCTCTTTCTTTCTCTTGCTCTCCATCCGTCTTTCTCTCTTTCTTTTTTTCTCCCTCCATCCCTCTTTCTCGTTTCTTTCCCTATATATTACCACATTCTCCACTATGCAAGTTATCTCAGACTCTATCTAACCACACCCCTTTAAGCCACGCCCAATATTTAGTGTAATTTAAACTACGGCAATTTTTCACGCGCCACATCACTCCTGCTAGACCAAATGAATGCCCGACCCCTAATTAAAATAATACCACGCCTACATAAAAAAGTTGTCCCTAAAAATGTTCTCAGATTGTTGGCAACTATGGAAACATGCTGATTGGATGAGAGATAAGAGTGAGCAGGACTGATGACTGATGATGTCGAAATCTGTATACTAATAGGCCGCGTACACACGAAGGGACAATCCCACGGGATTATCCTCTGGACTCAAGTCCAGCGGACAATCCCCTCGTGTGTGGGCGTCGGCGGACTTTTTGGCGCCAAAGTCCGGCGGACCAAAGTTTTAAGTTTTGTTTTAAAACTATCCGCTGGACTTGGCAGTCCGGCGGACAATCCCGCCGTTAGTAGGCTAGTCCGCCGGACTTTTTAAATGAATGGACTTGCCGCTCGTCGGCAAGTCCGTTCATTTAGCACGTGACTTCAGGTTACGTAGCTAGCGTAGGCAGTAAATGCCGCCGCGCTAGCTCCGTAAGCTGGCATGGATTTAAAGGGACTACCCACGCCGAAAAACGGCGTGGGGGTTCCCCCCAAATCCATGTCAGACCCTTATCCGAGCACGCAGCCTGGCAGGCCAGGAAAGGGGTGGGGACGAACGAGCGCCCCCCTCCTGAGCCGTACCAGGCCGCGTGCCCTCAACATGGGGGGTGCCCTGGGGAAAGGGGGGCCGTGCGGCCCCCCCACCCCAAAGCACCTTGTCCCCATGTTGATGAGGACAAGGGCCTCTTCCCGACAACCCTGGCCGTTGGTTGTCGGGGTCTGCGGGCGGGGGCTTATCGGAATCTGGGAGCCCCCTTTAATAAGGGGGCCCCCAGATACCGGCCCCCCACCCTATGTGAATGAGTATGGGGTACGATGTACCCCTACCCATTCACCTAAGGTGTAAAATGTAAAGTACAAAAAACACACACACTTTTGAAAAAATATTTTATTGCACTGCTCCGGGGGTCTTCTTCCGTCTTGGGGGTCTTCTCGCCGGACTCCCCCGCCATTTACCAAGCTCTTTCACGAGCGGACGAGTCCGGCTACCTTCTTCGTCGTCGCCGCCGTCGTCTGGGGGTCTCGATCCGCCTTCGGGGGTCTTCCGGGGGTCTCTTCTGTTCTTGCGGCGGTCGTCGTCTTCCGCGCCGCCGGCGCCTTCTGCTTCTTGTTCTTCTTGTTCTTCTTCTTCTTCCGATGTTGACCCGTCGCTGTCTCTGCCCGGAATACCAGAACCGCGCTGCGCTGGGACTTATATAGGGACATGGGGACAGGGTCACATGCTCATGTCACATGGTGACCCCCCCCCCCCTTGCGATGTCACAGTCCCAGCATCCTCCGGGACTGTGACAACACAAGGGGGCGGGGTCACCATGTGACATGAGCATGTGACCCTGTCCCCATGTCCCTATATAAGTCCCAGCGCAGCGCGGCTTTGCCATTCTGGGCAGAGAGAGCATCGGGTCAACATCGGAAGAAGAAGAAGAACAAGAAGAAGGACAAGAAGAAGAAGAAGGCATCGGCGGTGCCGAAGACGACGACCGCCGCAAGAACAGAAGAGACCCCCGGAAGACCCCCGAAGGCGGATCGAGACCCCCAGACGACGGCGGTGACGACGAAGAAGGTAGCCGGACTTCCCCGCTCGGTAAAAGAGCTTGGTAAATGGCGGGAGAGTCCGGCGAGAAGACCCCCAAGACGGAAGAAGACCCCCGGAGCAGTGCAATAAAATATTTTTTCAAAAGTGTGTGTGTTTTTGTACTTTACATTTTACACCTTAGGTGAATGGGTAGGGGTACATCTTACCCCATACTCATTCACATAGGGTGGGGGGCCGGTATCTGGGGGCCCCCTTATTAAAGGGGGCTCCCAGATTCCGATAAGCCCCCGCCCGCAGACCCCGACAACCAACGGCCAGGGTTGTCGGGAAGAGGCCCTTGTCCTCATCAACATGGGGACAAGGTGCTTTGGGGTGGGGGGGCCGCACGGCCCCCTTTCCCCAGGGCACCCCCCATGTTGAGGGCACGCGGCCTGGTACGGCTCAGGAGGGGGGGGGGGGCGCTCGTTCGTCCCCACCCCTTTCCTGGCCTGCCAGGCTGCGTGCTCGGATGAGGGTCTGACATGGATTTGGGGGGAACCCCCACGCCGTTTTTTCGGCGTGGGGAGTCCCTTTAAATCCATGCCAGGTCACGGAGCTAGCGCGGCGGCATTTACTGCCTACGCTAGCTATGTAACCTGAAGTTACGTTCTAAATGAACGGACTGCTCCGTGTGTGGGCAAGTCCGTTCATTTTCAAAAGTCCCGCGGACTTTTGGCCGGTGGATTATCCGCCGGAGAAGTCCGTGCGTGTGTGGGCAAGTCCACACGCTCGGAAAGTCCAGCGGACCCAGCTGGAAAGTCCGGCAGATTGTCCGCTGGACTAGGTCCGCCGGCAAAAGTCCGCACGTGTGTACGCGGCAATAGAGAAAGTTGTGTCATCTTCCTGGCTGTGCTGTCTGTTTATAAGTAATTCAGATCATTCATTGGTATGTTAAACTGAAATGCCAGTTTTCAGGTGGACTAACCCTTAGCCATAGCTCCCAACTGTCCCTGATTTTGAGCGACTGTCCCTGATTTGGAGCAATGTCCCTCTGTGCCTCATTCCTCCTCATTTGTCCCTCATTTTGGTCTGATCTGTATAGATGTATATAAAATGCACTTTTTATCTATCAAAAAGTGTTTTCCAGCTCTGAACCTTTCATCTGATTCCTAAATTGCTGCATTTGTACATTTCAAAAGCCAATATAAAGGGATAGTAGTGGTAAAAAAAAAAGCACTTGTGGGTTTAACCAATCTTGTTTTTTTGTACAATTCTCCTTTAAGGGGGCGTGGCCAGGGGTGTGTCCTATGCCTGCATACTTTTGTTGATAGGTGTCCCCTCATTCCCATCTCAAAAAGTTGGGAGGTATGCCTTAGTTTATTCCACATATGTTCCATTAACTAAGTCCCCCCCCCACTATTTACTAGCCCTGTGACCTATTTACAATGAAATTGTTTCTTACTTTTCTGCCTCCTAATGCTCCTTTTCAGACTCTCTTCTGTCTGAAACGAGCAGTGCACATTAGTCCATGGTCTCTAGTCGATCTTGGGAATGAGCAAGAGAGTGTGGATACAAGGGCGTACCTAGAGCATTTGGCACCCGGGGCGGATCCTATATATGGCACCCCCCACCCCACCTTAAAATGTAAAAACACCCCACTGTGCCCCCTGCATACCTCTGCATCCTTCAATATCTTTTTTGTCACTACTGTGCACCCCCTCTCCACAACTGCCCCTCTGGACCCCTTTACATTACACAGGACCTTGCACCTAAGGACCTCTTTACATTACACAGCACCCTGCACCTCTGGACCCCTTTACATTACACAACCCTTGTACCCCTGGACCCCTTTACATAACACAGCACCCTGAACCTCTGGACCACTTTACATTACACAGCCCTTGTACCGCTGCACCCCTTTACATTACACAGCCCCCCACAGCTCTGGACCCCCTACAACATTAAACAGCCTTTGTACCGCTGCACCCCTTTACATTACACAGCCCCCCACAGCTCTGGACCCCCTACAGTGCAGATCCCCTCCCTACAGTACAGACCCCCCCTACAGTGCAGACCCCCATTTACAGTGCAGACCCCCCCATCTACAGTGCAGACCCCCCCATCTACAGTGAAGACCCCCCATCTACAGTGAAGACCCCCCTACAGTGCAGATCCCCTACAGTAAAGACCCCTCCCCCCTACAGTGCAGACCCCCCCCTACAGTGCAGACACCCCCCTACAGTGCAGACCCCCCTACAGTACAAGACCCCCCTACAGTACAAGACCCCCCTACAGTGCAGACCCCCCCTACAGTACAAGACCCCCCCTACAGTACAAGACCCCCCTACAGTACAAGACCCCCCCCTACAGTGCAAGACCCCCCCTACAGTACAAGACCCCCCCTACAGTGCAGACCCCCCCTACAGTGCAAACCCCCCTACAGTACAAGACCCCCCCCCTACAGTAAAGACCCCCTAAAGTACAGAACCCCCCTACAGTAAAGACCCCTCCTACAGTAAAGACCCCCACCCCTTCAGACCCATAATGTACCTAAAAAAAAACATGTGGAGAGCCCGAGGCAGTGGCATTTTGGGGGGGAGGTGCGAGACACCTGTCGGCAGTGACCCGGGACAATGATCATCTTCTCCCAGTGGTCACGGTTCTCGGCAGTGCCGCGGCTGTCACAGTCGAGCAGAATGAAGCCGCCTCCCCTTCCTTCTTTAAGTCTACACAGTGCTGTGCATGCAGGAGGAGGGGGAGGCGGCTTCACTCTGCTCGGCTATGACAGCCGAGACTGATAAGAACCGCGACCACAGAGAGAAGGGGATAGCGTCGGGTCACTGCCGACAGGTGCCACTCGGCGTGCGGCGTGCAGCTCGCACCCCCCCCCGCAATGCCACAGCACTCAGTGTGGTCTGTCACCGAGCGGTGCCGCTGCATAACCCGGCGGCGCTGTCTCCTGTTCAGTCGCGGAGGGATGAGGGCGCTGGCCTGACACCCCCCCAGTGTATGGCACCCGGGGCGGCCCGCCCCCCGCCCCCCACTTAGTACGCCTCTGGGTGGATACCTTCCTACCTACAGTGGGTCTATGAAGAACAAATGTAGCCCCCCTCTAAGGCCCCATGCACACAAGACGCAGATGCAATCTCTGCTGAACGCATGTTTTAAAAAGCAGAAACCTGCGTTTTGCCGCGTTTTAATGCTGCGTTTAGCCGCGTTTTAACGCGCTTGCGTCTATAAGCGTTTGTAAAGATAACATCATATAGACCCTCCCCAAGCTCAGAAAGCATGTATTTTTAACTATTTCTGCCATTTTGATCAGAGTGAGCAGCAGCAGCAGCAGAGAGAGCAGTTGTACACTTGCATTTGCCTCTCTTTCTCTGTTTTTTTTTTGGAAACGGATCCCATATTGAATATATGTCAGGAAATGCTCCTGATGTTGCTCTTGATGAGGCAGCAACGTCGTTGCAAATTGCGTGAGAGGTCCAGAGTCAGAGCTCGTCCATATTGGACCCATCCGTTGATGACACAGCGAATGTCCGTTGGATATTTCACAAACATGGTGGGGGGTTGGGGCTGACTAGACATTGGTATGCAGGTTTTTCTTTGTGAAAAAAAGACATTGCTATGCTTTGGTCAGACTAGGTGGAGTCACTGATTAGATTAGAAATTGGATGAAGGGTTGGGGCAAAGAAGTGGAGGCATTCATCATTGTCTAAGCCACCTAAAAAAAATAGAGTTTTTTATGGCATTGCATCAGTGAGTATATATGCTCTATGAACTATCGTTCAGGGACAGTTGAAAAAAATGTCCAACTGCCTCTGAACGCGCGTTTAACAGCGTCTCGTGTGCATGGGGCCTTACAGGAAGTCAGCTCACAGAAGCAAAAAAAATACATTTGTATATTTGGAGGCGGCTGAGAGCAATAGAAAGGACTTTTTTTTAAATTAAAGTATAACTAAAGGCAAAACATTTTTTTTAGTTTTGGATATAGTGGAGAGGGATTAGAACACCTTTCAGTTTTGATTGCTGTCTGTGTTCCCTTTAGGGAGATTCACCCTCTCTATTTGTCCTGTTTACCATGACCAAGTACCACATAGCTACATTTCTGAGCTGCCCACCTATACACTCCCACCCCCTTACCTTTCCCAGTAATGGAGACCACACCGTGCTGGAGTGTAAAATAGGCCGTAGCAGCCCCTTTATTAAATACCAAAATATATATAAATAACTTTATAAATAACTTTATAAACAAATAAACAAACCAATAAACAGTATCAAGAACACGTGACGTAGGCCTATAGCTGACATTACCCCCCCACCCAAATTACCATAAACAACAACTCGTGCACTGCGGTCATCTCAACTGTAACTAGGCCTCAAGCTGACATACTAGCTCAGAGACAAAACTATTCCCGCAGTGCAGTCATCCACCATATTCCCACATCACTTGTAAGGAATATACCAAACGGGCCCATATCACCAATGGGTCCCGCATCAAGTTTTCTGTGGGGAGGGGGTTTCTTCTCTATGCCTACGTCACCCAACATCCGCCAACGCTACGACATCCAATGATCCTGTAAAACATTATTATATACCTGTGAAGAGAAAAAGTTAAAGCAAAGGGCGGGAGGGCGGGAACTTTCCTAACAGCAGACTGACTCTGAGGAGGAGGATCCCTCCCCTTCCTGCTGCCTGTCTCCACCCACCTTGCAATCCTTAAACGGCCATACCCAAAAATGGCATGTTGACTTTATTCATGCCAGCCCTGCTCTGATCCCTTCGTTCATAGCTGCGGGCTGTTCTTTATCATTGAAGGTAAAGGTAAAATAAAATCCCAAATTTTAAGTGGTCTCCAGAAAAGTAAAATAGAAATGAAAGGTAAAACATTTTTGTATAGATATAAAAAAACATTATAAAAAATATCTTTATTTACCTTCTTTATAAGTAATCACATTCCCTCTGTTATCAGCTGCATAAGAGCTGGGGGGAGGAGAAGCAGCAGCTGCAGGACGCTGAGCTTCCCAGCGAATGGCTGTGCAGCGGGGGCATGTCAGGACAAGTCTGATCATTGGAGGAGAGCAGGCTGAGTTCCCAGCATAGCTAGAGAACTGACCGCGATGTGCTCTCCTTACTCCTTAGTGTGGTCAGTTTTTATTAGAAAACAGAAGGACTGGCAGGAACACCAGGGATTTCACATAAAGGAAGCAATACAAAGAGAACAAGATACTTTATCATACAAGTATATGGTACAGCAGCCACATATCAGGAATATGAGGTTTTGGGGTAACAAATGCTTTAAATCTCCGCAATGGGACACAGATGGCCAAAAAATAATAATCTGACAAGGGTTGTAACCTTCCCTTACTCTATCCAAAAAGAAAAAAAAGTTTTGCCTTTAGTTCTAATTGTAGAATACATACTTGATATGAATACACATTATATTAATGCAAGATTTTAATGTCATTTTAGAGAGCCCATTTACACTGTTGTATTTTAATGCACACATTTCAATTAACTAAAAAGTATTTTGTGGTTCCCAATAATAAAGTCGGTGCCTATTCCCATCTTAGCAGTGCAGTGTTTTTTTTAGAAATACATGTCTAATTAGTTCTTTTTTTAAATTTGGGCATTGGGCAGCCTGCTGAAGTCAATGGTAAAAATGCATTTTAATGCATTGGCAACCGTATTAAAGTAAAAAGTCCACCAGTATATATACCTTTTTTGAAGCCAATCCGACCCGATTCCCATGCTGAGGAGGCGGGTGCAGAGGACACAGCCGACAACGGAAGCCCCATAGTAATGGGTGATGTCACTCCTCATTCATTTCACAGCCGTTGTCGGCTGTCTCCTCAACAGAGCTTCCACTGCTGGAGACCGGACTGGATTGGCTTCAAAAAAAGGTATGTATACTGATTTCTTCTTTACAGGGCTATAGAGCTGCACGATTCATCATTAAAAAAAATAATGATCTCGATTCGACCCCCCTCATGATCTTAATACAGTATTTCTTCGATTCAGTGCAGAGATTCAGCCTGCCAAGTTTATCACAACATTGTCAGTGTTGGGAGATAACTATAAACAAAGTATAATTTATCAAAGAAATGAACTTAACCACTTGCCGTCTGTGCTATAGCCAAAAGACAGCTACAGCGCGGACTTAATTTGCCAGGAGGACGTCCAGGGACTTGAGCGGCCTGTGCGCCCCCCTGCAGGGTACGCTTGGCGGGCTCTGTGATCAGCGAGTCTATGAGACTTGCCTGATCACAGATGGTAGTAAGGGGTCGATCCCGATCCCTTACCACGTGATCAGCTGACAGCCAATGACAGCTGATCATGTGATGTAAACAGAACCGGCAATCGGCTATTTTTCCTCATCACGCTGATAGCGTGAGGAAGAAAGAAAAAGCAGATCACCGGCGGCTGTGAGAGGGACATCGGTCCCGATTATGGAGGTGTCACCAGCGTCACCGTCTCGCCCATCAGTGCCACCTATCAGTGCCCATCAGTGTCATCTTATCAGTGCCCACCAGTGTTGCCTTATCTGTGCCTATCAGTGTCTTATCTGTGCACATCAGTGCAGCCCATCAGTGCCCATCAGTGCAGCCCATCAGTGCAGCCTCATCAGTGAATATCAATGAAGGAGAAAAATTACCCGTTTGCAAAATTTTATAACAGACTATGAAACATGTTTTTTTTTTTTTTTTTCAAAAATTTCTGTCTTTTTTTGTTTGTTTAGCAAAAAATAAAAACCCAAATGGTCATTAAATACCACCAAAAGAAAGCTCCATTTGTGTGAAAAAAAATTATAAAAAAAAATTATTCAAAGTGTGACAGAGCTGAAAGCTGAAAATTGGTCTGGGCAGGAAGGGGGTTTAAGTGCCCAGTAAGCAAGAGGTTAAGTCTGTAAATTAGGTCAGTTTAACCACTTAAAGACTAATGCCCCATACACACGATCGGACATTCCAACCACAAAATCCGTCTGTTTTTTTCAGACTAATTTTGTCCGAAACTTGTATTGCACACACACGGTCGGACAAAGTTTTAGGAAAATCCAATCATTCCGAACGAGGAGACGTACAAAACATACGACGGGACTACGTACAGGGCAGTAGCCAATAGCTTTCGTCTCCAAATTTCTTCTGAGCATGTGTGGCACTTTGTGTGGCGGAATTCTCTACATACGATCGGAAAAGTCCGATTGGATTTTGTTGTCGGAAAATTTTAGATCCTGCTCTCACATTTTTTCCGTTGAAAATTCAGACGGAAAAAGCCTGCTAGAGCCCACACATGATCGGATTTTCCGACAACATAATCCGATCTGACTTTTTCCATCGGAATATCCAACCGTGTGTAATTATTTTGGGGAAAGAAAACACTTTAATGAAATAAAATAAAAACGTAAAAAAGTTAGCCCTATTTTTTTGTATTATGTGAAAGATGATTGTTATTCTCATTTTAGCCAGAATCAAGCAGCTCTACAGGGCTAGATAGGTTACTGTTAAATCGTGGATGTCTGTAAATGCAGGGATTTTAATGTTAGGGTAGACTTCCACTTTAACGAGCCTTGGTCAATAGCTGTTAACCCTATCCACTGCAAATTCTAAATTCAAAAATGTACGTCAAAATGCCTGTCAACACACATGCCAAAAGCTCCAAAATACACACCTCTACACACACCCATAGATCTAAATGGGCCCCTAGTTTTTTCTATTTTCTAAATGTTGCTTGTGTGAAAAATTTATAGAACATGAAGCGAGTGTCTGTAACAAGTCCAGCGTTAGTGAAAGTGCCCAGTAAAGGAATGTTTTCAGTTTTGTGTTTCAGCTTAAAAGCACATGACAGCTCCTGCATTGTAAACGAGGATTTAATGCTTAGTAGGGAGGCATTTGCTAATTGTTAGTTTACTAGATCTAGTCGACTACCAGGAACAGGCAAAGCTGGGTCATGTGCTCCTATCTCCGTCATATTTGTTTATACTTCACAACAGATTTATCCATTGTTGGCTAGACTTCATTCTTTTGACATAAATGCTGCAAGGCCTTTTTTTTCTTCCTTCACATTTGCGCAAGTGGGTCCGTTTGATTAACTGGTGATGTTCTTAAACAAGGAGCCACTGTGTTGAAACATCGACATGTACACAAATCCGCTGGTAACGTTAAAGAATCCGGAGAATTATTTGATTGCATTCTAGGACAAAATGACGTTCCTTTTACAGCAGAACTCTTCCATAATTCAGATGTATAAAATGAAAGTCTCAGCGGAGAGCCATGAAAACGGGATCGTTTTGCGCTTCATTATACACAAGTGCTCAGTAAAGAGCTTGCTTTGCTTTACATGTCGTTGTAATACAATTAATAAATGACACAACATCTTTTTTTGCAGCCATTACAGTTCTTGTTCACTTCTATTGCTCCACAGAGAGTATCAGCAGCAGGTCAGGATGGGCAGTAGATTTGGACGCTCAGATTACACACACAGCTGATGAGTAACAAGAATGATTTTTTTCAACTCTGTGCTCAACTGCTACTGCCTCAAATGAAAAAAGTTTGTTCTTTTTAGAATGCATCTCTCTTAAGTCAACACACGATCAGATTTTTGGACGACCATTCGTCCTTCTTTGGTGCATGCTAGTCTCATGTCGAAAGTGAAGAGGTTACTCACCATACGAAAATTCTCGTACGACAGAATACAACTTCAGAAGTGACGAAATGTGTTGAAGGGTTTTGTATGTATTCTTTCGTTTCTAAGCATGCATAGTCTTGCTCTTACGATTTTTTTGGATGAAAATCGTACTCTGAGTTGTCAGACGAAAAATCGGAACCGTCTGTCAAAAGCTCTATACTAACGATCCGAAAATCGGCAGATCGTTTGTTGGACGAAATTTTACTTCTGATCTTCGTATCATGTATATGGGCCTTAAGGCTATTTTCACACGGGCCGGAATCCGTTTTATCAGGTTTGCTCAGCACGGGATCTGTCCGCTGATCCCCCGCTGAGCTGAGTGAGCGGATGGCACAGCTCATTCTACGGGCAGTTGAATGTGTAGCACTATAACCCTGCGGGGCGGCTATGTATTTTCTGGGCTTACCAATTACCTCCTCCTTGTAGCTCGTCGTTCGTTGTCTAGGGGTTCCCAGGGTTAGTACCCAGTAATTTCAGAAGCTGACACTCAAATGTCCTTTTGAGGATTTTTATTTGAAAAAGTAACGTTCACATTTAACACAGTCTCTTAGTTGGGAATAGAGGGCACGGGTGATAAAGCTCAGGCACTTCAGAACTGCCGACATCAAAGTAATGTCTCTTTAGGTAGCCCAGAGAGTAGCCACTCGCAACTGGGCCCTTCACTGTTGGATAAATCCCTGTCTGTAGATTTAGCAGCCAACAAGTGATTCAAAGATTTGCAAAGTCTCTACCACAGACTAGGTTGTAACTGAAAGATGAGTTAGGAACTTTTCCTACGGTACCTGAATCTTCCAGCCGTTTCGGCGATACCGTAAGAAATGCAGATTCACCAGTGTCCATACAATCTCAGCTCCCAGGCTCTTACCAAGCAGTCAGCCTCTTGGCCCTCATTCGAAGAGTCCTCCCCTGGTCGCTTGTACGAGTTGCTGTTCCTCTCCAATCCTGAGAGAACACCGGAACACCTCAGAATCCTCCTTCAGTTACTGGGCCTCGAACTAGCCAGTCCCGAGGCTCGGGAACGGGTGGATCCCCACCCCAGACCATGAGGGCCTCTGGGGCTGGTCAGGGTGACCAGGCTTACGGGGGCAGCAGACACTCCTGGGTCCGGGACCCCTCACGGGGTTGGTCCGGACCGGATCCAGGAATCAAAGAGCAAGCGGAACCCTGAACTCGTGACTCCGGCATCTTAAATACCATTTCCCAGACTACACAGCGGGGCCAGATGCGCCCACCGATTGGCTCCGAGAAAGATTGGTACTTAACACGTCCAACCAGACTGCGTTCTCAGCCTGTCACAGGTGCTTCACCTTACCTATGACCAGGCAGAACTCCAGTACAGTCCAGTCAGCTAATGCCAAAGTAAATGACCTAAACAATTAACCCCCAGAAAAACTAAATTTACACTATAGCGCACACTTTAGAAAAGTGACGGCGCTACAGATGTAAATGGTCTGGCTGTCTATTTACAGCTGACTTCCTTCGATCAGATCTGGCCAGAGGGGAACAGATCCCCTTCCATTTGTTTTTGCTGCATCAGATCAGAGTGGAGGTAGCCAGGTGTAAACAGACACAAGTCCATTTACATCCAACTGCCGGTAGAATGGCGGGACTAACTGGGTCCGTCTGATAAACAGACAAGCAGACCGAACTGGACCGCTTTTGCGAAAGGGGCCTTAAGCTGGCCATATATGGATCGAATTCTGTGCCACCATTGATTTCGAAATTTGACCAACCAAGCCTTCAATTTCACCTCATGTTGATAAAGAAAATAATTTTCGTGGGCAGGAATCTTATTTTCTTTCCAGGTCACAGCTCATTCGCATTTTTTTTTAGATTATATTCCTCGCACGATTCTCCCTTTATTGATTAGAAATTCGTTAATTTTTCCAAAAATTTCCAACATGCTTAAATCACTGAAATTTGATGGCCACATGAAAATCGTCTGTTGCTGCAGCCCACTAATGGTGTGAAATTGGAAAGAAAATTCTTAAGCCGGCCATACATGGGTCGAATTTCAAAATAATTTTCTTACGAAAATCGTAGCTAAGAATTTTCTTTCGCATTTCGCACCATTAGTGGGCTGCAGAAACGGACAATTTTTGTGCAGCCATCAAATTTGAGTGTTTGGAAAAACAAACACATTTTTAATCAATGACGGAGAATCATGCGAGAAATATAGTTGAAAATTAAATGCGTATGAGCGCAAGAAAATATAATTCACGGAAAGAAAAGAAGATTACCAGCCACAAAAAATATTTTCTGTTGCTACAAGAGGTGAAATTAAAGGCTTAGTTGGTTGAATTCAATGGTGGCACCATCGGATCACAAAATGCACAAAATGTTTGATTTTCAAAAGAAAATTTGTTCAGAATTCCACCCATGTATGCCCCACTTTAGGCCTCATGCACACTGGGCATTTTCCCAGCACTTCTGAATGGCAGGAAAAAGGCAGCTTCAAAATACGCATGAAGCCACGTTTAGACACATTCAGGCAATTCAAGTATTTTGGAGTTTATTAATTTCTTGGCCAGAATCAGTGGCGGCCCATCCATACCGCCCTCCTGATCCATGCGCCCGCTCCTTATCTACATGCAGGGCACCGAACACATGGATTCTAATGTTTTTTTTGTTTTTTTTGAAGCACACAATTAGAGCCTGACGCTCTAATTGGCTTAAAAAAAGGGCGGACTTTTGTTGTGTGACAATAGGGAATTAATATCACCCTCCAAACCAAATGAAGCCACAAGGATGGTGATTTATACATGCTACACGTGAGCTGCTGGATTTGTTTTTACATGCTGTGTTTTTTCTTAATAAATGTGAGTGCAATCTATTAAGCTGGGGTGGTGAGATTTATTCAGTTTAACACCCAGATACTGCACTATTGAAAGCATTCTTGTCTTTTTATGTCGGTTTGGAGCTGCTGGTGATCAATATGGAGCAATTTTTAAAGGAGAAGTACACTGTGTGCAGAGCATGTTTGGCCCTTATAGGGTCTATAAAGGAGGTGAGCTTCCATTGCACCTGGTGAAAGGAGCACAATAGTCACAGATTGGAATCTGTTGTGAGGCACGTTTTTCACAGTGAAGTTTGATGTGCACTGTTTATAAGAAGATCTTAATTTATTTATCCAATATGGACTTTATATGAATTATATTGAATAATTCATACATTATTACTGTATAGCACTGTTACAGCACTTATTTGCACTGTCACTTTATTCAATTTAGACACTCAGTAGTTTTTAGTCACAAGCAGCGCTATCACATATTATTTACCAATATTCGCTATTGTCTTCCTGATTCTCCTCCCAGCCAATCAAGAAGTGGATCCGGAGACCCGTCACCCGATTGGCCGAGAGGAGAAGCGATCCTATTGGCTGTCGAGGAGATAGAGGGAGGAGAAGCTGGGGAAGCCACTGAAGCTAAGGAGGAGGAGACGCAGGGTGAAACGTGGTTGGTGACCGACCAGGGGTAGGGAATGAGGGTGCTCCGACTGACAGGTGGGTATCGTCAGGTGTATTGTTTGCCGACCCCCCACCCAAAAAATATACCACCAGCCGCCACTGGCCAGAATATTAATTTATTTCTGACCTTTGAAATGAATGAACGCTCAAGCACTAAAACGCACCTAGTGTTTAAGCATGTTTACACATGTTTAAGCGTGTCAGATGTTATTTTCTGCCTAAACATTCCTCTCTTGAACATGCAAATAATTTTTTTCCGCCTCTAAACGCTTCTGCCTATAAATGTTTGTAAATGCCTATGTATCAAGGACACATAGGGGCTGATTTACGAATGGTTTACGCAATGAGTTGCGGAGCATGGCGATGCGCAACGGCCGTTTTTGTATTTACAAAACATTTGCGCCTGTAACACAGCACAATTCCCCATTTACTATTATCTTGCCGGCGCACGGGAGGCGGCGATCAGTGCGCCGATATAGACATGGCGCACACAGTTTTCAACTCAGAATTAAAAGAAGGTGGAAGTGCCAATATTATGGGGGTGATGTGGGCTTATGTGAGGAAGTATAGTTATAACTGTCCAAGTAACAAATATGCCCAAAATAGAATGAGAAAGTGACTTTCTCTGAACAAGCCTGCTGCGTCTGCAAGTACACTTAGAACTGCGTGAGGTCAATTTATGCACTGCGCAAGCGGCATTTGCGCGTGTTCCAGTGCTCTGGTTCACTGCACCAGCAAAATCTTAGTAAATGTCAAGCCACATAAATCTATTTGCATAAGTTGAATGGGCACACCTCTCAACTTGACTTTTTTTTTTTTTACGCTGGTTCACTTCTATGTTTTTTTTTAAGGATATTTGCACACAGGTCATGTTAGCATTAAGAAAGAAAAAATAAGAAAAAAAAAGGCGTGGGGGTCCCCCTCCAAATCCACACCAGACCCTTATCCGAGCACGCAACCTGGCAGGCCGCAGGAAAAGAGGGGGGCCGAGAGAGCACCCCCCCTCCTGAACCGTACCAGGCCACATGCCCTCAACATTGGGAGGGTGCTTTGGGGTCCCCCAAAGCACCTTGTCCCCATGTTGATGAGGACAAGGGCCTCATCCCCACAACCATGACCGGTGGTTGTGGGGGTCTGCGGGCGGGGGGCTTATCGGAATCTGTAAGCCACCTTTAACAAGTGGATCCCGGCCTCCCCCCCTGTGTGAAATGGTAAGGGGGTACAAAAGTACCCTTACCAGTTCACCAAAAAAGTGAAAAAAGTGTTAAAAATGACAAGAGACAGTTTTTGACAATTCCTTTATTTAAGTCTTCTTCTTTCCATCTTCTTCCTTCTTCTTTCCTTCATCCTTCAGTTTCTTCCTCCATCTTCTTCTTCCTCCGATCCCCTGCTTCTTACTCCAGTGTTCTCATCCGGCTTCTTCCTCCACGGCGTCTCTTCTTCCTCGCTTAGTTCTCGGGCCGCTCCGCACAATGGGAGGCTGTGTGACGCTTTTCTTCTTCTGACAGTTCTATAACGGAACCGTGCGTCAGAGGGGGGGTCACCGGCTGGCCCCGCCCTCCGTTATATAAGAAGTGTCAGAAGAAGAGAAGCATCACACAGCGGGAGCCTCCCATTGCGTGGAGCGGCCTGAGAACAAAGCGAGGAAGAAGAGACGCCGTGGAGGAAGATGCCGGGAATAAGAAGATGGAGGAAAAAGAAGATGGAGGAAGAAACCGAAGGATGAAGGAAAGAAGAAGGAAGAAGATGGAAAGAAGAAGACTTAAATAAAGGAATTGTCAAAAACTGGCTCTTGTCATTTTTAACACTTTTGTCACTTTTTTGGTGAAATGGTAGGGGTACCTACCATTTCACACAGGGGGGAGGCCGGGATCTGGGGGTCCCCTTGTTAAAGAGGGGTTCCAGATTCCGATAAGCCCCCCACCCACAGACCCCCACAACCACCGGCCAGGGTTGTGGGGATGAGGCCCTTGTCCTCATCAACATGGGGACAAGGTGCTTTGGGGGGGACCCCAAAGCACCCTCCTCCCAATGTTAAGGGCATGTGGCCTGGTACGGTTCAGGAGGGGGGCCACTCTCCCGTCCCCCCTCTTTTCCTGCGGCCTGCCAGTTTGCATGCTCGGATAAGGGTCTGGTATGGATTTCGAGGGGGACCCCCACGCCATTTTTCTCCTACAAAATACATACCAGACCCTTATCCGAGCACGCAACCTGGCAGGCCACAGGAAACGAGGGGGGGACGAGAGAGAGGCCCCCCTTCTGAACCGTACCAGGCCCCATGCCCTCAACATTGGGAGGGTGCTTTGGGGTCCCCCAGATTTTAATTATTTATTTTTTTATTTTTTTGGCGCGGGGTTCCTCTTAATATCCATACCAGACCTGAAGGGCCTGGTATGCTGTTGGAGAGGAACCCATGCCATTTTATTTTTAAAATTAAAGTCGCCTGGCCTGGGGGCGACTTAAAGTCATGTTGTAAGTAGCCCCAAGTCTTGTTGTAAGTCGCCCCAAGTCGTGCTGGAAGTCGTGTTGCCCCTGTGTGAATGGACTGTTAATGATAACGGCGTGCGATATTATCAATGGCATATTATCGCGTGCGCCGGCATATTATGTATTGCGCTTATGTGTGCGCCGGTTCATACGCTCAATTAATAATTTATCTGGCGCACCAATTATGGTATGAACTGGTGCAGTGCATTCATCTTAGTAAATCAGCCCTATAGACTAACATAGAGGGGTGTTTAGGGGAAAAAAAAGTCAAATGCCTCTTGTAACATTTATAACGCCCAGTGTGCAAGAGGTCTTTGCCTAAAAACTCAGCATTTTAGGCAGACAGGTGTTTTTCTTTTTTTTTTACTGATTTAAATGTGCCTGTACAAACAGATGTAAAACATGCGCTGTGACTACAGAATTTATGCATATGCATGGATGCATGCAAATATGTGCAAATAGGCGCATAACGCATAAAATTTTAATTTGAAGATAGTTAAAATGAGATTCTGAGAGCAAAATGCTAAATAAACACAAGAAATTTTGACCAGGAGTACTGATACTCAAACATCAGTACAGCGTACAAGTATCCTTAAAGTATTAGTTCATCCTCATAGAAAAAAATTTAAAGGTTTGTCAAATTCTCTTTCATAGAAATAATTAAACCATTACAAAAGTTTACCACAGTAAAAATGTTAAAAGTTAACAATAAAATTACCCCAAATTTTAACAGTTTTCCTATCTGCCTTTTGTTTTTGGCCACTACATGGCCTGTCTTCTCTTTCATAATATGAATGGGAACGGCAATGTTACATTACTCTTGCAACAACGTCTGCAATTGAATATAGCTACTGTACAGTAATTATAATGTGACCAAAATGCATGAATATGGTAACTAAATTTCAGCTGACCAAGCATTGTACACAAATGGTGGTCTGGTGGTCCCATTATTGAAGGTGTTGTTTGGGACAGGTCCACCTCTGTTCAAACTAAAGATCCTCTTTGGATCTGCCTTTAATAATTTGTATTGCACCCTTTATCAAATAAGATAAATCAGGGATATGCAGGCTAATGGTGATAAAAATGTTTCTTAATGGAGTTGGCCAAAGCCATATTATCTTGACAAGTCAAGGTTTCTTCTCAAATTTCACTCATGATATATACAGTATTAGTGAAGTCACATATGGACATCTCCTTGAGATTCCAGTAGAAAATCTTAGGGCCCCTTTCACACGGGCGCCTCCGTTTGATGGACTCTGCTTGCTCAGCGGGGGATCGCTGCGCTGATCCCCGCTGAGCAGGAGGATGACAGGTCTGTGTCTTCTCACTGTGCAGAGCGGAGACAAGGTCCCGCTCTCCTCTATGGGCAAATTGGATGAAAACAGACTGCCTGTTCATTTTCATCCGATCCGCCAGACAGATGGAAAGTAGGACCACCATGCGTTTGGGTTTGGTGAACAGGATCGGATCGGATAGCAGTGGGTGTCAGCGGACATGTCACTGCTGACATCTGCCACTGCATAGGGGTGAATAGATGGTCCGATCAGATCCGCCTGAAAAGCTGAGAGGCGAACCTGATTGGACAGCCGGCCGTGTGAAAGGGCCCTTTGTGTGACCACCTAATTATAGCAGTGCCAGGTGTGTATACTTTTTTATTTCAGTAATGGAGATCTCATCAATAGGGATATAAGAAATTGTACACTTGTACACTTATGTAGCACTAACCCCCAAAGGAGCTGCTGGTTTTATTTGGGCTTACCGTTACCTCACCTGATTGCTTCTCCGTCTTGGGGATCCCGTGGAAAGTGGCCCAAAGAATGTTGAAACTGACACTGAATCCTCTTTTGGGTTATTTATTTAGAAAAAAGGCAAAGTCTCTTAATGGGTTAGGGGTGAGTTCAGGCACTCAATATTGCAGGATGAAAATATTAGAAGAATCCAGAGGATAAAACTGTTCCACAAACTGGACTCAACAATCCCCGGATAGGCCTCTCTCACTATGCCTAGCAGCCGGTGAAATGTTCGGTAAAATCTCTGCCACAGACTTGTAAGTTGCACTTGAGCGTCACTGAGGGATTTGGATGAATTTAAAGAACTGACATATGGTACCAGTTTCTCTCAGCCGATCCGGCGATACCGTATGAGTGTTGATCCAGGTTGCATCCTTCAACTAAGCCTCCAGGCTCCTTCAGAGAAACCAGCCATGGGGTTGGGTCAGGAGGACCACCAGAACCAAACGGACAGAAAATAATCTCCGCCCAACATGGCATCGGTACCTTAAATACCACCCCCAGAATGCACAGCAGGAAAACACTCCCACTGGGCTGGTTCCAAGAGACAAGTGGCACTCAATGCATCCAGCTAGACTGCGTTTCTACCCTTGCCGGCGGGGACAGCGACACCTGCGGTCAGGGAGAACCCAGTGCAACTCAGCTGGACTGGGACTGAAACCAGAAATTTAGAGAAATTATCCTGAAGCCCAACTGTGGCTTCAGGCAACTTAATTTTTGAAAAACAATAGCGCCTGCTCGTCAGGAGCCAGCGCTAAACTTAATTCTCCAACCACTACCAAAATATCTCTTACATCTTGTCATTAAAATTTTATATACTTGGCTTTCAAGAAATCAATTGCCGATACAGCCAATCTCTTTTCAGCATATGATGCAGTTTTTTGGCCTTTGACATTTCCTCAGCTGTTTGCGGATGGCGTGTTTAAGTGACTGCCACTGAAGGTAAATCATTAGCTCTTTGACTGAGTAATTGAAGCAAAGACAGTTTGGAACAAAGTTCACATTCCCACAAAAGATTTTGCTGGGAGCAAAGTCATTAAAAGTGTACTTGTAGGTACTACCTCTACACTATGACCTGTAGACATTTATTATGCCTGTTTAAAGTCCAACTTCAGGAAACTGAAAAAAAATCTCTTGCACTGGGGCTGTGCATGCACTGCAAAGGATAATTGCTTGTTTTGGTCTAGATTAGAAGAACAATACAAGAAAATTTAAGCTGGCCGTAGAAGTATTAAAATTCGGCCAGTTCAGTAGGAACTGTCCCCGCTGGCAGAATATAATAGTGCTGTGGGAGGGATTTCCCCATCAACACTGACTGAGTTGATGGGGGAATCGGGCAGTTCTCTTTCCTACAGTCCGTGATTGAAGGAAAGAAAATTGCATAATTTATGGCTTGCCTTACTTGCCTAATCCTCTGCTACTCCTCGCAGCTTCTTCTCCTCCATGATCCAGCAGTCTGCAGTCCTGACTTCAGTATAAACAAAGTAGGGTACATAGCCTTCATAGGACGTCATGGCGCCAAGAGTCAGTCCACCGCCAGAGCATGGGTAAGCACCATCTGCGGGGAAGCAGAAGATCAGGTAAGTAAAACTGTTTCTCCTATTCTCACTGCCTCTACCAAACTTGTATCCAATCTGCAGTACAAAATGAACAATGATCTAAGACATTATAGAGAGAGAGAGAGAGACATACAAGAGCACTCCACCTTATCCACAAAAGTGTGTCACATGGTACTCTATACACAAGTCCAACTGCAGCCATTTGTCATACCCTGAACGATATTTACTGTATGAAGATCATAGTCTTTCTATTCATCAATCTATGTCCATGATGTTGATGTATGTTTCAAAGCTTTATGTGTCAGTCTAAATGTCACCTTTAGATTACCACTTGTCAGATGTACATATGTACAGCTGATAATCTGTTACTGCTAGGAATTTAATCTCAAATCTGCATTGCAAGAATATGCTGAAAAGCAGATATTCACATAAATACAGATCACAAGCATAGACGCTGTCCCCCTTGTTCAGTCACTTTGGAATACTGAGCACCAATGGCTGTTCAGGGTCCACAAAGGTAAACAGCCTTAACCAAACTGGTTCTGCTGGAAAATCTAGCTTTCTCAAGCGTGGTCAAGTGAAAGTGTGGCTTTCTTGAGTATTATGCCATGTACACACGACCGGACTTTCCAGCAGAATAGGTCCGACGTTTTTTCCGACGGACTTTCGGCGGACTTCCGACAGACTTTCCGAACGAACGGACTTGGACACACACAATCACACCAAAGTCCGACAGATTCGAACGTGATGACGTACGACCGGACTAGAATAAGGAAGTTCATAGCCAGAAGCCAATTGCTGCCCTACTGTCGTTTTTCGTCCGTCGGACTAGCATACAGACGAACGGATTTCTTGATAGGAACTGGTTCCGGTGGAAAAATTTGAAACCTGTTCTATTTCCAAAGTCCATCTGATTTTTCGACAGCAAAGGTCCGATGAACCCCACACACGATCGAATTGTATGGCGGATTTGTTCCATCAGACCTTTGCTGTCGAGAAGTCCGGTCGTGTGTACGCGGCATTATGGGACATCTGTGAACTTTCTTTTCTATGGTGTTTTGCAAAATTTGGCTGGCCATCAAGGGCCATGCTACCTGATTACCAAGGACAGACAGCCTGCCCCCTTCCTCATGTTATGCATACACATGTTTGTTAGTAGAGAGTTTAGAGAGTTATTACTGAAGAAAGAGTAGGTGCCTTTCCTCAGTATGTACAGCTGGCTGTAACCTGTTTAACCAATATGTAGACCAGCATTCAAATTTTCTACTAGCCTAATGTGAGTGGAAAATTTTTGCTGGCGAGTGTGGGCTGCCTGGGAGGGGGGGGGGGGGGGGGGCGCGCTCCACTGACAGGCGGGGTTGAAAGGGAGCCCTTCTCACAGAGATCACAGAGGGGAAGAGAGAGGGGAACAGGTGGCCAGATCATCAGAGAGTGGGGAACATCACTGCAACAGCTTTCATTTGCAGTCCAGTGTGTTCCCACCACTCACCGTCACATACAACCCCGCCTCCTGGCCCGGGAACTTTGATAGACAGATCACCCGTCCAATGCTGGGACGTGTGACGTATATCAAAGTGCCAGGGGGCGGGGCTGTATGTGACGGCGAGAGGTGGGAACATACGGCAATTTAAATTAAAGCTGTTACAGCGATGATCCCTGCTCTATGATGATCCAGGCAGCAACCCTCTTCCTCTCCTATCTTCACCTGCACAGGTGAGGAAGCGTTGATGGCCACAGGTAGGCTGCATTGATGGAAACAAGTAGGCTGCATTGTTGGACACAAGTAGGGTGCATTGTTGGACACAGGAAGGCTGCATTGTTGGACACAGGAAGGCTGCATTGATGGGCATGGGTAGGCTGCATTGATGGGCACAGGTAGGCTGCATTTTTGGACACAGGTAGGCTGCATTGGTGGGCACAGGTAGGCTGCATTGGTGGGCACATGTAGGCTGCATTGATGGGCACAGGTAGGCTGCAATGTTGGACACAGGTAGGCTGCATTAATGGGCACAGGTGAGGCTGCATTGATGAACACAGGTAGGCTGCATTGTTGGGCACAGGTAGGCTGCATTGATGGGCACAGGTAGGCTGCATTGTTGGGCACAGGTAGGCTGCATTGATGGGCACAGGTAGGCTGCATTGATGGGCACAGGTAGGCTGCATTGATGAACACAGGTAGGCTGCATTGATGGGCACAGGTAGGCTGCGTTATTGGGCACAAGTGAGGCTGCATTGTTGGGCACAGGGGAGGCTGCATTGATGGACACAGGTAGGCTGCATTAATGGGCACAGGTGAGGCTGCACTGATGGGCACTGATAAAGTTGTTGTTAATATTTATTTTTGTAACATAATTCTGCATAAAACATTTAAGTGTTATTTCATGAGATAATTGACATTTTGAGACCTGATGTAGACAATCATTCTAGTAAAACAGATTTGTTGTCTGACACTCTGTACCAAATTTATAGGCCACATTCACCTCTTAGGCAGGTAAACAGTATAATTTACAGCACTACCAAATCTCAAATCATAAGTTTTCATATATGAGCTGTAAGGATAGAATATTCAATAGTAAATTAGCTTGGAATTCCTGTATAGTTTGTTAAAATTAAGCATTTTCATAGCTCCCAAGTGTCCCTGATTTTGAAGGACTGTCCTTGATTTGGAACAAAGTCCCTCTGTCCCTCTTTCCTCCTCATTTGGTCCTCATTTTGGTCTTATCTACTGTATATAGTTGTATATAAAATGCACTATTTATCTTTCAAAAAGTGTTTCCCAGAGCTAAACATTTCATCCAATTTCTAAATTGCTTATTTGTAAATTTCAAAAGCCAAAATAAAGGAATAGTAAATGGTAAAAAAATAAAAAAAAAATAAAAAAAAACTTTGGGTTTAATTAATAATCCTTTTTGTATAGTTTTCCTTTAAGGGGGCGTGGCAGGGTGTGTGTCCTATGCATACATACTTTTGCTAATAGTTGTCCCTCGTTCCCATTTAAAAAAGTTGGGAGGTATGCATTTTATATACTTTAGATAGAAAAAAGAAAATATGTGGAGTTCTTTTTAAAACATCCAGATACAGATGATATACTGAGTTTCTTAAACTGCTGTGACATCAGAAACTTTGGTCCTGTAATAAAACTTGATTGGCATTCAGAAGACAAACAATGTATGGCTACAATGGAAATAGAGTGTAAGTAGGATAATACACAGTAAAAGTGAAAACATTTTGAACATTTAAAAAAAAAAAACAATTATTATACATGACCCTAAATAATTATTGATGCCTAAGGTTGGTAGCCTGGTGATGTAACTTTTTCACTTTGAAAAGAGTGCTTGAAGTCTAGTTGCAGCTTGCAATATTCGGTGGTGGGTTATGTTAAACAATGTCACAAATCACCAAAATACCAAAAATTAACTTGCATAAACATATTTTCCACCCCTACTTCTACGCTAACCTACCACCTAAATCAGCCAGTTCACCTTCACTTATGACAGTTAAATCCCTAGTTAGAATATGTGATTGATGCAATTGTCCTTAAAGGTAACAACACATATCACTTATTAGTCATTCAATTTTGCAGATTTTACTGCTGTTTTTATGACAAAGGCATTTTTGAATTGCTGAACTTACCACAGAACTTTTTTCCAAAAAGCAGTGTAGAGTAGAGGCACATGGGGTGCTTGGTGTAGTTTCAAAAACTGGCAACTAGGTGCCACCATAGTTAAGAAGGTCGGGAACCCGGTAGTGAGAGTAGACAGTGTAGTTACCTATGTAGCTGCTAGAAGACCCCAGAACACGGAGAGGGCGTACCATAGATAGTGAGGTAGTGCCAGCCCCGCCCCTGCCAGTGTAGGGTATCTTGGTTATGGTGGCTAGTCTGGCATGAATCTGCCTGGGGAGTTGGTTATGTGAACTATTGCAAGCCCCAAGGCATGGCAAAAAAAATTGTATTTGAGACTCTGGCTTCTGGGGGCTTCCCTGTAGGTGGAAAGCATAAAAGGAGACGTGCAAGACTTATGGGGTGACTTGCTTCTCCCTTGGCATGGGATGTAGTACTCCCTGAAAGATATGGGCTCCTTGACTTGACTCTCTGCTTGGTATTACTTTATTTATTGTTTGCAACTCAAGAGATGTGCCATCACCATTGGGATGACTGAAAGGATGTAAATTTGTAAATCAACTGGTTCATAGGCTTTCTATTTGTTGGACTTTTCCTTCTCCTAACTTCTAAATGAGGGCGTTCTATGGAAACAAACATTTGCTGGGTAAAGCTGCTATTGAGGTCTATTGCTGTAAGGTCTGAGGAGGGTATGGAAGGGACTGCTGCTGGTGCTGATTAGGCCAGGTATAGTCTATCTGGGGTGATAGGGGAGGATCCTGTTCCCATACCGTCCTGATAGGTCTAAAGGTGACCCACCTATGTTGGTCAGGAATGAATTAAAGAGTGTATGTGCTCTTTTACCACATAGCCATAGACATGGAGGGCATGCAGCCCAGCACACAACTAGGCTGCTACACAACAACAGCATTGGATCTCATTTATCATGGGGCGTCATATACCTAAAACTACCCATCAGATTCAGTCAGTTATCTTCCAGCTAAAGTTTAAATCTGATTGGTGGCTGTGCAAAAGAAATGACAGATCTTGGTATGAACAATACAATAAACCCATACTGTGTGCATTTATAGTCTAAAGCAGTCTCATCCTTCAGTAAGCAATATGGTGCTCTCTGCCCACGGTCCACCACTATGCATACATAGCTATGTCTGACTGAATGCCCCCAAGAATTTTTTATTTTTATTTTAGGTTTTTCATCCCTATAA
This sequence comes from Lithobates sylvaticus, assembly GCA_028564925.1. NCBI lineage: Eukaryota > Metazoa > Chordata > Amphibia > Anura > Ranidae > Lithobates > Lithobates sylvaticus. Next base: position 438,024,100 of record CM053030.1, read on the forward strand.
GGCCTTTCAAGCTATGGGTTTTCACATGTCCTCTGGGAAGGTCAGAGAACACTGTCACATAAAATACCGACTGACAAAAAAGCCACATTAGAGAAAGAACATAACCTACTGGAGGCAGTAGCTAGTTATTGTCACAAAGCCTGCTATTCTTATCAGTGCTTCTCTGTGAAAGGAAGTGTGTGTTTCTTTGTTGTATGTGTATTACGATAGGACATTTGTCAGCTTTAAAGCACAGTATATTTGAAAAGCAAAAAAAAAAAAAAAAAAGCAAGTGTTGGGTAATAAGGACTCTGGAAGTCATTCATACATTGTATGCAGTAGTACAGAGTCTCCAGGGTGTCTGAGTTATACCATCAGCTGTCTGTGATCAGTTTGTTGCTTCCTCATTTCCACATCTGGGCTCTGTACAGTGGCAGGGTCACACAATAGCTACAAAGTTGACATTTCTGTAGTTTCTGTACATTTATGAAACCCAAAAAATAATAAGTTTATATATTGCAGCTGAACAATCCCTAGATGTGGTGACTGCTTCCATTTTCTTTTTTTCTTTTTAATTATTATTCACCTGATGATCCTTCTGTAATTTATCAACTTCCTTTAACAGACCAAGCTGTTCAGCAAAAGTGGCAGTTGGTCAGCGTTGATGTAAAATATTTTTTTCCCCCCAGAAAAAAAAAAATAATAAAAAAAAAAAAAAAAAAATTGTTCCTTAACCACATGCCGACCAGGCCATAGCAGAAAGACAGCTACAGCGCGGTAGGCTTATTCTGGGTGGACGTCCGTAGGAAGTCCTCCCAGAATCTTACTTCCGCGTGCCCGCTGGGGCGCTCACTCGGGAACATCCATGACCACCGGATCACGGTAAACGGGCGCTGATAGCGGCCGTTTACCACGTGAACGCTCTGTCAAATGACGGAACGATCACATGTAAACAAACCAGCGTCACGTCATGACGCCGGTTTCTCCCTCTCCTCTCTATACCAATCGGTACTTTACATTTTACACCTTAGGTGAATGGGTAGGGGTACATCGTACCCCATACTCATTCACATAGGGTGGGGGGCCGGTATCTGGGGGCCCCCTTATTAAAGGGGGCTCCCAGATTCCGATAAGCCCCCGCCCGCAGACCCCGACAACCAACGGCCAGGGTTGTCGGGAAGAGGCCCTTGTCCTCATCAACATGGGGACAAGGTGCTTTGGGGTGGGGGGGCCGCACGGCCCCCCTTTCCCCAGGGCACCCCCCATGTTGAGGGCACGCGGCCTGGTACGGCTCAGGAGGGGGGGGGGGCGCTCGTTCGTCCCCACCCCTTTCCTGGCCTGCCAGGCTGCGTGCTCGGATGAGGGTCTGACATGGATTTGGGGGGAACCCCCACGCCGTTTTTTCGGCGTGGGGAGTCCCTTTAAATCCATGCCAGGTCACGGAGCTAGCGCGGCGGCAGTAACTGCCTACGCTAGCTACGTACCTGAAGTTACGTTCGAAATGAACGGACTGCTCCGTGTGTGGGCAAGTCCGTTAATTTTCAAAAGTCCCGCGGACTTTTGGCCGGCGGATTATCCGCCGGAGAAGTCCGTGCGTGTGTGGGCAAGTCCACACGCTCGGAAAGTCCAGCTGACCCAGCTGGAAAGTCCCGCGGGATTGTCCGCTGGACTAAGTCCGCCGGCAAAAGTCCGCACGTGTGTACGCGGCATAACACTATTCTTTTCACAGATTGACAATGTTGCTGTCCAACAATGTCTCTGTTGCTCTTCCAGTAGTGCGGAGACACACTAGGTGAAAAAAGCCTAAAAAATTAAAACAAATTTAGCCACCACACTGTAGTATAGTACATTTTTGTTTTTTAATTTTATACAATTTTTTATTAACGTTTTATGGAAAGTTGTTACTATATACTAAAGTATATTTTAAAATTGAAAAACAAACATAAATTAAAAAGTTAAATATGTTTTAAATATATCTGCTATCAGTCTATTATATAGTTTCATTGTTGTTTTCTTTAACCAGGTGTCATCATATATATATTTTTTTCGTTTCAGATTCTTTGAATTTCACAAAAGTTATTAAAGCGGACCTTGCATCAAAATTCAAAGTCTACTTATTTTGTAGACCTCCAGCCTCACAGTTAAATAACTTAAAACAACATTAGAAGAAAAGTGTCCAAGTTACTTACCATACAACCCAGCATCCAGCCATTTCTGGTTGGCACCGCAGACATCAATGGGCCTTCTCCTGGGGTCCAGGGAACGCTGAGGATCCTAAATCTCCCAAGATAGCATGCTAATCTTCTAGATTACTGCTACTTGTCCACAATTGGCACTTTTTCAGAAAATGTCCTTCCCTTACACCTCAATGCCCCTCACACTACCCCAGTGGAGGCTCAACTATTGGGGTTCTGTTGGGGAGATTCTTCTATCCACCTCGCTTATGTGGATGGTGGAATCTGTCTGATCAGCAAAAAAATAGTCATCCATGGCCAGCCTTATGCCTGGCACACACTAGCAGTTTTCTTTTTTCGTTCAACCCAGCGGGCTAATGGAAAAAAAACTGAAGAGCACACGAGGAGTTGCTGTACCAACTATGCGATGTTAGTACAACGATCTCCTCCGCTGTTTGGATTTCCATTGGCAGACCTTTTTTGGTCATGCCCCTTCGAAATAAGCTGGACGTTCGGCTGGCTTCTGTCGGGACCACTTGCCAGACACACAAGCTGAATGTCAGCTGGTTTCTATTGAACCAGCCGATACCGCCCAATATTTGGCCCGTGTGCATGGGGCTTTAGACTGTACGCCAATTTGAATGTACAGTATCTCACAAAAGTGAGTACACCCCTCAAATTTTTGTAAATATTTTATTATATCTTTTTATGTGACAACCCTGAAGAATTGACACTTTGCTACAATGTAAAGTAGTGAGTGTACAGCTTGTATAACAGTGTAAATTTGCTGTTCCCTCAAAATAACTCAACACACAGCCATTAATGTCTAAACCGCTTGCAACAAAAGTGAGTACACCCCTAAGTGAAAATGTCCAAATTTGGCCCAAAGTGTCAATATTTTGTGTGGTCACCATTATTTTCCAGCACTGCCTTAACCCTCTTGGGCATGGAGTTTACCAGCTTCACAGGTTGCCCCTGGAGTCCTCTTCCACTCCTCCATGATGACATCACAGAGCTGACGGATGTTAGAAACCTTGGCGCTTCCGTTTGAGGATGCCCCACAGATGCTCAATAGGGTTTAGGTCTGGAGACATGCTTGGCCAGTCCATAACCTTTACCCTCAGCTTCCTTAGCAAGGCAGTGATCATCTTGGAGGTGTGTTTGGGGTTATGTTGGAATACTGCCATGCCGCCCAGTCTCTGAAGGGAGGGGATCATGCTCTGCTTCAGTATGTCACAGTACATGTTGGCATTCATGGTTTCCTCAATGAACTGTAGCTCCCCAATGCTGGAAGCACTTATGCAGTCCCAGACCATGACACTCCCACCACAATGCTTGACTGTAGGCAAGACACACTTGTCTTTGTACTCCTCACCTGGTTACCACCACACACACATGACACCATGTGAACCAAATATGTTTATCTTGGTCTCATCAGATCACAGGACATGGTTCCAGTAATCCATGTCCTTAGTCTGCTTGTCTTCAGCAAACAGTTTGCGGGCTTTCTTGTGCATCATCTTTAGAAGCAGCTTCCTTCTGGAACAACAGCCATGCAGACCAATCTAATGCAGTGTGTGGCGTATGGTCTGAGCACTGACAGGCTGAAACCCCACCCCTTCAACCTCTGCAGCAATGCTGGCAGCACTCATAAGTCTATTTCTCAAAGACAACCTCTGCATATGACGCTGAGCACATGCACTCAACTTCTTTGGTCGACCATTGCGAGGCCTATTCTGAGTGAACCGTGCTGCAGCTCAGTTTCAGGGTCTTGGCAATCATTTTATAGCCTAGGCCGTCTTTATGTAGAGCAACAATTCTTTTTTTCAGATCCTCAGAGAGTTCTTTGCCATGAGGTGCCATGTTGATCATTATGAGAGAGTGAGAGCAATAACACCAAATTTAACACACCTGCTCCCCATTCACACCTGAGACCTTGTAACACTAACGAGTCACATGACACCAGGGAGGGAAAATGTTTAATTGGGCCCAATTTGGAAATTTCACTTAGGGGTGTACTCACTTTTGTTGCCAGCAGTTTGGACATTAATGGCTGTGTGTTGAGTTATTTTGAGGAGACAGCATATTTACACTGTTAAACAAGCTGTACACTCACTACTTTACATTGTAGCAAAGTACAATTTCTTCAGTGTTGTAACATGAAAAGATAGAATAAAATATTTACAAAAATCTGAGGGGTGTACTCACTTTTGTGAGATACTGTAAATGCACTGAGTATATTGTCAGCACTATAAGAAAACCTATGATAAATAAAGGAACAGGAACTTCCAGTGTAGAATCAAATGCTATGTCTGTGTAACTGTCATTTGTAGCACTCACTGAGTTTTGTTGCTGAAAATAGCAGTTGCTTTTGCCAATAGCAATCATTATTGATTCGTGAACTGAGTTTATTACCCTTTATAGTCTGTAATATCTGGTTTTGCAATGTTATGAAATACTGAGATAGCCTACAGGAGATCTTTAAGTCAGAATTCCTTGTTGCAAAAAAAAAAGAAGGACATTCTCTTTTTGATGATAAAAAAAGTTTCATAAGGCAATAGTTATTCACATAACCTACTTACTATCTTTCAAATTAATTTACTCATGCCTATTTTGACAAGGATCCATCCTTAAAGATACCCAATGCTATAGTTACATTTTAACGGGACTGTAAAACAGCATGACATATAACTTTCTCCTAGAATGTATTAAACTAGCATATTTATATATTTACCATTGCAGGTTGGCCAAATGTTACACTCCATCCATTTGACCACTAGGTGGTGTAATATTTTCCTGCAAAGTATTCCAGTTCTAACTTTATCAAAAACTTGACACTTTCCCAGAAGTGAATAACATTTATTGCCAAGAATCCCCAGAACACACCCAAATAACACAACTCAGTCTACATTTAGCACTGAAATTGCATTACTGCAGGACAACTGGAATCCACAAGTTATTGAAGATTTTGTAAAGAAGCCAGCAGCATTAACAGGAAAATAATGTTAAATAATTTCAGCAAACTACATTCAAGACATAATAAAAATTTATAAATTATGCTGTAATCTGATGTGTGATGCCTGTGGATTAAAAAAATATATATATTTAAAGCGGACGTACAATGCATCTGAGCAACACAAACCAAGAATGCTATTTAACTCATTTTTAATATTCAAAGCAAACTCCCCCATCCATCCATGTCTCTATGCTTTATTTTGCTGAGAAGTCACTTTGAAAAAAACTATAGAGTTAGGACCCCAGTATACAGAGGAGCCTTGATGTAGGCACTGCGACTTCCACGTATATATTTGCAAATGTGTGCAATGAAACCCTATGTTAACATGAATTGTAGGACAGGGTTAATTTGGTTTGTTTGCTGGCTGGGTGGTAAGGGTACTGGGCAGTGATGAAGGTAACTGAGTTAAAATAAACTGAGTTACCTAACGCAGTTACTTTAGAGGGTAATTAGTAATCTAACTGATTACTTTTCCCCTCATGGTAACTCAGTTCCCATTACTTTGGCTTAGTTACCCCAATTACTAGATGGCAGTAGTGTAATTCCGGTGTCCTGCCGAAAAAGTTCCCCCGCCGGATAAGGACCCCCTGTACTGCGCAGGCGCAGGGCTTGCGCAGTACGAAGGACTACGGAGCTTCCGAAATTTGCCGAACCTAAACAGCTCTGAGTGAACTCTACACTGCGCAGGTGCAGTTAACATGTAATTGTACGAGGCGATGCCGCACGCTCCTGATGCTCGTGCTACTCTGCAAGGGGCATCTATCGTGTAAGTAAGGGGCGGGTCTAGTATTACTGTAACCAAGGGGCGCATTTATTATTATTGTTATATATCGAGCTCTGCCCATTAATTTAACATTCGCCCTCTTCTGTAGCCATCCGCCCCTTACATGATATAATAATAATAGACCCGCCCCTTGCTTACACGCTATAACAGATCTGCCCCTTGGTTAGAGTAATAATAGAGCAGCCCCTTGGTTACACGATATATAACAATAATAATAAATGCGCCCCTTGGTTACAGTAATACTAGACCCGCCCCTTAGTTACACGTATAGAATATTAAAAAAAAAAGTCAGTTACTTTGCTGCGTAACTAATTACTTTTCCAATGTAGTAACTGAGTTACTAACGCAATAACTTTTTGGGAGAAGTAATTTTGTAACTTAACTAATTACTTTTTTAAAGTAAGATGACCAACACTGGTACTGGGCAATTTTTATTTGTGATCTGCGTTATCCTTCCATGTGCACCTTACTGCAAAGGCTAGTTATAAATTGGGGTGGTTGCCATTTTTATAATGTTCACTGATTTTTGGTGGGGAAACATTGGGTGCCTTAAAAAAGGAGAAGTACAGCCAAAGCCAGTTTGTTCTACACACCTATGGCTCGTTTTTTAGCAGACAGTGAGCCTAAGCCCGCTGTCGGCTGACGTCACAGAGACAGTCCAGGCTGAGGAAAGATTGCGACAATATGGTCAGAATCCGCCCACAACCCTGGACTGGCACCTGGCTCAGGCTCTCAGCAAGCTGCGGAGAGCCTGAGCCAGCTGCTCCCGCCACCTCCACAGCCCAGCGCTCCAGTGAGGGCGTGGGGCAGAGCAGACAGCGGTGAATGACAGTCATCAGCTCTCTGCTCATGAGAACTGAGCGATCAGCAGTGTTTGATCGCTCAGTTCTCAGTCTTAGAGCCACCGGGGATCAGATGCAGAATTACCTAGGTAAGTATGATTTAAAAAAAAAAAAGAAAATTCCATACTTCTCTTTTAAGTTGCCATTGTGCAATTGCAGGGCATCCAATGTGTACCTTTGCCTTGAAAGAAGAGTGGGCTCCCTGCAGGCAAGCCTGTCCTTAATTTATCCACCGCTATATATGCTCCAACTTGGAAACTCTCAAAACTTTAAAGTTAGGATGGCAGTATACAGCGGAACCTTGGTGTGGGCACTGCAGCTTTAAAGTTAGGATGGCAGTATACAGCGGAACCTTGGTGTGGGCACTGCGGCTTTCATATTTGCAAATGTGTGCAACAAAACCCTCTATTTTTAACCACTTGCCGACCGCCCCCTGTATATATACGTCGGCAGAATGGCACGTACAGGCAGAACCACGTACCTGTACGTGCCATTCTTCCGGCGGGTGGGGGGTCCGATCGGCCCCCCCCGGCCGGCGGGGACGGTCGGGATCGCTTCAGGAGCGATCCGGGATGAGGGGACGGCCAGTGGTTTCTGGCCACCCCCTCGCGATCGCTCCTGGCGAATCAGATGCTTCCTCTGTCTGTGTCAATCAAAACACAGGCAGAGGAAGTGATGTCACGCTCGGTGCGCCGGTCTATGTGACCGGAACGCCGAGCTGTGAACATCTAAAGGTTAGTGCACAAACAGTACACTGACACCAGTACACATAGGCACACAAAACACCCCCCTGTCACCCCCTGATCACCCCCAGATCACCCCCCCCCCCCCCCAGTCACAGTGTCACTAATTGCAGTGATCATTTTTTTACTGATCACTGCATTTAGTGTCAGTGTGACTGTAATAACTGTCAGGGCAGTTAGTTTTAGGTCCAAGGTAGCCCCCCCCACCCCCCCCTAATAAAGGTTTAACCCCTTGATTGCCCCCCAGGTAACCCTTTCACCCCCTTTTGCCAGTGTCACTAAGCGATCGTTTTTCTGATCGCTGTATTAGTGTCACTGCTGTCGCTAGGTAACCATTTTTTTTTTTTAGGTAACCGCCATGTTTATATAGGTTCATAAATAGGTTTATAGGTCAGGTACCCCCATATTACAACCTAAATAAAGGTTTTAACCCCCTGATTGCCCCTAGAGTTAACCCTTTCACCAGTGATCACAGTATAACTGTCACTGGTGACGCTGGTTAGCCAGTTAGTTATTTCGTTATTTAGGTTCCCCGTCAGGTTTTTATATAGCGTCAGGTACCCCCATATATTACCTAATAAAGGTTTTAACCCCCTGATTGCCCCTAGTTAACCCTTTCACCCCTTTTGCCAGTGTCACTAAGCGATCGTTTTTCTGATCGCTGCATTAGTGTCGCTAGGTAACCATTTTTTTTTTTTAGGTAACCGCCATGTTTATATAGGTTCATAAATAGGTTTATAGGTCAGGTACCCCCATATTACAACCTAAATAAAGGTTTTAACCCCCTGATTGCCCCTAGAGTTAACCCTTTCACCAGTGATCACTGTATAACTGTCACTGGTGACGCTGGTTAGCCAGTTAGTTATTTCGTTATTTAGGTTCCCCGTCAGGTTTTTATATAGCGTCAGGTACCCCCATATATTACCTAATAAAGGTTTAACCCCCTGATTGCCCCTAGTTAACCCTTTCACCCCCTTTTGCCAGTGTCACTAAGCGATCGTTTTTCTGATCGCTGCATTAGTGTCGCTAGGTAACCAGTTTTTTTTTGTATTACTGTTACGGGTGACGCTGGTTAGTTAGCTTGTTTTTTATACTGTCAGGGCACCCGCCATTTATTACCCAATAACGGTTTAACCCCCTGATCGCCCGGCGGGTGATATCAATTAGGTTTTAGGGTCAAATAAGGTCTGCGTCGCCCCAGGTTAGTGCCAGTACCGCAAACACCCACGCACAAAGCATACACCTCCCTTAGTGGCACAGTATCTGAACAGATCAATATCTGATCTGATCAGATCTATACTAGCGTCCCAGCAGTTTAGGGTTCCAAAAAAAAAACGCATTGTTAGCGGGATCAGCCCAGATACCTGCTAGCACCTGCGTTTTTCCCCTCCGCCCAGCCCAGCCCACCCAAGTGCAGTATCGATCGATCACTGTCACTTACAAAACACTAAGCACACATAACTGCAGCGTTCGCAGAGTCAGGCCTGATCCCTGCGATCGCTAACATTTTTTTTGTGGTAGCGTTTTGATTCAGTCGCTTCAGTCAGGAGCTTTTTTACCTGTGAATCTCAAAAAAATAAAAAAAAATAAAAATAGTTGTCGTTTTATTGTTCTCTCTCTCACTCTATTCTCTCTCTATTGTTGCTCTTTTTTTACTCCATTCTATTCTGCAATGTTTTATTATGTTTTATTATGTTTTATTATGTTTTATCATGCTTGCTTTTCAGGTATGTAATTTTGTTTACTGTGTGTTTTAGTGTTGAGCATTTTTTTGTTTTCAGGTGCGCCATTCAGTTGCAACGCGGATTTATTTATCTTGACAGCAACAGCGTTTGCTCCCACGATACATAAAGCCGCGACTCCAACGCTGTAGGAGGTGATTTCACCACCACAGTTAAAAAAAAGAGCATATATGCCGAAGCATGGGGGCAGCAGGGGGGGGGAGCGATTGGCTCCTAATGCCACGTACATACGGTCGAAATTCCGACCGTGTGTACACGGCATAACTTTTGCGGGAGGATGCCCCCATGCATCGGCATATATAAATGGTGCATGTATGCCCATCATTAGAAGTGGGTGGATGAAGGGAGGTATTCTAATGGTGGGCATACCCACCAATCAATCTCTTTTTTTCGTTCAGCCAAGAGGCTGCATGAAAAAAAAAAGATTACAATATATGTCCAGTATGTTGCTGGACTTTGAATGGTTATACCAGAATGATGCCTGCAGGTTTAGGTATCATCTTGGTATCATTCTTTTCAGCCAGTGATCGGCTTTCATGTAAAAGCAATTCTAGCGGGTAATTAGCCTCTAGACTGCTTTTACAAGCAGTGGGAGGGAATGTCCCCCCTCCCGGATATAAACCGCGCCATTGGGAAATTGGGAAAGCATTTTATCACACCAATCTTGGTGTGGTCAGATGCTTTGAGGGCAGAGGAAAGATCTAGGGTCTAATAGACCCCAATTTTTTCAAAAAAAGAGTACCTGTCACTGCCTATTGCTATCATAGGGGATATTTACATTCCCTGAGATAACAATAAAAATCATAACAAAGAAAAAAAATGGAAGGAACAGTTTAAAAATAAAATAAAAAAGCTAAATAAATAAAAAAAAAAACAAAAAAAAAAAAAAAAAGCACCCCTGCCCCCCCTTCTCTTGCGCAAAGGCGTACACAAGCGTTGGTCTGGCGTCATATGTAAACAGCAATTGCACCATGCATGTGAGGTATCACCGCGAAGGTCAGATCGAGGGCAGTAATTTTAGCAGTAGACCTCCTCCGTGAATCTAATGTGGTATCATGTAAAGGCTTTTAAGGCTTTTAAAAATGTATGTAGTTTGTCGCCACTGCGTGTTTGTGCGCAATTTTAAAGCATGTCGTGTTTGGTATCCATGTACTCGGCCTAAGATCATATTTTTTATTTCATCAAAAATTTGAGCAATATAGTGTGTTTTAGTGCATTAAAATAAAAAAAAGTGTATTTTTTCCACAAAAAATGCGTTTGAAAAATCGCTGCGCAAATACTGTGTGGAAAAAAAAAAATGCAACACCCACCATTTTAATCTGTAGGGCCTTTGCTTTAACAATATATATAGTGTTTGGGGGTTCAACGTAATTTTCTTGCAAAAAAAAAATATGTTTTCATGTAAACAAAAAGTGTCAGAAAGGGCTTTGTCTACAAGTGGTTAGAAGAGTGGGTGACGTGTGACATAGGCTTCTAAATGTTGTGCATAAAATGCCAGGACAGTTCAAACCCCCCCCAAATGACCCCATTTTGGAAAGTAGACACCCCAAGCTATTTGCTGAGAGCAATGTTGAGCCCATTAAATTTTTTTTTTTTGTCCCAAGAGATTGAATAATGAAAAAAAAAAAATATATATATTTTTTTTACAAAAAGTTGTCACTAAATGATATATTGCTCAAACATGTCATGGGCATATGTGGAAATACACCCCAAAATACATTCTGTTGCTTCTCCTGAGTACGGGGATACCACATGTGTGGGACTTTTTGGGAGCCTAGCTGCGTACGGAACCCCAAAAACCAATCACCGCCTTCAGGCTTTCTAAGGGTGTAATTTTTTTATTTCACTTCTCACTGCCAATCACAGTTTCGGAGGCCATGGAATGCCCAGATGGCATAAAACCCCCCAAAATGACCCCATTTTGGAAAGTAGACACCCCAAGCTATTTGCTGAGAGGTATTGTGAGTATTTTGCAGATCTCGCTTTTTGTCACAAAGTTTTGAAAATTGAAAAAAGAAAAAAATTTTTTTTTTTTCTTTACTTTCTTCATTTTCAAAAACAAATGAGAGCTGTAAAATACTCACCATGCCTCTCAACAAATAGCTTGGGGTGTCTACTTTCCAAAATGGGGTCATTTGGGGGGGTTTTGTGCTATTTTGGCATTTTATGGCCTTCGAAACGGTGATAGGTAGTGAGGAGTGAAATCAAAAATTTGCACCCTTAGAAATCCTGAAGGCGGTGCTTGGGTTTCGGGGCCCCGTACGCGGCTAGGCTCCCAAAAAGTCCCACACATGTGGTATCCCCATACTCAGGAGAAGCAGCAAAATGTATTTTGGGGTGCAATTCCACATATAACTATGGCATGTGTGAGCAATATATCATTTAGTGACAACTTTTTGAAAAAAAAAAAAATCTTTTTTATTTTTGTCTTTATTCAATCACTTGGGACTAAAAAAAAAAAATATTCAATGGGCTCAACATGCCTCTCAGCAAATAGCTTGGGGTGTCTACTTTCCAAAATGGGGTCATTTGGGGGGGTTTTGTACTTCTCTGCCATTTTAGCACCTCAAGAAATGAAATAGGCAGTCATAAATTAAAAGCGGTGTAAATTCCAGAAAATGTACTCTAGTTTGTAGACGCTATAACTTTTGCGCAAACCAATAAATATACGCTTATTGGCATTTTTTTTTTACTAAAGACATGTGGCTGAATACATTTTGGCCCAAATGTTTGACTAAAATTGAGTTTATTAGATTTTTTTTATAACAAAAAGTAGAAAATCTCTTTTTTTTTTCAAAATTTTCGCTCTTTTTCCGTTTATATCGCAAAAAAAAAAATAAAAATCACAGAGGCAATCAAATACCATCAAAAGAAAGCTCTATTTGTGGGAAGAAAAGGACGCAAATTTCGTTTGGTTACAAAATTGCATGACCGCGCAATTACCAGTTAAAGTAGTGCAGTGCGAAATTGAAAAAAAGACCTCTGGTCCTTTGGCTGCCAAATGGTCCGGGGCTGAAGTGGTTAACATGAGATGTTGGACAGGGTCAATTTGGTTTCTTTGCAGGCTAGCTGGTAATTGTGCTGGGATTTTTTATTTTATTTGTGATGTCACTTTGAAAAACACCCCCTAGAATTTCTGGTCTTGGCCATCTTGAGTAAGGGCAGATGATTAATGGAGCATTTACTTCCTGGAACCCACCTGCCCTTAGCTCATGCATGCAGATGTGCTTAACTGAGAAATCCCCTTCTCCCCTCCTGAAGACTCCTGGGATGTATAACATCAGTTGTCTAGGCCTGGAAACTAGGAAGTAGCTGAAGAAATGTAAAAAAAAAGTTTAAACATGTAAATATGATATACTTTCCAATCAATTTACTAATGTTAGCAGCAAAAGCATAATAATCATTGTTGAGAGACTATGAGATTTATTAAAAATGGTTTAAAAACTATTTGGATTCCTTTTTCCTTTTAAAATCACAACCTGTAGAAATGGCTAGATGTTGTTTGGTTGCTACAAGCAATATATATTTTTTTGTTAGCACACCTTTTAATAAATAAACCCTGAGTGATTACAGATATTTTGTGCAAGTAACTTTGGTAGTAACTGAGCTCAATTTAGTGTGTCTGGAGCTCTGCACAGTGCATACCTATCAACTTTATAATTTAAGAAAGAGGGACACTTTAGCCACTTCAGCCCCGGACCATTTGGCAGCCAAAGGACCAGAGGTCTTTTTTCAATTTCGCACTGCACTACTTTAACTGGTAATTGCGCGGTCATGCAATTTTGTAACCAAACAAAATTTGCGTCCTTTTCTTCCCACAAATAGAGCTTTCTTTTGATGGTATTTGATTGCCTCTGTGATTTTTATTTTTTGCGATATAAACGGAAAAAGAGCGAAAATTTTGAAAAAAAAAGAGATTTTCTACTTTTTGTTATAAAAAAAATCTAATAAACTCAATTTTAGTCAAACATTTGGGCCAAAATGTATTCAGCCACATGTCTTTAGTAAAAAAAATGCCAATAAGCGTATATTTATTGGTTTGCGCAAAAGTTATAGCGTCTACAAACTAGAGTACATTTTCTGGAATTTACACCGCTTTTAATTTATGACTGCCTATTTCATTTCTTGAGGTGCTAAAATGGCAGAGAAGTACAAAACCCCCCCAAATGACCCCATTTTGGAAAGTAGACACCCCAAGCTATTTGCTGAGAGGCATGTTGAGCCCATTGAATATTTTTTTTTTTAGTCCCAAGTGATTGAATAAAGACAAAAATAAAAAAGATTTTTTTTTTTTTCAAAAAGTTGTCACTAAATGATATATTGCTCACACATGCCATAGTTATATGTGGAATTGCACCCCAAAATACATTTTGCTGCTTCTCCTGAGTATGGGGACACCACATGTGTGGGACTTTTTGGGAGCCTAGCCGCGTACGGGGCCCCGAAACCCAAGCACCGCCTTCAGGATTTCTAAGGGTGCAAATTTTTGATTTCACTCCTCACTACCTATCACCGTTTCGAAGGCCATAAAATGCCAAAATAGCACAAAACCCCCCCAAATGACCCCATTTTGGAAAGTAGACACCCCAAGCTATTTGTTGAGAGGCATGGTGAGTATTTTACAGCTCTCATTTGTTTTTGAAAATGAAGAAAGTAAAGTAAAAAAAATAAAAAATTTTTTTTTTTTTTTTTTTTCAATTTTCAAAACTTTGTGACAAAAAGCGAGATCTGCAAAATACTCACAATACCTCTCAGCAAATAGCTTGGGGTGTCTACTTTCCAAAATGGGGTCATTTTGGGGGGTTTTATGCCATCTGGGCATTCCATGGCCTCCGAAACTGTGATTGGCAGTGAGAAGTGAAATAAAAAAATTACACCCTTAGAAAGCCTGAAGGCGGTGATTGGTTTTTGGGGTTCCGTACGCAGCTAGGCTCCCAAAAAGTCCCACACATGTGGTATCCCCGTACTCAGGAGAAGCAACAGAATGTATTTTGGGGTGTATTTCCACATATGCCCATGACATGTTTGAGCAATATATCATTTAGTGACAACTTTTTGTAAAAAAAAAATATATATATTTTTTTTTTTTTTCATTATTCAATCTCTTGGGACAAAAAAAAAAAAAATATTTAATGGGCTCAACATTGCTCTCATCAAATAGCTTGGGGTGTCTACTTTCCAAAATGGGGTCATTTGGGGGGGGTTTGAACTGTCCTGGCATTTTATGCACAACATTTAGAAGCCTATGTCACACGTCACCCACTCTTCTAACCACTTGTAGACAAAGCCCTTTCTGACACTTTTTGTTTACATGAAAACATATTTTTTTTTTGCAAGAAAATTACGTTGAACCCCCAAACACTATATATATTGTTAAAGCAAAGGCCCTACAGATTAAAATGGTGGGTGTTGCATTTTTTTTTTTCCACACAGTATTTGCGCAGCGATTTTTCAAACGCATTTTTTGTGGAAAAAATACACTTTTTTTTTATTTTAATGCACTAAAACACACTATATTGCTCAAATTTTTGATGAAATAAAAAATATGATCTTAGGCCGAGTACATGGATACCAAACACGACATGCTTTAAAATTGCGCACAAACACGCAGTGGCGACAAACTACATACATTTTTAAAAGCCTTTAAAAGCCTTTACATGATACCACATTAGATTCACGGAGGAGGTCTACTGCTAAAATTACTGCCCTCGATCTGACCTTCGCGGTGATACCTCACATGCATGGTGCAATTGCTGTTTACATATGACGCCAGACCAACGCTTGTGTACGCCTTTGCGCAAGAGAAGGGGGGGCAGGGGTGCTTTTTTTTTTTTTTTTTTTTTTTTTTTTTTTTTTTTTTTGTTAGCTTTTTTATTTTATTTTTAAACTGTTCCTTCCATTTTTTTTCTTTGTTATGATTTTTATTGTTATCTCAGGGAATGTAAATATCCCCTATGATAGCAATAGGCAGTGACAGGTACTCTTTTTTTGAAAAAATTGGGGTCTATTAGACCCTAGATCTTTCCTCTGCCCTCAAAGCATCTGACCACACCAAGATTGGTGTGATAAAATGCTTTCCCAATTTCCCAATGGCGCGGTTTATATCCGGGAGGGGGGACATTCCCTCCCACTGCTTGTAAAAGCAGTCTAGAGGCTAATTACCCGCTAGAATTGCTTTTACATGAAAGCCGATCACTGGCTGAAAAGAATGATACCAAGATGATACCTAAACCTGCAGGCATCATTCTGGTATAACCATTCAAAGTCCAGCAACATACTGGACATATATTGTAATCTTTTTTTTTTCATGCAGCCTCTTGGCTGAACGAAAAAAAGAGATTGATTGGTGGGTATGCCCACCATTAGAATACCTCCCTTCATCCACCCACTTCTAATGATGGGCATACATGCACCATTTATATATGCCGATGCATGGGGGCATCCTCCCGCAAAAGTTATGCCGTGTACACACGGTCGGAATTTCGACCGTATGTACGTGGCATTAGGAGCCAATCGCTCCTCCCCCCCCCTGCTGCCCCCATGCTTCGGCATATATGCTCTTTTTTTTAACTGTGGTGGTGAAATCACCTCCTACAGCGTTGGAGTCGCGGCTTTATGTATCGTGGGAGCAAACGCTGTTGCTGTCAAGATAAATAAATCCGCGTTGCAACTGAATGGCGCACCTGAAAACAAAAAAATGCTCAACACTAAAACACACAGTAAACAAAATTACATACCTGAAAAGCAAGCATGATAAAACATAATAAAACATAATAAAACATAATAAAACATTGCAGAATAGAATGGAGTAAAAAAAGAGCAACAATAGAGAGAGAATAGAGTGAGAGAGAGAACAATAAAACGACAACTATTTTATTTTTTTTTTTTTTTTTGAGATTCACAGGTAAAAAAGCTCCTGACTGAAGCGACTGAATCAAAACGCTACCACAAAAAAAATGTTAGCGATCGCAGGGATCAGGCCTGACTCTGCGAACGCTGCAGTTATGTGTGCTTAGTGTTTTGTAAGTGACAGTGATCGATCGATACTGCACTTGGGTGGGCTGGGCTGGGCTGGGCGGAGGGGGAAAACGCAGGTGCTAGCAGGTATCTGGGCTGATCCCGCTAACAATGCGGTTTTTTTTGGAACCCTAAACTGCTGGGACGCTAGTATAGATCTGATCAGATCAGATATTGATCTGTTCAGATACTGTGCCACTAAGGGAGGTGTATGCTTTGCGCGTGGGTGTTTGCGGTACTGGCACTAACCTGGGGCGACGCAGACCTTATTTGACCCTAAAACCTAATTGATATCACCCGCCGGGCGATCAGGGGGTTAAACCGTTATTGGGTAATAAATGGCGGGTGCCCTGACAGTATAAAAAACAAGCTAACTAACCAGCGTCACCCGTAACAGTAATACAAAAAAAAACTGGTTACCTAGCGACACTAATGCAGCGATCAGAAAAACGATCGCTTAGTGACACTGGCAAAAGGGGGTGAAAGGGTTAACTAGGGGCAATCAGGGGGTTAAAACCTTTATTAGGTAATATATGGGGGTACCTGACGCTATATAAAAACCTGACGGGGAACCTAAATAACGAAATAACTAACTGGCTAACCAGCGTCACCAGTGACAGTTATACAGTGATCACTGGTGAAAGGGTTAACTCTAGGGGCAATCAGGGGGTTAAAACCTTTATTTAGGTTGTAATATGGGGGTACCTGACCTATAAACCTATTTATGAACCTATATAAACATGGCGGTTACCTAAAAAAAAAAAATGGTTACCTAGCGACACTAATGCAGCGATCAGAAAAATGATCGCTTAGTGACACTGGCAAAAGGGGGTGAAAGGGTTAACTAGGGGCAATCAGGGGGTTAAAACCTTTATTAGGTAATATATGGGGGTACCTGACGCTATATAAAAACCTGACGGGGAACCTAAATAACGAAATAACTAACTGGCTAACCAGCGTCACCAGTGACAGTTATACAGTGATCACTGGTGAAAGGGTTAACTCTAGGGGCAATCAAGGGGTTAAAACCTTTATTTAGGTTGTAATATGGGGGTACCTGACCTATAAACCTATTTATGAACCTATATAAACATGGCGGTTACCTAAAAAAAAAAAAAGGTTACCTAGCGACAGCAGTGACACTAATACAGCGATCAGAAAAACGATCGCTTAGTGACACTGGCAAAAGGGGGTGAAAGGGTTACCTGGGGGGCAATCAAGGGGTTAAACCTTTATTAGGGGGGGGTGGGGGGCTACCTTGGACCTAAAACTAACTGCACTGACAGTTATTACAGTCACACTGACACTAAATGCAGTGATCAGTAAAAAAATGATCACTGCAATTAGTGACACTGTGACTGGGGGGGGAGGGGGTGATCTGGGGGGTGATCTGGGGGTGACAGGGGGGTGTTTTGTGTGCCTATGTGTACTGGTGTCAGTGTACTGTTGGTGCACTAACCTTTAGATGTTCACAGCTCGGCGTTCCGGTCACATAGACCGGCGCACCGAGCGTGACATCACTTCCTCTGCCTGTGTTTTGATTGACACAGACAGAGGAAGCATCTGATTCGCCAGGAGCGATCGCGAGGGGGTGGCCAGAAACCACTGGCCGTCCCCTCATCCCGGATCGCTCCTGAAGCGATCCCGACCGTCCCCGCCGGCCGGGGGGGGTCCGATCGGACCCCCCACCCGCCGGAAGAATGGCACGTACAGGTACGTGGTTCTGCCTGTACGTGCCATTCTGCCGACGTATATATACAGGGGGCGGTCGGCAAGTGGTTAGGGAGACAATAAAGTGGGGTTGCACAAAAAAAAAAAAAAATATATCATTAAAATTCCTAAAAAAAACATTTGGAATTTTTTTTTTTTTAACTCACCTCTAAATGCCTGTTGCTAGGGGGTCCCTCATAGTCTGCCTCCTTAAGTGCCTGGGCTGGTTACATCACTTCCCCTCAGTGCAGGAAGGGCTCAGCTCTGCCCCCTCCCTCCTGTCAGTCATCTGGGACACAAGACAGGTCCCAGATGACTGCGCGGTCAATCACGGCACGCGGCTCCGCTCGCGCATGCGCAGTGGGTGAGCCACAGCCGGGTGCCCACAGTTACAATGCCGGTGCCACCGAGCTGAGGGGGGGACGAGCAGGGCTTCGATCCCCCGCATCGATGAACCCTAGAACAGGTAAGTGTCAGATTATTAAAAGTCAGCAGCTGCAGTATTTTTTTAATGGAAACTCCTCTTTAAGTAAAAGAGCTCTGTAACAGAACCGCTTTCCACACTCCACTTGAGTGCTTCCATCAGTTCACTGCTTCCTCCAGTCTGGACCTTCAGATATCAGATATTACAGCCACATATTGCAACCAAAAACCAGGCGAGACTAGCTCAGTTACAAAACTGGAACACTTTATGTTAAACTCTTAAACTCTTACTTTTATATCCCACAGGAGGACATCCCCCCTCCTGATCATATTACCCTAACAATACAAACTGTAAACAAAAACATAATTACAACAACAACTGACATACTATAAACATTATGTTAATTAGCCACCTGGATGTCTTATTACAGGTCAGACTTGCTGGTTTCAAGCTCAGAAGGTACAATACACATTAATACAAGTATAAACACAGAACATGAAATAGCAGGAGAACTCAGTAGCAGACTGTCTGTCTCTGGCTCCTACACAGTTCCAGAGGCTAATGTGACCAATTCTTTCAATTAATATGTATAGTTCAGTATCAAACAAACCAGGAATAGTCTTTATAGATTTTCTGGGAGATATTGTGAATAAATATCACTGTCCCATCTGAAGTAATCCACCACATTCTCAGTGTCCATTAAGTGGTGGTCCATTGTTAGAGAATGATCTGCTCTCTACCTGGGCCATAGTCAGTGGGTAAGAGGCTTGCTCCTAGTCCTCTCCAGAAGCCTCTATCTTGGTTAGGTCTGTTACATTTCTCCCCCATAAAAAGTCAACTAACAAGGTCTCTGACCTTCACCTGCTCTAGACATGCGTTAGTCGAGCAGAGTGAACTAACATAGGTGGTCAACTTGATTTCCATTCTTGGCCACAGGGAAGGGTTGCTGTCAGTAGGTGTGGGACAGAGGTTACTGACTCTGTCTGGCCACCAGTGCTTCAGCTCTGTGCTTTTTATCATTCCATAGCTTAGTCTGTTGGGCAGAGGGGCCGACTGCCCCAGTTCCCAGAAGCTGTGGAAACACTGTAGGTGCTAGGCAGAGGCCAACGGCGCTCTGCCCTGTTGCCAGCACTTTTGCTGGTAGTAGAAACTTCACTACCTCAGCTTGTCACTGGGGAGAGGGGCCGACTTCCCCAGCTCCATGGAACTATGTAGTTGTTGCTGGTACTGGGCAGAGGTTGGTAGCACTCTGCCCTGTTGTCAGCCCTTCTGCTGGGGACCCCACATAATCCGCTCTTGCTAACTGTTGGTGAGGGAGGCCGGCTTCCTCGACTCCCAGACTGTGGATCTGCAGCTGGGGAGATAAGCAGATTGCTGCATCTCCCAGACTCCCTCTGTGGAGCGTGTACGACTTCCGTCGCTCCCTAGTCCCTACTCTGCTTTTGGGGAGGGAGAACAACAACCTCCTCTCCCTTCTCTCCCTGGATCCTGATCTGCTGCTGGGGAGTAACCGCCACCTTTTCACCCTGGGCCTCCGGAACTGCTGCAGGTGTGGGGCAGAGGTATTGGACCCTCTGTCCAGTTGTCAGCGCTTCAGCTGGAGAAGTTTCTTGTAACTCCACAGATGCTGCTGGCAGGAAATCCAATGCTTCTGTCAATGTTGTGGGAGAAAGGCCAGCTACCTCTTCTTTCAGGAAGGTTGAAGCTGTTGTTGGTGCTGGACAGAGCTCAGCAATGTTCTGTCCTGATGCCAGCTTTTCTGCTGGGTTGATGTCATCACTCTGGGATGCCGTCTGCTGCCGGGACGCCCTTTGTCTGGTACTGTCTTCCAGGTGCACAGATCCTTCTTGGGGAGGGGGAATGGCTGCTTCCCCTCCCTGCATCTCTGAAGTCCACTGGGGAAGAAGAACCACCACCTTCTCACCTTAGGCCTCCAAAACTGCCACGGGTGTGGGGCAGGGATCTGCAATACTTTGTCCTTCTGCCAGCACTTCTGCTGGAGGTTCGCTAGGTGGTTCCTCCTCTACAGAAAAGTCTATTAAATCCCCAGTCACTGGAATTGCTTAAAGTCCAGGGCATGGGCTGGGGAAGCATCCCACTGCTGTACCTTCTTGGGTCCAGTGCCCACACTTTGGCAGGTGACTCATCATCCATAACATCCTCTGATGAAAAGTCAAGTAAATCCATGCTTTCTGTGATCACTGTCTGGGAAATGAGGGCAGCTTCCTCTTCTACAGAGCCCTTGAACTGCCGTTGGACAGACGCATTTCTCTATCCAAGCTCATCCTGTGTCGAAACAGGTTCGTTAAGTTCAGTCAACACTTGCTGCATCCACCATAAGACCTCCGCTTCCATAGCTGCAGGCGGAGATGAGCAAAGCAAAAACTGTTAGTCTGCCCCATTGCCGACACTTCTGGATAGTCTCAGGCAAACGGAGCCCGGCCCTGGCACTGAGCAGAGTCTAGCAGCCACCTCTAGGAAATCTCTAGCTCCCATTCCTGAATGGCCAGAAACTCCATATCTTCCAGTGCCCAGTGCACTTCCTAGATATTCAGCATCTCTTCTCTGTAATCCATTATTTCCTCCAACCGCCACTCTAGATCACTACCAAAGTTAGGGTCCCTTGACATATTCCCATACAACAGTCCCAGGCTGCCATAGCCAAAGCCTTCCATTGGGCTGTCATCCGCTTTCCAAGGGCATACTTGGGATACATGCCACTGGAGGGCTCTATAGCTCTCATCCAAACGCATCATTGCCCAGACCAGCCTGCTTAGCTTAGTTGTCTGCTCCTTGTGTGTTTTTTCTCCCAAAAACAGCACCCGCAATCCATACTGTGACCAGTACCTTTCCTGGATGAAGGGGAGAATTTTTCCCTTGTGGCGCTGCTCACAAGCTAGCGTTTCCTTCCAGAGTTTGAAGCGGACAGAATCATACATCCCAGCACGACCTGCATTGGCACTGGTCCTCTGTGCTGTATCTGCATCTCTCGCAACCTCCTTCCGAATTCCTCTTCCATGGCGGCTGGTATCTGTACCTCTCCTCTCCTGCTATCTGGACCTTGGATCCCAGTTGAGGTTTGGATGTCCCAGACTGCAGGAAGCATCCCACTGCTGCCACCAAAGTAACAGAATCGATTCCCACACTCCGCTTGAGTGCTTCAGTCAGTACACTGCTTCCTCGAGTCTGGACCTTCAGAGATCAGATATTACAGCCACTTATTGCAACCAAGAACCAGGCGAGACTAGCTCAATTATAAAACTGGAACACTTTATTTTAAACTCAGACACGTACTTTTATATCTCACAGGAGGACATCCCCCCTCCTGATCATATTACCCTAACAATACAAACTGTAACCAGAAACATAGTTACAACAACTGACATACTATATAAACATTAATTAGTCACCTGGATGACTCATTGCAGGTCAGGCTTGCCGGCTTAAAGCTCAGAAGGTACAATACACATTTACAAGTATAAACACAGAACACATTCAGACAATAGCAGACCTCAGTAGCAGACTATCCGGCTCCTACACAGTTCCAGAGGCCAATGTGACCAGCTCTTTCAATTAACATGTATGGTTCAGAATCAAACAAACCAGGAATAGTCTTTATATATTTCCTGGGAGATATTGTGGATAAATATTACTGTCCCATCTGAAGTAATCCGCCACATTCTCAGTGTCCATTAAGTGGTGTCCATCATTAGAGAAAAATCTGCTCTCTCCCTGGGCCATAGTCAGTGGGTAAGAGGCTTGCTCCTAGTCCTCTCCAGAAGCCCCTACCTTAGTTAGGTCGGTCACAAGCTCTAAAACAGAAGTCCAGTCAAAATAAGATGAAAATTAATAGCTCATTAAAAGATAAAAAAAAACTGCTTTTATTGCAATATTCACCTTCAATCCAGAGATTTCCACTGCAATCTTTTTTCCTGTCACCAGATGTCCTCAGTCTGATGGCCAGCATCATTCAACCCACTTCCCCAGAGCCCAGGTCATTCTGGACCAGCCCTAGCCTGTGACTGGACAGTGAAAGAACATGCCAGGTCAAATTCAAGTACGTACACTGTTTGCATTTAAAAAATAAATGTTGTGATATATTAATGATTTCAGAGCTGTTATTTAAATCATATGTTCTATATCTACATAAACACCTTTCCACTCTATGCCTCCAAACTTAAAATGCATGTAAATGTGCTCCTTTGTGGTCTGTTAAATAGAACATTGAAAGCAGTGCGTTATATTTGTTTGACAAGTGCAATACAAAAGCTGTTCATCGAGCCAGAAATCTTGTGAGCTGATAATTTCCTGTACTTCTGTGGACAGTTATCAGTTAGCAATGTTTGCAGCTCTCTCTGTTAACTATAAAATACCTCCAACTATATTCCTAGAGTGACAATGGTGATACTTCTTGATACAGTACAAGGTTGTCATCCTAGAACAGAAGGTGTTTTCCTGGCAGGATCACCAGGTGAAATTTAAGCTTGAGTCTGGAAAAAAAAAATACTGTAGCTGCTGACTATTAACATAAGGACACTTACCTGTTCAGGGATCCCACTATGCCAGCACACTGAGCCAATTTGTAAATAGGCTTCGGCTGCAGGTGCCGACATTGTAAGTAAGGAAAACCGGCAGTGAAGCCTTCAGGCTTCGCAGCCAGGTTTCTACTGCGCTTTCTGAATGGTCCGGCCGTCTTCTGGGACCTGTGTGTGTCCCAGAAAGCAGCAAGGAGAAGGAGGAGGGTCCGGAAATGCTCGGAGATTGCTGTGGCAATCATCCTATAGCCTAGGCCATCTTTATGTAGAGCAACAATTCTTTTTTTATATCTTCATAGAGTTCTTTGCCATGAGTTTGCATGTTGAACTTCCAGTGACTGGTATGGTATAACACACCTGCTCCCCATTCACACCTGAGACCTTATAACACTAATGAGTCACATGACACCGGGGAGGGAAAATGGCTAATTGGTCCCAATTTGGACATTTTCACTTAGGGATGTACTCACTTTTTTTGACAGCGGTTTAGACATTAATGGCTGTGTGTTGAGTTGAGTTATTTAGAGGGGACAGCAAAGTTATACAAGCTGTACACCCACTACTTTACATTGTAGCAAAGTGTAATTTCTTCAGTGTTCAGTGAAAAGATATGATAAAGTATTTACAAAAATGTGAGTGGTGTACTCACTTTTGTGAGAATATATATATATATATATATATATATATATATATATATATATATATCTTATAAAAACAACATATATCAAGGTGCAAAGTGCTAAATGTTCAGAAATGCAAATGATATAAATTATTGCAATAAAAAAAATGCAATTTGCATGCAAAATTCATGCAGAAAAAATAAAACAAACATTACTGTAGAAAAGTTCATGCAACAAAGTTCATAAGTGTCCCATGTGATATCAAAACACAAAAATCTTATGTGAATTCTTCATAAATTTTTCTGGTGTTCACCAAACTAAAGTGCTCTCCACACCCGTAAGTGCTAAATAAACTCACCAGGGCCTGATGCTGGTAAAATTATAAACCAGTAATTGTGCATAACAGTCTGGGTGTAACGATCTGCAGATTCACAACTCTCCACTTAAGGAACGCTCAAGGATTATTCCATGACTTCATAACTCACATAAAGGAGGAAGAAATAAAAGAGGAAGCTCCCATAGCATAAAACCATCTAAAACCTCTTTATTTACTAAAACCAATCACTACACTCACATTTACCGTATATACTCGAGTATAAGCCGACCCGTAATTTAAGCCGATAATTTTACCACAAAAAAATGGGAAAATGTATTGACTCGAGTATAAGCCTAGGGTGAGAAATGCGCAGCTACTGTAAGTGGAAAAGAGGGTCAACAATGCCCATTTGCATGCCTCACTGTGCCCATTTGCAGCCATAGGTCCCCTGAACTTCAAACTTGGTAGTTAAGGGTTCCTAAATGCCCCCTAGCTGCAGCCAAAGGGTCCCGAAAGGACATTGCTGCAGATGGACACAGTTGACAGAATTTGGAGCCCCGTATCTTGGGGGCACTTGGTGCTAGGAACCCCAAATTTGGTGTGTAAACACAGTGGAACTACAGCATATCTAAAGATGGGCTCCCTAGCACCAAGTGGCCCCGAGATATGGGGCCCCAAAGTCGGGTCGGAAAATTTCATTCTCTGCTGCAGAAAAGTGCTTGACTCCAGTATAAGCAGAGGGGGCATTTGCAGCACAAAAAAATGTGCTGAAAAACTCAGCTTATACTCCAGTATATACGGTAAGTGTGTCTCCACTGACACAAGTATGCAGGCATAATCATAAAGCCAAGTCACCTCCGACCAAACTCTGAGATACGAGTGCAGCATGTGTGGTGACGTCACGTCCAAGCACCGCCCTATGCGTTGCATCATCTGACATCCTCCAAAGGCAGAAGCATTTTGGAGTATAATGGTGATAGCACTGTCCACTTTATATATACATTTTTGTTTGAATCAAAATTGATTAGAAGCTGCCCCTTTAAGATTTTTTTTGAATCTGTGGCACAGTTCTGTATATCCTCTTTGTACTCTTTAATTTATATTTTTCTATAAAAAAAAATCTACCCAAAAGCCTAAAAAAAGTATCTAAAATGCAGGTTACATAAGAGGCCGGGTCCCACTACTTTTTTAGCCTTACTTATAGTGTTGAAGGGTCTGGTCTGCAGTGCCCATGTTGCTACCTGGTAACTTCCTGCTGTTCATTTTCTGAGGAATCACAGGGTCCTGAAGCTTCCAAGCAAATGGCTGAGCAGCCTAGCAAAGGAAGATCATCTTCCTATTACTGCTGTGGTAGATCACCTGACAGTGGATCCAGGTACATTTTTCTGGGTTTTAGGGGTCCTAAAATACCAAAAAACAGCTCAGATTTGGTATGTGGGGTGGAAAACTTGTGTTTTCTTCCTTTTTTCACCTAAGATTTAACCTAAGGGCTCATTCACACAGGGCAGTTAACCCCTATGCATGAGATCCCAGTGTTTAGGTGTGGGCAGAAGACACAGGCCCACTGTCCAGCCCCACTATTGGCAACCTGTAAAATACTATGATAAGCTGAAAGCTGGTGCAGTTGGATGGTGCGCCGAGTGGTACTAACGTTTAGGACAGTATGCACATGGGGTAAATGCCTAGAAACTAGGCTTCTTTTGCTCAAGATATTTATCTTTGAGTGCATACTGCTCTAAATGTTAGTACCACTCAATGCAACATCCAGCCCTGTCCAATCACAGCAGCTTCCAGCTTCTCATAGAGGCTGCTGGTAGTGAGGCTTGATGGTGCACCTGTGCCCTTGTGCATGCACTAAAGCACTGGGATCTCATGCACTGGGGCTAAACACCAAATGTGCATGGGGCCTTAAACTGCCTGTTATCAGGTGCAGTACTTAAAGTGATATTAAAGTCACTTTTTTTATTTAAAAATAACAAACATGTTATACTTACCTTCTCTGTGCTGTGGCTTTGCACAGAGCAGCCCAGACCCTCCTCTTCTTGTGTCTCCTCCAGCGCTCCTGGTCCCTCCCTCCTGCCGAGTGCCCCCACAGTAAGAAGCTTGCCACGGGGGGCACCTGACCCGCCGCTCTTTGTTCATTCAGATGCTGAGTCGCAGCTCGGCCCCACCCCCATCTCTCCTTATTGGCTCACTGACTTTGATTGACTGTCTCAGCCAATGAGGGAGAGTCCCCGGACAGCTGAGGCTCTTGTGATACATTGCTGGATCGAGATGGGGCAGAGGTAAGTATTAGTGGGGCTGCTGCACACAGGTTTTTTATCTTAATGCATAGAATGTATTAGGATAAAAAAAAAAAAAAACCTTCTATCTTTAGAACTACTTTAAGCTGTCCATACAAGGTTCCGTTTTTTCAGCTGGCTTAACCTCTTGGCACTGGCCTCTCGCCAGGTGGCCTTTGGCGCTGAATGACCGAAAATTTGCGTGCAATAGTGAAAAAACAGTTGTGCACCCTGCGCACTCTCAACACAGTTACCAGCAGCTTTCTGATCATGTGACCAATGTGACAGCCAATCACGGCAGTCACATGACTATAAACCCTGCCCCAACTAAACCCTTTAAAGGCCCGGCAGGTGCGGGCTTCAAGGGGTAAAGAAAAAAAATTAACTAATTCCCCCATCCACAAATTTGAAGTGGATGAGGAAATCTTCCCTGCTGTGTTATTGTATTCTGATAGAGGGACTCCCCATCCGTCAGAATACAGTGATCGGAGCTGCAGCTAATTGGCTGCATGCGGTGATCGAAAGAAAATTTTCCAACAAGCTGGTTCATTAAAAGTCAAATTATGTATCGACTTCTCATGAAGGGGAACTGCCATACATGGGTCGAAATGTGTCCGGTTCCTGTTGAACCAATCGAATTTCAATCCATGAATGGCCAGCTTTAGTGTATGTGGTGAGATTTTGCTACAGGTTTACTTGAAGCGGAATTCACCAAGCAATGTTTATGTAAGATATACAGTACATATACATAATATAAGGAGTGGCAATCTAATCTAGGCTGGTAAGTACCGCATATATGAGCTCTCTAGGGAACACTATCTTCATTTTAAGATTTATAATTTTGTACAGTACTATTAATCCCTAGAAGCACAGCATATTGTACGTCTCACGCGTGTACACAAAAATACATATCATAATACTGTATGTCAACAAGGCTTAATGTCAGACATGAGTGATTCTTGGTGTCACATTCCAGTTCAGTAAGCTGTATATAGGTAGAAGTCTTCAGGTGGAACACACCTCTCATTGACATTTAAAAACACATTTGTTTTGGACTGAATAGGCAACAACAACACTTTTTCTTATTAACTCGCTAACAGTTGTGTTATATTATATTATGATTACTGCACCTAGAGCAGAAGGCTTAAATCCATATATTGATAAACTAAGCCAGCTTTAAAATAGAAGTACATGTTCCCAGTTCTTTCAGTTGGCTGACAACGTGCTGCCAAAACATGATCAGATTACCGCTACCCATCAGATCGTGTAACGGAAGTGACGTTCCAACCAAAAAATACCTACTGGGCATGCGCTATGCCTTACAACCACTTCATAATCTGACAGGTAGCGGTAATCTGATAGAACTCTCATGCGGACATTTTACTACACTCAGCTACGTCTTGAATTTCAGAGTCATTTTAGCAATAAAGTGAGTGTACATAAATAAATATAGTATATTGACATGTGTGATGCTGTTTTGATCTTACACGTTGAAAGAAGCTGGACGGCAGCAGTAGGAATGTGGCGGAGGCCATGTTGGTTCACCCTGCACTGCTCAGCCCTAAACTTTTAGGCTTTCAAAATTAAACATCCAAACAGCATCACAGATATCAATATACTATATTTACTTATATACGCTCCCTTTATTGATAAAATGACTCTGAAATTCAAGATGTAGCTGGGTGTAGTAAGACGTATGCATGGGTGTTCTATCAGATTACCGCTACCCATCAGATCATGAAGTGTTTGAAACGCATCTCGCTGTGGAACACATGTTGGAACGCATGGCCCATTTGCAGTAAGTATTTTTTAGTCGGAATGTCACTTCCGTTACACGATCTGACGGGTAGCAGTAATCTGATAGAACACCAACATTTCCACGATTCATGTAACAAGTGCAGAGTCGTTCTCTGCTCAGAGCTGTCAAAAAAAAATTAAAAAGGAGCCGGCAAAGTTTGACACAACATTGCTCAGTGCTGAGATAAAATAAAACTTTCTATCATTTGGTTCTTTTAGATCAAAGGGATGAACTTCGGTCTGCAAATAAGGGCAGTTTAACCACTTAAAGACTAAGGGGTTGATTTACTAAAAGGCAAATCCACTCTGTACAAGTGCAATGCGAGTGAACTTGTAAGTGCAGTTGCTGCAAATCTGAGGGGGAAGATCTGAAATGAGGGGAAGCTCTGCTGATTTTATCATCCAATCATGTACAAGCAAAAATGCTATTTTTATTTTCCTTGCATGTCCTCCTCGGATCTACAGAGACTGCACTTCCAAGTGCACTTGTAGTGCAAAGTGGATTTGCCTTTAGTAAATAAACCCCTAAGCCTTTTTTCTGACAGCTTTTTGTTGCTTATAAGATAAAATCTGTATTTTTTGCTAGAAAATTACTTGGAACCCCCAAACATTCTATATAATTTTTTAGCAGAGACTCTAGAGAATAAAATGGCGGTCATTGCAATATTTTATGTCACACTGTATTTGTGCAGCGGTCTTATAAAAGCAATTTTTTTTGTAAGACCGCTGCCTAGCAGCCTGGGCAATACAACACATGTCCACCCAGACAGCCGTCCAGGTGGCACAGAACACTGATCACCTGACTCCACCCAAATATATAAGTTCTCCCTGCCCATTGGCTGGGATACCCCATCACCCATAATCTGACCTTGCATTTCCCTTCTTGTATCTAATGCCACCAGGTACCCGGCTACCTAGCGGCAAAAGAGAGAAGTGCAGCAATTACAGACTTAGGGGCTGATTTACAAACGGTTTGCACCATGAGTTGCGGCGCACTTCGATGTGCAACGGCCATTTTCGTATTTACAAAACATTTGCACCTGTAACACAGGGCAATTCCCCATTTACTAATATATTCCTGGCACACGGGAGGTGGCGATTGTTTCGCCACTACAGACATGGCGCACGGCATCTTCAACTCAGAATGTACCCCCCTCAAAATCCATACCAGACCCTTATCCGAGCACGCAACCTGGCAGGCCACAGGA
Source organism: Lithobates sylvaticus (assembly GCA_028564925.1). NCBI lineage: Eukaryota > Metazoa > Chordata > Amphibia > Anura > Ranidae > Lithobates > Lithobates sylvaticus. The sequence goes on from CM053030.1 coordinate 438,053,289, forward strand.
AAAAAGGGGGGGGACGAGAGAGCGCCCCCCCTCCTGAACCGTACCAGGCCACATGCCCTCAACATTGGGAGGGTGCTGTGGGGTCCACCCCAAAGCACCTTGTCCCCATGTTGATAAGGACAAGGGCCTCATCCCCACAACCCTTGCCCGGTGGTTGTGGGGGTCTGTGGGCGGGGGGCTTATCGGAATCTGGAAGCCCCCTTTAACAAAGTGACCCCCAGATTCCAGCCCCCCCTGTGTGAAATGGTAACCATTTCACAAAAAAGTGTCAAAAATTGTAAAAATTACAAGAGCCAGTTTTTGACAATTCCTTTATTAAAGTCTTCTTCTTTCCATCTTCTTCAGCTCTTCTTCCTTCTTCCTTCCTTCATCCTTAGTTTTTTTCCTCCATCTTCTTCCTCTGCTTCTTCCTCCGATCCTCTGCTTCTTGCTCCGGTGTTCTCGTCCGGCATCTTCCTCCACAGCGTCTCTTCTTCCTTGCTTCGTTCTCGGGCCGCTCCGCATCCATGGGAGGCTCCCTCTGTGTGACGCTTCTCTTTCCCTGTGCCCCCCCCCTATCCAAGTAATGTACAACATTAAAGGCAATGTACCACCCAAATATTTACAATAGGCACAAGCAGTGACCTAATTTCCTAACTGTCTAGCTAATATATACAATGATAAGAAATATAAAAGAAGGTTATTCTTGTCATCAGGTTAGATCCCTGTCTCTCCTTGCCCAAGGAAGACGCACCGATACAGCAACACCTGAAAGCGAGATAAAAAGCAATGCAAATGCATCATATCCTATTGTAACATGGTGCAATATATACATACGTGATTAAATGGTTTTCAATTGTCCTCAGCCGAAGACAGCATTGCAGAGTAAATTCACCCTATAAAATATCTGCATTATATACATAATGAAAGCAGGCCCCATTCTCAGACGAGAATGCCACCCCCTTTCCTAATCAAGTATAAACTTCATTATGGTTTCATCAAGTAACAGTCCTGATGTCCATGACGTGTGACAGTCCATCAATTTTACTCGGGTGGACAACATTTCCCAGCAGTTTCCCTTCTTTAGGGACAACTCCAGGGACAAGAGGCACAGCTGCATTCAGATAGCAAACAGCCAGGCCATGATGCAAGGGACCACACTTTGGGACATAGGACATATGACAGCCGGGGGCCTTAAATGGTTTCCTTCCTCAATTTAAGAAACCCCAACCTGCAGAATGCTCACAAATCACTTTTCAGGGTGGATCACCCAAACAACTTCAACATTAGCCAACGTGGCTCAGGTGGGCTGTATCTGCCGGCAGCATTCAGTCCAGCACAATCCTGGCAGTACAGCTCTCTGGAATGTTCTCCACTAGCAGCAATTTGTATGCGAGTGTGAAGTGGCTCTCAGCACAGCGTCCTTGACATCACACAGCACACATTTGTAATCCACAAAGAAAGATAACATAGGCATTTTTACGGCATTCACCAGTAGTACCTGGGATCTGGCAGTGTTACTCCTTTGGCATTTATGGTGACAACATAATATTTAGCGTCCTTGTCTGGCCTACGGAGGATTACGCTGTCCAGATTTACGGCCGTAGCCCCAGGTGTTTAGCACTGAGATATATTTTTCAGCCATCCTGGGTGACAGTTTTGGAAAGTCTATCTGTAGAGAGATCCGGAGGAAACTGTGCACAACTTCATTCACCCATTGGGTTTCTTTCTCCAAGATTTCCTCTTCCAGGTGAGCGGGTATGTAAGAGTATAGGTACCCGTATTCCTCTGCTATCTTCTTTATTATGATCCACTGTACCTTGGACAGCCGAGGCAGGGTCTTAGGGTCTCCATACACAGGTAGGATCCGTGCATCTGGAGCACGCTAAACCAAGCACCCAACAACGACATCTGGCTTAGAATCAGGTTTGGTTTCAGGCATTGGCTTGGTAGGGCAAACTTTGGGAACCCATTGAGCACAAAGATCTTCCTCAAAAGATCTGGTGATACTGATCAGCGGAGCTGCATTGGCAGACAGCTTAATTTTCACATTAGCAGCAGAAGAGAAAACTTCACCCTCCTGCACATCACTAATTGGCTCCTCGTCATTGTCACTCCACTTTCCGGTACAGGACAAAGTGTCCGATAACAGTTCCGATAATCAATCAGATGGAACGTCTGATCCGTTATGGTAGAACACTCTTTGGCCGGGATACAATTGCATTTGACGCTTGCCTTAACTGGCACAACTGTATTATCCCCTTTAACTGCCACAGGCATTACCTCCCCTACAGGCTTGTACTCCTCACTGGCTTACCTGGCTCTTTTCCCCGGTGTTTCGGACATTAAGGCGAGCAGTTGGGCCCGACAGGAGCTTCGAGGAGCAACTGGTGTGCTGGGTCCTGGGGTAGTCGTTGATGTAGGGGTAGCAGCTTCCTTCCACGACTCTGGTTATGGCTGGTGGGCTCTGGATATCACTCCCAGCCAGGATAGCAACATTCTTGTCCCAATCATCTTGTAGTATCCGCGGAGGTTGAGTTGGGGAGACAACTTCAAACAGGTGCTTTCTGCAACGTCCACAGACGATCCAAGGCCTTAACTGCGTGGTCAGGCTGGAACATCTCTCACAGATCAGTCCCAAGGCCTCATAGCCTCCAGCCGCATACAGGGCAAGCTTACCCTTCGGTGTACACCGCACTCCGGTGTCAGGACAGGTTTTGCATCGCTTGGACTGAAACAAACAATCAGAGCGTACTTTTTCCAATCCGCCATCTCGCTCACGAACTGCGCCATCTTTATCTCCAACCCACAATCAGACACACATGGCAGCACTTCTTTATCCTCCTTTGCAGAGCGGGAACCCCTCCCCCTGCCAACGGATTGGTGCAGAACTTCTCTGGAAACTGTCGCCCTGCCTTCTTCATGCTGCGGCGCACCAAGACTGTAATGGAGTCCATTTTAGAGTCTAAGTTAACTCTCACAACGCTGGCGGGAAGTGTCAAAAGACCAGGCTGATCCTCTCCCATAAGCAATGAGACTTGTTGGTTCTTCCCCACGTTGTTAGACTGCACGACAACACAGTCTATAAGAAATAAAGATGTTACTTGCCACCTTCCCACGGAGCCAGGCGAAATCCATATGAAGCTGAAGCCAGTTGCTATGGACCGCTGCTGCAAGGAGAATGCCTTTGCCCCACATTGGGTGCCAAATATAGCAAGGTCCCAGGCCTCCTTCAGTCTAATGAGAACCTCCAGGGCCAGAGATAGCTGACATCCTTCTGTATGTGGTGGGTTGTAAGGCATAGTGGGTGTAATGCAAGGTAGATTCTTTGGGCTCCAGACACTTCTTGAATGCAAAGAACTTTGGGAGAGAGGAACTTTGGGAGAGAGGGTTAGGGCCAGGACACCCTTTAGATAGTTGCAAGGTTAATCGGCAGACTCAGACTTCAACAGGAGGAAAAGGCCTCCAGCAAGATGCCACATCTGCATGTGTAGGAATGCTTTCTCTTATGGCTACAGTCTTTAACAGTTTCTAACACAAGTTGAACAGTTCCTTCGCTTCCACTACAATCACTTCTTGTAGTTCTTCAGCCCACTGAGCTTCCAGTCTCTCTCACTAGACTAGATGATTTACTGCCACTGAATCCCGTGAGCTCCTCCAATCTTCACTGTAGTATCTTCCTCAAGCGTCACCTCTGCTTCTCTGCTTGGTCCCTAGCTTGGCACTCAAGATACTTCTCAAGCTTCACCACACTGGCCTGCTTGGCCCCTGGCTTGACACACAAGGCTGCTCTGCAAGCGTCTCCGCTGGCTGGGTCCCTGGCTTGATACCCACTGAAGTTTCCAGATTCTTTATCGTCACCGTTTGGTGAGAATTCTGCTCCGGTACTTGCTTCAGCTACTCACTGTGTTCCCTCGTAATAAGGTGGTTGGTCCCTTAGTGGCTTCCCCTTTACCTCCGACCACGACATGTTCTCCGGCTGGCAGAACCGTCACTTCTGGTTGGACTACAAGCCGCAATCCCAACCCTGCGCTGCTCTCTTGCTTCTGAATAGGCCCTCAGACAGCCTAGCAGCCAGATGTGCCCGGGCTAGGTCCAAAATCTGGTCTAGCAGCCCGGGCAATACAGCACACATCCACCCAGACAGCCGTCCAGGTGGCACAGAATACTGATCACCTGACTCTACCCAAATATATATGTTCTCCCAGCAGACCAAGAGCTTTAAGAAAACCCCTGCCCATTAGCTGGGATACCACATATACCCATAATCTGACCTTGCATTGCCCTTCTTGTACCTAATTCCACCAGGTACAGGCCACCTAGCGGCAAAAGAGAGAAGTGCAGCAATTACAGACTTAGTGTGAAATCAATTGATTCCTAACAATAGGCCAAGGTATACCTGGCAGATAAATTTAGGAACAACCCTGCCTAAACACCAGGGTGCTACACATTTTATACAGAATCGTGCAGTACTACTGGGAAGCGGCCTTTGTCTATCATAGACCCTGCCCGCTAAACAGTTTTGTAGATGCATTTTCAAACACTATCACAATGGTCGTTTTTCATAATTGTAGAAAAAATACTTTACAGTCAATAAAAAAGTCAGTATTGCTGTAATTTCAAAAATTTGTATCTTAATAGTTGAACAGCTGACTTTTTGGGTACATTTATACCAGCTGCTGCATTACAACTCTCCTACATTTTGAAGCATTTTCATATGACATTCATGAGTCATCAAATGTACTCCAAATTTTTGTATACATTTTTGTATGTTCACATGAAAATATACTATTATATGCTCAGCTTAAAGTGGTCGTAAAGTCTTTTATTTTATTTTTTACTTCTACCTACAGATAAGCCTATAATAAGACTTACCTGTAGATACAGTGAATATCTCCTAACTTGCACCGTTTAGGAGATGGTCACACTGCATGTAGTCAGTGACGCCACCAGTGCATGCGCTCTGAAGTGATGGCATAACCGTGCTGTCCCTACAGAGCTCCGTGCTACGGCCTTGACTCGCACTGCAAATCAGATGGCCAGGACATGTGAACTTGGAAGGAAGACTGGGTGAAGATGGACGCTATGTCAGCGGTGACAGCGTGCCGCTGGAGGGCTTCGTTCTAAGGTAAGGAACAGGGTTGCACCAATACCGATAGTAGTATCAGTGCCAATACCGAGCATTTGCATGAGTACTTGTACTTGTGCTTCAATGCTTTACCCAATACCTGGGCAGTCAGGGGTGATCGGTGCGGCGGTGGGGGGAGTTACAAGCACCAATCTCCCTGTATAGATTTCAATAAAGCAGCTGAAAGCCGTTAGCCCCCCCCCCCCCCCCCACACACATGCGCACCTATCAGCTGCTTTATTGAAATCTATACAGGGAGATTGGTGCTTGTAACTCCCCCCACCACCGCACGATCATCCCTGACTGTCCCCTGTGTCCTCCTCCGTGTGCTCCTCCGGTCCCCCTCTCTGTGCTCCTCCGTGCTCCTCCAGTCCTCCTCCATGCTCCTCCAGTCCCCCTCCATGTCCTCTGTGCTCCTCCGGTCCCACTCCATCTCCTCCGTGCTCCTCCGGTCCCCCTCCATGTCCTCCTCCGGTCCCCAATGTCCTGGATCTGTCAGGATGCGGAGGAATGAGACGGTAATTCTGTCATTTACTGGCTCCTTCCTTTTCTAAATGCACAGAGTCAGTGATCACTGACTCTATCCATTTGAGGGTGAAACATCATAAACTGTGTTTACGGTGTCTCAGTTTATGAATGGGGAGGAGAGCCTGTGTCTCCTGTCCATTCATTTTCAGTGCAGCTGAGGATGCAGAGAAAGGGACTGGGGAATCTCTATCCTCAAACCTTCTCTCTGTCTCAAAGGGGAGATGTCATGGGTCCCAAAAAAAAATAAAAAAATGATATATATATATATATATATATATATATATATATATATATATATATATATATATATATAAAAATTGTAAAGAAATTATGAAAAAATAATAATTGTAAAAAACACTACTGACAGTCCACTGTCACATGACATAAAAAAAAGGTAAGCGGTATCGGCGAGTACTTGTACTCGGTCTTAAAAAAGTGGTTTTGGTGCAACCCTAGTAAGTAATTAACTTACTTACTTACTAATTAATTATGCCATTGTCTTGCAGGGTTTATTATTTTTAAAAAAGGCTGCGGTTTACTACTGCTCTAAGGTCGGCCATAAACAGTTTGAATTGAACCATGTGTGGGCAGGCTGAATGTACCAAGTTGATCAACTTGGGCACAAGCAGCCTGCTCGGTTCACTTGCGATTATTGCTAGCGGCTGCTTCAGCCGCTAGCAATAATCACTGCCTTCTCCCGCTCCGGGAGCAGAAAATTGCTCGACAGGAGGGATTTCCCTGTCAGAAATTTTCTGTGTTGATGGGGAAATCATGTGAATTTATTTTCACACCATTTATGGCCTGCCTAGGAGGGAATTTCTCTCACGTTGAAAAAACATTCGCTATCTTCCTGTTGAGTCTACAGGACAGAAAATTAAGGCAAATCTCTCTAATGAGACACAGAGAGCAAAAAAACCCACAGCAGTTTTAACTCTTCCCCACTCTTTCACTCTATACAAAATTGTTTAAAAAAGTTTTGGTTTAGCTATACTCAAAGGCCCAGCCACACATATTGGAGTATGAGTGGGAGGTTGCACAGCACAGATTCACGTGACAGAATGATGTAGTATTTTACAGAAGCTCTTTCAGAAGACTAATAAATCTGCATTATATGTTATAAAAGTCATATTACAGGGAGTGTGTCACCAAGAAATCAGTTTGGACATGTAGCAGTTCATTAACTAGATCAAACAACATGTTTTTAAAAGACACTCAAACTCCTAATTACTTAGCAATGGCAGCTTCAACTTAAAATGTTACAGACTTCTGTATTCTTTTGATCTTCTCCGTCTTGCTGAAAATTGACTTTATGTGTGACATATATTCTAAGGGGACTTTTTGTCTGTAATGCAGTTAATGTTTCCTTGACAGCTTCACTGGTTAACCTGGGTTGTTGCTGGAAGATTGAGACTGAGCATATGATGAAACAATATATGTCAAACAATCAGTAGATCCAGAGAAAAAGCTGCCTAAAGAGACAATGTCAATGTCACTTTGCCCATTAAATGGCAATGCTTTCTGATGGCCCATCCACTGCAAGCTATGCTCACTCATCTGTGCTCCCTCACAGCATCCTTGCTCCTTTGGGGCACGTACTCAATTGCTCTAAGAGAGCTGGGCTGAAGCATTTGCCTTCCCCTATGTCAGGGGTCTCCAAACTTTTTACTTCGAGGGCCACATTCTATATTTTACACACATTCGTGGGCCGGAAAAATCATTTATAAATAAATACACAGTAGAAGAATAGAATATAATTTTACTTACTGCTGACAGCAGGACTGGATGGTGCTCCTGTATTCTTTGCTGACACCTAAACGCTGGAGCATCATGCAGCGGGGCTAAACTTCCAGTGTGCATGAGGCTTTACATCCGTGTCCCCATCAGTCTCCCCATTCATCTGTGTCCCCATCAGTCTCCCCATTCATCCGTGTCCCCATCAGTCTCCCCATACATCCGTGTCCCCATCAGTCTCCCCATTCATCTGTGTCCCCATCAGTCTCCCCATTCATCCGTGTCCCCATCAGTCTCCCCATACATCCGTGTCCCCATCAGTCTCCCCATACATCCGTGTCCCCATCAGTCTCCCCATACATCTATGCCCCCATCACTCATCAGGGTATCCCCACAAATTGGTGTCCCCATTAGAACCTCCCCACACATTTTTGTGTCCCCATCATTCATCCGAGTCTCCCTGCACATTTGTGTCCCCATCACAGCCCACCCCTGCCTGGATATTTGTGTCCCCATTAGAGCCATCAGCCCCCTACAATTTTGTGTCCCCATCAGCCCCCCCTCCTCACATGTTAATGCCACCATAAGAGCCCCCAGATATTTGTATCCCCATCAGAGTCATCAGCCCCCCCCCACATGTGTCCCCACCAGTCATCAGCCCCCCAAATTTGTGTCCCCATCAGAGTCATCAGCCCCCCCCCACATGTGTGTCTCCATCAGTCATCAGCCCCCCCCCACATTTGTGTCCCCATCAGAGTCATCAGCCCCCTCCCCCACATTTGTGTCCCCATCAGAGTCATCAGCCCCCTCCCCCACATTTGTGTCCCCATCAGAGTCATCAGCCCCCTCCCCCACATTTGTGTCCCCATCAGAGTCATAAGCCCCCCCCCCACATGTGTGTCCCCCATCAGAGTCATCAGCCCCCCCCCCCCACGTGTCCCCATCAGAATCATCAGCCCCCCCCACATTTGTGTCCCCATCAGAATCATCAGCCCCCCCCCCACATTTGTGTCCCCATCAGAGCCATCAGCCCCCCCACGTGTGTCCCCATCCGAGTCATCAGCCCCCCCCACATTTGTGTCCCCATCAGAGTCATAAGCCCCCGCCCACATGTGTCCCCATCAGAGTCATAAGCCCCCCTCCCCACATGTGTGTCCCCATCAGAGTCATCAGCCCCCCCCCCACATGTGTCCCCATCAGAATCATCAGCCCCCCCCCCCACATTTGTGTCCCCATCAGAGTCATAAGCCCCCCCCCCCACATGTGTCCCCATAAGAATCATCAGCCCCCCCACGTGTGTCCCCATCAGAGTCATCAGCCCCCTCCCCCACATGTGTGTCCCCATCAGAGTCATAAGCCCCCCTCCCCACATGTGTGTCCCCATCAGAGTCATCAGCCCCCCCCCACATGTGTCCCCATCAGAATCATCAGCCCCCCCCCCACATTTCTGTCCCCATCAGAATCATCAGCCCCCCCCCCCACATTTCTGTCCCCATCAGAGTCATCAGCCCCCCCACGTGTGTCCCCATCCGAGTCATCAGCCCCCCCCCCCCCCCCCACATTTGTGTCCCCATCAGAGCCATTCAACTCACCACCCCCACACAAGTGTACCCATCTCACATCAGCCTCCCTCCTTGCATGTGTAAATTACCAGCACGTCTCAGACGTTACACAGGCTGTGCAGACTTGCTTCACCTCCTGACTCCGGCCCCGCTGGTATTACACACTCGTTAACAGCAAGGCGGGAGGCGGGAGCAGGGAGGTGGCAACAGGTCTGCACTAAAACACCTCATTGGCTGCTAGGATGCCCGTGGTCCCAGCAGCCAACACAGTGAAACGCCGGGAGGGATTGCGGGATCTGCGCTGCATATTGCCGGGGGAGAATATGCAGCGCAGGTCCTCAACTAACAGGTGGACTAAGGACTCTGCGGGCCGGAAGAAATGGCCTGGCGGGCCGGATGTGGCCCGCGGGCCGTACTTTGGAGACCCCTGCCCTATGTGATAGTGCTGCTTGTCACCAAACTCAAACTCTGTCATTTGTGGGCAGTAAAGTCATCCACCCATGTATACTTCAACACCATCCAACATCAGAACTTACTCCTACATCTGGGTAGCAACAAAGGAGCATTGATCAGTGAGTATACCTTGCTTGGGGAAGGGGGAGCTGTCAGAAGGAACTGTCACAATGCCCTGAATGGGAAGGTGACAATATCTCTATGTTATATGCAAGTGTAGCACCCTCTAATGTGTGCTAGAAGTAAGTGTAGGCAAACCATATGAATCACTGATAAGCTGGTGAGTCTTAATTGGGTCAGGGTTTGTTAGAGTTCAGGGCTGGATGACTCATCCTGGCAGGTCACTGGTGCCTCCCACTGGTCTGGAAAGTTGGAAAACCTTCTAGAATTAGAGGGTGGGGGAGTTAGGAGGAGCTGCCTTGCATATTTTTGAGGTCTCAGCCAATCCCCATTTTGCACACAGGTCATGTTACGTTGCCAAAGTGTGACATACACCTTGTTAAAATTATGTAAAAAGACTCTCGCTTCTCTAGCTTCTCCTAAAAGGGCATTTACCTTCCTCCTCGAATTAATATGATATCCTTGGGCTAGCTTTTTCTTTTAAAGGGGAACTCCACACTCCATTCTCCAATGCTCTTGTCTCCCCCCTCTAACCCCTTGGATTTCCATGGGCTAACTTTTGCTTTTACTAATAAAAAATTATAATAAAAATGCCATAAATCTATCCCCTATTTTGTAGATGTTATAAATTTTGCGCAAACCAATCAATCAATATACGCTTATTGCAATTTTATTTTACCAAAAATATGTAGAAGAATACATATAGACCTAAACTGAGGAAAAAAAATTTTTTTTTTACATATTTTTGGGAGATATTTATTATAGAGTATAAATATAGCTTTTTTCAAAATTGTCGCTCTTTTTTTTGTTTATAGCGCAAAAAATAAAATCCGCAGAGGTGATCAAATACCACCAAAAGAAAGTTCTATTTGTGGTCAAAAATAGGATGTCAATTTTGTTTGGGTAGGTTAGTTTCACTTTGATGACTGCTGCATTATTTTGCAAAATCTTCCTCAAGATGTTGTGACTAATAAATGTTTAAAACCTTAAGAGACTCCTTAATTAATAACTCCTTAAATATTAACTCCTGTTAATTTCCTCTGCAAAATGGTCAGACCTCAAAACCATATTCTGTTATGCCGCGTACACACGATCTGACTATTCGGCCGGACTATCTGGCGGACTTAATCCGGCATGCAATCCGCCGGACTTTCCAGCAGAGGTCTGCCGGACTTTCCAGCGGAGGTCTGCCAGACTTTCCGAACGTGCGGACTTGCCCCCACACGCCCGGACTGTCCGCCAGACTTTTGAAATGAACGGACTTGCCCACACACGGAGTAAAGTCCGTTAATATGGAACGTGACTCCAGGTAGATGGGACTAGCGAAGGAAGTCAATGCCGCCGCCTCCCTCAGCGAGATTGACACCTTGCTAGCCCCGTCGCCTGGTATGAATTTAAAGGGGAATCCCTACTCGGAAAAAACGGCGTGGGGGTCCCCCCCAAATCCATATCAGACCCTTATCCGAGCACGCAGCCCGGCCGGTCAGGAAAGGGGTGGGGGTGAGCGAGTCTGCGGCCTTCCCACCCCAAAGCACCTTGTCCCCATGTTGATGAGGACAAGGGCCTCTTCCCGACGACCCTGGCGGTTGGTTGTCGGGGTCTGTGGGCGGGGGGCTTATCGGAATCCGGGAGCCCCCCACCCTATGTGAATGAGTAGGGGGTACGATGTACCCTTATCCATTCAACTGGGGGGAAAAAAGTGTACCTAAAAAAACACAACACAGGTTTTAAAATACTTTATTAGACAGCTCCGGGGTTCTTCTCTTCTTCTGTCTTCAGGGGTCTTCTCGCCAGACTCCTCCGCTATCTTCTGCTAGCTCTTTTACTAGCGGAGGAGCCCGGCTTTCTCCTTCGTCGTCGCTGCCGTCCGGGGGTCTTGTCCCGCTCTTCTGTTCTTCTTGCCAGGCCTCCGCTTTCTTCTTCCAGCTCTTTTACTAGCGTTGGCCCGGTCTTCTGTCGCTGTCGCTGCCACCGCCTTCTGCTTCTTCTCTCTTCTCCCGATGTTGACACAACGCTGTCTCCGCTTGTAATGGCCTGCACGGCCACTTACATAGGGACAAGGGGCGGGGTCACGACTCATGTCACATGGTGACTCGCCCCCTTACGATGTCACAGTCCCGGGGGGATGCTGGGACTGTGACATCATAAGAGGTCGGGGTCACCATGTGACATGAGCCGGTGACCCCGCCCCTTGCCCCTATATAAGTGGCCACACAACACGTCTCGGCCATTACAAGCGGAGACAGCGTCGTGTCAACATCGGGAGAAGAAAGAAGAAGCAGAAGGCGGCGGCGGCGACAGAAGACCGGGCCAACGCTAGTAAAAGAGCTGGAAGAAGAAAGTGGAGGCCCAGCAAGAAGAACAGAAGAGCGGGACAAGACCCCCGAAGTCGGAACAAGACCCCCGGAGGGTGACGAAGGAGAAAGCCGGGCTCCTCCGCTAGTAAAAGAGCTAGCAGAAGATAGTGGAGGAGTCCTGCGAGAAGACCCTTGAAGATGGAAGAAGAGAAGATCCCCCGGAGCTGACTAATAAAAGTATTTTAAAAACCTGTGTTGTGTTTTTTAAGGTACACTTTTTTTCCCCAGGTGAATGGGTAGAGGTACATGGTACCCCATACTCATTCACATAGGGTGGGGGGCCGGGATCTGGGAGCCCCCTTATTGAAAGGGGCTCCCAGATTCCGATAAGCCCCCCACCTGCACACCCCGACAACCAACGGCCAGGGTTGTCTGGAAGAGGCCCTTGTCCTCATCAACATGGGGACAAGGTGCTTTGGGGTGGGGGGCCATAGGGCCCCCCTTTCCCCAAAGCACCCCCCCATGTTAAGGGCACGCGGCCTGCTACGGCTCAGGAGGGGAGGGCGCTCGCTCGTCCCCACCCCATTTCCTGACCGGCCGGGCTGCGTGCTCGAATAAGGGTCTGATATGGATCTGGGGGGGACCCCCACGCCGTTTTTTCGGTGTAGGGATTCCCATTTAAATCCATACCAGGTGACAGGGATAGCAAGGTGTCAATATCGCCGGTCAACAATTTTCATGCAACAGATTTCCCAGCTGCAGCTTAACTAGGCTGATTGGCATGGCAAAACAAAAAAAGTGTAATTTGTCCAAAAGCTCCTTTCCTGGTGCCTTTGTGGCAGCATACGCATGGATTGTGCATGTGCCGACATGGATAGGCACCAGGAAATTCAAATTACAGAGAGGCAAGTATTAAATTTTCCATTTTAGTGCAGAGGTTCTCAGCCTCAGTCCTCAAGTACCCCCGATAGGACATGTTTTGGCAATTTAAGCTAAAAGAGCTGTAGAAAAAAAAAAAAAAAGCCATTGACTCTGATTTAAAGCACCTGTGCAAGATGAAGAAAAACCTGCAAACATGGCCTGTTGGGGGTACTTGAGGAAAGGGTTGAGAAGTACTGATTTAGAGCACTGATCTAAAATCGAGCTCAAGACAATCCTATTCTAATTGTGGGCGTTTGAGGGAAACCAAGTGAGTGTTAGAACCCCTGCTTGTGTTTTATATGTTGGGCTTTGTGTCCCTTTTCGCAACGGCATCGTTAGCTCTCTGGTAATTAGGTTTAGCCCTCTGGTAATTAGGTTTAGCCCTGGTTCACACTGACTGTGGAATGTTCAGCTGAAATCGCACGATTTCCTTCCCGCATGTCAGTCCCGACTTCGGGGGCGATTTCAGAGACATCTGTGCGGGTTTCTGCATAGGTGTCAATAGAAATCGCACTTCAAAATCGCCAAAAGTAGTACAGAAACTACTTTTGGGAATCAGTGCAGTGCCGCAAATGCAGTGTCGCACCGATTCAGACAATGCCATTGCCGGCAATTGCCACTGATTTGGCATGCGATTTGACATGTCAAATCACATCAATGTGAACCAGGGCTTAGATATACTTTTTTACCAAAAACACCGCCCACATTCTAAACAGCTGTGGTTAAAGGAAACAACTTTATAACTAACCACAGGTTCTTAATCAGTAAATAAATGATTAAAGCTGCGTTACTTTGGTGACAAATTCTTCTAAGCTCGGTTTATGTAACACGGAGCTTGAACTACTAAAAAAAATAAATAAATGGTATTTGTTGATTGGAAAGAAATGAAAAGAAAAAAAAAAAAAAACAGGAAACCCAGTCTTGTATTTTGCATGAAAACACAAATGGCAGTGGTTCCTATCTAGTAATTTATCTATTTATCGGAATGACAGTTGCTCTACATTCGGAAGAATGTAAACATTTTTTTCTTGCAGGCATATGCAGTGTGAGGCTGAAAACACAACCACAGAGCACCTGTATCCTTCTATAGGCAGCAAATTATTTTAAGCGTGCAAACCTCCTGCCTCCTCGCTTCCTCTCTGATAGATTTTTTTTTTTTTTTTTTTAAAGAAAACACCTGCAGGAGAGTTTTTCAAACACTTATGACAAATCAGTGTCATTAGCTGAATGTTTCAAATAATAACAAGAAATCTCTGGACACAGTATATACACTTTCATTTTCTAACATCAGCATTGCCATAACAATACAAACAATAGTTATATTTAACCAGTTCCATACCGGACCATTGTAGTAAGACACCGGCAGGAACACTCTCTCCCTCCGGGCGGGCGCTGTTCGCCACTACTGTGTGGCGATCAGGAGGATCAGGCATGTCCCTTGGGCCACAGCCCCTCCAGGATCAGGGTGAAGAGCCAATAAAATTAGCTCTTTACCACATGACCAGCTGTGTCCAATCACAGACGGTCACTTTGAAGCTTGTTCTGCAAGCCTCTCGTGTGCGCCCGCAGCGTGGCGATCGGGGACGAGGCATGTCCCTCTGAAAAAGCCCATCCCCGATCAGGGTAAAGAGACAATGAAACTGGCTCTTTACCACGTGACTGGCTGTGTCCAATCACAGCCGGTCACACGTGTAAACATACCAGGATTAACGGCTGTTACTGGATTCTCCTCACACACCAATCCAGTGTGAGGAGGAGATTGCGGAACAGTGAGTTACAGATACAGATTACTGTGTGCTATTACTACTGTGCCAAGATTGCCCTCCCCCTGAATAAAGAGAACCTGTCATCTCATCTGAGTACCTGTCACCCCGTCAGAGTACCTGTCCCGTGAAACCATCAGAAGTACATGTCCTGTGAGACCATCAGAAGTACATGTCGTGCAGCCAATTTCTACCTGACATGCAGCCCATCAGTGTCATACCTGTCATACAGCCATGTTCAGAAAAGTATACACGCCAGACGAAGCATATCAAATGCTAAGCCTGACCAATGAGAGCAGCAGGGATCTCTCACCGCCCCAGTACAGTTCTAAGTCCAATTCTGATTCTGGTTTGCAATACGAGCCCCCCGAAGGCAGTACATACTGAATCGGAGGAGGAAGTAGTCTGTCCTAAAAAGATGGTTTGAAGGCCAGATAGCTACCAGCAGTGCCAGACACCCCAATGGCCAATCGGCAAATGCCAATGGTGCTAGACCCCAGGAGGAGAGGCCCAGTACAAGCGCTGCTAGACCCCAGGAGGAGAGGCCCAGTACAAGCGTTGCTAGACCCAGGGAGGGAAGTCCCAGTACAAATGCTGGAATTTCACGCCAGACTCAAAGAATTAGGACCCAAACCCAACTTCCGGATGCCTTGGCAAACCCATTGTGGCTGCCTTCTAGCACAAGGTCAGCCACAATCCCCCCTTTCACAGCACAGCCAGGTGTGCAGGCCAACACCGAAGGTTTCTCTGAAATCAATTTTTTCGATTTATTTTTCTCTGATGAGTTACTTCAAAGCATCGTGGACAAAACAAATCTATTTGCCCGTCAGTATATAGAAAACAACCCCAACTCATGCTATGCCCGCCCTTTTGAATGGAGACCCCTAACAGCGGAGGAGCTTAGATTGTTTTAAGGCCTTACGCTCAACATAGGGCTTACAAAAAAAATGAACTATGGGGGGGTGGATTTAAACGATCAAATGCTGCAGCCCTATCAACACGAAAGTCCCTCTTCTAGTATAAAAAATTTACAATATACTTCTTCCATTTGTCCAGTTATAATGCATACGTCACCTACCAAAAATCCAACCCCTTCCTCAAATTTATCAAAGATATTGTCGCTGCCCTGATCAGTGTCCATCCGTGTTGCCCATCAGTGCCACCTATCAGTGCCGCCTATCAGTGCCACATATCAGTGCCAATCAATGCCACCTCATCAGTGCCACTTCATTGGTGCCACCTCATCAGTGCCCATTAGTGCCGCCTTATCAGTGCCCCTCAGTGCAGCCCCATCAGTGAAGGAGAAAACTTACTTATTTACAAAGTTTTGAAACTGAAACAAAAAAAAACATATTTTTTTCAAAATTTTTTGTCTTTTTTTATTTGTTTAGCAGAAAAAAAATCCTAGAGGCGATCAAATACCACCAAAAGAAAGCTCTATTTGTGGGGGAAAAAAATCAAAAATTTTGTTTGGGTACAGTGTAGTATGACCGCGCAGTTGTCATTCAAAGTGCGACAGCGCTGAAAGCTGAAAATTGGTCTGGGCAGGAAGGTATTTAAGTGTCTGGTATTAGGCCCCATGCACACGAGACGCAGATGCAAACTCTGCTGAACGCATGTTTTAAAAGCAGAAACCTGCGTTTAAAAACACGCGTTTTGCTGTGTTTTCATGTCGCGTTTAGACGCGTTTAGACGCGTTTGCGTCTATAAGCATTTGTAAAGATAGCATCATATAGACCCTCCCCAAGCTCAGAAAGCATGTATTATTAACTATTTCTGCCATTTTGTGAGCAGCAGCAGCAGAGAGATCAGTTGTACACTTGCATTTGCCTCTCTTTCTGTGTTTTTTTTTGGAAATGGATCCCATATTAAATATATGTCAGGAAATGCTCCTGATGTCACTCTTGATGAGGCAGCAACGTCGTCGCAAATTTGCATGAGAGGTCCAGAATCAGAGCTTGGTGATATTGGACCCATCCGTTGATGGCACAGCGAATGTCCGTTGGATATTTCACAAACATGTATGCAATTCACAAACATGTATGCATTAGTGAGTATATATGCTCTATGAACTATCTAAACTAATTACGACATTTTAAACAATTTTTTCTAGTATTTTTTATGGTTAACCATCATATTTCTCAGTTTTCTGGTCAAAAAAATTGGGTTCCTTTAAAAAGGCTTATAAACGCAAACAGGGCTAAACGCAGGTTTTGCGTCTGAAACGTGGAAAAGCAAAGTGTCTGAACGCATTTTTTTGCTTCTGGAAAAACAAGGTTAAACGCAACTGCATAAAAACGGGAAAAAACTAGACTGTGTGCATGGACACATAGGATAACATTGCATGCGTTCAGGTGCAGTTGAAAAAAGTGTCCAACTGCCTCTGAACGCGCGTTTAACTGCGTCTCGTGTGCATGGGGCCTTAAAGTGGTTAAAAGTCTGAGAAGAGATAAATTCCCCGTTTTTGTACAACTAGGTGCCAACACCAGCATGCTCAGACCTGAAAATAGCTCTAATTTTAGCTCCAGTGTCTTTTTAAAAAGGCGCTGTAGTAAATACCAAAATGAGCGCTGTGTTAAAGAGCATTTTTTGGAAGTGAAAATCGGCGCTATTATAGTCCAATGCAAGTTTTAGCCATTGATTCTAAGGCTGGATTGACACCTATGCATTTTTAGTGCTTTTTGCATTTTGCAGATTTGCTCTACAGAACATGTTCCATAGAAAATCATGTTAAATGGACTGTAGTGCAAACCTGCAAAATGCAAAAAGCACTAAAAATGCATAGGTGTGAATCCAGCCTAATGGTACAATTGTAACTTTCACAAATAAATCCTTTTAATGTTGAGATGAAATGTATCTTTCACTGAAATAAATTTTCATTTGCAACATGAATGATTGCTAGAATGTGAAATCTTTTAAGGTTTTGGTAAAATTTATTTTTTTCTGTCACTTTTACTTGTTACTCTCATCTCACAACACTCTTTACCCAAACTCACACAGGTGTCTTTACAAACCACAAACAATACCATTGCTAAATTCAAATTTAAAATTAGTCACAATTTTTTGTGCTTTGTATTATTTCCAAATAATCATAATTAATCATAATTTGAGCCCAAAAAATTTGATATGCATACCAACATCAGAAATCAAAATGTAATTCCCCAAAATTTGAGGGTAATATCAGTATTCTACACTCACCCACAAAGAGCCACCACATGTCACAGAATAAACCAAGAATAACTATTGAGTAATGCAATTGCATTACCTGTCCAAAGAAATGCAGTATTTATGTTTAGGAGGTTTACACGTGTGGCTGCTCTGTGGCTTGGAGGTTAGAACTTCTGCTTAGCATCCCTGAGCATCTGGGTTTGAATCCCAAACATGCTGCTTCATGTAGAGAAGTTGTCTCATCTTCCAGGTCCTAAAACTACGGGGGTTATTTTTCTAAAGGAAAATCCACTTTGCACTGCAACTGCACTTGGAAGTAAAGTCACTGTAGATCCGAGGGGGACGTGCAAGGAAAGTAAAAAACAGCATTTTAGCTTGCACATGATTGGATGATAAAATCAGCAGAGCTTCCACTCATTTCTGATCTACCCCTTAGATTTAGAGCGACTGCACTTTCAAGTGCACTTGCAGTGCAAAGTGGATTTGCCTTTCGTAAATAACCCCCTATGTCTAAATGTAGTATTTATGTGTAGGAGGTTTCCACCACCATCGTAAATCTTGCCAGATACACTATCTAGTCAAAAGTATTGGAACGCCTTTACACACACATGAACTTTAATGGCAGCCCAGTCTTAGTCCGCAGCTAGAACAGCTTCTGGGAGGGCTAGGAAGGCTGTCCATAAGGTTTAGTGTGTCTATGGGAATGTTTGACCATTCTTCCAGAAGTTCATTTGTGAGGCCAGGCACTGATGTTGGATGAGAAGGCCTGGATCGCAGTCTTTGCTGTAATTCAGCCAAAAGGTGTACTATCGGGTTGAGGTCAGCCAGTCAAGTTCCTCCACCCCAAACTCGCTCATCCATTTCTTTATGGTCCCTGCTTTGTGCAATCATGTTGGAACAGGAAGGGGCTATCCCCAAACTGTTCCCACAGATCTGGGAGCATGAAATTGTCCAAAAAGTCTTGGTATGTGAATGCCTTAGGAGTTCCCTTCACTGTAACTAAGAGGCCAAGCCCAACCCCTGAAAAACAACCCCCGCATCATAATCCCCCCTCCACCAAATGATTTGGACCAGTGCACAAAGCAAGGTCCATAAAGACATGGATGAGTGAGTTTGGGGTGGAGGAACTTGACTGGCCTGGACAGAGTCCTGACCTCAACACAACAGAATGAGAGCGAAGATTGTAAGCCAGGCCTTCTCATCCAACATCAGTGTCTGACCTCACAAATGCACTTGAAAGAATGGTCAAACATTCTCATAGACACAATCCTAAACCTTGTGGACAGCCTTCCCAGAAGAGTTGAAGCTGTTATAGCTGCAAAGGGTGGGCCAAATTAATTTTGAATCTTATTGACTAAGACTGGGATGCCATTACAGTTCGTGTGCGTTTAAAGGCAGGCGCCCCAATACTTAGGCCAATATATTGTATATTGCTTGTGACACTGAGCATGGCTATGGACTTAGGGCTGGCTCACACCACAGGGATACAGAGAACATGTGCGAGGCTGCCTGCTGGCTAAGTGGGTAGCAATTCTGTTTAGCAGCACTGGGGTTGCTGGTTCAATTCCCCAACATGCTAATGCTTGTGCTTAAGTTTATATGTTCTCCCTGTGTGGGTTTCTCATCACAATCCAAAGACATGCTAGCATGTTATTTGTCTCCTGTTGAAATAGTCTCTAATGTAAGAAAGTTTTGGACTTTAGATTGGAAGCACTGTTAGCACTAATCATGCCCAGGGACTTGGACGTTTAATATTGTAGGGTTTACACTGCACAGGTACATATGCTTAGAAAACGGTTGCTTTGTTTATGTGCCTGCAAATAGGCTTCAAACTTTGGCCTGTAGTTGGAGATTTGATGCCAAGGGCTAACACAGTTGAAAATAGTATTATGTGTTCCTGCCTATCAGGTGCAATCACTTTAGACATACAGGAAGAGACAGATCGAAAGATACTGGTGGGCGTTTACTTCTATTGGGTGTATGTCAGTGTGCTAACAATACAACCTACCTTATAAAGGGCTGCAGTAGGGGGGAGTTAGTTTGGCCTAAGAAGGCCAGTTTTTTTGCTGTGATTTGTGGGGGAGAAGGGAAGATATTGTGCCTATTGAGAAACGCCCAACTAGGGCTGTTTGCTGAAATTCTTGTGCATTTTTTCAATCAAAAGTGGGTTTATGTGGCCATGCTGTCAATGTTGTGTGTGCATTGTTCCTGTCTGACTATGTAAACATGGTTTTGGGAGTGTGTACCGAAATTCTACTCTTTGATCTCATTGCTTAATCATGTACACAGAAATGCAGCTTCCAGCAGAACATGGTCACCAATGTATGTATGTGTGTGGATTTGTGGGGTGGTGGTGGGTGTTATATTTTGAACATGTGCCTTTTTTAATATTATGTTGGAATGCTTTGTAAGAATAATGACTGTTAAGTATGTATCTATAATCTTGCAGATAAAAATGTAATGTGTTGACCTTTATAAACTGAAAGTAAAGCTGTGTCCACTCTAAGGTTTAGACAAATTTTAGATTGTAAGCTCCTATGAGCAGGGTCCTTAAAACTCAATTGCTAACTGTTTTGCTAAATGTAGTTCCATATATCCTGTAGAAATATATTTTTTGAAGCTAGTAAATGAATGTACATAATTTTGTTTCTGATGGCAAAATCACCCCTGTTTTGCTAAATGTAGTTCCATATATCCTGTAGAAATATATTTTTTGAAGCTAGTAAATGAATGTACATAATTTTGTTTCTGATGGCAAAATCACCCCCAAAGCACCTTGTCCCCATATTGATGGGGACAAGGGCTTCATCTCCACAACCCTTGCCCTTGTGGGGGGTCTGCAGGCGGCGGGGCTTATCGGAATCTGGAAGTCTCCTTTAACAAGAGGGCCCCCAGATCCCACCCCGCATGTGAATGGGTATCGGTTACATTGTACCCCTACACATTCACCAAAAAAAAGCAGGGAAATGTGACAAAAGACAATAGCCGGTTTTTGACAATTCCTTTATTAAAAATGACTTCTTCTTTCCCCGCTCCTTCCTCCGGTCTTCCTTCGGTTTTTCCCTTCTTCCTCCAGCTTCTTCTTCCCATCTTCCTCCAGTCTTCTCCATCTTCCTCCTGCTTCTTCTCTCCCCACTTCATCCTTCGGTCTTTCTCTTCCGCTGCTCCCGCCACTGACCTGCTGAACATGAAAACAACGAACCTCATCCGAAGCTGCAGCCAGCCGATCTGTCCGCTTCCATACCGCACATATCATATATAATTATGGGGCGTAGCCACCGGATGACGTCATCAGGAGACCCCACCCCCTTGTGACATCACTGACCCATCAAGCCACATATGGTAAAGTCACAAGGGGCGGGGTCTTGGAGTGACATCATCCGCCCCATCACAGCATCGGAGGAGGTTAGATTTTTTAACGTTCAGCGGGAGTGGCGGCGGAGAAAGACCGGAGGAAGATGGAGAAGACGGAAGGAAGAAGCTGAGGAAGATGGAGGAAGAAGTGGGGGGAAGAAGAAGAAGCTGGAGAAGACCGGAGGAAGAAACGTGGAAAGAAGAAGACATTTTTAATACAGGAATTGTCAAAAACTGGCTATTGTCTTTTGTCACATTTCACTGCTTTTTTTGGTGAATGTGTAGGGGTACAATGTACCCGATACCCATTCACATGGGGGGGCAGGATATGGATATATCCAGATTCCGATAAGCCCCCGCCAACAGACCACTGGGCAAGGGTTGTGGGAATGAGGCCCTTGTCTCCATCAACATGGGGACAAGGTGTTTTGGGGGCTGCTTACTTTCAATTTCTAAGGACTACATATCCCATGGTATCCTGCTGCCTGCAAGCAGTGATTCCTGTACTGCTGATTCTGCTTTCTGGATTTTTGACTTACCAACTGTTATCCATTTATTCCTCATATGATCAAACATATGAATGCCGGTCAGGATAAGGACTGACAGGAGTACTGCTATAGTATTGGATGGTGCACTAATCTGTGCTTCTGGACTGGATACTATTAGTTTATGAAGTGATTCCTGTACTGCCTCCTTAAACTCCTCCTCTCAGCACTTTTGTAGTTCAGAAGGCAGGTTCTGTGAAATGTGTGATACAGTAGTGCCTACTTGCAGGGTATAGTGAGTATGTGTCACAGAATTCAGGAAAGTGAAAGTGTGGGGAATCTTCACTGAATAAATGCAGGTCCCTGCTAGGACACATAGAAAACAATAGAAGAAGAAGAAGAAGAAGAAGAAGAAGAAGAAGAAGAAAAAAAAAAAATAAGGAAGAAGAAGAAGATGAAGAAGAAGTGAATACTACAAAATTTTAACATGCGTGAGTGATTATATATATATATTTGTAGTCAGAGTCTTCACTTGTAAATGCGATACTACTACCTACCAAGGCCTGAGGTGTGCCATGGCCTGCTGGTCGGTATGCCTAAAAGAGGGCATACCCTGAATGAATGTGAATGAAATAATAAAATATGAGGGAATGGGTGGGTGGGAACCCGGAAATGATCCGACGACGGATTGATGGAGGAGGAGGAGGGATATATAGCCCTCAGACTCCTCCTACAAATACAGGCTAGCCTGCGGCCAGCCTTCAAACTTGTAGTCAGAGTCTTCACTTGTAAATGCGATACTACTACCTACCAAGGCCTGAGGTGTGCCATGGCCTGCTGGTCGGTATGCCTAAAAGAGGGCAAAAGAGACCCAAGTAGGTGTGATGAGAAAGCAACAATGAAGGGCCAGCAACAGCCATTGCCCAGAAAGGAGTGAAAGCCTGAATGCCTTCAAAAGGGGATTACGTATGAAACATGAAGAACTCCAGTGCCCCATGTACCTGACGATGAAAGAAGGGACCCCCTGTACGGGACCCACAAAGTTGCCTCCTCCCCTGACGAATAACCAGAAAAAGGGGGTTTAGAATAGGAGCCTGATATGGAAGGTAAACCAGGACATGAGCACGAACTGCTCGAGGTGAGAGGATGCATGGGGAAGCTAGAAAGAGCTGATCAGAGGAATGTTGTAGCGAAGGACGTATCCTTGACTCCGATACCGTTCCAGCGGAACAGTAAGGACCACGAACCCCTAGCTTGTCCCTCTATGCTAACATGGAGAATTTGCGAGTGTAGCAAAAGGGGAATGCCTAGAGCACCAACTGGTAACTGAGCCCAGGGTAGGAGACAGGAAGTCTGAAAAGCCACGGAAACCTGCCCGGTAACTGGTAGCCGGGACTAGAACATCCCTGCCTACCTTAAAATGGCTTAGAGAAGGTGAGCTGCAAAATGGACAAAATGGCAGGAGTTTGTAGGGGCCTGAAATGCAGGTCACTTGATAGTGTTGGCAGATGGCCAAAAAGCAGAGGCAATATGCAGCGAAAGCCGGAGACATGAACCTGTGAGGTTGAGAATAACCACCTATAATACTGCACCCTCCAACTGAGGCTGGGAAAGGGGTATACCCGTGCTAAAACACCGCTATGAGTTTGGAATGGCCCCATCCCAAATGATGGGGTGCTACCATGCACTGAACCCCCATGCGGCGGTGGAGGGATGAATGTGGACTGGCACGTTGAGCCCCGAACTGATGAACACAACTGGAGCAATGAGAACAGACAGACATCTACCCACGAAACACCCCTACGTACCTGAAAAGTATGAGGATGTGGGTGCAGGAATGACAAGACCAACAGCGCGTGAATGTGACCTGATGCTGACACAAATCTAGTGTATGTAGTGAGCGAGCCCGAGCAACCTGCAGCGCCAAGACAGGTAATTAAAAACGAAACACTCAGGGCTAAGGTACCCACAGACCGTGGTGGGTAGTAGTAAAGGTATGGTGAACGTGCACGTATGACGTATGGTATACGGGCGAGAAGATTGTGGGACGACAACCAATTAAAAACGAAACCTCAACCCGTATGGGTCCGTAGACGTGACAGACCCTAGATGTGAGCCCTAGCTAAACATGCATGCTACGAACGACACAAATGCTACGATCGAAAATACTATGACAGAACAACAGAGACAGACAGCAAACAAACCCTCAGGGCTGGTGTACCCACAAACCGTGGTGGGTAGACGTACAAGTGTGATGAAAAGAGCGTACAACGTATGACGTATGGTATACGGGCGAGAAGATTGTGGGACGACAATCAATTAAAAATGAAACCTCAGCCCGTATGGGTCCGTAGACGTGACAGACCCTAGATGTGAGCCCTAGCTAAACATGCATGCTACGAGCGACACAAATGCTACGATCGAAAATACTATGACAGAACAACAGAGACAGACAGCAAACAAACCCTCAGGGCTGGTGTACCCACAAACCGTGGTGGGTAGACGTACAAGTGTGATGAAATGAGCGTACAACGTATGACGTATGGTATACGGGCGAGAAGATTGTGGGACGACAATCAATTAAAAAACGAAACCTCAGCCCGTATGGGTCCGTAGACGTGACAGACCCTGGATGTGAGCCCTGGCTGACATGCATGCTACGAACGACACAAATGCTACGATCGAAAATACTATGACAGAACAACAGAGACAGACAGCAAACAAACCCTCAGGGCTGGTGTACCCACAAACCGTGGTGGGTAAACGCACAAGTGTGATGAAATGAGCGTACAACGTATGACGTATGGTATACGGGCGAGAAGATTATGGGACGACAATCAATTAAAAACGAAACCTCAGCCCGTATGGGTCCGAAGGCATGACAGACCTGGATGGGAGCCCTGGCTAACAGAAATGCTACGAACGAAATGCAACGACAGAAAACAGACAGGTAGCAAAACAACCCTCAGGGCTAGAGTACCCACAGACGGTGGTGGGTAGACGTACAAGTGTAAGAAAAGTGAGCGTGCATCGTATGACGTAGTGAGCGTGCATCGTATGACGTGTGTGCTACGGGTGAGAAGATTGTGGGACGACAATCGAAAAGAAGAAACAAACCTCAGCCTGTATGGATCCACAACCGTGACAGATCCTGAATGTGAGCACTAGCTAACAGAAATCCTGTGACCGGAAAAGCTACGAATGAAATGCTACGACAGGAGAAACCTGCAAATGAAATAAGCTCCGACTGGAAAGAAACAGAATGATATGAACGAAAAGCTACGAGTGAAAGCTGTGATGGAACATGCTAACGATAGACAGCACCCGCAGATGACAGCACCCGCAGATGACAGCACCCTGCAGATGACAGCACCCTGCAGATGACAGCACCCTGCAGATGACAGCACCCTGCAGATGACAGCACCCTGCAGATGACAGAACCCCGCAGATGACAGAACCCCGCAGATGACAGAACCCCGCAGATGACAGAACCCCGCAGACGACAGAACCCCGCAGACAGAACCCCGCAGACGACAGAACCCCGCTGATGACAGAACCCGCTGAGGACAGAAACACGCTGAGGACAGAGCTACGTGAAAATATTCCAAACACTTCAAAGGGCCGTGCATGCAGGAGGTGGTGCTGAGTGTGACGGGGGGTAAAATTCCTGCCGTGGCATGACAACCCCCTGACCGCTGACTACCCAACTAACGCGGGATGGTTGAGCGGAGGTAAGAAAGCGACTCCACCCCCTACCCCCCAATCGCCAGTGTGATTGCACCCCTGAAGTAACTCTGGCCCCATGTTTGGCCATGCATGTGACCAAAGTTCCTGGAGCGGATTACCAGATCAACAATAACCCTATTCAGGAATTTTCCTTGAAGAAGCGAGCGCTTGGGCCGTAACACCTTCCTTGTCCTAGAAGGTAACAGCTCAGCAGCCTGAACTGAGAAGAAATATATCATACAGTGGTGTTGAAATTCACTGCTGCTGCTGCTTGCATTGAACTTGATTGGAGCCCCCCCCCCCCATGAGCACTGGTAGGAAAACACAGGGAAGCCAGGGAGAAGTGGGTAGCGGCGCCCCAGCCCCCCCCCAACCACGAGGGATTGCGCCCAGCGAAGGCGGTGGGTGGCCTGACAACACCCCCCTCACCTGACACCGTCGGAAGCGTGTGGCGGCACCCTGGCCAGACGGAGCCCTGGGGAAGTGGGTGAGGAGAAATAGGTGAATGGACGCCCCCCCTCCCCCTCCCGCATGGTGCCGGGGAAAAACAAGCGGGCAGCACGCTGGCTCGCTGGAGCCGAGGATGGAGACTGTGGGTGGAGGATGGGAGGACGGACGGCCCCCGGGAGAAGCGGGCGGTTTGCCCGCTGGATACTGGAGCTGTATGGAGATGCTCCCCCCCCGCAAGAGCGCCGGGAGAAGCGGGCGGCCGCACGCCGGACAGTGGAGCTGTGGGGAGATGCGAGGTGGAGGATGGACGCCCCCCCCCTGCATGCGCGCCGGGAGCGTGAGCCCGGTGGAGGGACGAGCAGCGTGAGCCCAGAGGAGCGGGAGGGTGGAGGGACGGACAGCCCCCCCTCAGCGTTTGCCCGGAGGAGCGGGAGGGACGAGCGGCGTGAGCCCAGAGGAGCGGGAGGGACGGACAACCCCCCCCCCCTCTCAGCGTGAGCCCGGAGGAGCGGGAGGGACGAGCGGCGTGAGCCCAGAGGAGCGGGAGGGTGGAGGGACGGACAGCCCCCCCCTCTCAGCGTGAGCCCGGAGGAGCGGGAGGGACGAGCGGCGTGACCCCAGAGGAGCGGGAGGGTGGAGGGACGGACAGCCCCCCCCTCCCTCTCAGCGTGAGCCCGGAGGAGCGGGAGGATGGAGGGACGAGCGGCGTGAGCCCAGAGGAGCGGGAGGGTGGAGGGACGGACAGCCCCCCCCCCCCTCCCTCTCAGCGTGAGCCCGGAGGAGCGGGAGGATGGAGGGACGAGCGGCGTGAGCCCAGAGGAGCGGGAGGGTGGAGGGACTGACAGCCCCCCCTTTCAGTGTGAGCCCGGAGGAGCGGGCAGGACAAGGGATGGACCCCCCCTCCCCCCCAGCGTGAGCCTGGAGGAGCGGGCAGGTGAAGGGACGGACCCCCCTTCCCCCCAGCGTGAGCCCGGAGGAGCGGGCAGGACAAGGGACGGACCCCCCCCCTCCCCCCCAGCGTGAGCCCGGAGGAGCGGACAGGTCAAGGGACGGACCCCCCCTCCCCCCGCGCATACGTCGGGAGAAGCGGGCGGGCTGCATGCTGGAGAGAGGTGGAGGGTGGACGCCCGGCATGAGCGCCGGGAGAAGCAGGCGGCTGTCCCCCCCCACAAAGCCACGTGGAACATGGGCTGCAAGGGAGGACTGGCAGGGCGGCAAGGGAGGACGGGCAGGGCGGCCTCCATGGCAGGTGGAACCCAGGGGGGACGGGGTAGTGGTCCCTCGATGGTGCCCGGGAGAGGCACAGACACCATTGCTGCGGCCGACCACCGCTCTGAAAGACCGGAAGTGACGTCCATCAACCCGGAAATGATCCGACGACGGATTGATGGAGGAGGAGGAGGGATATATAGCCCTCAGACTCCTCCTACAAATACAGGCTAGCCTGCGGCCAGCCTTCAAACATATATATATATATATATATATATATATATATATACTAATATATACTAATTCTTCAACACTTAGGGCTTTTTAACACGGATCAGTTTTTCTTCCATTTTTGCCTTACCAGAAGTGGAAGAAAAATGCATGACCGTTAAATCCCATGAAACTCTTCATATCAGCTGCAGGTCAGTTGCATTTTTGAAAATCCTGCCTTACACGTGTACATGTATATGTGTTGAACCAATTCAATATGCAATATCTATAAAATGCTAGTGCTTAACATCAACTCTATGCAACATACTATAAAGTTTCTGAGATAAGGTGCAGAAAAGATCAAAAAAAATGTGCAACGATGAATATCAATATTAAAGTACAAAATAAGTGAACAGTCTTTCCTTATGTGATTATCACAAAAAAAACGCAAAAAAAGAAAACTTCACCAATATGTGAATCCTTCACCGCTCTCACTCAATTGGACTCACCAGATGAATAATTGGATATATCAACTGGAGGAACACACTCTCCACAAATGGTCATCAATCACAGTTTTTCTCTCAACGTTTACAGCATATCATGGGAAAGAAAAAGGAATAGCTTCTATAGCATAAAAAATATCTCACAGGCTTGTTAAAAGACTATTTGCATTCCACTCACATTTGAAGAGTACCTGCCCAAAACTAGGGAGTCACACACTCAGCTATGCATAGCCAGCCGTTCACCTCCAGATATGGTTGCAGCCTCATCCCTTTATACCCGAACACATATTAATTACACAGGTTCTGTGGCTGATTAAGGTGGTAATTAAACTCACTTGGTGCGTTATCTGCATTATAATTCGCCTCAGAACCTGTGTAATTCAAAG
The DNA here is from genome assembly GCA_028564925.1 of Lithobates sylvaticus. Lineage (NCBI taxonomy): Eukaryota > Metazoa > Chordata > Amphibia > Anura > Ranidae > Lithobates > Lithobates sylvaticus. The sequence continues at coordinate 438,081,262 of CM053030.1, forward strand.
GTGTTCGGGTTTAAAGGGATGGGGTGGCAACTCTACCTCCAGACCTGTCATAGACTGTAAGGGCTCTTTCACGCGGACGTGTCCATGTACGGGGCCCGCTCTGCACAGCGGGGGATCGCTCCGTCGATCCCCCGCTGAGCAGGAAGATGACAGGTCTGTCTCTGCACTCTGTGCAGGGACGGACCTGTCAGAGCGCCGCTCTCCCCTATGGAGGATCGGATGATGACGGACCGTAGAGTCCGTCGTCACCCGATCCGATGACGGATGGAAAAATTGAGTTTTCCTCCGTCACACTTTTTCGGATCGGAGCGGGTCGGATGTCAGCGGACATGTCACTGCTGACATCCGACTCTCCATAGAGGTCTATGGAGTGTCCGTTCAGGTCCGCCTAAAAAACTGACAGGCGGACCTGAACTGACCGCCTGTGTGAAAGGGGCCTTAGTGTGAACTGGCAATCACAATGTCCTCAGCATCCTGGCCCTGCTCATCTTCGTTTTGTCATGTGACATCTTCAAGGAGAAGCAGGAAGACGTCCGTTCTTAATAATAAAAATAAAAATAAATGCTCCTGCCGTATTTAGAAAGCCATCATATTTAATTTGAATGCAAACGCATAATTAACAAGTATTCAGAAAGCAAGGCATATTATATAAATCACCATTCAAATGCTATTAACAGATATTACAACGAGAACAAGTAGCCTGTCAGCTTTTAGACGTGCCAGTAAATTTGAAAAAGCTGCATTATTTAATACCAGCTGTGTTCACCATCTGATGAACCACATGAGAACCGTCATCTCCCACAGAAAAACAGCAGCTGAAATCTGATTGGTTTGAATTTATTACAGGTTCTGTAGACAAAACTCATGTGGGAGGAAAAAAGAAAATTTAAAGGAGAAACTAGGATGAATATTTTCTGCATATTTGGTTTTGTGACTTTTGTCCACTTGGAATTCCTTCCTTACGAATTGCTTACAAAGGGCATGGTTCCAACAGGCCACTGTTGGATGAAACTGCATTGTGTGAAATGGCTAGATATTAGTTGCATCCTTAAAAACCTACCACCGATGGACATTGCCTATGTTCATTGTTTCAAATATTGTGCATAAAATCCCATTTAAAGTAAACCATTCTGCACGCTACCTGCAGGGCAGTAATTTCACTAGCAACAAAGATAAGTAGATTTAGCTTTGCTTGGAGCTAGTCAATAATGCCTAAGTCAGGGCAAAGCTGCTTCTCTCAGAGCCTTGTGATGTTTGTTTTGCTCTGTGACAGGTTCCTTTTAAACAAAAACTATGATTATTTTGGTCAGTCTTATTATAGTTCTTTTTACATCAGTATTTTTTTGTACCATGCATATGGTATATATTATTTAACCACTTAGTGACCGGCGCACGACAATGTACGTTGGCAGAATGGCACGGACAGGCATAAGGGTGTACAGGTACGTCCCTTTAAGAATGCCGCCGTGCCATCACGTGCACGCTGCCGGCGGCGTGCGCCGGTCGGGACCCCCGTGAGTCCGGTCGCGGGGAGGCTGAACGGGGAGATGCGGATGTAAACAGCATCTCTCCGTTCTGCCTAGCAAAAAGTGACACTGATCTCTGCTCCCTGTGATTGGAGCAGAGATCAGTGTTCACTAAAACACAGACCCCCAAAGTTAGTAACACGCCCCTAGGAACACTTAAACCCTACACTGCCACCCCCTGGTTAACCCCTTCACTGCCAGTGTCATTTACACAGGAATCAGTGCATTTGTATAGCAATGATTGCTGTATAAATGACAATGGTCCCAAAAATGTGTCAAAAATGTCCGATGTGCGCAAACCAACTAATAATCGCTTATTGCGATTTTTTTTTACCAAAAATATGTAGAAGAATACGCATCTGTCTATATTTTGGGGGATATTTATTATAACAAAAAGTAAAAAATAATGCGTTTTTTTCAAAATTGTCGCTCTTTTTTTGTTCTATGTTTTTTGTTCTACGTCTACGTTCCACGTCGCACGACCGCGCAATTGTCAGTTAAAGCGACGCAGTGCCGAATCGCAAAAAGTGCTCTGGTCTTAAGCCAGCAAAATGGTCCGGTCTGAAAGTGGTTAAATGACTATTTAATGCATGACAATAGCTTCCCAGAACACGATGAGTTAATTAACCAATTGACCTCCAGAGGATTTACCCCCTTCATGGCCAGGCCATTTTTTGCGATATGGCACTGACAATTGGGCGGTTGTGCAACTCTGTAACCAAATTAAATGTATATCTCTTATTCCCACAAATAGAGCTTTCTTATGGTGGTATTTAACCACCACTGGGTTTTCTTTTTTTTTTGCGCTATAAACAAAAAAGGCAGACGATCTTCAAAAAAAAAAAATATATATATTTTTTACTTTCTGCTATAAAACATATCCAATAAAAAAAAAAAATCAAAAATCGAATTTCTTCATAAATTTGTCTCAATGTGCATTCTGCTACATATTTTTAGTGCAAAAAAAAAAAAAAAACAATAGGCTTATATTGATTGGTTTGCACAAAAGTTATAGCATCCACAAACTATGGGATATATACTGGGATTTTTGTAAATTTTTTTTACTACGGTAGTATTGGCAACGATCAGCAACTTATAGCGGGACTGCAATATTGCGGCAAACAATCTAACACTAACTGACAAGTTAATGTACACAATTTAAAACCTCTCCTGAACGATTTAAGTTTATAGATGGTAACCGACCTTTAAAAATGTCCATTTTGCTGCGTTTACATGCTGCGTTTGGAAAAGTTTTTTTTTTTTGCAAATAGTCAAAAAGCGAAATGCGTCTAAACGCAAGTTACCATGTTTACACGCGTTTACAAGCTGTTACAGGCATTTGTCATTTCAAATGCCTCTGAGCATCTGTCCTTGAATGCATTTTTTTGCTTTCCAAAAAATGCTTTTAAACTCAACTGCCTAGAAACTACTATAAATGACCCTGTGTACATGTACTGATAAGATAACATAGAGAAGAGTTCAGGGGCAGCTGAAAAAAAAAGCCAACTGCTCCTTAATGTCCGTTTACCAGTAGCAGTGTACATGCGGCCTAATACAGTGATCAGTGCTAAGAAAAGCTGTCACTGTACTAATGACACTGGCTGGGAAGGGGTTAAAGACCTAGGGCAATCAAAGGGTTAAATCTGTGCCTAGCCAATGCTTTGGTGTACTGTGGGAGGTGCTTTAACTAAGACCCCTTTCACACTGGGGCCGCGGCTGCGTTAGCGCTAAAGCACGGCGCTTTACCACTGTTTAAGCCCCACTTTTCAGCCGCTAGTGAGGCACTTTTAACCCCAAAAAAGTGGTTAAAAACTCCTGTTTTGTACTTTCAAGGCGCTTTAAATGTGCTGCCCATTCATTCCAATGGGCAGGGGTGTTTTGGGAGCGCTGTATACAGCACTCCCAACCCGCCCCAAAGATGCTGCTTGCAGGACTTTTCATAACGTCCCGTAAGCGCACCATCCGAGTGTAAAAAGTCATACTGAAATGAATGGAAGGCGGTTTTCAGGCCCTTAGCAGAGGCTATTTCCAGCGCCTGAAAACCGTCCCAGTGTGAAAGGGGTCTCAGAGATCAAATGGATTTTATTTCCTGCATTGCAGAGAAAGAAATTCCATCAGATCCCTGCTGGCAGAACAGAGCTCTGCCTTGTGAACATAGACTAGGTACGTGATCTAGGGCAGGAGAGCCATCTTGCCGCTGTACATTCAAATATTGCGGTCGGCAAGCGGTTTTAAAGAGACAGCTCAGAAACCATTATATGTTTTCCTGCTTCTATTTATCTAATTAATAAATCAAACTTTTAGCTGTCTTTAAATTAGTGATTCATTAATGGCGCAAGCCATTTCAGCTGTGTGTATGAGTGTGTATATTACAGCTTGAGCTATGGAGCTTGTAAAAATAGTTTTTCAACAGGTTGTAATTAGATAAGAGATAAACATGTAAAAAGAAGTCTAATCTTCCTGCCTGGAGAAATGACTTCATAATATTCATATGCAATATTTAAGTTACAAAAAAATGTAGATCTTTTTTTCTTCTTAACCAAAATAAATAAAGAGAAATGCACAAAGCCACTACACATTCCCTTTAAAGAAGGGCTGCGGGAGCTTCCATCATGTCTACGTGCCCAAGAATGTGAATGAGAAGATGTAGTTGCCTGAAGGGATGTACGATTGTACTGTCAGGTGTGTTTATTCATGACAGTAAGAACGAGGTTGTGCACATGAACATCCACATAAGGGTGACATTATACAGGTCCTGTCAGCACTGTCTGGCAATTAGAAACGCACAGCTTTTTGTTACAAGGTAATCTGCAGGTGTTCTGTCAGATGTGTGTGTTGACAGATGTACTACATGCAGTGTCCTAGTAAAGCTTTTCTCCCACTCATGAAAGTGTGGTGCTATTCAGTGTTATCCTAGGCCTAGTATCATAGCTCCCAACTGTCCCTGATTTCAAGGGACTGTCCCTGATTTGGAACAAAGTCCCTCTGTCCCTGTTTCCTCCTCATTTTTCCTTCTTTTTGGTCTGATCTATATAGTTGTCTATAAAAAAGCACTACTTATATTTCAAAAAGTGTTTCCCAGTGCTAAACCTTTCATCCCATTTCTAAATTGCTGCATATGTAAATGTCAAAAGCCAATATAAAGGAATAGTAGTGGTAAAAATACAAAAACAAAAGCACGTGAGTTTAACAGATCTTTTTTAATTCTCCTTTAAAGGGCATGACAGGGGTGTGTGTCCTATGCCTACATACTTTTTGCTAAAAGGTGTCCCTTGTTCCCATATTAAAAAGTTGGGAGGTATGCTAGTAAACCTAGGAGCATAGGTGTGTGCAGCCTATTGCATTAGGGCGTGCACCTCAAAGCTCAAACACACATACGTGTGTGTATGTATATATATATAAATATATATATATATATACACAGTATCTCACAAAAGTGAGTACACCCCTCACATTTTTGTAAATATTTTATTATATCTTTTCATGTGACAACACTGAAGAAATGACACTTTGCTACAATTTAAGTTAGTGTACAGCTTGTATAACCCTGTACATTTGCTGCCCCCTCAAAATAACTCAACACACAGCCATTAATGTCTAAACCACTGGCAACAAAAGTTAGTACACCCCTAAGTGAAAATATCTCAATTGGGCCCAAAGTGTCAATATTTTGTGTGGCCACCATTATTTTCCAGCACTGCCTTAACCCTCTTGAGCATGGAGTTCACCAGAGCTTCACAGGTTGCCACTGGAGTTCTCTTCCACTCCTCCATGACGACATCACTGAGCTGGTGGATGTTAGAGACCTTGCGCTCCTCCACCTTCCATTTGAGGATGCCCCACAGATGCTCAATAGGGATTAGGTCTGGAGACATGCTTGTCCAGTCCATCACCTTTACCCTCAACTTCTTTAGCAAGGCAGTGGTCATCTTGGAGGTGTGTTTGGGCTCCTTTTCATGTTGGAATACTGTCCTGCGGCCCAGTCTCAAAAGGGAGGGGATCATGCTCTGCTTCAGAATGTCACAATACATGTTGGCATTTATGGTTTCCTTGATGAACTGTAGCTCCCCAATGCCGGCAGTACTCATGCAGCCCCAGACCATGACACTCCCACCACAATGCTTGACTGTAGGCAAGACACACTTGTCTTTGTACTCCTCACCTGGTTGCCATCACACACAATTGACATCATCTGAACCAAATAAGTTTATCTTGGTCTCATCAGACCACAGGACATGGTTCCAGTAATCCACGTCCTTAGTCGGCTTGTCTTCAGCAAACTGTTTTTGTGCGTTCTTGTGTATCATCTTTAGAAATTTGATGCAGTGTGTGGCGTATGGTCTGAGCACTGACAGGCTGACCCCCCCCCCCCACCCCTTCAACCTCCGCAGCAATGCTTGCAGCACTCTATTTCCCAAGACAAAGTCTATTTCCCAAAGACAACCTCTGGATATGACGCTGAGCACATGAACTCAACTTCTATGGCCGACCATGGTGAGGCCTGTTCTGAGTGGAACCTGTCCTGTTAAACAGCTGGCCACCTTGCTGCAGCTCAGTTTCAGGGTCTTGGCAATCTTTTTATAGCCTAGGCCATCTTTATGTAGAGCAACATTGTTATTTTTGTTCAGATCCTCAGAGAGTTCTTTGCCATGAGGTGCCATGTTGAACTTCCAGTGACCAATATGAGAGAATGAGAGCGATAACACCAAACTGAACGCACCTGCTCCCCATTCACACCTGAGAACTTATAACACTAACGAGTCACATGACACCGGGGAAGAAAAATGTCTAATTGGGCCCAATTAGGACATTTTCACTTAGGGGTGTACTCACTTTGGTTGCCAGCAGTTTAGACATTATTGGCTGTGTGTTGAGTTATTTTGAGGGGACAGCAAATGTTCACTGTTCTACAAGCTGTACACTCACTACTTTACAGTGTAGAAAAGTGTCATTTCTTTTTAAATATCAATCAGAGGGATGGGCGTCCAAAGCTGCCACCTTGTCTAAGGCCCCATTCTGCCGTAATCTACTTGTATGGTCCTGCACTGAAAATTTTATCCATGTTGTGTTCACTGATGCACTGATATCCATTAGGTTCAGTTTATGTGTATTTACACTCCATTTTTAGCCACATGACCATCATTTTTAAATCTCATGATACCCAACTGAAAATACCCATCACTTTTTTTAAAATAAAGTATCTTTATCCAGATTTCTATGTGTTGTGAATTGAGCCTCTTGTGTTAAGCACAAGTTTCTGTTCATTGCAATACTGAACCCGGTCTTCTTATGGGTTCGTAATCTTCAACTATCTTGATTGGCTGAGCCAGAATTACATAATTACTATGAATATGTGCCGTGAATGTACAGTTTACGTTCCAAAGAAGATTGTGAACAGGCAGGTAGGATTTTTTTTTTTTTTATCTCCTCTGAAATGAAGTCCACCTGCTCGCAAATTTTTAATTTTTTTACAGTTTAGTTCTGCTTTAAGGCTAGGTTCACATATATGCATTAGTGGTTGATGCATTTTTGGGCTCGTTTTCCATCACGTTTTGCATTTTTTTCATGCATGTTTTTGATGCATTTTTATTGGGTTTTGCATTTAACTTTTTGGGGATTTTTTTATGTTGCTAGGAGGAGGTGACTGTTGTCATGCAGGAAACTCACCAAAAATTCATGCACATGCGTTTTTATGTGTTTTTTTTTGTGATTCCGTTGAAGTCTATGGAGCCAAAAACAGAACATGCTGCATGTAAAAAAAGCTGCATCTTTCCAAAAAACGCACTGGTGGAAACTGCATAGAAGTGAACGTGACCCATAGCAACTAATGTTAAATAGACTTTCTGCAAATCTGCAAATGCACTGCAAAATGCATAGATGTAACCCTAGCCTTAGAACTTGGATCATTACACTCATGCAATGCAGCTCTATGTACACTCAATCAGTTTACTGTGTATAAGTTGTCAATGACGCTAGAATCACGGTGAAGAGTCTGGGAGCCATTAACACTTGTTCCCAGACGTTTATTACTATCATTTTAAAAGGATCAACTGCCGAAGCAATCTCACTAAAATTTTGTTTTGTGAAAACAAATTTTTAATGGGCAGAGAGAAACGGACAGTGAATTGTAGTGTACCTGAGCAGTTAGTAGGCTCTTAATTAGAAAAACATTAATGAATGACTTGAAGTGAAAAAATGTGCTCCTGATCACAAAGACATAATATACCCCTAGCTACAAAAAAAGGGCAGGTTCTAATGAAGCAATTGGGTTAATTTACTAAAGAGTCAAGATTGTTCACTTAGTCTAGGAATAGAAGACGAAGACGTAAATAATTGCATTACGCCTCCTTTCAGCAGACTATCTCCAACATGTTGACTGGCTCCTCGAAGTTGAGCTGTAGGCTGTTCCATTCACATGCCAGCCTCCCCAGCCAACCATGCAAGGTTAAAGTCCCTGTATGGTACAAGATGACACTGAGGCTTTGCACATAGACTGGAGCTTTGGATGGAGGAGAAGAGCACTGGATCATGGAACCAGGTAAGATAGAGCCTCTTCATCTCTTCCCCTTGGCTGCGTCATTTAGAAGAGCTGTTTCTTAGAATAGATACCACTTCTAAACAATGTTCTTCATCTAATATACTTGGGTCAGAAGCATGGTCACCCGCTGCACGATCTAGTACAATCCACTGAGCAATACGCCACTACAGGAAACAGATACAGTTGGGGTTATTTACGAAAGGCAAATCCACTTTGCACTGAAAGTGCACTTGGAAATGCAGTCACTCTAAATCTAAGGAGTGGATCTGAAATGAGTGGAAGCTCTGCTGATTTTATCATCCAATCATGTGCAAGCTAAAATGCTGTTTTTTTATTTTCCTTGCATGTCCCCCTCGGATCTACAGCGACTTTACTTCCAAGTGCACTTGCAGTGCAAAGTGGATTTCCCTTTAGTAAATAACCCCCAGTGTGTTCTAGCATTTCTGGTAGGTGGGTTCCAGGATCGCCATATTATCAGTTGACTAGGGCAAAACTTAAAACCCAACATTGGAAGGTTTTTAGAAATAAAAAAGCAGTTTAGGCTCCAATACTTACATTCAATCCAGAGCTGTCTCCCACAGTACTTTCTCGGCACAAGATGTCCTTGGTCTTCTGGGTTCAATGAGGCCTACCATCATCCAACCTGGAACACTGGAAAATGAATGCATAGGAAGATAAATGTATATAATAATGCACAGAGAGGCATTGATGTCATCATGCTCCCCCCACTTTCTGTATAATCCAGGACCATCCCGGCCAGAAAGAGATTAGAGGAAGGGAAGGACCCTGTGTGTCACATGACCCTTGTGAAGACATTGGAAAAGGATAAGTATAGAATAAAAAAGCAAAAAATACTGTAATGGGAGGCATCCGGGAAAAGGTAGAGCACTGAGGGGTGGGGGGCTAGCCCTGAAGTTGGGCTTGAAACACTGAACAGGCAATTTGTGCTCAGTATATGCATCTAAGACTTAATTTTTAGTTTTGATGGTAACAAACCTTTAGCAAAAAGTAAAGTAGCCATTTTCTGTGAAGCTAATCTGAAGAAAGATAGATTGATGTCTTCTAGTTGATATTTTACTAGAGGCAAAATGCTATTAACTCGCTCTACAGGTTTTGCAGTGCCAGACAATCATTTGTGTAATAATAATTTCTTCACTGGAGTTTACATAACCTCTAGAAGTTGGACTCCTACCAGCTGCCTTTAAAACTTTCATTTTTATAATGAAGTGAGTATCTTATGAGACTGTCTAGCACAGGTCCAGAAAGTACATTCTTGTTCCAGGCACATGTACAGGATAATCAGAAAACGTGTATACAGAGAGGGAACACTGTACTGTGCTTAATCATACTTCAAGCTACTACAATTAAAGCTAAATCTTCCTACTTTATTTAACAGATTGGAAACAATGATATTATCAGTATCGGTAAGTCTTTTTTTTATGTTATATATATATATATATATATATATATATATATATATATATATATATATATATATATACACACAGCTAGTGTAGCACCGTGATGTTTAGGCAGGGTTACGAGTACATTTTTTTGCCAAGTGATAGTTGCTTTGGTCAATTGATAGGAGGTCAATTGATTTCACCCTGGTTCTGGAGTTGCTGCACTTCTCTCTTCTGCCACTAGATAGCTGGGTATCTGGTGGTATTAGATAAGACAAGGGCATTGCAGGGACAGATAAGGAGTGAATGGGGTGTCTCGGCCAATGGGCAGGGATTTTCTTAAGTCCCTTGGAATGCTGGGAGAGCCTATTTGTTTGGGTGATGTCAGGTGATCAGTGTTCTATGCCACCTGGACGACTGTCTGGGATGTGTGTTGTTTTGGTGTTGTTTTGCCCCAGGCTGCTAGGCCAGAGCCTGAGGCCTATCCCAGGGACATCTGGCTGCTGGGCTGTCTGAGGGCCTATCCAGAAGCAAGAGAGCAGAGTAGGGTTGGGATTGCGACTTGCAGTCCAACCAGAAGTAATAGTTCTGCCAGCCGGAGAACCTGTCGTGGTCGGAGGTAGAGAGGATTCTGTCGACACTAAGGGACCATCCACCTTATTACTGGGGATCACTGTGAGTAGCTGAAGCACGTACCAGAGCAGTATTCTCACCAACCGGGGACAGTGAAGAATTGGGAAACTTAAACAGATGTCAAGCCAGGGACCCAGACAGTGGAGGTGATGCTTGCAGAGCAATGCTGTGTGCCAAGCCAGGGACCAAGCAGGCTAGTGGGGTGACGCTTGAGGAGTATCTGTGAGTACCAAGCTAGGGACCCAACAGGGATGCGGGGGTGACGCTTGAGGAAGATACTGAATGAGAAGATTGGAAGAGCTTGGAGGATCCAGTGGCAGTGGATCAGCAAGTCCAGTGAAAGACTGGGAGCTCAGTTGAGTAAAGATCTACAATAGGAGATTGTAGAAGAAGTGAATAAGTTCATTACAACCTTTGTTAGAAACTGTTTCAAGATTGTTGCCATAGGAGACAGCCATCCTACTCATGCAGATGTGGTGTCTTGCTGGATGCCTTTCCCTGCATGGCTGTCTACCTATAGAAGTCTCAGAGACTGCTAAATTAACATCGCAACTACTAAAGGGTGTCCTGGCCCTAAACCTCTCTCCCACAGTTCTGGTTAAGAGACAATAAATCTCTTTGCATTCAATAAGTGTCTGGCGCCCATTAATCTACCTTGCATCACACCCACCATGCCTTGTAACCCACTCTACACAGAAGGATGTCAGGTGTCCCTAACTCTGGAGGTCACCATTAGGCCTGGAGAGGCCCGGGACTTGGCTACACTAGAAATGGGAAAATGGTACAAAAAAATCCACTGGTGATCTCTAATCTACAAATCCATTCTCCCGTCTTTTAAATATATCATATTATGAAGTTTGAACTCTAGGCAGATATAAAAGACACACACGCAGCTCTCTAATTATTAATACATTATATTCCAGCCTGACTTGGTATCAGTCTTTTGCAATCCTTGTACAGCAAAATGGTTTGGGAGAGGAGAGGAAGAAACCGCACAAGAAGCCAATCAGTTTATTGTACTGACCAGGACCATACTCAAAAAAGGAGAAAGCAGAGTGACGGAGATCAGCTCACCACTGTGCAGGTACTGCTTCTTTGTTCACTCACAAGCTGGAGGTGGACCCATGATAGTCTGGGTTTAGGGAAAGTAGGTTGAATGAGGCTGGCCGCTATTGAACCCAAAAGACAGACTTCTTGTGGAAAAACAGAAGTACTGTGGGGAAAGGTCTCAAATTAAGGCCTCATGCACACTGGGCATAAAAAACGCTCCTCCATGGTGTATCCTTGCACGCATAGGCTTTTACAGATGTTTATAGGCATTTAGAGGCAGGATCTTTAAGAGGCTAATAAAAAAACAGCACACCAGCAGAAAATCGCAGAACGCACATAAATGTGTGTAAAAGCATCTAAATGCGCCTAAGCGATAGGTGCGTTTAGTGCTTGAGGGCCAGTTCACACCACATGCAGTCCAGTGTGTTTTTTTCTGCATCAAAAACGCATGGAAAGTAGGTTTATTTATATCATCCAGTCGGTAAACTAGGGAGGTATAGGTCTCATCCATTGTCTGGCTAACACTTTTCTAGCAGAGAATAAAGTTTCGTGCAAGAAGACCTTGGTAGATTTGTCCAGGTCTGAATCAGGGAAAATTCCAGCAGACACTGTTTAGGGTGTAGAGTTAAGGGAGAGAACCCATGGTGTCATGAAGGTCACAATTTGTGTCCAATAACCCTGTATCACCGGACAGGACCAAATTAGATGGTAAAACATACCCACATCTCGGTGGTAGTGTGTGCTCTTTGGAACCTTGCCAGTCGTAGAGGAGTGAGATATGCTCGGTGTAAGATATAAATTTGGATAACCTGTCTGAGAGTTTGGGTGATACAGCCTTACATGCATCTAAGGCCACCCTCGGCTCCTCATCTTCCACCGTCCCCACATCATTCTCCCAATGGGGTTTAATCCCATATTTCAGTTTGGAAGAGGAATTTAGGTGCATTTTTAACACTGCTGGGAGAAAAGGCTAGAAGAGCTTAGACAGCACCCAGTGTGAATATTGCCTAAAAGTAAGTATGGCAGAAAAAGCTATTTTTTTTTATTCTGTCTTTAATGGACTATTGATTATATTTTCTTGCACTGGCTGTATTTGTAGGTACCAGCACTTACATGTTTTTTGTGCCAAGGAGATACTAGCCCATATACCTGCCAGACTGATATCATGCGGCATAGGAATTCCAGTGATCCAAAAGTAAAAGTCTGGGTACCACTCAGGGGCGTAACTAGAAATCACAGGGCCCCATAGCAAAATGTTGTATGGCCCCCCCCCCCCCCCCCCCCACAAAAAAATGGCGGGGCTTAAATTAAATAGTGGGCGTGGTTTAAAGGGCGGGGCTCAAAGGGTGTGTGGTTCGAGTCTGAGAAGAAAGAAAGAGCCCAGATCCTACACCACAATAGCAATATATGTATTCCAGAAAGTTTAATCAACAGATAAAGATACTCCAAACACCTGGTGTTAGCGCTTCAATAATCCTCACCTGTGCCCAATGCAGCGTGGTCTGCCCATGCCCAATACTGCCTCACCTGTGCCCAATGCAGCGTGGTCTGTGCCCAATACAGCATGTCCAGTGTCCAATGCAGCCTCACCTGTGCCCAAAGCAGCATGGCCAGTGCCCAATACTGCCTCACCTGTGCCCAATACTGCCTCACCTGTGCCCACTTGTGCCCAATGCAACGTGTCCAGTGCCCAATGCAGCCTCACCTGTGCCCAATGCAGCCTCACCTGTGCCCAATGCAGCCTCACCCATGCCCAATGCAGCATGTTCAGTGCCCAATGCAGCCTCACCTTTGCCCAATGCAGCGTGGCCTCACCTGTGCCCAATGCAGCATGACCCGTGCCCAATGCAGCGTGGCCTGCCCATGCCCAATGCAGCCTGACCCGTGCCCAATGCAGCCTCACCTTTGCCCAATGCAGCGTGGCCCCACCCATGCCCAATGCAGCCTGACCCATGCCCAATGCAGCCTCCCCCGTGCCCAATGCAGCCTCCCCCGTGCCCAATGCAGCCTCCCCCGTGTCCAATGCAGCCTCCCCGTGTCCAATGCAGCCTCACCCGTGCCCAATGCAGCCTCACCCGTGCCCAATGCAGCCTCACCCGTGCCCAATGCAGCCTCCCCGTGCCCAATGCAGCCTCCCCGTGCCCAATGCAGCCTCTCTCGTGCCCAATGCAGCCTCTCTCGTGCCCAATGCAGCCTCTCTCGTGCCCAATGCAGCCTCCCCCGTGCCCAATGCAGCCTCACCTGTGCAGTGGAAGAGGTGAGCCAGACTGCAGCAGCCCTTATTGGCGAGCGTGGGGCTCTCTCAGATTGGGGGGGGGGGCGAGCACCGGCCGCACGGTCCCCCAGCCAGGGGAAGTGAGGAGAGGAAGAGGCGCGCTGTCCAGCAGAGCGCTGTAATAGCTAACATTTGAATGTCCTGTGTGTTCCCGGGGCTCACCGTCACATAGCCCCACCTCTTGGCCCGGCGCCTTTGATGACGTCACATGTCCCGCATTGGACCGGCGTTCTGTCTATCAAAAGCGTCGGGCCAAGAGGTGGGGCTATGTGACGGTGAGCCCCGGGAACTCACAGGGCATTCAAATAAAAGCTATTACACAGCGCTCTGCTGCCTTGTACGGACAGCGCGCCTCTTCCTCTCCTCACTTCCCCTGGCTGGGGGACCGTGCGGGCAGTGCTCGCCACCCCCGAGCCCCGGCAGTATGCTTTCCTCCTCCTCCCCAGGGGCCCCATAGCAGCTGCGGGCCCCATAGCGGCCGCGTGTGTCGCTATGGCGGTAGTTCCGCCACTGGTACCACTCAGATTAGAGGTATAGCCCATAGTCGACTGCTATGAATGCTGGCCAGGAGCGGAGCTTGTCCCGGCTCAAAGCTTCATGTGGCAGGAAGAATGTCCATGCGCTGGGCAGATATACTAATCTGTATCCCCTTAATTAAGCTCCAAGTGGTAGAGCAAAACATGTTGGGGATGTGGCCTGGCTGAAGCCCAGGCTGACCCTGCCTCTCATTACTGGTCTGTTCATGATGTGTGGCTCACAGACATTCTTTCTGCCACAAGGGAATTCCAGTGATTTGATGTCTGTAAACATTTATTGGCCACAATCAATCCAATCAGGGATACATCTTAAACACAGCAGATTCATTCTCTCCGCAGCAGTTGTAACATACATTTACTAAGTTAGAACAATTGTTATTTGCTATAACAACCAGTATTTTTAGCACTGGGAGCTGGAATTAATAAAACTACTGAAACAACAATCAGTATCACAAATAATGTGTTACTGTAAAATGAACCTTATCATTTTTATGGCTAATATTTATACACCTCTGCCAGACAGCACAGCTAGGGTGTGACAATACTTTCTGTGTTATATTACAGTAGCATCCCTCCCTGCATGAAGACTTCTAGTTGGATAATAAAGCTAGGTTTAGATGAGCGGGGGGGGCAGTGAAAATGTGCAATTGAGCTGCGTTTTTTTGTACCCCTAGACCTCCCACCTTTAAAGTGGTTGTAAAACCTTCTGTGTTGCAGCGCCCCCACCCCCCTATTTCTTACCTGAGCCTGGTCCGATCCAACAATGTGCATGAGCGCAACTGCTCCAGCCACTATCTCTCTCCTCATTCGACAGATTGATAGAAGCAGGAGCCATTATCTCCCGCTACAGTCAATCAAATCCTGTGACACGGGAGTGGGAGGCGGGGCCAAGTGCCGCTATCTGTGTCAATTGACGCAGCAGCCAGACTAGCAAGCAAGCCCGCACTTGTGCCACCATGTAAAGTGGCTTTCTGTGGGGGGCAGCCGATGAAGAAGAGGGGCCTGGAGCACCAGCGGGGGACCCCCAGAAGAAGAGAATCTGGGCTGTTCTGTGCAAATGCATTGCACAGAGCAGGTAAGTGTAGGCATGTTTGTTATTTTAATACAAAAAAACAACAACTTTACAACCATTTTAAGCTGCAAATGGCAGCAGACAAGGGTGTTTGCATGCTGCAGTCACGATGCTTAATGCCTGTAGCGAAAACTATCCAACATGTTGCAATTGTCAAGTGGCAAGCACTCCAAACGCAACCCATTTATGCAAACAGGGAAGTGCAACAAATACCCCGCAACGACGTGCAATGCACACAGTTGTGCCACAATTGTCAGCAAAAATGGGGTTAAAACAGGCAATGTGGAAGAGCAGTGGTTTTAGATGCACGTCTAAATCTAGCCTTAAGGAGCAACACCCCTGGTAGGTCATGAATCCTACTCACTCTGCCCTCTCTTCCTGCCAGCATGTTCCCTGTCAGAACATATGCATATACAGTTGTGCTCATAAGTTTACACACCCTGGCAGAACTTATGATTTCTTGGCCATTTTTCAGAGAATATGAATGATAACATGAAAACTTTTCTTTCATTCATGGTTAGTGTTTGGGCCTTATATTATGAATCAACTGTGTTTACTCTTTTTAAATCATAATCACAATTCACAACAGAAACTACCCAAATTACCCTGGTGATTTTGGCCTGATAACATGCACACAAGTCGAAACAAAGGGGTTTGAATGACAATTAAATGTAACCATCCTCACCTGGGATCTGTTTGCTTGTAATTAGTGTGTGTGTGTATAAAAGGTCAATGTGTTTCTGGACTCCTGACACACCCTTGCATCTTTCATCCAGTGCTGCACTGATGTTTCTGGATTCTGATCCATGGGGAAAGCAAAAGAATTGTCAAAGGATCTGCAGGAAAAGGTAGTTGAACTGTATAAAACAGGAAAGAGATATAAAAAGATATCCAAGGAATTGAGAATGCCAATCAGCAGTTTTCAAACTCTAATCAAGAAGTGGAAATGAGGGGTTCTAAAACCAAACCACGGTCAGGTAGACCAACTAAAATTTCAGCCACAACTGCCAGGAAACTTGTTTGGCATGCAAACAAAAACACACAAATAACTTCAGGTGAAATACAGGACTCTCTAAAAACATGTGGTTTCAAGATGCACAATAAGGAGGCACTTGAAGAAAGATGGGCTGCATGATCGAGTTGCCAGAAGAGAGCCATTACTATACAAATGCCACAAAGTATCCCGCTTACAATATGCCAAACTGCACAGAGACAAGCCTCAAACCTTCTAGCACAAAGTCATTTGGAGTGATGAGACCAAAATTTAGCTTTTTGGCCACAACCATAAACGCTTCATTTGGAGAGGAATCAACAAGGCCTATGATGAAAGGTACACCATTTCTACTGTGAAACAAGGAGGTGGATCGCTGATGTCTTGGGATGTGAGAGCTACAAAGGCACAGTAAATTTGGTCAAAATTGATGGCAAGATGAATGCAGTATGTTATCAAAAAATACTGGAGGAACATTTGTATTCATCAGCCACGAAGCTGCGCATGGGAGGTACTTGGACATTCCAACATGACAATGATCCAAAACACAAGGCCAAGTTGACCTGTCATTAGCTACAGCAGAATAAAGTAAAGGTTCTGGAGTGACCGTCTCAGTCTCCTGACCTCAATATCATTGAGCCACTCTTGGAAGATCTCAAACGTGCAGTTCATGCAAGACATCCCAAGAATTTACAGGAACTGGAGGCTTTTTGCCAAGAGGAATGGGCAGCTGTACCATCTGAGAAGATAAAGAGCCTCATCCACAAATACCACAAAAGACTTCCAGCTGTCATTGATGTTAAAGGGGGCAATACACGGTATTAAGAACTGGGGTATGTAAACTTTTGATCAGGGTAATTTGGGTAGTTTCTGTTGTGATTATGATTTAAAAGTAAACACAGTTGACTGATAATAAATGGCTTCAGCCAAACACTAACCATGAGTGAAAGAAAAGTTTTTGTGTTATCATTCATATACTCTGAAAAATGGCCAAGAAATCATAAATTCTGCCAGGGTATGTAAACTTATGAGCACAAGTGTATCAGAGCCTAACCGACTACTACTACTGCTGCCCCTCCCCCTACCAGTCAGCGATAGGAGAAATGAGCGGAGAAATTATTTTTAATCTCCAGTGGTTGATTTAGATTATACCTTCTTTTAGCTCAAATCACACACTCTGCATTTGCTGGTAATGTCCAAAGCAGGCACAATGACTTGGTACTGCCAGAAGTCTTCTGTGATTATAATAAACTAACATCCAATGACGTTCATTAGTTATTCCGACAAACATCACATCTAAAAATAAATTGCAGACATAGGTAAGTAGCTATTATGATGAATTATTTATTACTAAATCTTGTTGTTTGGTAATATTTACCTTTGAACGTCACTTTTATAGACAGGGCATAGAAGAGAAGCCAGATAACTGTTTATTATTGCATAGGGTGCAGACAAGAGTCTCGGGAAACATAAGGCTACTTTAGATCTCTCCAATTT
Organism: Lithobates sylvaticus; assembly: GCA_028564925.1. Classification (NCBI taxonomy): domain Eukaryota; kingdom Metazoa; phylum Chordata; class Amphibia; order Anura; family Ranidae; genus Lithobates; species Lithobates sylvaticus. Next base: position 438,098,783 of record CM053030.1, read on the forward strand.
GGTAAAGAACACTGTCGCTGTTGCAGACTGAAATATCACATTGTGGAACTGTGAGAACATTTTCTCATCTTCTGCAATTAATTCCCTTCCAGTTCTTTCTCAGCTGTAGCCCAATCAGTGCCATTGTTTTTGTTGGCAGGATAATGCTATTTGGGTAGGGCTCATCCATCTGCAGGTTACTTGTTTGCTGAAATTAAACACCACAAATGGCTTTAATTATGAGCCATTCTACTCCAAGAAAGTTACTGCAGTTAGTTCAGGCAAGAGTAATTCATAATATACCACACAGACAATAAATACTGCTACTAAAACATATACAGAAACACAGCACATTGAGAGCACTGTAAACGTAGCTAGGGAGGATTTTCCCATGGACAAACTCTGTATTAGCCTTTCCAGTCTAAAGCAGGATATACACGGCCTGGAAGACAGTCAGTTCAGAGGGAACTGGCTACATTTCGGTCCATGTGTACCACTCTCTGCTCAACAGAAGCCAGTCATTAAACCGGCTTGTGTTGAAAGGTCCTGCTGGAAAACCAGCATTTGATGGACCAACCAATAGCTGCATTGCTGGTCTGTGTATTCTGCCGGGGGTGGGGGGAGGTTTGGGAATCTGTCAGTTTTTTCCTTCAACCTACCGGTTGAACTAAAAAAAAAAAAAAACTGAACGTGTATACAATAGTTTTTTTTTTTTTTTTTTTTTTTAACAGAAAGCGTTTTATTAAGAATTTGCCAATACCATTACAGCTCATGAAAGTTTTGGTAATAGTATACAGTGTACCAAGTAAGATGGTACATTGTCATATACAACATTCATAGGGAAAGGAAAAAAAAATTAATCTATTCAACAAAGTGTATACCAAGTATTCACGTCTATCATACCTCCCAACTTTCTGGTTTGAAAAATTGCTGCTCTCCCAGTCTAGTCTATATTGTTAACATGTGTGAGATGGCCTCATCACTCCACACGCCACGCTCTCTGACATGTTTCCCCCCCACCCATACTAAGCCCCGGTGGGCTTGTGGAGTGGTGTAAGGCTTAGGCCATCTAACACAAGTTAACAACATAACCTGGACTGGGAGAGCGGTGATTTTTCCAAGCATACTACACACTACTGGATGGTGATATTTCCTACCAGCACCCCGTTTCTGTGGGACAATATATATCCTCCTCTTCTGCTTAGAACCACACTACAAGTATAAGCGGGTCCCAACTTTCTGGGATAAGGAAAGGGAACACTTTAAAAGTGTGTCTAAAACCAAAAACTAAAATTATAATATATTCGAAGGACTGTTTATATATGTTTGGAAGAGTGTTCTGGACTTTTCAACCACTTTGCACTTTATTGTCTGTGAGACCCAAGATGTTGTCACTTTACTATATTGGATGTTCTGTTTTTACTTTTTCAGTATTCACTTGTATGTATATTCATAATTGAGAAACTGTGCTGATCACTTTTATATTCATTAGATATATATGTTTGCAGGTTGAGTTCAGGGGAAGAAACTTGCCACCTTTGTCCCATCTGCCCGTCTGCCCAAACCTCTGGCTGATGCAGCCAGAAGTCTGTCAACAATGTCACCCAGGATCCCTACCAGATAGTTTGCATTTTCAAGGTGATGGGGATTTTTCACATGAGGAGTACGAATGAGGGGGAAAATCTTCAAGCAAGAAGGGTCATCTTGGCAGTGGGTCAACATTGTTGGGCGTTGTTCATCTTGGGCCCTTTTCCCATCAACTTGGGGACCTCTAAATTCCCCAAAGTTTTTTATTTTTCAGGTTAGGTCCTCTTACAAAATCTTAAAAGACTCTTATTCAGGCATGCTGTCTGGCTGGCCAGAAAAGGGCAGGGCATCAAGCTTGTGTCCCATTCCCCCCCTGAACCATACCAGGGAACATTCTGTAAACCTCGGAAAGGTACTTTGCAAGGGCAGAGGGGGGGGGGGGGGGGGGATGCATGGGCGTCATTACTGCATCCTGCCAATTCCAAGGCCAAAACACTCTTTGCAAAGACCAAGACCAAATATTGCTATACATAGATCGAAATTTGGATGGTTCATTAGGGACTGCCAGATTTTTTGATCTATCTATGTCCCTTCCCGTTTCGAGAGGAGTTGATCTAGTGATCATCTGCTCCCGAATGGGACTATTCGTATATTTTTGCATGATTAGCGCTAGCAGCCAATTGGCTGCAGTGCTGATCAGTATGTTTGGGCAACAGAGGAGTCCTGCTGAAAGAATATAACAGCACAGTGGGGAGATTCCCCCTATCCACCTAGAATGTGTGGATGGCGGAGTCCATTTGGGTTTTCTTTTTAGCCAACTGGTTAATAAATAAAAAAAGCATCCTTCTGTGCCCAACTCAAGGCACTATCTGCATGGGATTTGCATGTTCTGTGCTTGCATGGGTTTCCTCCGGGTACTCCAGTTTCCTCCCAATTCAAAAGACATGCTGATAAGTTAACTGGCTCCAAAAAAGATGTCCCTAGTAGGATATTCTCCTGAGCACAACCAAGATGGCTGCCTCACCTCACATCTGTCTCAACACCAATTTGGTAAGAGCGTTGAGTCTCCAGGAAGAACAGCACTATATAAATTATTTATTTTATTTGATTATATACAAAGAACAGTAACCCATAGCAACAAATAAGACGTCAACAGTTTAGGTCTGTTAAAGCTGATCTGCAGGTTTCTTGACACTTTAAAAAGTTTGCTTGGACCAAGCATGTGCAAACAAACTATTTCCTATACTAAGTGCTGCATTGGCTCTAAGTGCTGTATGAACTGTATGTAGCTTCAGCTACTTAAAGTACACAGTGCTGGGTTCCGGCTGAAACTTCCCGTCTCACACCTGGAACAAAAAAGCATCAGGTTGAGTGGCGCTCAGCCATTCATAGGCAGCTTTGTATTCTGTTAATAAATACAAAGCTTCCTCTGAGTGGCCAAGTCAGAAATTGTGATATCAGCCCACCTCTTCGCCTTTAAACAGCTTTGAGCTTGTTTTCTTATTGACAAAATCATTATCTGCGTGTGTCTGGGAATGGGGGTAGTCAGTTTTAGGCTTCATACACACTGGGCTTAAAAAAAAACACCAGTTCCCCTAGCAGAAAAAATTGCTCCTATAGAGTGTTTTTGTACAGAGTTTATGAGAGCTTAGCATTTTTTCTGCCAGAAGGCTCCAATCAAAAATTCAAACCAGAAACATTTTTCTTCCTGCCTCTAAACCCTGAGCATAACATATGCCTGGATTCGTCCTAATGTTCATGGACACATAGGATAAAATTGAGCTGCTTCTACAGGCAAATCACAAAACTCCCGCAGAAGCAGCGATTTTTAAGCCAGTGTGCATGGTGTCAGATACTGTACATATATTTTTTATTGTACTTAAAGTTCTTAGAATTTTAAATGATCTCCTAGTTTGTTCCCAGTAAAAACATTTCTTCCTGTGTCAAACAGACTCCAATATTGAATGATAAAACAGTTTATCAGTCAAAACAGTGTCTTGCCGGATGAAGTGGTGACAGCGCTTCAGAGAGTGAACTCTGAACATTGTCTTCTCTGTCAGTAGACACAGTACACAAGACATCAACCAAACCCCGCCAGTGATTCGTCTACTATCTCCTTGTGCTGTACTTTATAGCGTGTTGGCAGGTTGACACCTAATTAATTTTGCATACATTCTGATAATATGTTCAGACATGCAGCCAAATATTACCCACTAAACAGTGACTGGGTTTAAATAAAACAAATCTAACACTCTGTATATACAGTATGTAAAGCATATATATATATATATATACTGTATGTATTATTTATGTGGCTTCCTGTCCACTTCTGTCTAAATTGCCTTGGTTTGCATTGGATCTGAACTGGGGTGGAGTATTGTCCATTGATCAGTATATTAAACTTTTTTGGGCTACATATTTTATTTTTTCATGATTTGTTGCATGCTAATTACCATTTTAATTACTCCTCTTTGCAGTCATTTCCTGTCTACATGCACTCTGGTGACGGCTGCACGGCATTTCTCCAGTTTCCTTATGGTGCCAATAGTGGACTATGCCTGTGTATGTATATTGAAATATAATGTTATGTAACATATATATTGAAACAGCCACTTATAATCTCCATCAGAAGCTCACGTGGCAGGGTGACAACCCTGCCACAGAAAAAGCCCTAACAAGTACCATTTGTGGGACCAGTTTTCTGAGGGACACCTTTTAGCACACAGTATATAGACAAAAGACACATTTCTGCCATGGCCATTGTTATATGGACCACAAAGGTTTAATATGCAGAAAGTGCTTTTCTGATTGCTTACTTTTTCTTATATTGGCTTTCCAAAATAACAAATGTAGCAATTTAGAGGCTGGATAAAAAATTTAGTGCAGCATAAAACTTGGTTTTAGCAGTAAATGGTACATTTTGTATAAAAGATGTACACACCAGATCAAAAAGTTGGACAATTGAGGCTGCACGAGGGAGGATGGGATTTAGTCTCAAAAGAGGGACAGTCCCTCCAAATGAGGGACAGTTGGGAGACATGCATTAAATATTATTATAATGAAAGCTGCAAGTATAAAAATTTAAATTAATTAACATATTAAAGCTTGTAGGAGATTTTAGTGACTGGGTTTAAACAAGTCTTTCAGGTGTAAATAGTATCTATACTGCAAAAATCATAATTAGGTATGCAGTCCTCTGAAGTCATTTGAATTATTGTTCTCTGTCTGATGAGCCAAGAAGCAATAACTCAGCTGTAAATTGTTCATGAAAATTACTTAAAAACTGTAAGTGTGAGAAAAATTTGAGTATTCACAAAGATGTAATCTGTAAAAATCTCAGCCTAGTTTTACATATAACTTATGGTAAAGATCTTTTCTGAGATTCAGTTGTACAGGAGCAGAGATCACAGCAGTTACAAGAGCGGTTTACTGGGGTAAAACCTCATAGGTCATTTTATGTAGCCTCCTCCATGAAAATGATTTGTTCTGTCTCAGACAAAAGTAGTAGCTGCAGGCATGTATTGTTGTCGAGTTGTTTTTTTGTGAATGACAGCACTGCAGACCCAGCCACTGTCAATAACACATCACAAGCCACTAGCTACTACTGTAGTCATCTTCTCAGTCATCTATCTGGCGGCTGCTGAAGGTTTGCAGGCTCAGTCTTTTAATGGTAGCAGAGGAAGTAGAGGAGGCATGGCTGCAGAATGGAGAGGGGGTGCAGGAGGTTGGGGGCTCAGTTTTTAATCTGTGCAATCATGTTGCACCAGAGGCACCCACTACTCATTTCATCGGGGCCTGCCTAGTACACAGGGCTCACCAAGGTTCACTCATCGGCCATGAGTATTAATCAGAGACCTCACAGAATTATGAGTCTGCCCGCCATTAACACGCATGGTTTGTCAGTGACAAGGAGCCAATCTGGGAGGCTCACTCACCATGATCCTGGTCTCTTGACAACTCTTGACAACAGGATGTCTTCTTGCAGGGGATACCTGTCACTTTGGGACTAAATACTTGTGGTTTCAAGATACCACTTTCCCTGCCTATCCACCAATGGCCCGTAGCTAGACCAGGCAGGTTTGCGATACCATTGGGTAACCAAAACAAATAAATTAGTGTTACCAGTGCCACAAAGTCCTGTGAAATTCCTCCCCAGCAGCTGCTCAAAAATGTGGTTCCTACTATATGCATGTGTAGCCCCCTGTTCCTAAAATTGGGGGTATAGTGTAAATGTAGTTTTTGGCTGAGCTGGAAACAGCTCAGATTGATTGTATAGTTTATTTGGTTCTGTCCTAAACTTAACTGAGCTGTGCATTTCTTACTGTTGCCAGTAGGTGTCACTGGTACCACAGGCCAGTATGAGAATTACAACTAGGTTGAGCTAGTTAATGATTATTCTTTTTCCAGAACAGCCCAGTAGGAGGTTCCTGGCCGCTATGCATTCTGGGAAGGGGATATTTATTGGGCAGAGCCATGTGCTCTAGTTAGTCTGTTACCTCGGGGCTCTCCTGGCCCGAGGATGTGTTGCTGCAAGTTCTGCGAGTAGGCCCAGAAGGCTGTCTGGGGCCTACTAATCCTTAGCCTATCTTGCCTGTATGGAAGAAGCCGAGCCAGGCTGAGGAGTTCCAGGGGAGGACCCTTGCTGGAGAGAGCCAGGATGAAGGCTGGTCTCTCAGGAGGGCCTGGTGACTCGTTTGGAGGATGCACCCATACCTTAAACTACTCTTACAGTGTTGCCAGATGGCTTGAAAGTAGTAACACTGTGAAGCTGAATCCTTTTCTACAATCTAAACGTGGTAATTAGCTCCTGGCTGCTAAGTCTGTGAGAGAGACTTATCCAAGAGTGCTACCGACTGCTAAGTCTGCGAGAGAGGCTTGTGCAGGAGATCTACTGGCTGCTAAGTCTGTGAGAGAGGCTTGTCCAGAAACACTACCGGCTGCTAGGTCCGTGTGAGAGACCTAGCCAGGTATTCAAAATCTGCTAAAAAGAGAAAGCTGTTTTGCCTTTGGATTCAAGGAGTCTGTAAGTGATCTGCAATTGGTATCTGAAACCTCCCGTAACCCTCTCTCCTACAACTTCTTTCAAGTTCTTTATTAAAGCATTGCAAATATATAAAGTGACTGGCGCCCAAATTCTGTTCTGACTTCCCATTATAGCCATGGACTCTGCCCTGGGGTGAATGTAAGCTTGCCCCCAGTCTCTGGAGGCACCTCTTTGCTCCCAGTAGACCCAGGGAGCGCTACACACATCTAAATCACAGTGTGAGCAGCGCTCTATCAAACCAAATAAAAATTAAAACAATTGCACTAAACCTACTCACATACATACATACATACATACATACATACATCTATAAAAAAAATATTCAGGTGTTTAAGATACTATGACCAAACAGTGCTGTGATTTTACATGCCCCATCTGGTAGACTCAGAGACTTTTGACCCTATGGATGAATTGAATCAAGTAACGCTCTACTGGACATGGGATTCCACCACTCTGTGCCAAAACCCTAACCGGAACTCTCCACACCAGGCTCCTTTTTTTACAGATGTAACAGGGACTGTTGCGAGAATCAGAAATACTGGCACCAGTATACTGTGTATAGTTGAGGTGTTAATTAATATAACTTAAACAACAGAATATTTTTTACAGATATAACACGGAGAAGTGCTTTGTGTATAGGGTTCCCTCTGGCAGCTTTATTAAAACAGAACTATGGGATTTAAAAAAATAAATAAACTTGCATACTCACCTCCATGCTGCAGCATCGCTCAGCTGATAATTTGACCAGGTGATTATCCTTTGCATGTAATGTTAGTGTACAGATGTGATCACCTCCTGCCAAATGTTCATGCCAAAGGCAGGAAAGGTGTAGGTAAGGCTCTAAGATTTAATTTTTAGTGATTAAGCCCAGTGGTTGGTAAACCCTGTCTGTGAGGAGGTCCCAGACAGGGCTTCTTGAATGCTGTCCTGGAATAATAAAGTTTTACAAGCGTCGGATGTTATGGAGTGCTGCCAGCTGTTTTTCTCTCAATTTAGGGTCTCTGACCCTGTTGCCAGATCATTCATTTCAACAAAGCTCTTCCCATAAGCTTAAATGGGTGGATGGGTTTAATGTATTTTATCCATGTTTTTTACCTGTGAAAGCCTTCCTTGCATACAAATCTAAAAGTCCTGAGACTGCTGCTGGGTGCTACCATCTTGGATGTTATTTCAGCAGCTAATGCAGACTCAGAGCTGACATTCTGATGACACTATACAGTATTCCCCTTTGAAGAAAAGGGTAGAGGAGCTGAGCCAGCACAGAATTTAGTTAGACACTCACGGAAGAGGAGAAGTCTATGACATACAAAAGGACTGTGCTAAGAAATTTACCCTTGCTGGAGTAGTCAAAAGTTTCTAGCAAGTTCAAATACACTTTGCAAGTCAATAAAAATTTATAGAAAGAAAAGACATGGCAAGTAAACATGATTTTCCTGACCGACTCCATGGCAGCATACTCCACTCCTCCCCTATAGGACCCCACTCCCATAAATCTTTGCTCTGAGCCAGAGGCTGCGTTCCTTTTTTGTCCTCCTCCTAAGGACCGGATTGGTTATTCGACTACCTGAAGTTTTTTCCTCTCCGCAACCAAGACCAGCCAACGGCGACCACTGGGAAGACAGGTCACGATACTCCGATAAGCCTTAGCTATTAGCAGAATATGGAGTGGGCAAACAAAAGAGGCGCTGGAAGAGCTTAAGCCTGGCCATTGCCAGACAAGCGGCGCAATGGCCAGATAGCCCAGCTGTTAGCGGGTGGCCCTCTCTGCCTCAAGTATGGCGTGATCAACATACCTGGTCCGGTTTGATCATGGATACAGGATTGGTGTTGGCGTGTGCAGTGAGGTATACCTTTATATTACATATTCCATGGTAGCAGTTTGTGTGTTTTTTGTTTTGTCTGTTTTATTCTCTGGCTCTAATGTCTTCCAGTCTATGGCAGCGGGAGCGCATTGGCATTCCAAGCCAGTGCTTTCTCTTCTGGCCGGGCATCCGTAGGTTACTTCTGCCCAGGGGCTCAGCACTTGTGTGCTGGGGGTGGCTGTGGCATCATTTCAGTGGAGAAATTCAATCAGTGGTCAGTACTGTTGATATTGGGATTTTTATGTGGGCAACTTGTAGCAGTTTCCCTAAATGCTGTGTGCAATCATCACAGGTATATGCATTAACACCCTGGTATGCTGCCTCTGTGTGTTTCTACTATGATTTGATCACCTGTGCAGGTTGTCTGTCTGTCTGTGCAGTTTCACACTGTGGATGTATCACTACCCCCCCCCCCCGCCGTGTGGCCAGCCCTTGTGTAGCAGGTGTAGGATGTGTATTATGACGCCCCAGGCTGCTAGGCCTATCCTGGGGACACCTGGCTGCTAGGCTGCCTGAGGCCTATCCAGGAGCAGGAGAAGCAGCGTAGGGTTGGAACTACATGAATGGAGTCCAACCGAGTTGTGAAGGTTCAGCCGAATGGGGAACCAGTAGTGGTCGGAGGTAAAGGGAAAGCAGTCGCCACTAAGGGTCCATCCACCTTATTACTGGAGACTACAGTGAGTAAGCTTGAGCAAGTACCAGAGCAGTCTTCTCTGATCGACTCCATGGCAGCTGGAGTCCACCCCCCCCCCCCCCCCAAGTGTCTTGAGGAGGCTAGTTACAGAACGCGGCCTCTGGCTCAGAGCAAAGATTTATGGGAGTGGGATCCTATAGGGGAAGAGTGGAGGTGGGGTTAACCCATACGTATGCTGCCATGGAGTCGGTCAGGAAAACTGAAAATTTCCTATCAAATATTTACAGTAATTTTTCTTTCCTGATGGATTCTATGGCAGCGGGAGTCCCCCCCAAGTGTCTTGAGGAGGCTAGTTACAGAATGCGGCCTATGGCTCAGAGCAAAGATTTATAGGAGTGGGGTCCTATAGGGGAGGAGTGGAGGCGGGGTTAACCCATACGTATGCTGCCATGGAGTCCATCAATAAAGTAAAATTACGGTATTTGATAAGAAATTTTCTGTTTTTTTGTCACTTTATTTGCAATTTATTAAATTATGTACAGGGTCTCTTTAATGTTGAACTTCATTTAAATATTTTTTTCTAGTTTTGCAAAGAGTCCCCATTGGAGCTTTTCTTTTGCTTTCTGGCATAACAGATAGTGGTTTGAAAAATTACGAAGTTAGCAGAAATCCCAGCTGTCATTCAAACAGGTTTCTCTATTTAAAAATTTGCCCCCCTACTGACAAGACTCCTTCTAGGGTCTCATTTCATTTCAGTGAGATAAAAAAAGGACAATAAAAGGGCTCCTAACCCTTTCATACGGTATTCTAAATTTGTTTGGAGTTTTACTTTAAATCTTATAGGAAGCATGGTTGCTGCGTACACAGTAGACATATATGCTGTGGCACTGATTAGGTTCTTCTGCTTTGGTTGCATGGATTCATGGGTGGGGAACGTGTCAGGGACAAATACAGAGCCCTGAAAATCAGATCAGATTATGACCACACAAAAGATCAAATAAGAGGATTTCATCTTTTGTGACACAATAACTAAATGTTTTTGTTTGTTTGACAAGGGTTTTAAAAATTATTACTGCAGATTGTATGTGTAGCCCTGGTCCACAGTGGTCCCACCCACCATTGCACAGAGCAGGCTGTCACTGAAATGCCCCATACACCGTCAATACTGCAGTTGTGCTCCATGTAATTGGCTGCCAGCAAGGAAAGGAGGAGAGAGAGGGGTTGGGAGAGACTGACAGACCTTTAGTTCTCAATACCACTGCTTAGTTAAGATTTCCCTGGATTTAAGGTTCGGGGCAAAGACATTTGATTCTCCAACTATTTATGGTGTTGAGACAATTTATTTAGGTTTCGTGTACTACTTTGAGCGCTGGTAAAAGCAAAACACACCGCGATTTTGCCAAGTTTTGTGTTTTTCCTGCGTTCCTGCGGAGGTTGAAGCTCCCCTAACCTCAGCAGCTCCTAAACTCTGCTTTTATGGAGTTGAGTTTAGAAGCTTTGGCAAAAAACGTTTTAATAAGAAAATTTAAGTTTAGGAGCTGCTAGTGCACATGAAGCCAATGTTACTGTTTACTGTCATTGCTATTCAGTTTTTTTTTTTATTGGTCATTGAGAATATTTTCCCAATTAAATCCTCCTCATCTAACCTTGGTGTGTCAAAGGTTGTGACATTACCGGGAAGGTCAAAGGCATCTGGAATTTGGGACTCAAACTTCTTCAGGGGAAAGTACTGCATATAGATCCACAAATTCAGTACAATCACACTTTTCCTTTATAGACAATGAACCTATTTCCTATTCCCCTGTATGAAAACCGGGCATAACCTTTCATTAAAATGTTATTATAGTCTCTAAGTACATAATAGTTTCATAACAGTGTGCAGATGACTGAGAGTGTTTGGTATTTTCCAGTTCAACATACGGAATTTCTCCTTAAACTTCCTCCCATAGACAGTGCCAGGAAACATGTTTAACTGAGCATTTGTTGTAACTATATGCAAACTTAAAATGAAGGACAGATGTTTGCAGAAGAAGAAAAAAAGTTGGATGTGAGTAATATCAGTGGAAAACAGCTATCATTATAAAATCTGCAATATATATTAATAGCCCATAAAGTACGTGTAAATCCAAAATCGATTTTCATTATGTTTGCATCATGACTCACTATATTCAGTTTTTCGAAAATGACAATCGTTTTGTGTGAAAATTTCATACCTGGAAATCATGGCAGTAGTTCCTGTTGCGGACTGACAACGCTAAGCCACCGCCTATCAATTATTAGCAGCATTGTCAGTCTTCTGCATGTGTTCCTTCAGTTGACCATTGAATATCAGGACTCTGTATGCCTCCTGTAGACCTGGTTCACAGAAAATGATTTCCTTGACCCTTAAAAATATGTTTTTCTCTTCTGGTTGCTCCCCACTCCATCATTGGAGATTGTCCCTCGCTTCTGCAGAGTTTTTTTCCTTTTCAGTGCTCTGGCCCAGCATGTTCTCCTTTCTCGCCTAGGCAGGAATGACGTACACCCCTAGCTGCTTCCTGGGATGATTGCGTCACACATCCCACCAGGCAGTGTGTTACTGAGGGGCAAAATTCAGTACATGCTATATATAGTATAGAAGTCTTGCACTCCACAAATCTGGCCTTTATGGAAGAGTGGCAAGAAGAAAACCATTGTTGAAAGAAAGCCATAAGAAGTCCTGTTTGCAGTTTGCGAGAAGCCCAATGGGGGGACACAGTAAATATGTGGAAGAAGGTTCTCTGGTCAGATGAGACCAAAACTGAACTTTTTGGCTTAAAAGCAAAACGCTACGTGTGGTGGAAAACTAACATTGCACATCACCCTGACCACACCATCCCCACCGTGAAACACGGTGGTGGCAGCATCATGTTGTGAGGAAATTTTTCTTCAGCAGGGACAGGGAAGCTGGTCAGAGTTAATGGGAAGATGGATAGAGCCAAATACAGGGCTTAATACAAATGCACCCCACACTTTTCAGATATTCATTTGTAAAACAGTTTTAAAACCATTCATCATTTTCCTTCCACTTCACAATTATGTGCCACTTTGTGTTGGTCTATCACATAAAATCCCAATAAAATACATTTACATTTTGTAACATGACAACATGTGGAAAATTTCAAGGGGTATGAATAATTTTTCAAGGCACTGTACCTCACCTGAATGCATCAATCTGAAGAACTTTGGCCATAATATCAGAGCTTCAAAAAAACAATGTTGTTCTATATGGAATACAACCTCGACCAAACTCAACTCCTGTGATAAGACCTTATCATAGAGGATCAGCTGTTATGTTTATCTTCTGGCTTCAGTACTTTCACAGACACTGTCCCAGAACAAGTTTGCAGATCAGGAGGATCAGAGTAAAGTACACTTGCTGTGGCTGAATGACTCAGAATAATGACGAAAGAGGATCAGCTTGACAGTAGCATTTGCCGAATTAGTCAGCAATGACAGCCTCTATGTTTCTCCTAGGACAGAATTCCCTTAGGAGAAAAAATGCCAGGAGGCTCTGATGGAAACAGTGATTCTCCTTCTTGTGCATTATGCCAGTCCGGGGACAGTGAAGCCAAACCTTTTCAGCTTCATTATGAGTGAAAGCACTGCCCTGGAACTGCTGCACTGGGCATTTAGCCCCTGTGCATGAGATTACATGCATCTATGCTTCCCTCAGCCTGTAAAATTCTATGAGAGGCTGCTACTATAGCTGGATACTACACTGGCTACTACACTAAGTGGTAGTAACATTTAGGGCAGTACTCGCTCAGAAATGAATCCCTGGAACACAGACTACTTACGTTCCTGGTGTTCATCTCTGGGAGCATACTGCCCAGTGGCGGCTGGTGCTCAAAATTTTTGGGGGGGCGCAAACAAACAGCCTCACTGTGCCATCAAACGCTGCCACTGTGCCCATCAAACGCTGCCACTGTGCCTCAAGTGCTGCCACTGTGCCCCAAGTGCTGCCACTGTGCCCCAAGTGCTGCCACTGTGCCCCAAGTTCTGCCACTGTGCCCAAGTGCTGCCACTGTGCCCCAAGTTCTGCCACTGTGCCCCAAGTGCTGCCACTGTGCCCCAAGTGCTGCCACTGTGCCCCAAGTGCTGCCACTGTGTCCCAAGTGCTGCCACTGTGCCCCAAGTTCTGCCACTGTGCCCCAAGTTCTGCCACTGTGCCCCAAGTTCTGCCACTGTGCCCCAAGTGCTGCCACTGTGCCCCAAGTGCTGCCACTGTGCCCCTCAAGTGCTGCCATTGTGCCCCTCAAGTGCTGCCACTGTGCCCCTCAAGTGCTGCCACTGTGCCCCCTGCCTGCCCTCTGCACTTACCTTGTCTCGGTGTGCAGCGCGCGGTGTCCCCTCATCTTCCCCTCATCTTCCGATATCTTCTCCCGCGCTCCTGTCTTCTGCTATGATTGGACGCCTAGCTTTACAGCTCTCATTGCGCCCGCTGTTTACACTTATGGAAGCCTGTTAGAGCACACCGCTCTAATCAGGTCCCCTATTAGAGCTTTACAGCTCTAATAGGGCGCTTCCAGAAACACCCCCCCTGCTGTAATTAAGATGCCCGGCACCCGACAAGGGGCCGGACACCTGAATAGGGGGCGGCATCGGTGACAATAGATAGATTCATGCAATGCATGAATCTATCTATTGGTGATAGAGCGGTGCAGGAGAGGGGGGGCGGCGCTCCTGCGCCCTATATGCACGCACCGCCACTGATACTGCCCTAAATGTTATTTCCACATGGTGAACCATCCAACCACCACATCCAGCATAGGGTTGCCACCTGCCCAAGATTCACCTGGACAGTCCAGGTTTTGAATCATGTGTTTGGGTTTCAGTCCGCCTGAAACCTGGACACATTATTCAGACAGGTCTGTTGCTCCCCAAGTAACCAAGATAGTCACATAAAAATCTGTTGCCATACGGGAGCTGTGGGCGGCTGTCTGGGGGCAGGTAGGAGCATGAGCAAATTGGCCAGACGCACTGTTCAGCGCAGCACACTAGGTGCGCTACATTACTACTATCCTTGGGCCACCCAAAGATGCCCCAGGTCTTTTATAATACTATAGTGTAAACTACAAGAAAATAAAAATTGCCCTGCACTGCTAAAGTGTTCAGATTTGGCTTGTAGAAAGATTGGCAACCCTAGTCCAGCAGCAGCAGCTCCCCACCTCCCATAAAGTTTTACAGGCTACCGGAAGTGGGGATGCACTGTGCTTCTCTGGCTTCCACCCGCACCTAAGCGACAGAGTCTCCTACATCAGGGATAAACACCCAATGTGCATGAAGCCAGAATAGTGAATTAAAAATAATCATGTTCTTTTAAATACTGCTATTACAATTATCTGAAATCTGTGTTTATGCAAAATTGATGCTCTTCTCTGCAACTCAGAAGTCAGACTGAAAGCACTGTGCAACTGCACTTAAAGGATAGCTGTCTAAAAATAATTCTCACATAGTGCTCCCTTATTAACATGTTTCAGGCACTGAGAGTGGAAGGGGAGGTGTCTTTAGGCAACTAACAGGAGAGGTGGAATGCAGGAAGGACTTTATCAGTGCAATGATTTTTATTTAAAGTGGATGTAAACCCTCATATATACCCAGTGAAGTAAACAGCCTCAGATGATACACGGAGATTAAACAAATCCTGCTACATAAATTTTACATGTATATATGCTGTCTTCAGCTTTATATACTGTTTAGAAAGTGCACATCCTGTTAGAATTTCCTTTTCCTGATTCACCTGTGGGTGTGGATTCTTGTCATGCACTGTGAGACAGCTGATTGGAGAAAGGGCACCCCCCCCCTCCACATGGGCAGAGACTTGCAGAGCTGTGCTGTGAATAGAACAGCTCTCTGCTAATCTATTTATAGCACCCACCCTGACACAAGATTTAAACTGATTTTATCACAGTGGACAGAGAACTTGTCAGAAGTTATCATGATGATAACAGAAGAACGAAGAAGGAGAAAGCCACGGGACTTAGTGCATCGGAGAGAGATAAGAAAACACTGCAGATATTTGTGCCCAGCTCAAATTTCATGAATTGGGTTTACATCCACTTTAAGATCCAGATATTGAGATTTTTATCAGTTATTATGTGCAAAAAAAAAAAGTTACTTCTCCTAAGGGGCGCTAAATGCATGGATTGCTTCCCTGTACTTTAATTTCCATGCTGAACAGTAGAGCTCTGGCTGTACTTCCAGTCCACTTCAGATATCAGAGCTGCAGGTCTCATAGACATAGACATGAATGGTTCATAGAATACATTATGTTCTGCAAATGGCCAAGGGGAAAGGGAGGTGGATAAATTACACTAGTACTTCCATCTATGAGACCCGCAGCTCTGATATCTGGAGACAATCAGAATTACAGCAGGAGCTCTACTATCCAGCATAAACTATGGATTTAAAAGTACTGGAAAGAGATCTGGATATTTAGCACACATTAGCAGAAGTAACTTTTTTTTTTTGCACGTAAGACCTGGTTCACACCTATGCATTTGGCTTTCTATGGGACATGTTCACATCTATGCTTTTTTAGCTGCTGCATTTTTTTTAAGGGTCAGGGACTTTTTTAAATGCAAAACTGTGCTTTTTTTGCTTTGTTTGGTTCCATAGACATCAATGGAGAAGCATGTAGTTTTTGTCGTGATTTTGCCATGATATTACTGCGATTTTACGGCAATTTGCATTTTTTAATCTGCCCAACAACAAAGTGGCTCAAAAAAAGCCCAAAAATGCAAATCGCAGTAAAATTGCATGTGCAAAAATGCACAGCAAAATGTACTGTATGATGCACCAATCGCAAACTGCATAGAATGTAACCCAAGCCTAAGAGCTGATCAAAATCATTGTGCCTGGAGTTCTGATTTAAGTTTCAAATAGCTGACAGTGGAAATTGCAGGCTCTAGTGTGATACCAAATGTCAATATTGTACCAGAAGTGTGTGCAAAATATTAAGGCTTTATGCACACTAGCGTTTTTTTTAAGCTCCTAGAAGCCGTTATTAACATTTTTTTTCTACTCCTAGAAGCTAAATAGTGTTATCCTATGTGTCCATGCACACTACATTTGAGCTTCAGTGTCTAGGAGCAGAATTTTATTTTTTTTAGCGTTTTTGCAGCAGAAAAAAACACTGAACGCTCCTAAATGCTTCTAATTGCTACTAAAATGCTACTACAAGTCAGCACAAAAACGCTATTATCAGCATTTTTCATCCAGCATTTTTTCTAGCGTTTTGTGAGCTTATACAGTAAATAACGCTAGTATGCATGGAACCTAAAGAATGATGAATATTCTGGCAGGTAACAGGTAGGTCATTTATATTGATTAATTTCAACTGTGTAGATAGACTGGACATATGCCACTATTTTATGCGTGTCACGTCTGTTTTGGCGGACTCCACTTGCTTAGCGGGGATCGATCCGTTGATCTTCGCTGAGCAGGCGGATGACAGGTCTGTCTCCGCTCAGAGATGGACCTGTCAGATCCCCGTTCTGCTCTATGGAGAGATTGGATGAAAACAGACCACCTGTCCGTTTTTTCATCCGATCCGCCAGACAGATGGAAAATATGACCCCCATCCGTCTAGATTTGGAGAACCGGATCGGATAGCGACGGATGTCACCGCTGACATTCGTCGCTCGGTAGAGGTGAATGCAGTTTCCGATCAGGTCCACCTGAAAAACGGACAGACGGATCTGATCGGACAGCATGTGTGAAAGGGCCCTAAAAGTGACTTATTCAGTTTGCCAGCATTCACCTGAAACAAAACATCAGTATTGGATTGATTTGAAATGGCAAATATCTTAAAGGGGCTCATGATATTGCATGCATTAATGTGCAACGTGCACTAGGCTCATTTTACAATGCTTTCTTTGTTTCCCTGCAAAGGTAAAGCATAATGGGCTACTATGCATCGTATAGTAGCCCATTATGTGTCACTTACCTGACACAGGAGGCTGCAATGTCACCGCTGTCCCCTGGTGCACGGAGTCTCTATCTTCTTTGCGGGTATTGCGGCTCCAGCGCTGTTACTGGCCGGAGCCGCGATGACGTCACTCTCGCGCATGCGCACGGGAGCCGACACTCGCGGCATATCGCCGTTAGCAGCGGCGCGCTCGGTGCCTGTGTTTTTGCGAATATTTCCTAAACCGTGTAGGTTTAGGAGATATTTCTTGGACCTACAGGTAAGCCTTAATCTAGGCCTACCTGTAGGTCAAAGTGGTTTGTAAGGGTTTACAATCACTTTAACAGAAGGCTAAGGATCTCTATTTTATCCACATGACTGTAATTTTCAAATCTCATTGCATTAAGCTGAGAATAACTATCCTCTTTTTTTAAGACAATGATCCTTATGGGGTGTGTGTTAGCTTTGTGAATTGAGGCTATTGCATTAACATGTATATTGTAGGTTGACATGCATTTTAGATGTTGTCTGCTGTTCGTGAAAAATTGTTATACCATGAATGGCAAAATTCAGTATTCAGGACTGGATGACAACACATTTGCAAACAGCTTCTTTTTTTTTAAATGTATTAATGTCTAAGTGATCATGGCTATAATATCAATTCTCAGTAAGACGTGCCATCAAAATGGCTTAGAAATAGAAATTTGTCTTATATAAAAGAAAACAAACACAAACTAAAATACTGAAGAAAAAAAAGAAAGCGAGGAATGCCAAGATGTCCCCACCATCTACATCTGTTAACAATGGTCCTTTATTTGCACAGCCTGGTACTGGTGTATTTACACTGAATGCTCTCTACCCATGTGGAAAAACAGGCAGCCTCTTTTCTAACATTGCAGGTGTTTAGTTAACAGGGGCATTCACACACCAGACTTGGTCTTGTCGTTTTTTTTTTTTTTTTTCATTCTCCGGAGCTCGACACAGTGAGCTTGACAGAGGCTGTTAGACTACTGTGTTAATTATCTCCCCCTCCTGCTGCTTACCATGAATTGGCTGGCTTAATATACCGGGTACCCCACAGCTCCAAAGTAATAAGTTAAGATCATGAATTTTTACCTCTTTCCACTCTGCCCTGCACTCCAAAGATAATCATTCCCTGATAACTAAGTACTTATTATTGATCTTTGTTTGCTTTGCCTGGGTTATGTACATTGGCATAGCTCAACCGCATAAATAATTATCAAATTAAACCCACACTGACTCGTTTCCTATTTTCTAGCCACAAGCGACCCCTTATTATGCTTATAAAAGGGAGGAAATATTCACTATGTATGGGCATGTTTTCAGGTTCTCAGGACAGCAGATTAAGTGATTTACTGACTTCAACAGGTTTATTAACCCAGTAGGCAAGTAAATATATACACAGTACTAATGTATTATATGGATATAACAGTTCCAGATGGAAGCTCAATTAAATGATCTATTCTACAGTGGAACGATTCTGTTATAATTATATAACTGCAGATTACAAAGCCTCAACACATTTTTTTTCATGGGACCCCCTTATACTGATAAACCTCCTCCTCTTCTCCTCTGTGCCCATCACCCTAGCAGCCACACAGCAGCCAATCCCAAGACGACGTCCTATTGTGACAAAATGCATAGGGTGGAGCCTGTGACACTGATGTCATCACGTTTTCCTCTTCGGAGGTCGATTGTTGTGATAGACAGCGAGCAGAGGAAGCTTGAAGAGACGCCGCCACTCCAGTTCACGGTGACACACCGCGCATAAGAAAGTGTTACCCTGTAAGTGCAATACGTTTGAGCATATTACATTTTGTACTCGAATACTACACTATGGGATTCCTTATTGTTTTTGTTTCTGAGTGATACGGTTTTAGTGGCTTCTGACATTCCCATAGGTTTTGGGGATACCAATTTCCCTGGGCTCAGTGAGACCGCCACAGTGGTCTTTTTAGTCGGTAAGGAGATTTCATACTCACTTTGGGTGTAAAGCTTGCTGGAGGAGGGATCTTTCTTCATGACTTTTTGACATCTTTATCTACATCTATATGAAAATCTACTGGCTGATCTTCTCACTACAAGATTATTTGATTTGTTTTGGACTGTGTTTTAATTTTTTTCAATTATCACATCGGGGACTTTGCTTTAGTCTTTTTTCTCAGACTTTTTTTTACCAAATGCATCAGAGTTTTTTTAATGTTTGTGTTTAATGTTATTGCACTTATAAATGCTAATTGCAAGTTCTCCAGTATTCACCGTTATGTATAATATATACATTTGAGCACATTATTATTTTATATTAATGTTTCACTGGTGTTTGCACTGTTCATGATTTTTTAGTAATTTGGAGTTTTTTCTTCATAATTTTGTGTTGGAACTCTACCTTAGTTTTACTATTTTATTCTTTTTTCACCAATTCATAATTTGGTTTTTCATATTATTGTGAAAATGATTTCAATGGCCGACATAGGTCTCATCCGCTGTACTGCTTTCACGTTTTAAGACCAGCATTGCATATGAAAAAACAACAAGAAAAAGTGCCTCCTATAGTGCAGTATCCGAGGGGTTAAATAATAAAGCCTCCACCCCAGCTAGCAATAAACTCACATTTATTAAAACAATAAAAAGCATGAAATATACAATTAAGAACAGTCTCACTCAAAGTCGATCAGTCCACCGCCAGGCTCCACCTCTACTAGTTTCGCCACCTCTCATGTGGCTTCATCGGGAGGAGATCCTTTGCTCCTCTATGATGTAACCAAACAAATAATCCCTCTGCTCCCATATCATGCCTTCGCACCAGTCGCCCTTCTGCCCCATATCATGCCTTCCCACCAATTGTCCCTCTGCCTCCATTTCTCACCTCTTCACAACAATAGTCCCTTTGCCCTCATGTCATGGGTTCAAACCAATACTATCTCTGCTCCCATATTATGTAGCCAAAACACTAGCCTTATGCTTCTCCCCTATAACGCCCCCACATCTATAACATAAATTCTCTCTTTCCTATCCTATCCACAGTTTGCATAAAAAAACTCAATCTCTTATCATGACCCATTGCTTACTCACTTTCTGCTCACTTGTCTTCCTGCGAACACTGAAGTTTAATCTGCGTATATTTTACCTTTCTTGGTTCCTGCTGTAACCCCTCATTAGCATGGTAACAATTTCATTTTTTTTAATAAAACCTCATTGCATACCTTATTTAAACCCTGTGCTTTTCTATGCAATGCAGATAGATTATGGCTAATGAGAGGGGCAAGCAGGGTGCTATACAAAGCTTCCTGAAAACTTCACAGCACCCTGCCTCAGTAGTTTTTTCAAGAGCCCTTAGTCAGCAACTTCTCTTGGGCGATATTATGAAAAAGTATTTTTGACTGGTGGCCCCTTTAATGTAGAATCGTACAGTCTGGGCATTTTTGTGGTCACCCTAGAGCCTGGGCAAATAGTCTACAGCAGTGGTCATCAACCCTGTTCTCTGGGCCCACTAGCAGGCCGGGTTTTATGTATTACCTTGGGGAGATGCAGACTAGAATACTGCAATCACTGAGCAGCAAATTATATCACCTGTGATGTATTTCAGTTATCTTGCAAATCTGGCCTGTTAGTGGGCCCTGAGGACAGGGTTGATGACCACTGGTCTACAGGGCTGTTTACTGTCAGGAGTCAGGACATTTTTCCAGCGTTAGAGTGGTCAAAGGCCTTTGGTCTGTTTTTAACCTTGCTGCTGTTACTGATATTTTACTGCCGCCAGCGACATTCTACTTAAGGGACAGCTTTGTCCATCCCTTCTTTATGGATGAGTACCCTAGTTTTACATAGTTACATAGTATATAAGGTTGAATAAAGACAATAGTCCATCCAGTTCAATCTGTGTAAGTGTCCATATGTCAATGTTGATAGTCATTTCCCATACCCCTGTATGTTGTGTTCTTTAAGATGCACATCCAAGAGTCTCTCAAAAATATCAATACTCCCCACTGACACCACCAATTGTGGAAGAGAGTTCAACCTCCTTATAGCCTTGACAGTTAAAAAAAAACCTGCACAGCTTTAAGTGATTGCAAAGGCAGAAGGTTTTTTACCTTAATGCATTTTATACATTAAGATAAAAAAACTTTCTGTGTGCAGCAGCCTTCCTCAGCCCCCCTTATACTTACCTGAGCCCAGCTCTATCCAGCGATGTTGCACGAGAGACTGGGCTGCCCGGGACTCTCCTCCTCATTGGCTGAGACAGCAGTGGAGCACCATTGGCTCCTGCTGTTGTCAGTCAAATTCAGTGAGTCAATGAGGTGAGAGAGGGGGCAGGGCCTAGCCTGGGCTCTGTGTCTAAATGGACACATGGAGCTGCGGCTCGGCTTGAGTGCCCCTGTAGCAAGCTGTTTGCTGTGGGGGCACTTGTCAGGAGGGAGCAAAGAGGGACCCGAGAAGAGGAGGATCCAGGCTGCTCTGTGCAAAACTTACTGCACAGAGCAGGTTAGTATAACATGTTTGTTATTTTTAAGAAAAGAAAAACGTGACTTTACAGTCACTTTAAGGTTAAACCGCTTCTCCTCCAATCTTATTGTGCGGTCTGTATCCTCTTACACTCCCTGGGACTGAATAGTTTTTTTTCTATGCTGGGATCACCATTGAGGTATTTGTAAATCACTATCATGTCCCCTCTCAAGCGAGAAAATGTAGTGCTTGTAGTCAGCCTAAAGCACCTGGTATTCCCAGGTGGTCTCCCATCCAAGTACTAACCAGGCCCGACCCTGCTTAGCCTTCAACATCAGATGAGATTGGGCGCATTCAGGGCAATGTGGTCATAGGCGTTTTGAAGGTGAGCTCTATAATGCAAGTTTAAGAGCCCCACCGCTGGCAGACTTTAAAAAGGTTCCATCAATGGCCAGTGGTGTAGATATGAAATAAACATTATAGGATAGACTACTTCATTATCGCTGTGTCTTTTGTAACACATTGGTATTGACTACTGCTATCGCTGCTGTTTAAGTTGACAATGGTGTCCCCTTTTTTTTAAACCTTGGGAACTAATATTAGTGTTAATTATTACTTTGTATTCTATAGCCAGCCTTACTGTGATCAGGCCTTTGTTATCAGCATTGTATTTACAGGGCTTATCCCAGCCCAAATACAATCCTTTGCATAGCTGTTGGTGTGTTGGTAAGTATTGAGTTTAGTTCAAGGTGGGTCACCACTGGAGGATGGCAGAAAGACCCAACAATCCAGCAGTTCCTTAAAGAGGAAGTAAAGCCTCTTTAAAAAACGGAACCCTGCAAGGCAAAGGCATAATGAGCTAGTATGCATAGCATACTAGCTCATTATGAATAACTTACCTGAGAACGAAGCCCCCGAAGCGACCCTCGTCCACGACCTCCTCCGCCGCTATCAATCCCGGAGTGACTTCCGTGTCTCACCGCTCCAGCGCTGTCATTCGCTGGAGCGGCGATGACGTCACTCCCGCGCATGCGCATGAAAGCGGCATAAAGGGGTTTACAACCACTTTAAGGAGTTAGAGCTACGCAACTATCAAAATGCCTTGATGGATGGCTTTCAGTCTGGAGAAGTGCAATTTCTAGACAGACTGTATTTGCATGTAGACCAAACTAAGTAACACCAGCATGTGATGAACATCCATGATTGAAGGAACTGAAATTCAAAAGTGAATTTGCCAGGAACAGTCATGCTGAAGAGGGAAGTGCGACTACAATCGAAGTGGCAGCAGCAGTTGCATTCTGTCAAATTTCCTTTTAAGTGTCTGTCACTGCAGCATCAGGACAGACCCATAACAACGCAACCAGACTTCTTCCCCCGCAGCCCATGTAGTAAGGTGTAGCTATACAGTCAATGGCCAATATTAATGCTTTTAGGTTGGTTTAAGGAACAGGTGCAAGTCATCCGTATACTACTGATTTAGTGTACAGTTGTGAGATATAGGACTTTTCTGTATTTGATTAGTCCATGTGATACTTTGTTAATTTTACTGCCTATTAAATGAATTATTGTGTTTATCTGATGATAGGAGAATCCATGATGACAGCGGTTGGTTTCACATCTTCTTCCTGTTTTTTATTGCCAGTCTGCTGTGTTTGTTGCTTGTTTTCTGAGGCATGGAAGCCAATTGTGTAAAGAAGCAGATGAATTTTGGAAAATTCAACCTTGAACTATTATTATTATACACGATTTTTAAAGCGCCAACAGTTTACACAGTGCTTTACAATGTAGAGGGGGGACAGCACAATTACAGTACAGTTCAATACAGAAGGGACAGGAGGGCCCTTCTCGTAGAGCTTATTATGGACAGGAGTCTGGTTATCTAGCAACAACTATTATAATTATGAAATGGCTGTTTTGTGAAGAAACCGTTTAAAGTGCATAATAATATATAGTATGTAAACATAGCATCCAATACTTTCATGTAGTTATATATGAATCTCATTACAGATGGGGCCAGCCATTGTTAAAATAAGAGACAAGACACAAAGCGCTGTGCAAACTGCATTGACCCATAGCAGTCAATCATAAATCATTATTTTACCTTCCATAGGCAGATAGGAAGATTGAAATCTGATTGATTGGCATATATCACTTGCTCTTTACACATCGCTGTTGCTCTTTGCTTAGCCTTATTAAAATGTCTGAAGGTTCTTGATGTCTCAGCGCCCCCATTATGAATGTACATTATATTGAGCAATTACACATTTCATATTTTGTTTTGCTTTGTAGCATAGATTCGTCACTGATTCACAAATTTATTAGCAGTTAGGAAGCTTTAGACAGACATTTGCATGCTATATAATAAAGTGCACAGAGGGAGGGTTTAAGGAAATGCAAACAGGCCAATTTAAATGCCTGACTGTGTTTTCCACTTAACTGTGTGATCTGGAAGTCTCTAATGCAAGGGGACACTAAGGAACTTTCAGATGCATACTTGTAAAGGTCGAGGAAGAACATTATTCTGAGATGCTGATAATTTACATAAATCAAAGAATGAAATAAAAAGATGGTGTAACAGTTTGTGGAATTGTTACAGCAAAAAGAATTATCCAGCGGCACTCATACTGTATTTAGTCCTCAGGGGCCCTGACAGTGCATGCTCTTCATTTCTCCATTCTCAAAAACTCACAGGTAAGCAGTGCCGGTCGGCACACAATATTTTGGGGGGTGGCAAAGTAACGCCACCCTCCCCCGCAGGAGATGGATGGGAATGCAGCGATCGACTCCCCCCTCCTCCTCGTGGGAGACGGACGGGAAGGTGGCAGTCAGAGGCCTTATCTTAGGAGGCAGGGGGAAGGAAGAGCCGGGCCAATGCTTCTCCTCCCAGCTGAACAGGAAGTGTGTCCTGAGACACAACTGGTCAAGGAGTCCTAAGACTAAGACCCTTTTGTGAGACCAATTAGAGTCTCAGAACAAACATATTACAGCGCACACATGCAAAACTGACATTTACCTCCAGCAAGGCTATTTAAAAGCACCTAGAAAGGAATTGACCAAATCCTTTTGGGTGGAGCACCCCACTCAGTAAGTACCTCAATTATTGACCACCTGTATCATGAGTGGAGACCTCATGTTCTCCCATATAGAGGAGTATATCTCCCTTGGTTCAGAGAAGCAGGATCTCCCGATCTATGGATAGTGTAGGACCCACTAATCATGGGGTACTTTGTTGCAGTAAGTGGGCTTAAGCACCATATAGCAATATGGTGTGACCCCATATTTTTTGATAATGTTTTTTGAAAATGTCTGTCTAGGTGCTTTTAAATAGCCTTGCTGGAGGTAAATGTCAGTTTTGCATGTGTGCGCTGTAATATGTTTGTTCTGTTGTATGGTCTTATGGCAGCACCATCTTAATGCATTCTTTAGGGTGTGCCCCCCAAATATCTTTTTTGTCAATTAGAGCCTCAGGCCCTAATCACGTGCTTCAACAAAAAAAAAAAAACATTAAAATCCATGCATCCAGCGCCCTGAATGTAGATTAGGGGCTGGGCGCATGGACGGGCTGCCACTATGGGTAAGATATATACCAGGTTGCTATGTATCGCAACTGGGCCCCTATCCAGTACAGAAGAAAACATGCAGAGTCTGTAGACCTTGAGCGCTGGAGTTAAGCAGCACTGTTGGAACAATCTAGACTAGCCTTTCTCAACCTTTTCAACACAGAGGAACCCTTGAAATAGGTCTCCAGTCTTGGTGGAACCCCTGCTAAAAATTTGAAATCTACAACTCATGATACAATAGTGTGATGGTCAGTAGGAAGAATGGTCCTTACACTTGTGGTCATTGGGAAGAATTACCTCCTTACAGATAGCTTAAAAGATCATTGGTGTCAGTGGGAACTTATCTGAAGGAACCCCTAGGAATCTTTGGAGGAACCCTAGGGTTCCACAGAACCCTGGTTGAGAATCACCCTTCAACATGACCCACTCCTTGTCAATACAAACACTTTCCTCTTGATCATCTCTCTGCTTTTTTTATATAAACGCACATAACTTACGGTACATAGAATGTATAGTCTTTTAAGGTCCCATTAAGTCCTTTGTGTTACAGTAACACAGACCATTTATTTTGAATGAGCTTCCTTCCTGTGCACAGACTATAGACATTAAAATATTTACATATTCTTAACAACTAGTAAAAGAGCTTTAAAACAAACCATCAATGACCTCTCTAGTTGCTTGTACTGTGAAATAATCGATCCTTAAATGATAAGTTCACCTTTTGTTACACCCGTATTTAAGGTGTAAGATTTAACATTACTTTGGAGCAGCCCCCTGCCTAAAAACGGTGTGGCTGTGTGGGGCTCCACCCACACAGTCGCATCATTCATTAACAGAGTTCTGCGAATGAATGAACTACATTCTCAGTGAACTATGAGAGTGCTGATAAGCGCCCTCGTAGTTCATTGACTCTTCCTGCACTTCAGTAACTGTTTGGCCATATGGAGGTACAGGCAGACAGCTGTATTAAATGTCTGCGGGAGCCTGGCATTGCACCTGTGATCCACTGATCGCAGGTGCAATGCTTTACAGGCTGCAGTGTAAAAAAATACCTGCAAAATCATGTGTATTTATAATTTTTTTTTTAATGATGAACTTAGCCTTTTAAAAATTACAACAACTCTAAAATGAGTTGATAGTACTTAGAAAAACCGGAGGTCTGTTTGCATTAGAAGGCTGCTACGTTTCTGTTTTCCTTGTAAAATAAAGGGGAAGGATTTTGCTTCATTTGCTGTGAACTTTTAAGATGAATTTTTCCACAATGCCCGCTACAGTGGGGAGTGAGGATGTATTGTAAAGTACTATTACTACTTGTCGAGAATATGTTAATACTTTCTTGTGCATGGTCTGGAACAGGTTAACTTTCACACCTCAAAGCAGAACTAAGGTCTCCATAATTACCTGTCCAATGGTCCTGCGCCAGCATCTTCTTCTAAATGCTAGTCTTCTGGCCTTTTCATTGGCCAGGAGGGAATGGCATCACTCCTACGCATGCACAGCAGGCAGTCATCCCGGAACTGTAAGCTAGGCATGTGCAGTTCAGTTTACAGTGCCGGAGGAGAGGGCGAGTTGGCATATTATTGCATTGCATGTCTCTTTTGCAATAAAAGCTTGCCTGCTCACAGTTTTTTACAGCGGGAATTCAGTTCTGCTGCAATGCATAAATTACATTTTGTATTAACACAGTGCTTGATATAGACTAGTCCTAAATGTTTTTATTTATTTATGTAAATGATATTAGCTTTATGCAAAAATCCTACTTAGTACAGTATGCAAATATTAGTTTCTATGAATAGCTTGCAGTATTATATGCACACGGAAGCAATATTTGTTCAAAATAGTGACAGACAGATAATGAACCCGTTGCTTAGCCCTGCATTTGGAAAATAATATTTCTTCTCACAATATTTGCAAATTGCAGCTTTGTTCTCAGCAGAAATTGCACTGTGGAAATGTTTCCAAACTCTAGATGTTAGTCTCATCATTTTACTGAGAGGAGGAAAAGAAAAACGATTTACTGAGCAGACTATAGGTAAACATTATGCTTTGATGGTAGAGAGCATTAATATGAATCGTTTAAAGGTTAAAAAAGATAAACTACTTTGTCAGACAAATTCACCCTCCTTTACTTACCTGTCATTTAAGGCCTGAGAGGGCAGAAACTATCATCTGCTGTATCCCAACAATCACCCAACTGTAGGAGGTACAAGATGAAACCCACAAGCAAACTAAACTGGAGCCTTTCCCCTGTAGTGCCCCCTAGTGGCAAAAGTGCATATTTATCTTGTTTCAGAGATGCAATGAGAAGTACAGTGTTACTTGAACTGTATTCCAGGAATTGCTTGTCTTCAGCTGATAGAACTTAAATTGGCTGTAAACCCAATGTCATCCTTTCTAAACTACTACCATAGGGGTTATCTATAAGGATATACATGCCTCCTGCATGTATCCTTACCAGTCAAATGTCTCCCCTCTGTCTGTTATGAGACCCGAAAAATTGCAGATTCTGTGGGTGGGTCTGTTGTCTGGAGCTCGGTGGGAGGAGTCATGATGTCAGTAGACTCCCCGCCCACCTCTACACTCCCCTTGTCAATAAGCATTTTCTCCTGTGTATTTCTTACACTGAACTTCTGCTATGTTCTCTAACATCCAGTGAAAAGACAGGTAACCACATTACTTCAGCATGCCCAATTTTGCTGAGGTGTGGAACATCCAATCCTGGCAGAATGGGAGGGAATTAAAAAATAATGCATGTCTCTTAGGCTAGTGCACGAGATATGTAAATCACCTGTCACTCATAGCAAGGGGGAGGATTTGACAAAGTTTTGCTCTGTTTGTCAAGATTTATCTCACTGAACAATAACAGAGGATTGCTCAGAGCTGGATTAACTCTTTGTGGCAAGACTGGGCTCAAATGATAGGAAATCTTATACTCTACATTATGACATTAAAAAAAAATGTGGGTTTACATCCACTTTAAGACTTAATTTAGGACTTTACATAAAGTCTCAAAAATCTTGCATTAATGTCTTCCTGTTCTATAGTTTGAATAACATGTCATAGATATATCACTTATCATTGTAAAAGAACATATCTTAGACTTTTATTTTTTTTACAATATTTCCACACAAAAAAAAATGGCTTGGGAAAAAAAAAAAATGTTCCCAATTTTTTTCCAGGATGTCCCATCTCTAACTATAATGCAGGTTCATTGTGTATATGAGTTGCACTGCCAATCAAAATGAATGACAACACACTTTAACAGCGCATTGCAGTTAATTGCACAGTACCAGCCTTATTTACCTGGAAGTGGAGCTATATATGTAACTTCACTTGCTAACCTTTGTCCTGGAAATGCATATAAAAAAGATGTGTGTAAAGCTGGAGCAGTGTGTTACCTCATTGTGAGAGGAGGCCAGGCTGGCAAAGGCAATGGCATAGTGAAAGGGGTTTCCACGGTCTTGGCTGTCACTGAACCCTGAGGTGCCTAGTTCTGATCCTGATTTAAAAATGCTTTTGTCTTTCCATGCCACTGCTTTAATGGGACAATCATCAAGAAGGTGTTTTTATATCGGCCACAAAAGGCTGACAAGTTGGCAGGAGTATCTCCAATATTTCTATCTGCACAGGGTACTTTTTAGGGAATTCTTTAATACATTTTCTTAATCTATTATGCTAAGAAACAAAAATATAATTTTTTAACTTTTCATTTTAATCAGATATATACAACATTTTGCATATATACAACTTAAAGCCAGCAGGTGGCATGTGCCAAGTGTTAACAATAAAGCAGGCACATATCCACCCCTCTTTGCCATCAGTAGTAGATTTGTCTGGAGTGGTCTCTTAGATAAGTCAGCATTACCCTTTAGCGGTGTGAACATACTGACTAAATTGCTTACAGATCTGTTTATTTGAGGTTGGGTCAAACTATTATTTCCATACATCTAGCCCACAAAGGCAGGAGACAACACTGAATGCAAGTGTTGTTAGACACATCATTTTTAACCATCTACCTGGCAGATAATGTGGTCCCCAAAGCTTATTCTTTTGTCTAGACTTGGTAATTACAACAGTGCAAGATAATTACACACATTAATGCTCAATAGAAAACAGCCACTTGCTGATTTACAATTTCTTGTCACAACTGGTTTCCTAACCTATTAAATAAGGAGTGTACGAATTGATGCAGGTTGAGGTTGATTTTCTCTCTTAAAGCTGAATTTTACTTAAAATGTATTTCCATTTTTGCATCCAAATTGGGATAATACCTAATTTATCATTGTTACATGTCCCTATTCACATAGCATAACTAAAAGCGGTATTAAAGCCAAAGAATCCATTTATTGTATTCCAGCCAGTATGTCTACTGTTTTTCAACAGAACAAGCTGTCCTGCAGATGTAGCAGTTACAGAATTGAGACAAACCATTTACCACTAACAGGGGTGCTTCCAATGATCAGCTTTTATTTATTTATGTAAAACCTTGATCACAAAAGGAACAAAACTGTTTCATGCAACTGATTATAAAGTGTTAGCTGGAGTTTGCTTTACATTTGTTATTGTATTTAAATATGCTAGTCCATCTAACACCCCCCTCCCCCCGGGCTGACAATGCTGCTGTGCTGAGGTGTGTTACTAGGCAGATCATCAGGTGAAAACTGAGGTCTAAAAAAAAAAAAGCCTAAAAAAACTAATGAAGCCACCATATGTAAGGACTGGTAAGCTGCAATATACAACATTTTTGGTTATGTGTTTATTACTGTTGTAGCGGCCATAACCCTCAATGGGGCGGCGTTGACTTTTGGGCTTACCGGTTACCTCCGCTTGGCTTGTTGACAAATGTCCAGGGGTTCCCAGGGTTAGTACCCAACAACTTTTGATGTTGACACAATAAAAGTCCTTTTGAAGGTTTTTATTCTTGCAGTGGTAACATCCAACCAAACACAGTCTCAGATAGAAACAGAGGGCAAGGGTGAAGAAACTCAGGCACCTTGAACCCAGAGAGTAGCCACTCGCAGCTGGGTACTTCAATGCCAGACAAACCTCTAGCCAGAGGTATGGCAACTGATAATGTGATCTGGAAACTTGTAAAAGTCTCTGACACAGAATTAACTTGCAACCGAAGGCAAATAGGAACCCTTCCCTCAGTACCTGGAACTTTCGATGTCTCCTTAGTAGTACTGTGGAAATGTGGATTCTTTAGTGTCCATACAACTCAGCAACCAGGCTCCTCTTGAGATGCCAGTTTGTTGGCCCTCCTCCGAAGAGTCCTCCCCCGGTCACCTATACGAGCTGTGGTGCCCCTCCAGTAATGAGAGCACGCCGGGACGCCTTGAATCCTCCTTCAGTTACTGCACCTCGGGCTAACCGGCTCCGAGACTCGGGAACAGACGGATCCTTGCCCCAGACCATGCAGGTCTATGGGGCTAGTCAAACTGACCATGTTGCGGGACGGCAAACGCTCCTAGGCCCGGTAACCCCTCGTGGGGCTACCCTGGTCCAGAACCAGGAAACAGGACTGCGGCCGAACCATGAACACGTGACTTCAGCACCTTAAGTACCCTTCCCCAGACTACACAGCTGAGCCAGGCGCACCCACTGATTGGCTAAGACGTCCAACCAGGCCTGGTTCTAGGCCTGTCATGTGTACCTCAATGCACCCATGACCAGGCAGAACCCTAGTACAGCCCAGCCAAACTGATGCCAAAGTTAACCTACACAATTAACCCCATTACTGTTCTGAGGGAAAAAAAATTATTTCCACATATAGCGCACATTTGTGAAAGTGTGTCCGCAACACTGTTAAAATTTTTTTTTAGCTTACTTTGTTTTAGATGCTCAATTCTTGATTCTCCAGCAAGAAAAAATAGGCTTTTTTTTTTTTTTTTGGTATATGACCCAGATAGCAAGCAATTGTGCTGCAAGTTTGAAAATGACTTGCTAAGCTATTGCTAGACTTGCCAGGCTTCAGTTTTTTGCACAATTACAGCAAGTCCACATTGCATGACTTCAGGTCAACATTATTTGCAAACATTCTGTAAGTCTGCTGCAAGTTCTGGTTCAGTTATGTTGTGCGTTAGTCATCCCACCACAGGGGGTCACTGTGGCCAAATTTTCATGCTGTTGACTTGCAGAGCTCTTGCTGTAGACTCATCACTGCAACTTTGCTCTTGCTAGAGACTTGCCACACAAATTTGCTACAAATTGGAAAAGTGTAAACTAGAACTTGTGTTTCAAGTGCTCTGCAAGTGTACAACTTGACAGTGAAAATGTGCATCAAGTTAACAGACTAAAAAAATTCAATACTGCCACAAATTTGTGGCAAGTTTTCCTTGCTATCTGGGGAGGAGCCTGGGAAGCCGTGTTTGCTGTAATTACCCTTGTCTGTACTGTGCAGGCAGATCTTAATTATCAATTATAACTAGATTTGAAAACTGTATGTCCTAACGAAGGGTTAAAGGTATAGATTAAAAGATATAAAGGTATGTATATGTATATGTATATTAATGAGGACAGATCTGGGCCAGGCTCCTGCTAACATTGTTCAAAAAATCTTGCTGTCAGCCATGACACTTCCTCCTTTAGAAATATCTAAAAGGTAAGACTTTTTTGGCATTTCTGGGTGAATGGGAACACATAACAAACACATAGCTTTTTTTTTTGATTTTTGACTGAAAAAGTGGATATGTGCTTGAAGGAGACAAACATGCTGTTAGGTAAAGTAAACAGTCAAAATAGTACAGGGAAAAGGCTTTTTTAAAGAACCATTTCCAAAAATAAATGTAGTAAAGTTTTGACCAGAAGCAGGAAATTAAGCCAGTTTTTCTTTCTGTCTTGCTTCAGGCTTGTATTATCACCTGTGTCCCTGTTTCAAGGATTCACTGTGTCCCTGTTTCTCCTCATGATCACAAAATAAGTGAGAAGATTTCACAGAGACAACAATAAAATAACCTGACAGAGGTTCCTATCCTTGCTGTCTGTACCCCCATTGGAGATATTTTCCTTACTTCCTGTCTTTGTGCCCATAAAAGAAAGTTAGTGAAATCTACCCAATAACTTATCACACGATAAGAATAGTGGACGAATGATCATCCATTTTTTTTGCTTGCTAGTCTCATATTGAAAATTAAGATGTTACTAAACTTACGAAAATTCTCATACGACAGATCGGAAGTAATGTAATGTGTGGTTGTGTATTGTAATGTATACTTTCATTTCCAAGCATGCGTGGTCTTGCTCTTCTGATTTTTTTCGGCCCACTACTGCACTAATTAAATGCAAATTGCTCATTCTGGTATCGTACGAGAAACATTTTTGTGTTTGTCCCTTCCGATAATTTCGGATGAACTGTAGTGATCGGCTCTCGAAAGCTGTGTATTAACGATTAGGTTATCGTACGATTGCTTTGAAAGCAGTAATTTTTGTCCAATTTTCTGATCGCGTGTACTAGGCTTAAGTAAGAGCAATAAAAACCTTTTGGCGATTCTAACCTTCCCCAATATGGAATTTCCAAGCAGAAATTGTTTAAAAATCACATAATTCTAGATTGTAAGCTCTAACGAGCAGGGCCCTCTGATCCCTCCTGTATTAATTTGTATTGTAAGTGTACTGTCTGCCCTCATGTTGTAAAGTGCTGCGCAAACTGTTGGCGCTATATAAATCCTGAGTATTAATAATAATAATATAGGGCACTTAAGGACTATAGAGATGTGCAATTGCAGTTAGGCTTTTATTTGCAGAAACCTGCACTGAAGCTGTGCTTTGTACTGTTGCATACCCTCCAACCTTCTTAGATGAGAAAGATGGAAAGATGGACACCTTTTAGAATAAAGTATAAATGCAAAGGAACCAGGGGCGTAACTATAGGGGGTGCAGCAATCGCGAGCGCAACCGGGCCCTGTGCTGCAAGGGGCCCATATGGCCCACTCTACACATGGCCGGTGGCAGCATAGGCGGTTAGGCACTGGGCGCACGGGTGGCTGCAGGTGGGGGGTAACTAGCAGAGCTCAATGCTCGACTACCGCACTGGCTGCTCTTTAGTTGTGCATTCCCCACACAACCTGTGTCCTCTGCCGCTCCTCCGGGTCCCCCTCTCCTGCTCCATGCAGTGCTGCTCAGTCCGGTGTCTGTCCTCCCCAGCCAGAGTCCCGCCCCCTGAGTTCGGATCACACTGCACTGCATGCTTTTCCCGGGCAAACAAACTTTAAGCACACAGATGCAGTGCAGCCCTATGAGAGTCGGCTCTGCAAAGGACACCCCAGGCTTGTCTGCCAGCACCCCCCTCCTCCCCTTCATACACAGATGTTGACAGGTCTTTCTGGGAGATATGTCCCCTGGGGACAGGGCCCAGTTCTCCCTAAAGGACAGGGACCCCATTTCCCTTGGGGTCAAGGACCCCATCTCCTCTGAGGATAGGGCCCACTTCTCCCCAGAGGACAGGCACCCCATTTCCCTTAGGGACAGGGACTCCTACTTACGTGGGGACAGGGACCCCATCTCCCCTAAGGACAAGGACCCAATCTCTCCTGGGGACAGGGCCCACTTCTCCCCATTGGACAGGGACCCAATTTCCCTTTCCCTTCTTCCTCTTTTGTCTCAAAGGTGTATCATCATAGGTCTGTTTAGACCTCTGATATCTCACCAAAGTCCCCCAACGGGACTCCTAAAAAAATTGTAAAAAATAATAAAAAACTTCTGATACCAGTGGTGGAACTACAGGGCTCACAAAAGTCGTACCTGTGACCGAGCCCTGGAGTTCCACCACCGGACTCGGAGGGAAGGGCCTCGGCTGGGGTTCAGGGGGGCCCTTCATGGTTTCTTGCACCGGGCCCTGAAGGTTCTAGTTACACCACTGAAAGGAACCCCCATGTCCCCGGTTACAGGGACCATAAATAATTAAATTAGGTTTAGGCAGTATACTGTAACTCCTACCAAATAGCAATGTAAACACCTTTTTTGCTTAATACACTCCTAAAAAAATGCCAGTAGAAGTCAAAGCTGGTGGATGGCATCACTACTCCAACCTGTTATTGGCTCTGCACATTACCAGGGATTTGCGACAGGGCCGCTGATAACGTGGTACCACTGGTCCTCCTGTATGGGGCCCAGGCCCCATCAGTTCAGCAGGGGGGCCCAGGCAACAGAAGGAATTGGATTATGGACAGGAAGGGGTGACTAGTGTGAAATGGGGGAGAATTACAGGAACCGATCCCCTGTATGGTTCTCCCTGCAGCAGATGAAGGCCAGCTTCATCTCCTCTCCTTCCCACCAGCTTTCAGCTGGTGCAGGGAGGAAAATACAGGGGATTTGTTCTAGCAAATACCCCCCCCCGCCACACTGATCACCCCCTCCTCTATATAATCACCTGCCCCCTGCTGCCAGATCCCCCCCCCCCCCCCAGTGTGTCACTCCAGCAATGCTGACAGCTTCTTCTATCACCATCCTGCTGGCTGCTGCAGGGTACGGGGGATCACTTCAGGATGGGGAGCGGGTCAGGTAGGCTTTATGGGGGGCCCCACGATTTCTAATAACAGCCCTGATTTACAGCTATATGATTGAATAGAAAATAAAGCAAAGAAAGGTTTGTGCTTCTTTGTATGCAGTTTAATTGGGGGGCACTGGGTGTGACAACATTTAAAAGGTAGGAGTTATAATGCCTAAACTTCTATTTTAAAATACAAATGAATATAGCCTGAAAAGATCTAGGGACTTTCTAAGATGACACCCAAGGACACATTTAAAGTGGATGTAAACCCCCCTATCGTTTTCAGCCAAGGAAGCTGCCATCTTTGCCTCTGTTTAACCTTCAACTGCCACAGTGCTGCACATGTGATCCGTTATGACACCAGCCATTGGATGGTTTGACTGTTTGGTTGAGAGCACAGCCAATGTGCAGTTAGCATTCACGGCATGCCTTTTTTTTTTAGACTGTTAAATCGATGGGTTTACTTCCGCTTTAACACAAATAAATAAAAAAAACTATTCCAGATTTATTAATCACATAATATAAAAGTTAAAATACAATACATATTATTATTATTTTACACACTACAAAGACCACTTAAATATTGATATTATACTGAGTATCCTGATCACAGGTAACAGTCAATCAGTATAGCACAAATATTTAAGTTTTCAAAACAATATTGCATTGTGCGGATTGATTATATTAAACTTTTTATGATGTGAATAATAAATATAAATTTTGTTTTTTATGTCCCTAGTGCTTTTTTTGCTGTAATGTTTTGCTTGTTTTAGGCCAGTATCATCCTACTTCTTTTTTTAAACCATTGGATACTTGGTTCAATACATTTTTCTTGAGTTTTATAGAAACAAGGCATGAAATGCAAATCATATTACATTGAAACATCCCATTGGATACTTTACTATACATCATTGAGGCTCATTAGTTAAAAACTTTACTTTATTTAAACTACAAGTATTTTTTTTATTTGTACTGGCTTTTCAAAACAACAAATGTAATAATTTAAAGATGGGATAAAAAGTTTTATGCAGTATATCATTTTTGTAGTTAAATGGTACATTTTTTTTATATAGAGGTCTCAAAAAGAGGGACAACTGAGGAGGCAAGGGGGACAGGGGGGTTGGTTCCAAAGGGCGGACAGTCTAGGGTTGCTCTGATGTTGATAGACAGTTACTTGCAGGGATGGAAAAAAAAAAAGTTTGCGCAGGAAGATAGTATTACATTGAAAAATATTTTTAACCGTTACTTTTTGTTTTGTCAGAGGCAGGTTTTTTCTGTTTCCTGACAGTAATGACTCATTGAAATGTAAGCGAATTGCACAAAAAAGTAAACAATTATCTAACATAACTACATGAAAAAGGGTGACAAATGCAAAAAGCCCACTAAGGCAACACAAAACATTTTAGAGCAACACATTCTCATAATTACATAATGGTGTGCAATGAGAGTACATTATTTTTATATACTGCTGACATGGCTGAGAGGTCAACTAAAAACCAAGACTTTGTATTGTAACCCCAGGCCATATATTTAGTAATTTTCCTGAGATCTCTTCCATATTCATAACAGTTTTGCTTGTCTCAACAAATCCGAACCTAAATAGTTTCACTTCTTATAAACATATTTTAATATCCTCTACTACACTTCCTGATGTTACTAAACTTACAGGACTGTATTGCTTATTATGGGAAAGTAAAAGTGAGAAGTGTCAAATTATCACAATTTTTTCTGTATCTGCCTCGCATTCTTTCTTTAACCACTTCAGCCCCGGACCAATTTGCAGCCAAAGGACCAGGCCCCTTTTTGCGATTCGGCACTGCTTCGTTTTAACTGACAATTGCGCGGTCGTGCGACGTGGCTCCCAAACAAAATTGGCGTCCTTTTTTTCCCACAAATAGAGCTTTCTTTTGGTGGTATTTGATCACCCCTGCGGTTTTTATTTTTTGCGCTATAAACAAAAATAGAGCGACAATTTTGAAAAAAATTCAATATTTTTTTACTTTTTGCTATAATAAATATCCCCAAAAAAATATATAAAAAAACGTTTTTTCCCCTCAGTTTAGGCCGATACGTATTCTTCTACATATTTTTGGTTCAAAAAAATCGCAATTTAGCGATTATTGATTTGTTTGTGCAAAAGTTATAGCGTTTACAAAATAAGGGATAGTTTTATAGCATTTTTATTAATATTTTTTTTACTAGTAATGGCGGCGATCAGCGATTTTTATTGTGACTGCGACATTATGGCGGACACATCGGACATTTTTGGGACCATTGTCATTTATACAGAAATCAGTGCTATTTAAATAGCACTGATTCCTATGTAAATGACAGTGGCAGTGAAGGAGTTAACCACTAGGGGGCGGGGAGGAGTTAGTGTGACGTGTTGTGTTTTTTTTACAGTAGGGGGGCGTGGCTGTACGTCTGACGTCATTGATCGGCTCTCCCGATGACAGGGAACAGCCGATCAATGACAGGCAGAGTAGGAAGCGCGGGGAGAGGTTTGTTTACACAGACCTCTCCCCGTTCTTCAGCTCTGTGACCCGATCGCGGGATACCAGCGGCGATTGGGTCCGCTGGTCCCGCGCCCGTGGTCACGGAGCTCCCGGCGCGCGACCCCGCGGCTAGGCAATTAAAGGGGACGTATATATACATCCTTTTGCCTAGCCGTGCCATTCTGTAGACTTATATCTACAGGAGGTGGTCGGGAAGCGGTTAAAAGATCAGTCCACCCAGTCACCCACAACTGATATTTTCACTTTTGGGTTGCTGTTAGTGAGTTTTAGAACCAACCTACTTATTTCTATCTCTAGTAAATGTATATTATGAAATAATCAACCAATCTCAGTTTGGCTACTAAACCCTGTGAATCTTGCAGAGATCCATGTTTCATTATTATAATGAATCCCTATTAATTTGTTCTTCACAATTTAAGAAAACTAAATTAGATTATTCCATAACTTTTTGATATTTTGCATCTTCTTATGCCCCGTACACACGGTCGGAAATTCCGACCACAAAATCCGTCGGATTTTTTCTGACGGATTTTGTCCGACACTGGTGTTGCATACACACGGTTGGATAAAGTTGTCGGAAAATCCGATCATCCTGAACGTGGTGACGTTCATTGCGTATGACGGGACTACGTAGAGGCTAGTAGCCAATAGCTTTGGTCTTGTAATGTGATCTGAGCATGCGTGGCACTTTGTCCGTCGGAATTCGCTACACACGATCGGAAAAAGTCCGATAGGACTTTGTTGTCGGAAAATTTGAGAGCAGGACATAAAACTTTGTCCGTCGGAAAATCCGACGGAAAAAGTCCGATGGAGCCTACACACGGTCAGAATTTCCGACAACATTGTCCGATAGGACATTTTCCGTCGGAGAATCCGACCGTGTGTATGGGGTATTAGTGTACATGCTGGCCCCAAACATACAAACATATCATATCCTTTACAATCCTTTACAACACTGACAAAAAACTTTAGCACAAACAATACATATAATACAAATACTCATAGCTTAACGTGTAAACTGATGTCATACTCTTTATAAAATGCCTTTACAGCAATGTAAAAGGTTTATTGCTAAAAAAATATTTTGCTGAAAAACACTGCCTTTTTGCCTCTTTTACTTTCTCTATACCAGTAAAGCAAAGTTGTGCAACATTATGGCCTGCTTACCAGAAATTTGTTTCTGCAGGTGATCAACTATCACTATCCAATCTCAGACCTACAGTCTGAGTTAATTTGGCCATGAATTAGTTAGTTGCATAATTTGGCCATGAATACCTATTTTCCTTTCTCATATGTATCCAAGGCCAAATGGGCACTTCCTGACGAAGCTGGGGTTTCCCCAGTGAAACGCGTTGACGTCATGCCTTCACACGTCTGACACCACTCCACACTCTGCTTCCACCTCCACCTCGCTTCCACCTCAGCTTGGACAGACCGGTGTTTCAGCGTATGCGGTTCTAGAGTGAGATACCGTACCCCCGCAGTTTTGACACCATTCGGTGTCCCTGGATTGCCACACAGGGTCTTCGACATACAAGGGTGGCTTCACACAGCCCAGAAAGGAAGGTGTTTCAACCTCTGAATTGCAGATCCTGGGGTGAGCTACTCACCAGCACAGAAGCCACGCATTCCGGCAAGGCGAATCCCCATACCTTGACATTAGGCATACAATTTTGGAAAGCCGTGTGCAGCTGGCAAGTTACCTGATTCCCAACCACGACACTACCTGCCTGGAGTCTGCATTTTCTGCACACTTGTGCCTGCGTGGGTTTCCTCCAGGTACTCCGGTTTCCTCCAAAGACATGCTGATAGATTATTTGGATTCTGTCTAAACTGACCCTAGTATGCGTATGTATGAATATGAGTTAGGAAACTTGGATTGGACGCTGTTTGAGGGTAGGGACTGATGTGAATGTACAATGTATATGTAAAAGCGCTACATAAATTGATGGCGCTATATAAGTACCTGAAATAAATGACAAATAAACATGTGAAGAATGTGCTGCTGAGAACAAAGTTGCACTGGACACAATGTCCATTGGGGTAAGTACCCCCCGGAGTCTCCATGGATGCAAGCAAAGCTATTTCTTGAGAGAGCTGGGATTCCCCAGAAGATTCTCCATGGGTCAACACATTCCAAAGATCCCTTGATAGTTTGTGAGCAAATGTTGCATTATCTTTAAATAGCTACATACATAGTTACATAGTAGGTGAGGTTGAAAAAAGACACAAGTCCATCAAGTCCAACCTATGTGTGTGATTATATGTCAGTATTACATTGTATATCCCTGTTTGTTGCAGTCGTTCAGGTGCTTATCTAATAGTTTCCCAAACTATCAATGCCCCCCACTGGGACCACCACCTGTGGAAGGGAATTCCACATCCTTTCCGCTCTTACAGTAAAGAACCCTCTATGTAGTTTAAGGTTAAACCTCTTTTCTTCTAATTCTAATGAGTGGCCATGAGTCTTGTTAAACTCCCTTCTGCGAAAAAGTTTTATCCCTATTGTGGGGTCACCAGTATGGTATTTGTATTATAACTTATAGATTACTATTGCTGCTAAATATTGGCCAGTATTTTGCCAGTAAACATTGTATTATCTTTAAATAGCTTACTTATAGAATATTATTGCTGCTAAATACTGGCCAGAATTTCTGAATGTTTCTTTGTATTGCATGTGAATGGTGCATACAAGTAAATACTGCTTAAATACATAAACTGTACCATGGGGTACATTTCAATAAAGGAGAATTTTCTTTATCTTGTCTGTGATCTTCCTGGCCATGGCCCCTGTTACAAAAGCATTAATGGTTGACAAAATAGAAGCTATTCTGTGAATGTACAAGGAGAGAGCAGATTTTAAGAAAAATAAATGTTGGCTTGGAGTTCTGCTTTAAAATAATATATTTTGGTTTGTGTGTTATTTTGTCAACTTGGGCAATTTACCCAATATTATGGACATCCAGCTTGGTGTTAACATAGCAGGGGGATATGCATACTTGTAACCCAGTTGCACAGGGATACTACTAGCTGCTGTACTTAGCTTACAATTTTCAGGGGAGGTTGTTCAATTTAAACCTGATCGCCAGTCACAACCAGAGAAAAACTCCAATCCCTCTCAACCTGCTCCAACCCCTTCACAATGAAAAAACACACAGCTTAATCCTTTTTTTACTTACTTTTAAGTCCACCATCAACATGACTCACCACAATGCCCCGTCCAGTAGTGGGGCCTGGCGATCCACCAACAAGTCTTGTATCTGCCCCTCACATCCTTGGCATAGTGATGCCATCTTCAGTGGCCTAGCCTGTCACAGAAATGTGTGATTTTTAGATATTTTTTTCTGAAATAATAATTGGACAATTAGCTTGCAAGGGAGATTAACGTGCAATGGTTGGGGTTTGATTACAATAAACAAAATCAAAGACTGAGTCTGATACAATATAATAAAAATATTCCCACATATCCATTATCTGGTATTAATGGATAGTCAATATGCACAAATCAACCCGATCTGCATCTGATTTTGAATCTGCAGGATCAGATCCCTTGCCTCTCAGACTGAATACTATGAATTATTAGTACACTCCAAAAATGGCTTCGTTGATTTTTTTAAGGGTAAAATTATTAGATCCCTGGGAACAGGTGATGCTCTAACCTAGAAAAGCTATATTGTGATTTTGACTGGAACCAACTTGAAACCAACCCTATTTATTCTAGTGTTAAAATGTATAGCGCAAAAGTGATGATGACAATTCGGAAAATGCTATATGAAAAGCCCAGAGGTTCAGTAATGGTGAAGTCTCACTTTCCAAGTGAATAGTTTTGTGATGTTTAGATAATAAAAAGGACAATTATCAAGTGCAGTGGCTGCTGTATGATCTTGCCTGCAGCCTGACGGGTAGACTAATTTAATGGAGTTTAGACTTGGTTACTTTAATTATCCCTTTATAGACTTTTAATTAGTTAGAATTACATTCATTTAAAGCCTTCTTGTTCAGTACGGCAGCTGTTCTCACTGTATCCCCACCGCTGAAGTGAAGCAGCTGGCTATTATATCTGTTAGCAACACCAGAAGCCTTTTCATATGTATGAGGCAAAAGTTGTCTGCACACAGGGCCAAAGCTTGTAGAAGAGCTCTCCTTAGGGTAGAAAATTTAGTTTTTTTAAATAAAAAAAGGATGATCCAATTCTTTGTGGTATTGAAAGTATTTTATATATATATATATTTATATTTATATATATATTTAATTATACATACAACATAACCCATTCCCAGAAGATAAATAAAGTGGACATTTTACAGTTTTCCTTAAAAAAAATTGATAAATAAACATGGAAAATAAAAGTCAGGCTTTATCCCCTAGTGACCAATTTTATTATTTGCTAGAGAATAAAAGCTGAACCTGTTAATCCAGATTTCAATCAGTCTTTTCCATGCCTTAATCCACTCATTTACTCTTACATGGGAAACCATGGTTTGAACAAATCAGGCACGACTGTGTGACTATCAGGCAGCATATGGTTGTAAATGATATACAATGTACAAAATAAATGTAAAACGAATGTAATAATCTGTTCATTTTTGATGTGAAATCCGGCAGTTAAAATTTAGATGTCCCTTTCCTTCCCACAGGTATTTTGTTCACAAGATTAAGACACTGATGTCTTTGGCATAACCATAACGTGGCAAGGAAGTGCCCCAGAGAGGACTCACTGGACTGGACCAAGGAAAGCCTTTTGCAATCACATTTCTATCTTGCTTAAAGCGGAGTTCCACCCAAAAGTGGAACTTCCACTCATTTGTCTTCTCCTCCCTCCGGTGCCACATTTGGCACCTTTGGGGGGGAGGTGGACACCTGGGAGTCCGGGCCATGGCGCATTACATCACAGCTTGGCTCCCTCCTCCTTCCTCCACAGCCAGGCCAGTAGGAGAGCGGATGCGGTGCCTTGCGCATGCGCAGTAGGGACCCGGCGTGAAGCCGTAATGCTACACTGCCGGGTTC
Organism: Lithobates sylvaticus; assembly: GCA_028564925.1. Classification (NCBI taxonomy): domain Eukaryota; kingdom Metazoa; phylum Chordata; class Amphibia; order Anura; family Ranidae; genus Lithobates; species Lithobates sylvaticus. The sequence goes on from CM053030.1 coordinate 438,140,790, forward strand.
CCTTACCCGCTATGGCAGCCAACATCACTGGACTCCAGGACAGGTAAGTATCCTATTATTAAAAGACAGCAGCTGCAGTATGTGTAGCTGCTGGCTCTAAATTTTTTCACAGGGGTGGGCAGACCTCCTCTTTAAGTAAATACATAAAAATTACACTAAAAGACTAATGCAAAGAGTAGGGGGGTCTCAAAACCTTCTAAACAAATGGCCAATTTACAGTTCTTCAAACTTTATGCGGGTGCAAACTGTGGCCAGTGAGTGTAGAAAATGTCCTGGTGTCAGTGGGAGGAACAATGCCCTACCGTTGGTGACAATGGGAGGAACAGTGCCCCATCGTTGGTGTCAGCAGTAGGAATAGTGTCCCATTGTTAATGTTAGTGGATGGAGTAGTGTCTTAAAGGCTTAGTAAAGGCAAGCAAAGGGCGGCAATTGGAGACCACTAGTATAGGGTGTATGTTTATATGTATATATATATAATATATAGTAGGTACTTGCAAAGTACTCTTCTCTTTCTGATTGATTTCAATCAATAGTGAGAGTATGTCTTAATGGTGGGTAATTTTAAGGAGAAAGGTAAACATAAGTTCCAGATGCAACCACCTATGGAATGGGTCACGCTGCTGGATAATGTACCACGTAATTGCAATACTAGGATAATCCTATATACCTGAAAGAACTTTTTTCACATTGGATCTAATTTTTTGTTCACGGAGGATGTTATTTAAAAAAAAAATGTAATATTTTTTTTATTGCTTGGGCTTTTTTGCATTTGCTTGTTAGTTTTATATGAAGTGCACTCAATCCTAAATACATTTTTCACATTTATTCATATTATATCATGTATTATTTCACTGTTATGCACTTGTTCACTATATGATTAATTAATTTGGATAGATTTGATTAGCTAGCGCTGTTTTCTTTATATGGAGTTACCCCAGTGGATCACTTAACACTTTATTAACTAATATGGTTGCAACAGCAGCTGCACCATATCGTTTTAATATTTATCCTAGTGTGACGCGAGTGTATATATACTTTGATATGTATAGTATTCACATAAAAGAGAATTTGAACTGATCTTTTCTCCTTTACTGACTTATCGCACCCCATTCTGTATTGTGTCACTGTGTGGAGGTAGCCATATTGGTAGAGGCAAGGCTGTACTTTTTCAGGGCAGTGTGCAGTGTTCAACTACTGCAATAAATCTTCAAAAAGACACCCCTAGACTGAGCATGTGTTTGTTAGTGTGCTTTGGAACTGTTATCTTGGCCTGGAAGCCTCCGAACAGGTAAGGGAGACCTGCGTTATTTCCAGTGGTCCCTCTGGGGATAAAGTGCTACATACACTACTGTGCAGAGAGATCCAAGAGAAGCAATATTTGGTGTGGCCGCCCTTCCTCTTAAAAACAGCATCAATCAACTTTTATAGGTAAACTTGCACACAATTTTTGAAGGAACTCGGCAGATAGACTGAGAGCTAACCACAGATTTTCTGTGGATGTAGCCTGCCGCAAATCATTCTGTCTCTACATGTAATCCCAAACATACTCAATGATGTTGAGATCAGGGCTCTGTGGGGTCAAAACCATAATTTCCACGACTCTTTGTTCTTCTTTAAGCTAAAGATAGTTCTTAATGACATTGGATGTATGTTTGGGGTCATTGTCCTTCTGCAGAATAAATTTGGTGCAAATCACACACCTCCCTGTTGGTGTGGCATGGTGGATAAGTATCTGCCTGTATTTCTTAGCATTGAGGACACCATTGATTTTGACCAAATCTCCAACTCCATTTGCAGCCCAAAACTTGCAAGAAACCTCCACCATGCTAGTACACATTTTGACTAATCAGTCCACAGCACCTGCTGCCACTTTTCTGCACCTTAGTTCCTATGTTTTTGTGCATAGCCTTGTTTTCACATTGGATGCATGGCTTTTTGGCCACAATTCTTCCAAGACCACTTCTGCCAGACTTCTCCGGACAGTAGATGGGTGTACCTGGGTCCCACTGGTTTTCTGCCAGTTCTGTGCTGATGTCACTGGTGGACATCTTCCGATGTCAAAGGGAAGTAAGCATGATGTGTCTTTCATCTGCTGCATTAAGTTTCCTTGGCCAACCACTGCATCTACAGTCCTCAATTTTGCCCGTATCTTTGTACTTTTTCAAAAGAGCTTGAACAGCACATCTTGAAACCCCAGTTTGCTTTAAAATCTGTGCCTGCTGATGCAGTATAACTTGTGGGATTATACTGTCTTCCACAACCTCACCTAGCAGAGTGTGGCTGTTCCTCACCCAGTTTTAAGCCTTCTACACAGCTGTTTCTGTTTTAGCTAATGACTTTGTTTCAACCTGAACATGAAATTGATGACCATTAGCACCTGTTTGATATGGTTGGTTAATCATACACCTGACTCTAATCCTACAAAATCCCTGACTTTCTGCAAGTGTACAAAGTGTGCAAATGTAAGAATTGATGCAGGTTTGAAGCCAAAGGGTAGTCACACCAAATATTGATTTGATTTAGATTGTTCTTTTGTTCTGTTGCATTTTGTAAATTGATAAAAATAAACAATTAAAAAATATATTTTTGAAAGCATTTCTTCACAGCTGCCTAAAAATTTTGCACAATACTGTATATATATATATATATATATATATATATATATATATATATATATATATATATATATATATATATATGTAGATACCTTTTTAGATGGCGGTACAAGTATAAACTGAGTCGCTTGATTTAAATGTGAGATGGAGATTATTTATTTCCTGTTTTCAATTTGTGTGTGGGGGGGGGTTGGGGTGGAGGGATGTTCGAATCCAGTTCAAAACTCAAACTTAGTCCCACTGAACTCTATAAAAGGAGAATTTTGATACTAAATTCTGGCTATTTGCAATAGGCAAAATATTGTCAAAAAATGGCATGGGAAGCTGAGCACTTAAATGGTGGACATTTAATAAGCAAAAATAATAATAATAATTTCAAACTATGCAACACAGTGAGAGAATCCTTTTAACTTTAAAGTCAATATTGGGAAAAAACACCAATTCTTTAAATTACATTCTTGGGGAATGCCTTAAAGCTATATGTGGTGTTAAACATAGTATATTCATGATTGGTGTAAATGGCTACATATTCTAGCATCAGATATTTTCAATATGTATTAATTAAAACTTGGCTTAAATACAGCAGTAGCAGCCCAATCTAAATAATTTAAACTATAAAAAGAGCTTATTTACGGTAGTTTTTAGAGCTTATTTAAGCATGGATACACATTACAGAAAATAAAAATATATACCATTCTGTTATCATTATGATTTTAAAAGAGTAAACACAGTTGATTGATAATGGCTTCCGCCAAACACTAACCATGAGGGAAAGAAAAGTTTTTGTGTTATCATTCATATTCTCTGAAAAATGGCCAAGAAATAATAAATTCTGCCAGTGTATATAAACGTATGAGCACAACTGTATGTATGGTTTCCATTATTATCTGCAAGCACCGTGATAATCCCCTCACAAAAAAAAAAAACCCTTTGAGTACAATAGTATAATAGTATAGTTTCTGAACTTTGCTTTTAGCAGCACCACACTGCATTGTGTGATAACATAACAAAACAGAGTGCACATAAACACTTCAAGATCACAACCCTAATTTCCCTGAACCCACTTCCAACCCAATTATTCCCAAAATATTCAAAATATAGACTTCAGGTATGTGCTTTGTAGAAATGGAAACGCATTGGGACAATACATGAGCACCTGAATAGGCAGAAAATAGAAAGCAATAAATCCAGGTTTTATCTTGCAATAAATATTAGAGTGTACAATTTGAGAGACAATAGCCACAAACATGGCCAGGCAGTATGTAAGCAGTTTGGTTAGGCTGCAATATATAAAAGAAAGACAAGCCAGGTTTTATCTTGCAAAAAAGTGTATTTTCTGAGAGACAATAGCTACAGATATTGTTCAGTGGCTGACCAGTATGTAAGCAGATGAGTTACACTTGAATATAAGAAGGAGGGGCAAGGTGGATTTTTATCTTGAACCGGGTATTAGAGTGTATTTTTGAGAGACAATGGTCACACATATTGTACAGTGGCTGGATAGTATGTAAGCAGCTTGGTTGGACCATAATATGAGAGGGAGAGAAGAGGCAGGTTTTATATTGTAATAGAAATTTGTGTGTATTATCCTAAAGACAATAGACACTGGAAAAGGCAGCAAACTTCGAGAAACAACCCGGGCTTTACTCTGCAGCAAATATTAGAAATTTGGCAGCTGAGGGCCAGCTGTAGAAACATTGTGTGGCATCTTCACTGTGCCAAGGCATCGGAATGGGCCAAAAACTTTGAAGCACAAAGCAGAATTTACCCTGCAGTAAACATTAGAGATTTGGTGGCTGAGGTCCAGCTGCGGAAACATTGTGAATAAACCAGGAGAGGTGACAAAAGCTGGTAATGGTGTCAGTAATAATTTTCTGGGGGAGGGGTGAATAACAATTAAAATGTAGTCTATATCATCAACAGCAGGGGTTTTGTAGTCATTGATAAACAAGAGGGGTGGAATTTAATGAAAGTGAGCATTTGCATACCATGACAAGACCTCCTACTTCACTGAAGGCCCCCCTCAGACAGCTGCAGAGCAAGCCAGAAGCTGCAACGCATACGGTGCAAGCTCCGATGTGTATCACTCTGGGATAAAAAAACGAAGAAAAGACAGACGTGCCCTGCCTCTAGATAGAGTGGTCTGACCATTGCTTTGCCCTGCAGAATCTGTTCACCTCCTAATACCTCTGCATGCATAAACTCTGCCTGCCTGACATTTTAATACAGAGGATTACATAATTTAATGGAAGATTTTGCAAGAGAGGAAATAAATATTTGTTGCACACTACTTTATGGTCTAAAGGAGCTCACAAGTTAAACAGCAACTAAAGTTGTTGCTGACACACACAAAAAAAGACTGTTGAGTCTTTGAATTGTGAACATAGAGAGGAAAGATACACAATAGAATGTAGCCCACCACACTGCAATCTACAATGAGCTTGCACAATACAGCGCCACATAGCGACCAACTCTCCCTACATGCTGTAGACTGTCAACTCTCTGTAACTTGTTAGCATCCCCTAGCAAAAACAGATGGACATGACAGTACTTTAGGCTAGGAGCTTAAAAGGAGTTAGAAATTACTTTAATTTACTAATAATAACCCACCTGGGCTGCAAAGCAGGATTCTAGCTCCTTACTCGGCTACATGTCAGGAGGGGATGTGAAGATCTCCAGCCCTCCTACTAGCTCCTCTCTGCATAGTACCAGGTCTTTCGTAAACTTTTGCCTAAAGGCAAGGACAGGAGCCACCCATTAACATAAACATATGCAAGGCCTTGCTATTGATGTTGTTTCAACATGGTCCCTCGGTATGGCCCACCACCCAAAAGAATGCAGCATGGACCTTTCAGATCACCCTATCGCTAGAACCCACAGTCACTTGGTCACCCCTGCTCCTGTCCCAAGGGCAGCTGCTTGCTACAACTCTATTCCACTTTTAATACCATAGTCTGTGCTATGGCCTGCTGAGGCTCCAGAATCACACTCCACACAAAGTGTTTCTTGTCTTCAACGTATTGTACTGCAGATCCAGGTATTGGGTGTAACTGTTCCAATTAATGGTATACAACAGGTCATGTTTTTCTGCAATCCTGATCTGCAACTAGACATCAACATAAAGGGAAAAGGTTGCAGTTGTGCTACTTATCTCACACCATCCCAAACAGCCGGGGGCTCACCATTAACTTTGTGGTGTCTCTAGAAAGTCTTTGAGGCCCACACTGGGGTGTCCACGTAGAGGTGAAGCCTGCACTGTGGCAGGTCTGCCTTTACATGCTGACTTGCATTTTCACAGCCTATTCCCACACAAGACCCTACAGCCTGCTCCACCCCCTGCTAAAATAATCCAGCACATGAGAATAAATCAAATATACCAAATTGAGTGTTTAACTAGAATCTCTTAAAAATGAATCCAACACACTTTTATTGGTTCTTACACCAGCTGACCAAAGTACAAAGGCTATGTAGTGCATTACCATTACAAAGAATTAAATTTAGCGAATGTTCACATTATTTAGATGGGACAGCGAACCTTGAAAATGCAGGATTCACCCCAAACCCATGGTAGTGGCAAATACAAACCTCATGCCTAATGTGGCAGCCATTTGCCTGATAAAAGGGTTGTGCAATGTACTGTACATATGGCCAAATTTTGCTAATCTTGTTCTTCATCAGTCACAACATACTTACAGATTGAGTGAGGAATAATAGAAATTGCATCATTACTACCTACGTGTGCAGATGTGTGGCTGTTTTTTTCATTCATGAGCGCAATCTGACAGCCAAGGGGTGAGGCAGTTGCTTGTTTCACTGAAAGCGTCATATCACGTCCTGGACTTTGAATGGAGAAATCTGAATGATGCCTGCAGCTCCATTTTTAGCCATCAATTCCTTCACATGTAGAAGCTATTTTGGCAGCTGTTTAGCCGCCTGATTGCTTTTACAGGCGGTGTGAGGGTATTTCCCCCCCTCCCGTGCGATTGGTGAACGATTAAGCTGGCAGCGGCAGTTTACCATAGAGCTGGTCATGGACCAGTTGATCCCCGGAGGCCCTCGGAGGCCGGAAGTAACGTCATGACGTCAGTTCCAGCTCTGGCAGATGTTTTTTTTTTTTTTTTTTAGATCTGAGGCTTTTCAACATAGAGGAGAGATGTGGGGACCTAAAAGATCCCAGATCTCTCTGTAAAGAGGACCTGTCATACCCTAAACCTATTACAAGGGATGTTTACATTCCTTGTAATAGGAATAAAAGTGATCAAAAAAAAAATGTAAGAGAAAGTGTAAAAAAAAAAAAATGCTTAAAGTGCCCTCATCCCCTCGTGCTCGCACACAGAAGTGCATTTTTTAGGTCGTGCCCACATATGTAAACAGTGTTCAACCCAGACGTGTGAGGTATTGCTGCGAACGTTCGAGCGAGAGCAATAATTCTAGAACAAAATCACCTCTGTAACTCTAAACTAGTAACCTGTAAAAAGTTTTAAATCATAGACTATGGAGATTACGGAAGTACCAAAGTTTGGCGCCATTCCATGAGTGTCCTCAATTTTAAAGCGTGACATGTTGGGTATCTCTTTACTCTGCGTAACATCAACTTTCACAATATAAAAAAAAATTGGGGCAAATATTGTGTTTTTTTTATTATTCATGAAAGCATTTTTTCCCCAAAAAATTGCGTTCGAAAAATTGCTGCGCAAATACCATGTGACATAAAAAATTGCAACGACCTCCATTTTATTTCCTGGGGTCTCTGCTAAAATATATATATAATGTTTGGGGGTTCTGAGTAATTTTCTAGCAAAATAATTATGATTTTTACATGTAGGAGAGAAATGCCCAAATTGGCTTGGGCTGGAAGTGGTTAATTATTGTTTTTAGGCCTAAAAAAATATAAAAATAAACTTTTTTTTAAGTAAGCTAAATAAAAAATATTATATAGTAGTCCTCTACCCAGCCAGCAAGTGCTCTAGAAAATGTACGCTGCAACATAACTCTTGTTTGTAGAACTCAATAGCTAAACCAGAAATATACAAATGCAAGAGAATGAGTAATTTATATTTTACTGGACAACTCCATTTGATGCTTTAAAGAGTAACTCCACTTTTGTTTAGAAAAAACATTACCCTCTGGGTGGATCTATGTACATTACAAGGATTTGAACAAACTTTGTTGCAGGTTCCTACCTTTTGTTATTCTGAAGAAATCCCTGTTGGTCTATCTCATTGGCTAGCCCATGCTGCTCTGGGACTCTTTTGTCATGTATTAAATATTTATTATTTTAACCGATTCCATACATATAATATAAATCAACAGTTTCAAATTAAGCCCTGGTTCACGCTATGCGGTGCGGGGAACTGCATGCGATTTTGAACAGGAGTTACACTGCATTCCTGTTCAAATCACATGCAATTCTGATAATTTTGTGTTAGTAGAAGTTTGTTGAGTGTTGATTCGCGCTTTTCATTTTCGCACTTTTCATTTCACGCTTTTCATTTCGTGCTTTTAAGTTAGTTTCTGAACGGCCGTTCGTCAACCAGACATGTTGCGGAATCGGAGGAGATAACGTGTAAAATTGACAAGGGACACCAACATAATTGTATCTTTGATCTTAAAAACTATGGGACAAAGGTGTTGTGGTATAAAAAAAAAAAAAAAAGCATAATAATATTATTCTTGATATCACTAGAAAAAAAAAAGCCTTTGAAAATCAGTTTGCAATAACTCCATCGGTATCACCAGCAAAACAGCTTCATTATTATCCCACTAAAGAAGAAGAGAATGTGCGCTGCTTTTTGAGATTTCACAATTTGCCACGTCACGAATGTTAATTATCCATTACGAACGCTAGTTTACAAGACCGACCGCTTCTGGCTCATCCTTGCTTCTGAGCATGCGTGTTTGTACTTTGGACTTTTGTCCAATGGACTTGTGTTCACACGCTTGGAAAATCCAACAACAGACATTTGTCCGCAGAAAATTTTAAAACCTGCGATCCAACATTTGTCCGTGGAAAATCCAACAATTGTCCAATGGTGCGTACACACAGTCGGATTTTCTGCCAACAGCCTGTCATCACACATTTCCCGTCGGAAAATCCGATCGTGTGTACGAGGCTTTAGTGTGAACCCAGCCTTAGACACTTTCAACCCTGAGGCCCTCTGTTACCTATTAGCAAGACAAAATTGACGTGGTGCATGCTTTATTAAATAATTTCCCGGTGAACATGTCCAAAAGCGGTTATGCAAATATACATATTGCCTGCATTTTCCGCTTAGTAATCTGTCTATACTTTGCAATGTTATATCCCCAACACAACACATGGAAAGAGTAAACAAAGGGATTAAAAGTTGATTGGAACACATGGGATTACATTGAGTTCAGCCACGCAGTCTGCAGAACAGGACACATTCAGACATCAGGGAGATGGCGAAGTGCCAAAAGCTGTTCAGGTTTTTGCTGGCCTGCAGGAAATATCTTTGACTGACGTTAAAGACAGCTGAACAGCAGGCCACTGAAAGAGGCCAGGCTATATATAATTATAGAGGAAAAACTAGGGCAGTCCCAGCTGAGTCAAGGGAGCGATCTATTAGAAACTAGGTTACGACAATCCAGGAGGGTCAGTGTATAAGAAATAGATAAGAGATCTCATGTATCCCAAGCTAATTCTTTTTTACACTTATGTGGAGGTTCTGAGAAGTGTACATTAGATTTTACTGCTGTAGGTCAGTAACTGGGTAAATACTGTACTTTTGAGCATCTCAGTGTGACAGAAGGTTAAATGCTGTCTGCAGTGGTGATATGTATTTGTGTTCACTTCACTGCACTAAATAATATATATCTGTTCCATACAACAGACCAGTTAATGTGCGCACAGCACAGCACTTAACAGGCTCAAAGGATTCCTCAAGAGCTATGCAGAATTCCCACAGCCCCCATCCGTAGTATAACACCACAGAGCATCACTGAAGCCTTGTTTGTCGCCGTGCTCTCAGGACCACACATTTAATTGGTAGTATTTAAAGCTGGATTAAACCCACAACCTTTTTGTTTCAGAGAGAATCTCTGTCAGATACTGATTGTTATGTCCTGATGGGGGAAATTAGCATTTATTTCCTGTACCGGTGACAGATGACCATAGAACAAGAAGTGACGACTCAGCTCTCAAACAGAGACACATAACAATAGTGTCAGAAAGAGTTGGAGCCTCCATTAGGCAGTGGCATTGCCAGACCTAGTTGGCACCTCAGGTCTCCTCTTAAAACAAATATTACAGAGTTACAATGTAAGTATACAGTGGTGTGAAAAAGTGTTTGCCCCCTTCCTCATTTCCTGTTCCTTTGCATGTTTGTCACACTTAAGTGTCTCGGAACATCAAACCAATTTAAACAATAGTCAAGGACAACACAAGTAAACACAAAATGCAATTTGTAAATGAAGGTGTTTATTATTAAAGGTGAAAAAAAATCCAAACCATCATGGCCCTGTGTGAAAAAGTGATTGCCCCCTAAACCTAATAACTGGTTGGGCCACCCTTAGCAGCAACAACTGCAACCAAGCGTTTGCGATAACGTGCAATGAGGCTTTTACAGCGTCCTGGAGGAATTTTGGCCCACTCATCTTTGCAGAATTGTCCTAATTCAGTTACATTAGAGGGTTTTCGAGCATGAACGGCCTTTTTAAGGTCATACCACAACATCTCAATAGGATTCAGGTCAGGACTTTGGCTAGGCCACTCCAAAGTCTTCATTTTGTTTTTCTTCAGCCATTCAGTGGTGGACTTGCTGGTGTGTTTAGGATCATTGTCCTGCTGCAGAACCCAAGTTCGTTTCAGCTTGAGTACACGAACAGATGGTCAGACATTCTCCTTCAGGATCTCTTGGTAGACAGCAGAATTCATAGTTCCTTTTATCACGGCAAGTCTTCCAGGTCCTGAAGCAGCAAAACAGCCACAGACCATCACACTACCACCACCATATTTTACTGTTGGTATAATGTTCTTTTTCTGAAATGCAGTGTTCCTTCTACGCCAGATATACTTGGACACACACCTTCCAAAGAGTTCCACTTTTGTCTCATCGGTCCACAGAATGTTGTCCCAAAAGGCTTGGGGATCATCAAGATGTGTTGTGGAGAAATTGAGACGAGCTTTGATGTTCTTTTTGCTCAGCAGTGGTTTTCTCCTTGGAACTCTGCCATGCAGGCCATTTTTGCCCAGTCTTTTCCTGATGGTGGAGGCATGAACGCTGACCTTAACTGAGGCAAGTGAGGCCTGCAGTTCCTTGGACGTTGTTGTGGGGTCTTTTGTGACCTCTTGGATGAGTCGTCGCTGCGCTCTTGGGGTAATTTTGGGCGGCCGGCCACTCCTGGGAAGGTTCACCACTGTTCCATGTCTTCGCCATTTGTGGATAATGGCTCTCACTGTGGTTCGCTGGATTCCCAAAGCTTTGGAAATGGCTTTATAACCCTTTCCAGACTGATAGATCTCAATTACTTTCTTTCTCAATTGTTCCTGAATTTCTTTGGGTCTCGGCATGATGTGTAGCTTTTAAGGATCTTCTGGTGGACCTTACTGTGTCAAGCAGCTCCTATTTAAGTGATGCCTTGATTGTGAACAGGTGTGGCAATAATCAGGCCTGGGTGTGGCTAGAGAAATTGAACTCAGGTGTGGACAACCACAGTTATAGTATGTTTTAACAAGGGGGGCAATCACTTTTTCACACAGGGCCATGATGGTTTGGATTTTTTTTCACCTTTAATAATAAACACCTTCATTTACAAATTGCATTTTGTGTTTACTTGTGTTGTCCTTGACTATTGTTTAAATTGGTTTGATGTTCCGAAACACTTAAGTGTGACAAACATGCAAAGGAACAGGAAATGAGGAAGGGGGCAAACACTTTTTCACACCACTGTATATATGCCATACCTGTGGGATCCCCACAGCTGGACGCTGGAAATGCAAAAACTTTTCATACAGTCCTCCATAGACACTTAAGCCTACATGATCGGATTGTTGGCCAACAAAACTGTGGAAGTTTGTCCGAAGGTGTGCCTGAATTTTTTCTTGTATACAAACGGCAAGGAATTGTCAGCCAACAAACACACACGTAGTGACGTACTATGTCGTTTTTCAGCTCTTTAACGCCATCCTTTGGAGTCCTTCTGCTATCTTCGTGTTAGTAGAAGTTTGGTGAGTGTTGATTCTCACTTTTCATTTCACGCTTTTTTTTTAGCACTTTTCAGTCCGCGCTTTTCTTTTTTTTTTTTTTCGCATTTACATTTTTTTATTTTAATTAAGGGTGGTACAGAATGCATAATCAAGTAACACTTCATATATATTACATACATATATTAAATAATAATGAGAGAATTCCAATCCCTCGATTAGGAGGTGAACATGTCCTACTTATATCCCTCTTTATCCTTGTCGTCTCCTATCCATTCTGTTCGGGGTCTATAAGTACACATTTCCTCTGTGCTCTCTATTCCCCCTTGCATTCTTACCCCCTCCTCTTAATCCCCTTTAAAACTATCCTCTTCCCTCCCCTCCTGTACTACCCCCCCTAAAAAAAAAAAAAAAAAAACCCTTTCTTACTACCCCCTCCCCCTCCCCCGACTATTTAACTTACCCCCTTCCTCCCCCCTCCCTTACTCTTCCCTGCGAGATGGGGATATTCCAAAGCACCGCTATTTGCAAGTTTTGCTGTTCATCTACCTTCTCATCCATTGTCTCCCATCAAATTCTTCGCTTCCTCAGTTTGCATAAATTCATTCCACAGTGCCCACGTTTCATTGTACTTCTCTCTCTTATTCTGCCCTGAGAGCACTAGCTCTTCCATGGCTCCAATCTGTCTTACCCTATTGAGCCACCTTGCTACTGATGGGGGGGCCCTATCTTTCCAATGCATTATGATAGTCGCCTTTGCGGCATTCAACAGGTGGCACACTATAGACTTTCTGTATTTCTGTATCGGTAATTGGGAGCAATGGAGCAGAAAAAATCCAGGGTCATCTGGAATTGAAAATTCCACAAATCTCTGTGCAATTCTCTGTACCTCCTCCCAGTACTGCTTAATTTTGGTACATGACCAAAATATATGTATTAGAGTTTCTTGTTCCTCTCCACACCGCCAGCAGGTGTGGTCAGTCCGCGCTTTTCATTTCGTGCTTTTCAGTTTGCGCTTTTCATTTTGTTTCTGAACGGCCGTTCGTCAACCTGCGGAATCGGAGGAGATAACGCGTTATTTATTATTGGCCTTGGAGTGACCCAAGTCCAGTCCAGAAACAGGAGGAGGAGGAGTTCTTGGAACAAAAATTGGTTGCTTTATTAATCGTGACCAATTATGTCATATGCCTTTGCTGCGGGAGCTCCAAGAGAATAATCCAGATGATTTTCGGAATTATCTCCGGATGACAGACCCCTGCTTTCACCAATTCTTGGCATTGTTGACCCCCTATATTAAGAAGCAGGACATATGCATGAGGTTTTTATTTTATTTTTTGGTTGAATAATAATGATTTGATTTGGTATATTTTCTATATTTTTGAATGCATAGAATGCACTTTTTGGTTAAGTTCTATTGGCAGATAGCATGTCTAATTTTATTTGTTTTATTTTTTAATGCACAATACAAAAATTGTGGAGAATAATACTTGGCTATGTGTTTTACTTCAAATGACAGTTTGGAAGTAGGCAGTTACATTAAAAAAAAATACAATGTAAAATTAACAAGGGACACCAACATTGTTGTATCTTTGATCTTAAAAACAACGGGATAATGGTGTTGTGGTAACTTGCCCAAATAATAAAAAAGCATAATAATATTATTCTTGATATCACTAGAAAAAAAAGCCTTTAAAAATGTTGTTTGCAATAACTCCATCAGTATCACCAGCAAAGCAGCTTCATTATTATCCCATTAAAGAATAAGGGATTGTGCGCTGGATTTCGAGATTTCATAATTTGCCACGTCACGAATGTTAATTCTCCATTATAAACGCTAGTTTACAAGATGGACTGCTTCTGGCTCATCCTTGCTTGCGAGCATGCGTGTTTGTACTTTGGACTTTTGTCCGACGGAAATCCGACAACAGAGATTTGTCCGCGGAAAATTTTAAAACCTGCCATTTATTCGTAGAAAATCCGACAACAATTGTCCGATGGAGCATACAAATGGTCAGATTTTCCACCAACAGCCTGTCATCACACATTTCCCGTCGGAAAATCCGATCGTGTATACGAGGCTATAATCTACAAACTTAGGTCTGTAGACATGGACCATAGGGTTTGTTCTTGAATAGAAAACTGATTAGAGGGGAGCGTCCAAAGGGTAATGATAAATAACGTGTACTCAGACTGGTCAGGAGTGGTAAGTGGCTCTGTCCTGGGACCAATTCTGTTTAATTTATTCATAAATGATATAGAGGTTGATATAAATAGTGTTTGCTGACGACACAAAAATAAGCAGGGCAATAACATCACAGCAGGATATAGACACTTTATAGACCTCAATAAATTATTAGGGTGGACAACCACATAGCAAATGAGGTTTAAAGGAGTTGTAAAGTCTTGAGGTTTTTCACCTTAATAATTCTATGCATTAAGGTGAAAAACGGATCCTCATACCCCCTTTTTCTTACCTGAACCTGATCGTTCCAGCAACGAGAACATGCCCAGCAGCTCCAGCCGCTGTCTTACCTCCAGTGAGATAGAAAAATGGATAGATTGATAGCAGCAGGAGCCATTGACTCCTGCTGCTGTCAATCAAATCCAGTGACAATCCGGGAGTCTCTGTCTTGCACAGAGGCGGTAAGTATGACATGTTTGTTATTTTAAAAACAAACCTTTACAATCACTTTAATATTGAAAAATGTAAAGTAATGCATTTGGGGCAGTGGTGGCTGTTGCTCCACCGGTCGGGGGGTGTGGCTCGCTCGACGATTGATCTGCACTTACCTCATCCAGGTAGCAGCTGTGGTGCCCCCCCCATCTCCCCCGTGTCCCAGTGGTCGCTGCTTTTCCTCTTACCGGCCAATCAGGTCTTTGGACTCCTGGCCAATGGGGTCTGAAGACTCCGGGCCAATCAGGTCTCAGGGCCTGCTTCCTGATTGGCCAGGAGGAGAAACAGGAAGACATTAGTGAATATTAATTTGCTTGGGGGCTTCTATTTGAAGACTGAGCAATAGCATGCAATGTCAAGCCACAGCAAGCTAAGCTAGCAGACTATTAGCATGCATTTAAAAGGGAATTTACTCCAGAGATAAAGTTATAATCCTGCCACTTTAAAAAAAACTCTGGTTCAGCTACATCTGGAGTATTCCGTCCAGTTCAGGTCACCAATCCTCAGGAAGGATATGCTGGAGAGAGTCCAGAGAAGAGCAGCAAAATTAATAAGGGGACTGGAGGCCCTCAACTATGAGGAACAACTACAAGCACTAAACTTCTTCTCCCTGGAGAAGAGACGATTGAGAGGAGACATGATAGCGATATACAAAAATCTTGATGGTGATACAAGCGTAGGTAGGAACTATTCAGTCTCAGGGAGCCACTCAATGAGATTGGTGGAGAAACGGTTTAACCTTAAAGTGATTGTAAAGCTCTTGCGGCTCCTCCCTGCATCGTATAATCCCCTAGGAGAAGTGATCTACCAGGGGGAGGGGGTTACCTTGCGGGCACGCTCCCGAGTCCAGCATTTCCGTCCATAGACACGGATGCCGGACTTGGCCCCGCCCCCGGACCTGCGTCATTGGATTTCATTGACAGCAGCGGGATCCAATGGCTGCGCTACTATCAATCTATCCAATCAAGAGCCGAGAACCCCGGGCAGAGGAAGAGCGCATCTCCGCTGGGTGAAATTCCAGGGCTCAGGTAAGTAAAATGGGGGCCGGTCACTGCCAGGTGTTTTTTCGAATTACTGCATAGGATGCAGTAAGGTGAAAAAACTTGAGAGTTTACAACCCCTTTAAGCTGCGTAGGGGGTTTTACACTGTCAGGGTGATGAGGATTTGGAACTCTTCCACAATCTGTGGTGCCAGCAGAAAATATTGATAGCATTAAAAGACTCTTGGACATGCATCTTAGTAAACCCAATATACAGGGATATAGGAAATGATTATAGACATGAACACACATACACCAAGTACACAGGTTGAACTTGATGGACTAGTGTCTTTATTCAACCTTACAAACTATGAAACTGTAGTAGGCATTGCCAATACAGCAATCTCCAATAGCTTCTGTGTCCCACACGGCCCTGCTACATTGTGAACAAAGGAGGTGGCTCACTTGGCACAGACACCAATCAAGGAACACTTTGCATTCTTTCAAATAAATGCAAAGAGTGCTTTGATTAGACAAGGTGAAGAAAGTTGTGATGTCACACTCTCCACCTCGTACGATCAGAGAACATTTTGCCATTTATTAAAAAAATGCAAAATGTTCTGTGAATGGCACCTGTGCCTAGTGGGCAACCTCCTGTATTTAGTAAGCAGCAGGGAAGCAGCTCAGCAATCACTGTAGTAGTGGTGCCTACTACTGTGATTTTCAGCTTCCGCGGGATCCCACAAGTATGACACATACTGTACATACTCATATTGGTTCAAGATGGACCACTGTAACTATGTAAAAAATGCCATACCTAAATTTCAGATTTAAAAAAACATCCAGATTCCTGGAAATATGCCACCCTGCATGTTCTCCTTTTACATGTTGGTGGTACATTAATTTCACTCTGCTGTATACACAAGGGAAGCTGACCTCTCCTGTTCTCTTGGTGTATGGTCATGTACTCACATGGTATAGAGCGCTAGGGGATCCCTTTTACATGTCCCAGCAAAGAACTGTGGGCAATGCACTCAGGTGCAGGTCTGAGTGGGGGGAGCTATAGCATATCATTTTGTCCATGAACATTATACATTCCAAGGTTGCCTGGTCTCAGGTCAGAGCAAAGGATTAAAAAAAAGTGTTAAACACTGAAACACCATCATGAAAATACATATCCTATATACAGTACATTTGTATTTGGGGTAACTAGCAAAAAAAAGGCCAATTGGCGCTTAGGGGTTAAAGGCAGAAAAACAGCCACAGAACAGGGGTACATGGGCACAAAAACTTCTTAAAAAAGGAGGAACGAGTACAAAAACCACTAGATGGCAGTGGGACATGGGCACAAAAATGTTGGACAGAAGAATATGCATATTAAAGGGAGAGTATACAAACTCTCACAGACAAGACTGCGAGAATAGTAGGTTCTCTTACACGGCTGTGGGAAAGATCTAAACTATGTTTTAATGTCAGGATTTACAGGACAGAAGACAATGCCGACATGACCTTCATCTGTACGAAGTGCCCCCTGGGGGTTAATTGGTGCAGCTTGTAAGCCACAGGCATGTGATCTTTTTGGTGTTGTAATATTCTGCCGGTTTTGTGGTACACCATACTGTGGTGAATTATTTATTCGTTGGTAATTTTACTATTCTAATCATATTGTGGATGTTGAACTGTTATTATGGGCAACAAGCGGTCTACATATGCTACTTGATGATCTGTAAATAGAGTATTAGTTTTGCCAAACTAGGCTTGTTTTTATGTTTTAGTATATAGTTTTACTATGTATTAAAGCAGACCTTTCCCCTCTTTCTCTAAAAATCACAGCAACATATACAGGTCTGCATGCAACTATGAACTCAGGTTACATTCATTAGTTAAACATTTTTTGCTTTTACTTGTATTTACTTTTTCCACTTTCTGATTGAATGAGGCACTGATCATGTAACCAGTGCCCTACATATGCATCCTGGAATGGCTACATCACCAGTGGATTTCCCTCAGATAATGTGCACTGATACATTATATTGTGAAAAGTATTGGGACACCTGCCATAACATGAACTTTAATGGCATCCCAGTCTTATGCCCCGAACACACGGTCGGATATTCCGATGGAAAAAGTCTGATCGGATTATGTTGTCGGAAAATCCGATCGTGTGTGGGCTCTAGCAGGCTTTTGAGAGCAGGATCTCAAATTTTCCGACAACAAAATCCAATCTGACTTTTTCCGAGTAGGGGATTCCGACAGACAAAGTACCACGCATGCTCAGATCAAATTACGAGACCAAAGCTATTGGCTACTAACCTCTACGTAGTTCCGTCGTACGTCGGAACGGACGGAATTTCCGACCGTGTGTATGGGGGCTTAGTCTATAGGGTTCAATAGTGAGTTTGCCCACCCTTTGCAGCTATAACAGCTTCACCTCTTCTCGGAAGGCTGTCCACAAGGTTTAGGAGTGTGTCTATAGGAATGTAGAAAGAGGTAAATACCGCGCTAATCTAATGAATAAAAAAACAAAAGTTATTAAGCAGCTGCTAGAGGTGAGATACACACAAAAGTAAATATAGAAAAAAATGTAGCAGCGCTAACAGACGATAATCAGTGTGTTAACCCAATAATAAAATTAATATATTAGGAGTGTATTAAATTGATGTGTTAAAGAATATAATAATTACCACATGAGTTATTTATGGGAAATATATAGAATCAATATCATGAATACCTTAGAGCATTTGTGTCTATAGGAATTTTTGACCATTCTTCCAGAAGCGCATTTGTGAGGTCAGGCACTGTCTCGCAGTCTCCGCTCTAATTCATCCCAAAGGTGTTCTGTCGGGTTGAGGTCAGGACTCTGTGAAGGCCAGTCAAGTTCCTCCACCCTAAACTCGCTCTGACCTCACAACCTCACTGACCTCACAAATGCACTTCTGGAAGAATGATCAAACATTCCCATAGACACACTCCTAAACCTTGTGGACAGCCTTACCAGAAGAGTTGAAGCTTTTATAGCTGCAAATGACGGGCCAACTCAATATTGAATCTTATGTACTAAAACTGGGATACCATTAAAATTAATCTGCGTGTAAAGGCAGGTCTCCCAATACTTTTGACAATATAGTGTACATTTTCCAAAAGGCAGACCTAGAGGTCCAGGCAGGAAGTAAAGGGAGGTGGATTAATCTGCCCTTTGTATAAATGGCTACTATGAAAATAATGGGTACAAAGAATAAAAGCCGGCAATTATCAATATCTACAGATATCTGGAAAGTTCTTCATTAAAAGTAACATACTGTACTTGTAGAGCTACCCCTGTATGAGCAGCTGGATAGAATAGGTTCTCCATTCTTTGCCTTGACCTTCTCAAGAACCTCAGCCCAGGTTGAGTGTACAAACATACAATATCACAGGAAATCATTAGAAGCAATACTTAGTACTGGATACTAGAGCTTCAGTATATCCAAGAAAACAGGCACCAAACCAGGTAGTAAAGGCAAACTTCATATATTTTCACCCAATATGGTTTAAAACTAGGCAAAAATAAAATGAATTAACAATGGTAATACAAAATTGAACATACAATGTGATTAACGATAAAGACTAGGCATGAGATAACATTTGGCATCCAGATCAGCATAATTAGTAGCAAGGCCACCTCAAGTGCAGCAGTGAGCAGTAGTAAAGTTTAATCTAATGAGTACTGGAACTGTACTGCCAGAGTCAATTTATGGCAGCAATGCTAGTCCTAGATCAACTGGGTATGCACTGTCCAAAAGAAAAGGAGGATGGTAGTGGAAGGGGCAGGGGAACAAAGAGGGCTTGCAGAGTAATTATTACTGGATGGGCAGTCCTTTGAGATTTTCTTCTGCCGGCTATCATTGGGGCCCTTTAAGAGCGTCTTTGCACTTAATGACAGCCCAGTTAAAATGCATGGAGTATAAGTACAGTAAAGATACAGTATAGTCTCAGCACAGGTGCAAGTTAGATGTGGTTCAGATGCGATATAGGGTTGTATAGGAACAGGCTTGGCTTGCAATAAGTGTGGTATAGAGTGCAGTATGGGTGCCGTATGGATTGGGTACACTTGGTGATCTGCAATCAGTGGGTCAGTCCCTGCTAGCAGTATCAGCAATCGACGAATAGCCCTCTCAACAGTCCTCAGGATGCTGCGTGACCTCTCGCTGTAGAAGGGGGGCCTCCTCTGTCTCCCCCCTAAAGTCCCCATTGATCAGCGGTAGGAAGTAGAGGGTGAGTGGACGCTCCAGTATCCCTGCTGCAGTGGTAAAGGTGCTCTGATGTGCAGGTACCCCACTACGCATGCGCTCACTATGAGCACCCCCTTGCCAGTTTGCATTGACCGTGCTGTCCCACTGCACATGCGTGATCATTATGCTCTGGTATCGCGTGCGGGATGACGTAATCCCCTTGCACAGTTGCGCCATGGGCTGTGCACTTGCGCCGGCGTCTCTGCACATATTTAGGGCAGCGGGTTTGCATCAGATGCATGCTGCCGCGTCACCCTTGTGGATAGCTGTGTTCTTGGGGTCCCTGAGTATCAAGGTAGATATTAAAATGTATTGGCTATTGGACACTCAATGCCTTCCCATCCCTCTCTCTTATTTTACTCCATGCTCTCTCTGTTGCTGCTGCAGGACATAATGTTCCCTAGAGCTCTTAATGTGCTTGCTGCTGTCTGTCATCTCTTCATATGTTTATACTGTTGGTGGCTGTTAGAATTGGAATCCACAGCTATACCTGAACTTATTGGTTTGATTCCATATGTGAGATTAGGGCTGACATGTGGAGCTATTACAAGTGAGCATGTATGTGTTCCAGACGTATGTATGTGCATATATATGTGGGTATGTGCCTCTATATACAGTATCTCACAAAAGTGAGTACACCACTCACATTTTTGTAAATATTTTCATGTGACAACACAGAAGAAATTACAAGTAGTGAGTGTACAGCTTGTATAACAGTGTAAATTTGCTGTCCCCTCAAAATAACTGAACACACAGCTATTAATGTCTAAAGCGCTGGCAACAAAAGTGAGTACACCCCTAAGTGAAAATGTCCAAATTGGGCTCAATTAGCCATTTTCCCTCCCTGGTGTCATGTGACTCGTTAGTGTTACAAGGTCTCAGGTGCGAATGGGGAGCAGGTGTGTTAAATTTGGTGTTATCGCTCTCACTCTCTCATACCGGTCACTGGAAGTTCATCAGGGCACCTCATGGCAAAGAACTCTCTGAGGATCTGAAAAAAAGAATTGTTGCTCTACATAAAGATGGCCTAGGCTATAAGAAGATTTCCAAGACCCTGAAACTGAGCTACAGCATGGTGGCCAAGACCACACAGCAGTTTAACAGGACAAGTTCCACTCAGAAAAGGCCTCACCATGGTCGACTAAAGAAGTTAGAGTACACGTGCTCAGCGTCATATCCAGAGGTTGTCTTTGGAAAATAGATGTATGAGTGCTGCCAGCATTGCTGCAGAGGTTGAAGGGGTGTCAATACGCCGCACACTGCATCAAATTGGTCTGCATGGCTGTTGTCCCAGAAGAAAGCCCCTTCTAAGGATGATGCACAAGAAAGCCTGCAGTTTGCTGAAGACAAGCAGACTAAGGACATGGATTACTGGAACCATGTCCTGTGGTCTGATGAGACCAAGATAAACTTATTTGGTTCAGATGGTGTCAACTGTCAAGCGTGTGTGGCGGCAACCAGGTGAGGAGTACAAAGACAAGTGTATCTTGCCTTAAGTCAAGCATGGGGGTGGAAGTGTCATGGTCTGGGGCTGCATGAGTGCAGGAGGAGCTACAGTTCATTGAGGGAACCATGAATGCCAACATGTACTGTGACATACTGAAGCAGAGCATGATCCCCTCCCTTCGGAGACTGGGCCGCAGGGCAGTATTCCAACATGATAACGACCCCAAACACACCTCCAAGACGATCACTGCCTGGCTAAAGAAGCTGAGGGTAAACGTGATGGACTGGCCAAGCATGTCTCCAGACCTAAACCCTATTGTGCATCTGTGGGGCATCCTCAAGCGGAAGGTGGAGGAGCGCAAGTTCTCTAACATCCACCACCTCCGTGATGTCGTCATGGAGGAGTGGAAGAGGACTCCAGTGGCAACCTGTGAAGCTCTGGTGAACTCCATGCCAAGAGGGTTAAGGCAGTGCTGGAAAATAATGGTGGCCACACAAAATATTGACACTTTGGGCCCAATTTGGACATTTTCCATTTACGGATGTACTCACTTTTGTTGCCAGTGGTTTAGACATTAATGGCTGTGTGTTGAGTTATTTTGAGGGAACAGCAAATTGACACTGTTATACAAGCTGTACACTCACTACTTTACATTGTAGCAAAGTGTCATTTCTACAGTGTTGTCACATGAAGAGATATAAGAAAATATTTACCAAAAATGTGAGGGGTGTACTCACTTTTGTGAGATACTATATATATATATATATATATATATATATGTGTGTGTGTGTGTATATGTGGGTGATATTATCGGATAATTCTATTTATATGCACCCCTGTCCTCTCTACTTTGTTTGCCATTCTATTGGTACTATTATACTATATTTTGTTGCAGACTTTCTCCCTTTACCGGCTTCCTCTATTACGGCTCCATATCTACACTCTGCGTTACCTCTTAACTCTGGGGGTCATACTTTGGATCCTTGTGTGGAACACCTGGGGCCTTAGAATATTCTCCTGGGAGTGAGTGAGGGGGATATCTCCATCCTTGACAGATGAACAATCTATGTTTATATATACTGTGACCTCTGTGCTGATGGTTCTGTAAGTACGAGACTTTTCGATCATTCTCTTGAACTATGAATATGTGATACTCCTGTTTCAATATCTAACCATACTATGTTCTGTTATAGAATGCTTTTGATCTTATGATCCTCTCTTCGAAAAATCCCCTGAAGAAGGGATTTAAGTTTTGTCCTGAAATGCGTCGGACATAGGAGACAACATCTGAAAATACTATGTCATGTCTTGTATTAACATGGTGATGTATACACCGGTCTTTTATCTATGTATTAAATAAAATTGTGTTTTTTTACAATGTTATTTTGGTTTCTCTATGTGTAGCTGTTAAAGTTTGACTGTACCGGGGGGGGGGGGGTACCTGTTTATAAATTTGTTGCATTCTCAGCTCACTGCATCGGTCTATGGGCTTGCTTGGCTGTAGCTTTCCTCCTTCTGACCAGAGGAGGATGGTACAGTATAACATCAGTATCTCAGTGGAGGGAGAGAAGAAGAAAAGGAAATGTCTCCTTCTCCATATTACTGTAGCCAGAGGCGGCTCTAGGCTTTGTGAGGCCTTAGGCAAATCTTAAACATGAGGCCCCACTCACGCCCAAAATCAGAAAAATAATTCAAGCGATAAAAAAATAACTGTACAATCTGCATATATTAAGAGCCTTAGATCCTATGAACTATGAATTCACAGTTTCTAGAATTTTGGTGATGACAGGGGGCCAGTAGGTGCCATGATATGCCAGATGGCATATATATCATCAGGGCTGTGTGTGGGGTGGCTGGCAGTAGTGATGATCGGAGCCCCCTCGGTCAGGGGTGACGTCACAGGATGTGTCATTATCGGGCAGGACCGTCATCATTCTGTACCTGGAAGCTCCGGCGGCAGACAGTCTACCTGATGATCGCCGGGCACCTGGTCTGGCATTGGCTGGTCCCCCATTACAGACATTCATCCTTGAGAGTGGAGCAGAGTGAGAGCTGCTCGGCCGCTGCTGGCATTAGCTGGGATCTGCACATGGCAGGAGATCCACAGAGCCCAGCAGAAGGGGAGGAGTCGGGAGAGGGGAGTACATGGAGCCACCCACTGACCCTGGGACGTCACCCCTGGCAATACTGAATTGAACAGTCCGCCCCTGGCAGGGGTAAAAGTAGTAGCGGGCAGAGAGACGGCCCTGGGGACACCGACTGGGGGACATTCCCTCCAACTCCCACACACGTCAGGCAAATTAGGCGGCCGCGAGGCCCCTGGGAGTGCGAGGCCTAAGGCGACCGCCTAATTTGCCTAATTAGAGAGCCGCCTCTGACTGTAGCCCAGGACCTAGCTACATACAGGCATACCCCACTGTACTAAATATGTTGTTGTAGTTGATACATAGCAGTAGGAATTCCCTGATTTGCTGAACAAATTGCTGAACTTGTACTTTGCAAAAACTATACTCATCTTTAACCACTTGCTGACCGGCGCACGACGATGTACGTCGACAGAATGGCACGGACAGGCATAAGGGCGTACAGATACGTCCCCTTTAAGATGCCGCCGCTCGCGCCGGTCGGGACCCCCGTGAGGCCGGTCGCGGGTCCCGCGGACTCCATCGCCACGGGGATACCCGCGATCGTCTCACGGGAAGGCTGAACGGGGAGATGCGGAAATAAACAGCATCTCCCCGTTCCGCCTAACAACTAGTGAAGCCGATCTCTGCTCCCTGTGATTGGAGCAGAGATCAGCATTCACTAGCTGACAGCCACGCCCCCCCACAGTTACAAACACGCCTCTAGGTACATGTAACCCCTACACTGCCACCTAGTGGTTAACTCCTTCACTGCCAGTGTCAATTATACAGGAATCAATGCATTTAAATAGCATTGATTGCTGTATAAATGACAATGGTCCCAAAAATGTGTCAAAAATGTCCGATGTGTCCGCCATAATGTCGCAGTCACAATAAAAATCGCTGATCGCCGCCATTACTAGTAAAAAAAAAATTATTAATAAAAATGCTATAAAACTATCCCCTATTTTGTAAATGCTATAACTTCTGCTCAAACCAATCAATAATCGCTTATTGCGATTTTTTTTTTTTTACCAAAAATATGTAGAGAAATACGTATCGGCCTAAACTGAGGGAAAAAAATTTTTTTTTATATATTTATGGGGGATATTTATTATAGCAAAAAGAATGTGTTTTTTTTTCAAAATTGTCGCTCTTTTTTGTTTATAGCGCAAAAAATAAAAACCGCAGGGGCGATCAAATACCACCAAAAGAAAGCTCTATTTGTGGGAAAAAAAGGACGTCAACTTTGTTTGGGAGCCACGTCGCACGACCGCGCAATTGTCAGTTAAAGCAACGCAGTGCCGAATCGCAAAAAGGGGCCTGGTCCTTTGGCTGCAAATTGGTCCGGTCTGAAAGTGGTTAAAAAAAATAAATAAATAGGATTGGGCAACCACTTATACTAATTGTTTTCTGTTTGTGTAGCTGCCCTTTCTAGAAAAAATAATTACTGCTATATAATTACCGATTTATCACTTAATACAGTTAGGGTCAGTGGTTATATGTATTCCTTTGTATTCATATATTTCGATTTTTAACCTGTTTTGGTTTTTAGGAATAGGTTTAAGATTATGCATATGTATTTTTTTACATACGGCAAGCCTGCTTTTGGTTATAATGTATAGTCATGTTTTAGTGCTGGGTGCAAAATGCATTGACTTATCTTGCTGTCCTCATAATATCATTGTGCTGTATCTGCTTGCTTTAAAGTAAAAAAAAAATGGAATGTTTTAAGGAGTGCAGTCGTCCAGACTTTTGGGTCTTATATTGGTTTCATATATACAGTCTAAGGTATATATTGTAGGTACGGCATCTGTGTCACATTGGTTGCTACAGGTGTTATAGGCTTTAAAGCTTAGATTTTTAGGAAGGTGTAATCTACTTTCTTCACTGCAGGTGGTGCTCATCTGCAATGGCTTTGTAGCTTGAGAGGAAGTCAAGAGGAACACAGTTCCTCTATGGTTTCCTGGGTCACTGGGGAAGCAATCCGGTTGGATGCTGTTGCCCCATGGGACTCTGGCAGCCATCTTGTTTCAGACAGAGTCTATTTAAATTGTTTGTAATAGCAAGTTTTTTGCCTGACGGTAACAAAAACCTTCTGTGTGCAGCAGGCACCCCAGCCCCCCTAATACTTACCTGAGCCCCCTCTTGATCCAGCAATGTCCACCAGAGCCTTGGCTTTCCGAGGACTCACACACCTGCTTAGCTTTTGGCGGCAGGGGGGCCATTGGCTGTCAATCACAGCCAGTAAGCCAATCATGAGATGGAGGGGGAGCAGACGGGGCCAAGCCGTGGCTCCATGTGTGAATGGAGGGGCCAGGAGCGCCAGCATGGGACCCGAGAAGAGGAGGATCAGGGCTGCTCTTTGCAAAACCACTGCACAGAGCAGGTAAGTATGACATGTTTTTTTTTTTTTAAACAAGACTTTAATAATATTAATAATAATAATAATTTTTAATAATAATAATATTGAGGCCTTTGGAGTGCTTTTGCGAGTTGTTAGAGCAGGGATAGGTAGCCCGCCTGTTAGGGACAGCACTAGCGGTAGGGAGAGGTTCATGGCAAGGAGGGAAAGTGTAGGGTCGCAACAGCCTTCACACCCGGTTTGATGTGAACTGTTGCTGTTCTATTTCAAAACAAGTTTTCCATTGCACCTGACTGTGTGAATTATTGCTGCCGCACCATGATGCACCCCACCTACAGGTTTTATTTTAGAGCTGCATCTGAGCACCACAAATCAAAAAA
Organism: Lithobates sylvaticus; assembly: GCA_028564925.1. Taxonomy (NCBI): domain Eukaryota; kingdom Metazoa; phylum Chordata; class Amphibia; order Anura; family Ranidae; genus Lithobates; species Lithobates sylvaticus. Next base: position 438,166,811 of record CM053030.1, read on the forward strand.
CACTATTCAATTCATTTGTATTAGCAAATATAAGCAAACTCACCCATCCATCTATGTCTCAATGCTTTATTTTGTTGAAAAATCACTTTAAAAAACACTCCCTAGCATTTCTGGCCATGGCCACCTTGAGTAAAGGCAGATGATTCATGTAGCATTTGCTTCTTGGAATCCATCTGTCCTTAGCTCAAGCATTAGGACAGGGGGGTATACTTAGCTGAGAAAACCCCTCCTCTCCTCCAGAAGATTCCTGGGATGTGTGCCATCATTTGCCAAGGCCTGGAAACTGAAGAAATGTAGAACAAAAAAGTTTAAAACAAGTACTGCACATATGATATATCTTCCTATCTATTTACTAATGTTAGCAGCATAGGTTTAAAAATAGTCAATGTTGATTGAGTGAAGAGAGTAAAGTTCTGCTTTACGTTGAGCTCTCAGTAACTTTATATGTCTGAATAAATACACTTCTGCCATGTCACAATATACAGCAACAGTATAAAAAAAAGCTTTTATCATTAAAAAAAATCCTTGAGCTTCCGTCAAGTGACTTTGCCTAGGATGAGGGGATGCCATCAGTCTGCTGCAGGAAGGAGTAAAGCCGCGTACACGCGATCGGATTTTCCGACGGGAAATGTGTGATGACAGGCTTTTGGTGGAAAATCTGAACGTTTGTACGCTCCATTGGTTAAATGATGTTGGATTTTCCGCAGACAAATGTTGGATGACAAGTTTTAAAATTTTCTGCAGACAAATGTCTGTTGTCGGATTTTCCGATCGTGTGTACACAAGTCCTTCGGACAAAAGTCCAAAGTACAAATACACATGCTCGGAAGCAAAGACGAGCCAGAAGCGGTCGGTCTTGTAAACTAGCGTTCGTAATGGAAAATTAACATTCGTGACGTGGCAAATTATAAAATCTCGAAATGCAGCACACAATTCTCTTCTTCTTTAATGGGATAATAATGAAGCTGTTTTGCTGGTGATACTGATGGAGTTATTGCAAACCAATTTTCAAAGTTTTTTTTTTTTTTTCTAATGATATCAAGAATAATATTATTATGCATTTTTTTTCTTTTTTTTTTTATTATTTGGGTAAGTTACCACAACACCATTAAACCCGTAGTTTTTAAGATCAAAGATACAACTATGTGGGTGTCCCTTGTCAATTTTACATTGTATTTTTTTAATTGTAACTGCCTACTCCTAAACTGTCATTTGAAGTAAAACACATAGCCGAGTATTATTCTACACAATTTTTTTATTGTGCATTAAAAAATTAAACAAATAAAATAGACATGCTATCTGCCAATAGAACTTAACCAAAAATGCATTCTATGCATCCAAAAATATAGAAAATATACCAAATCAAATCATTATTATTCAACCAAAAATAAAATAAAAGTCTCATGCATATATCCTGCTTCTTAATATAGGGGGTCAACATTGCCAAGAGTTGGTGAAAGCAGGGGTCCGTCACCCGGAGAACATAACCAATAAAGTGCATTCTATGCATCCAAAAATATAGAAAATATACCAAATCAAATCATTATTCAATCAAAAAAATGATGTCAAAGCAATAATTCCAAGGCCAATAATAAATAACATGTTATCTCCTCTGATGCCCCAACATGGCTGGTTGACAAACGGCGTTCAGAAACAAACTGAAAAGCAGGAAATGAAAAGCGCTAAATGAAAAGCGCGAAATGAAAAGCGCGAATCAACACTCACCAAACTTCTACTAACACGAAACTAGCAGAAGGAGCCCAAAGGGTGGCGCTAAAGAGCTGAAAAAACATGTAGTCCGTCACTACTATTGTTGGCCGACAATTGTGTGCCGTTTGTATGCAAGACAAGTTTAGGCCAACGCCCTTCGGACAAAAGTCCACGGTTTTGTTGTCGGAAAATCCGATCGTGTGTACGAGGCTTAAGAATTTACCTAACGCCCAACTGTCAACAACCCCTTTCAGTGGCACTGTTCCTTCATTGCAAAGTTTAAGAATTGTTAATTTTTGTCTAGTAAAACTGTTTCTCCCTTAAACAAAACCAGCAGTTAACCCTTGTAATGTGGATGTGGCCCCACGATAATTTTTTAGTTGCCAGAAGTTGGGCTTCAAGGCCCATTAACACCAGGGAATTGCAGTAATGCGTGCATTATGTGCGTTGGTGCACTGCAGTGCCATTGTTTGCAAAAGCCTTGCCAACATACCTCCATGTGTTGCCATGCACAATATCCTGTGAATTGCACCGCGCTGTAAAAAAAATCCAGCCTTTCTTGCGTGTGTTTCAGCCTTTTAAATTTGAATGGGTTGTTTAAAGCAATACAATACAAGCATTGCCGAGCACTGCATTGTGGTCTCAATTTGCCCTGAGGCCTCATTCACATGGTCATAAAAAAAAGCATAGTTACAGCCATTATTATTTATGGATCTGAACACAGCTGCATTGTTTTCAATGCAGACATTCAAACCGGTGCATAAACATACACCAAGTTCAGATTCATAACTAAAAACTCCAAAAATCTGCATCTGAAGACATGTGTGTATATAACAAGACAAACAACGTGACAATTTTTACTCATTGAAAACGGATCTACTTAGTGATCAATTACACAGGAACTTTTGATCCTTGCCTAATAATCAGTAAAATGTTTATGGCCATGTGAATGGAGCCAGTCTCCCCTTTCTCAGTCATCACTGCAACTTTGTAACCTTACAACTGTACATTGTAGCTTTTGCAGTTCTGTTTAACTTATTCCTAGTATCTTCTCACACTCTCCATTTTGCACTTTGTAAAGAAGATTCAATCAGGGGCGGCCCATCTATTAATGGCGCACGGGCGCTACCCCCCTATGCATGCGTCCGGCCCCCATGCAGGATGTCGGATCCGTGAATTTCAATAGGGGGGGTTTGAAGCACGTGATAAGAGCCAGAGGCTCTAATAGGCTTCAAACAAGGGTGGGCTCAGGGCATTGCGAACCAAGCCCACCCAGTTGTGTGACTATTTTCACACTGAATCTCCTCCCTGCCTATCTGGAAGCGTGTCTAAGGCTCGTTTCCCAATTGGCCCAAAAGGAGAATTGTTTTTATTTCCCCGCCGAGGAGGAGGGAACAGACGGAAGCCGCAGTGATGTCTACAGAGGAGAGCAGGGGTAGGAGAAGCCGCACATGATTCCCGTCGCTTGTGATGCCCGCCATAGATGGGGTAAGTGCTCCGGACCCGACCGACCAACTGACTGGACCGGGGGGGTGTGGTTGCATTTTTGGCCGACCCCCCCAAAAAAATAACTACTAGCTGCCACTGGACCAACTAATCTGAACTTAGCACTTAGCCTTGACAGCATGCATGAGAAATACAGAAAGGACATCAGCCAGTCCTTCACCAGCAGCAAAGTGTGCAAAAGGAAAAGAAGACAAAGATCGTGACAGTGAATTACAGGGGCGATAAATATTATTGTGTCAAATGGTTTGAGAATCCTCAGGAATTTTCTGAATTTTGCCACAAAATGTGATAAGATCTTCCAAGTCATATAATAATTAAATACATTATTTAACCAGTGGCAAAGAAACCTTTTTAGATTACCATAAACATCTTTGCTGAGCAAATGGAAAAGTCAAAGACGTATGCCATCATTCAGTCAGTGTAGGACAGGCCATACACAAAGCTAATTTCTTTCCTGCAACCAAGGGATCCACCCCTGCCAGGTAAGACAGTGGCTATACCAGCTGGCAATAATTGCATGTAAAATCCGGCAGGCTGGTTATATCCAAGTTGATTGATCAATCAATTTGGTACATTCAGCCTGCCCATACATGGTTCGAATCTTGGCTGGTTCCTGCTGAACTGGCCAAGATTTAAACCGTCTATAGCTGGCCTAAAGACTCATACACCCAATGAGAGGACGAATGATTGTCCGTTTTTTTGCATGCTAGTCTCATATTGAAAACAAAGAGGTTACTAAAGCTACGAAAATTCTCATTAGACAGAATACAACTTCGGAAGTGATGTAGTGTATTGTATTGTATTCTTTAGTTTCCAAGCATGCGTGGTCTTGGTCGCCATACTAATTACACGAAAATCGTTTGTTCTGTTATATTAGGAGAAATTATCCGGGCTTGTCCTTTCGGATATTTTTGCATGAACTGTTGTGATCGGTTCTTGAAAGCTGTGTGCTAATAAATAGATTATCTGAAAATCGCTCCAAATGTGTTTTTTTCATCCAATTGTCTTATCGTGTGTACTAGGCATAAGTCAGGTGCTTCAAAAAGTCAAAAGTTCCAATCAGTTCAAGTGTGACCTGCCCTGCTGTATAAAAGCACACAATTTGTGAAACCCGCTCTTCATTGAATGGATCAATAAGCATTTCTGAGGATCAATAAAATGTTACTAAAAGTAAACATGTCAATAATGATATGGGCAGTGGTATCTATGGTGCGTCTCCCCCTCGTCATCATTTGTCTCCTCCTAGGCCAATAGGATCTCTTTTCCTTTCGGGACAATCAGGAAACGGGTCTCAAGACTCAGTGTGACAATAGCAAATATTCATTCGTTATTGTCACACAACTGGGTGGGCTTGGGGCGGAAGCCTATTAGAGCCTCTGGCTCTGATCACGTGCTGCAAAAAAAAAAAAACATTGGAATCCATGCATCTGGCCCCCATGTATATTAGGGGTCTGGATGCATGGATAGGGGGCCCTGCATTATGGGCCACCACTGGATATGGGGGTTGTCACTTACGAGCCATTTCTGAACATACTAGTTGCCTGGCTACTATGGAAACCACTGTCTTCAAAACATTCTGAGTTACTAATCAGGAGCAAATATACAGATTAGGAAAGTCAAATGTCCTTATCTACATTAGCTGATCTGGGTTAGTGTAATCAGCATCGCTGATTACACAATGTGATATTTACATAGTGGCCTTGAGCAGTAAGGCCCCTTTCACACTGGGGCGGTTTTCAGGCGGTACAGCGCTAAAAATAGCGCCTGTACACCGCCTGAAAAAAACGGCCCCATTCACTCCAGTGTGAAAGCCGGCGGGCTTTCACACTGGAGCGGTGCGCTAGCAGGACGGCAAAAAAAGTCCTGCTAGCAGCATCTTTGGAGCGGTATAGGAGCTGTGTGTTCACCGCTCCTATACCGCTCCTTCCCATTGATTTGAATGGGACACCACGGTAAACCGCAGCAATACCGCCGCAAAGAGCCGCTAAGGCGGCGCTCTGCGGGGGATATTAACCCTTTTTCGGCCACTCGCGGGGGGTAAAACCGCACCGTGAGCGGCCGAAACCCGCGGGCAAAAGGACGGTAAAGCAGCGCTAAATATAGCGCTGCTTTACCGTCACCGCGGCTCCCGCCCCAGTGTGAGAGGGGCCTAACAGTGGCCAATGGGACCTCCGTCTGCTGGTACACATGTAAGAGTTGCATGTCATTAATTATGGCCAAATATATGGCTCTGGGTACACTTGCATCCTGTGGGGGGATTTACTAAAAATGGCGCACCTAGAATCTGGTGCAGCTGTGCATTGTAAACAATCAGCTTCTAACTTCAGCTTGTTCAATTAAGCTTTGACAATCAGATCACGTTCACATTGGGCCGATTCGACATGTTCCAAGTAGCACCCCATTGTCAGCAATGAAACCATTAAAATTGTCTCATGTCGCAGCGAGTTTGAAAAAAGGCTCCTACACTACTTTTTGCCAATTTCATTGCGACTTGCATAGACTTCTGTTATATGAAGTCACAAGCTGCAATGAAATTGGCTGTGCAAATTGCACGGACGTGCCGCTTTGAAAGTAGTGCAATTTCAAAACCGCACCGTTGTGAATGGGGGCTAAAACTTGGAAGCTGATTGGTTACAATTAGACATGTGCAATTCGTTTAGTTTTAATTCATTTTCCGTTAAAATTCGTTATATTCGTTCATTCGTTATCGTACGAATGAACGAATGATTCGCTAAAAATTTTAACGAATAACGAATTATCGAATCGAACGAATATGAAAAACAATGAAAATCCGAAATAACCAAATTAGAAACAACGAAACTACGAAAGAAGAAAATCCGAAAAACGAAAATCAAAATGAACGAAAAAATCCGTAACTTTTTTTTTTGTAGAATTGGTAATTTTCCGTGTCCCTTACAATGGCGCTGCTTAACGTGCTTCGAATGGATTGAAGGAAAAAATTCGTACATTTGTAACTTTTTTTTTTTTTCCGATTCATATTTTTCCGTGTCTCTTACAATGGCGCTGCTTAACGTGCTTCGAATGGATTGACCGAAAAAATTCGTACATTCGTAACTTTTTTTTTTGCGATTCGTAATTTTCCGTGTCTCTTACAATGGCGCTGCTTAACGTGCTTCGAATGGATTGAACGAAAAAATTCGTACATTCGTAACTTTTTTTTTTTGCGATTCGTAATTTTCCGTGTCTCTTACAATGGCGCTGCTTAACGTGCTTCGAATGGATTGAACGCAAAAACTCGTACATTCGTAACTACTTTTTTTTTCGATTCGTAATTTTCCGTGTCTCTTACAATGTAATAATAGCATACACATTACATAAAATTATGAATTATGCTCCGATTACGAATCTACGAAAACAATGTTACGAAAGTACGAATAAATCAATCTTACGAAAGTACGAATGTAACTAAATCTACGAAAATACGAATGCGTCCGAATTTTCGAATAAACGAAAATTAAACTAACGGAAAAACTAATCAACGAAAAAAATAACTCTTACGAAAATACGAAAAACGAAAATCAAAATGAACGAAAAAATTCGTACATTCGTAACTTTTTTTTTGTTGAATTGGTAATTTTCCGTGTCCCTTACAATGGCGCTGCTTAACGTGCTTCGAATGGATTGAAGGAAAAAATTCGTACATTTGTAACTTTTTTTTTTTCCGATTCGTATTTTTCCGTGTCTCTTACAATGGCGCTGCTTAACGTGCTTCGAATGGATTGAACGAAAAAATTCGTACATTCGTAACTTTTTTTTTTGCGATTCGTAATTTTCCGTGTCTCTTACAATGGCGCTGCTTAACGTGCTTCGAATGGATTGAACGCAAAAACTCGTACATTCGTAACTACTTTTTTTTTCGATTCGTAATTTTCCGTGTCTCTTACAATGTAATAATAGCATACACATTACATAAAACTATGAATTATGCTCCGATTACGAATCTACGAAAACAATGTTACGAAAGTACGAATAAATCAATCTTACGAAAGTACGAATGTAACTAAATCTACGAAAATACGAATGCGTCCGAATTTTCGAATAAACGAAAATTAAACTAACGGAACAACGAATCAACGAAAAAATAACTCTTACGAAAATATGAATCGTTACGAATACGAACACCGACGACTTACGAAATTACGAATCGTTACGAATCAACGGAAACGAACAGAAACGAAACTAAAATAAACAAATTTTTCTATTGTGCACATGTCTAGTTACAATGCTGCACCAGATTTTATGTGTACCAGTTTTAGTAAATCTCCCCCCCCCCCCCTATTTTTTTTCTCTGCTGTCAAATGCAGGGCAGATTTGATGCAGCTGTGTGTATAGGCCCATGGGCATCATCAGTACTGCATTCAGATGCATTCAAAAGCCTGCTCTACACCCGTGTGAAGGAGCCCATAAGATTATGATAGTTCTGGTTTGATGAGCCGTGGCCAGGCTGCTCTTTTTAGGCGAAGTGGTTATTTACAGAGATCGTCCACTAGAGGTCTCTAATCATTGCTAGCATGGAAAACCTTGAAGTATTGGCCAAGCAGCAGCGATCATAAATACCACTGAAATAGTTATTTGTGTTGGGAGAAAACTTTTAAAGCATGTATCTTCAGAGTTTAAAATCCTAATCAGTTTACGCTGTAAAGTTTGCTTTAATAACAATTGTGAAAAGAAAGATACACCTATGGCACATAAGCCAAATTGTATTCAAAACAAAAACTAAGTATAGGCCTAAATTGCCAATACAGAAGTCTGAAAGGATCAAGGATTTTCCTGTGTAACAATTAGGCATGGTCATATGACCACACTTCCACATGAGACGGAAAAGCTCAGTTTGTTTTATAATAAATGCTTTTCTTGTTATGATACACCAAATAATAGACAAAGCTCCGATTGTCCGAAAATTGTTTTGCTAAGCAACAAACATTAATTTGCTTGTAACACTGGCAACTGCACTTGGCAGCTAAGGGGTCATTACCAAAGTCGCAACCCATCACTCTCAATTATACTTTCTGGCATTTTAATGGAGGCTGCATTGTGAATTGAAAGCCACACTGAAATGATGATACCAAATAAATAATTATAGAGATCATGGGTTTGTGTTCAGCTAAAGCACATTTTTTACAATTTACTACTAAGAAGATCTTTTGAGTATAGTCCTGATAGCGCATTCATTTTTAATATCAGGTTAATTGTATCTACAAGAATTTAAAGCAGTATTAACCTGAAAAGCAAACATGTATTATATTGCAGCTTACTAATTCTTATGCCGCGTACACACGATCGGACATTCCGACAACAAAATCCATGGATTTTTTCCGACGGATGTTGGCTCAAACTTGTCTTGCATACACACGGTCACACAAAGTTGGTTGGAAATTGTGAACGTCTAGAAAGCGGTGACGTACAACGCGTACGACGAGCCGAGAAAAATGAAGTTTAATAGCCAGTGCGGCTCTTCTGCTTGATTCCGAGCATGCGTGGCACTTTGTGCGTTGTAATTATGTACACACGATCGGAATTTCTGACAACGGATTTTGTTGTCGCAAAAAGATCCAGACCTCAAATTTTGTGTGACGGAAATTCCAATGGAAAATGTCCGATGGAGCCTACACACGGTCGGAATTTCCGACAAAAAGCTCCCATCGAACATTTTTCGTTGGAAAATCCAACCGTGTGTACGGGGCATTAGATGTGATGGCTGCATTCGTTTCCTGTCTTTCTTCTATTTTCATTTGGTGATCTGGCCAGTTGTTTTTTTTATTTCTTCAAAAGAAAAGCTCTCTTGCAGTTACATGGATGAGACAAACCATTTAGCACTGGCAGGGATGCCCAAAATGATTGGCTCTTATATATTTATGTGAAACCTTTATCCCAAAAGAAAAAAACTGTGTGGGGGGGGGGGGGTGGGGGGATTTACTAAAAAGTGAGAGTGCAAAATCTGGTGCAGCTCTGCATAGAAACCAACCAGCTTTTAGGTTGTAGGCCGGGTTCACGCCAGGGGCGGATTCGGGGGGGGGGGAACGGGGCAATTGCCCCCTCTGAGAATTTTGTGATTTGCAGGCCAGTCAGTGAATGAGTGAGCGGGCGGGAAGGCGAGTGTGCGGGTTAACGAGTGGGCAGGCCAGTCAGCGGGGGTCAGCAGGTGAGAGAGAGCCTGAGCGGGCAGGTCACGGATGAGTGAGAGGGGGGTCACCAGGTGAGTGTGCGGGCATGCAGGGTAGATATCGAGTGAGGGGGTGGGCCGGTCCACAGGTGAATGGAGAGACTGGCCAGTCAGTGAGCCGGCAGGCGGGAGCAGAGAGGTGACATCATCTCTCACCGCCCGCCCTGCATCACTGCAGTTCCTCCCTCACTGTATAGCCGCGGGCAGCAGAGGCGGGAGCAGAGAGGTGACATCATCTCTCACCGCCCGCCCTGCATCACTGCAGTTCCTCCCTCACTGTATAGCCGCGGGCAGCAGAGAGATGACATCATCTCTCTGCTGCCTGCCTTCACTCTGACAATCTGCACCTTAGCAGGCCAACGACAATAAGCAACATGTGGCAGGTGATGTAACCATCAGCAAAATGTGGCAGGTGATGTGACAATCAGCAACATGTGGCAGGTGACGTGGCAAGTGTAATCCGCAATGTGTGGCAGGTGACGTGTCAAGTGACAATCAGCAACATGTGGCAGGTGACGTGGCAAGTGTAATCCGCAATGTGTGGCAGGTGACGTGGCAAGTGTCAATAGGCAACATGTGGCAGGTGACGTGGCAAGTGTAATCCGCAATGTGTGGCAGGTGACGTGGCAAGTGTCAATAGGCAACATGTGGCAGGTGACGTGGCAAGTGACAATCAGCATCTGGTGGCAGGCAAGTGACAATCCGCAGCTTGTGGCAGGGACGTGGCAAGTGACAAGCTGCATCTAAAGGCAGGTTGACTTGGAAAGAGACACACTCAGGGCTCTGATTATACATTATGGTGTGTTGAACCATTTCATTTTATATTACAATGTAATAATAGAAATAATGTGCTTCAATCATCCTGACACCATAACAACCATGGTGCAGTGATGATGAAAGCACCACTATCAGCCATTGCCCCGATAAATTGCCTGCAAAAAAACGTATTTTTTGTCAGTGCCCCTCCCGAGACTAGACTCTGGATCCGCCCCCGGTTCACACTCCGACATTGGGAGCTCATGTCGCATGAAGTGTGAAAATCAATGTTTCCCTATGAGAGCCGTCTTAACTGGTCTGACACAAGTCGGTCCGACTTTGAAAATGCTCCCTGCACTACTTTGATCTGACTTTGATCCTACTTCAGCCTATTGAATATTTCTGAAGTCGGATTAAAGTCAGATCGCAGTCTTAACTGATCCAACTTTGACATGCGACTTGTGCTCTGATAAACTTGAAGGGAACCCCTACGCCAATTTTTTTTTTTTTTAAACAGCATGGGTTCCCCCTCCAAGAAAATACCAGGCCCTTCAGTCTGGTATGGATTTAAAGGGGAAGACCCACGCCCAAAAAACGGTGTGGGGTCCCCCCAAAATCCTTACCAGACCTTACTCCAAGCACGCAGCCCGGCAGGTCAGGAAAAGGAGAGGACGAGCAAGCACCTTGCCCCCCCCCACCCCAAAGCACCTTGTCCCCATGTTAATGAGAACAAGGGCCTCTTCCCGACAACCCTGGCCATTGGTTGTCCGGTCTGCGGGCAGGGGGCTTATCAGAATCTGTAAGTCCCCTTTAACAAGGGGGCTCCCATATCCCGGCCCCCACCCTATGTGAATAAGGACAGGGTACAATGTACCCCTACCCATTCACCTAAAAAAAGTGTCACAAATAAAACACAGTACACAGGTTTTTAAAGTTATTAAGGCAGCTCCAATTTCTTCTGCGTCCCTTCTGCCTCCTCCTCTGACGTCTTCTGCCTCTGCCGGTTCTTCTCTCTCCGGGTCTCCTCCGTTTATGTCTTCTAGCCCTCTCTGGTTCTTCTTCCTCTGTCCGCTGTCTTCTGCCTCTGCCGGGTCTTGTCCGCTGTCTTCTGCCTCTGCCCGGTCTTGTCCGCTGTCTTCTCGCTCTTTTGCTGGATCTTCTCCGCTGTCTTCTCACTTTGTTCTTCTTCCGATGTTGACTTGACGCTCTCACCCAGCATTAGAGTGGGAGAGAGCATTGAGTCAACATCGGAAGAAGAACAGAGGAAGAAGACAGCGGAGAAGACCCAGCAGAGGCAGAAGACAGTGGACAGAGGGAGAAGAACCAGAGAGGGCTAGAAGACATCAACAGAAAGTGGAGTAGACCCGGAGAGGGGAGACAGAAGATGTCAGCGGAGGAGGCAGAAGAGCCGGAGAAGGGAGAAGACATCAACAGAGAGGGTTTATTATATATAGGACCCTCTCACAGGAGTATCCTTACCAGTGTTCAGCTAGTCAGCGTTGGTGCAACAAGCTCCCCACCCTCCCTCCCTAGTCGCTAAGCATGTTATGTGGTCTGTCACCCTTCATATTTGTAGGGGGGGCTTTGGTTATAAATATTCTGTATGCTCGAGTCCTTTAAGACTGAGCTGTTTTAAGTTTATTGTTTGAAATGTGAGAATTTTATGAATTAATAAAATTATCAGGATGTTGTTATTATTTATTGATTTGAATACACCAATAAACGTGCCGCGGCCGATTTTTTGCCAACAAGTGGTTTTGTGTTATTATTTAAAAAGGTACTTGACTTTGTGGTATTTGGGGAGGGTAGGTGCGGCCTGCATTCCCATGACATTGCAATCCAATGTTTCAGATTGGATGCCAATATGAAATTGGATGCCAATCTCCTTAGGGAGTGTGCAGGTGGAACTGTCTTTAAACCTCAGATATCTACGATCTGGTGTTTTACTTGCTATTGACATGTGTAGTGTCATCATGCCAAGATCAATAGAGGTCTCTAAGGCCCTTAGAAATAAAGTTGTGGATGCCTATGTTTCTGGCATTGGATTTAAAAAAGTTGCCAAATGATATTAAAGAAGAAGTTTGGGGTGTGTAAAAAAAAGAAGTCCAAGAACATTCCACAAATCTCTCAATTCTCAGCTCTGAGCAGAGAGCGCGGGGGGGGGGGGCTGAGTGCATAAAGGTGAGGTGCCCGGTGTTTGGATTTCATGGGATGGACCTTGGGCAAGCCCTGGGGAATGTTGGTGGTCAGGCTCGGGGGGGGGGGGCAGGCCTAAAGCTGTGTAAGGGGCCCAAAAATGTCTGATGGCTGCCCTGAGTGTATATGACAGGGGGTCGTAAGCGTGCTCTCCTTCTGCCATGCGTGCGCACTATTTTAGTCTATAGGTGCGAGGTTCGGCCTCGGGATGCTGCCTGGCCAAGGGGAGTGTAGAGGTGGGCAGGGAGTCATGTGACGCCAAGACTCTGCCCACCAAGCGTGGGCAAATAGACCTGCCTACCAATTCTGCAGTTTTGCGGGGCTTCTACAGATGAAGGGGGTGACATTGCTAAGGTAGAGATACATGCAGGAGGCTCCTATATATGCAAACGGGAAGACACAGACCCGAAGGTCAAAAAGATGCTGCTCACCCCTAAAGGATAGCGAAAAAAGGAACAATCCCCCACGTTGGGGTTTTTTGGCAGCGTACAATTGAAGGAGTCAGGATTGGCATGTAATCAAGTTTGAAATTTATTTATAAAAAATGATTAATAACATTGGGTTAGAACATGAGCTCCAGTGGGAATAGATGGTACATATATGTTTGTATGGATAAAAGAACATGAATGTACATTTAGGCAGATTAATATTCACATAACAACAGTATATACATAATCTGTCGTATAGGTGAAAAATAGTCCCTGACGCGTTTCAACCCAATACAAGGGTCTTCCTCAGAGGGAAAGAGGAGTCTGCTAGACAAAGAAAGAATATCAATGTTAGTGGTAACAATATAGGTTACAGGGTGAAGAGGCTCCGAAATAGGGAGCAAGAGGTCAAAACACAGTGAAGTTTATATTTACCACAGAGGTGTATATCCTGGGAATAAAAATTGTGTAGTAAACCCACATGGAGAGTTTTGGTAAGAAGGACACCATCCACTAGTAAGGATGAATAAAAATTGTGTAGTAAACCCACATGGAGAGTTTTGGTTAGAAGGACACCATCTGGTGTCCTTCTTACCAAAACTCTCCATGTGGGTTTACTACACAATTTTTATTCCCAGGATATACACCTCTGTGGTAAATATAAACTTCACGGTGTTTTGACCTCTTGCTCCCTATTTCGGAGCCTCTTCACCCTGTAACCTATATTGTTACCACTAACATTGATATTCTTTCTTTGTCTAGCAGACTCCTCTTTCCCTCTGAGGAAGACCCTTGTATTGGGTTGAAACGCGTCAGGGACTATTTTTCACCTATACGACAGATTATGTATATACTGTTGTTATCTGAATATTAATCTGCCTAAATGTATATTCATGTTCTTTTATCCTATATATGCATAGATTTATACTGCCATTAGTTGATGCAGGGTGAGGCGTGGGTTTACATCCACTTTAAAGTTTTACTAAGTACCATACATATTGTCTTTTATTGACCATAGCTTTGCTCTAATAGGATTAGTACCCTAAACATTTAGCCACCTTTAGGTTTAATAAGCTAGATTTAAACAACTGCAAGGGCATCAAAGTATGTATAAATTCACAATAATTGAAAATTAAATAGCATGAAACAAGACAAATTTTAAGTCATTTGTGAACTAGACAATTTTCTTGATAGCATCTGGTTTTTGAGGTACAAAAAAAATAAAAAAATCCATTGTCCGTCTGACTAAAATAACGCCTCAGGTTTTCTCCACACGCTAAATTATTTTCAACTTTTCATCCTGTGTAATTTCTCCCCTACATTATACCGGTTTATCATAAAAGAAATCACTTAATGTACATGAAAAGATTTTTAGCAAAATGTGTTTAGTAAGCTGCAGTAGCAATCATTTTGTTTCAATGCACACAATGCATCCAAGAGACTAACGGAATATTTTTTCAGATAATTATTTTAATTTTTCTTTTGCTGTTTCTGTTAAATTAAGGAAAATTTAATAACCAAGGATGAATATATCCTTGAAAAGGAGGCACTCCACTCCACAAGACACTTCTGGTGCAAGACAGACAGTAGTAGGTATTATTATGACCAATGTTTCGGTAGGATGGAGGACACCTTAAGAAGGTGAACAAGTGGTTCTAAAGGCAGAAGTTTTTTTTTGACCTTAATGCATTCTGTGCTGCAGGATACCCCCCCCCCCTTTTTTCTTACCTGAGCCCAATCCGATCCAGTGATGTGCATGAGAGCAGCAGCTCCCGCTGCTGTCTCCCTCCTCTTTGGACAGATTGATAGCAGAGGGAGCCATTGACTCCCTCCCGCTACTGTCAATCAAATGCTGTGGAGTGGGGTCGGGCTGAGTCATGCTGTCTGTGTCACACGGGTGCCCCCATGGAAAGCGGCTTTCTGTGGGGGCACCCGCCGAAGAGGAGGGGCCTGGAGCACCAGGGGGACCCCAGAAGAAGAAGAGGATCTTCTGTGCAAAACCATTTCACAGAGCAGGTAAGTATAACATGTTTGTTATTTTTATTTATTTTTTTACCAAAAAACAACCTTTAGAATAACCTTAACCTCCCTGGCGGTAATCCCGAGTCTGGCTCGGGGTGGAACTTCAGGACCATAAGCGGTAACCCTGAGCCAGACTCTGGCTTGCATTGCAGCATACAGGGGAAGTTACTTACCTTGTCCCCTGGATCCTGCGATGTCTCCCCACTGTGTGTGCGAGCTCCTCTGCTCGATTCACACAGTGCCGAGTGCCGCTGATCTCCGTTCCCTGCGACGTTACGATGCACGGGAGCGGAGATCGGCGCCAATTTTAAAAAAGTTAAAACACACAATACACATACAGTACTGTAATCTTACAGATTACAGTACTGTATAAAAAAATTACACATCCCCTTTGTCCCTAGTGGTCTGTCCAGTGCCCTGCATGTCATTTTATATAATAAATAAAACATTTTCTGCCTGGAAACTGGAGATTGTCCATAGCAACCAAAAAGTGTCCCTTTATGTTAAAAGTGGTATTAGACCAGCTAGAAAACAGCGATAATAAATTAGAATCACAATTCATCATCAAACACTAAATCTAATGACAGCGACAATTCTGCAACTGAGCAAATTTCTGTGTTTTTGATTTGATTACATTATATTATAAATTTTTATAGTTATTTATTATATTATAATTTATGATTTTGTGTTTCAAACTTTATCATACCCGGGATGTCTACTAGACTCTTGGTTGGACAGATTTAAGTGAGTTATTCATAAGAATTGCAGGCCTACAATATAAAACGCCATGCAAAATAATTGTACCGCTTTTGGTACAAAATTCCAGACATAATCATACCGCCAGGGAGGTTAAGCAGCTAGTGAGCAATATGAATACCCAGATATACAAGTACTTCCCCTAACACACCCATATACGTGAAATAATGTCATTCCAAAATACAAAATGGTGTCAGACAGAGTTCCTGTCCTGTTCCTATCTGTTTAGTGTAGTGTTCCAATGCCCATACACATATTCCTGTATCATTTAATATTTACAGTGTTCTAAATGTAAAACATAAATTTAGCATTTGGAGTGAGGGTTTTTTTGGTTATTGAAGATTGTGTGCAGATACCACAACACACACCTATATCTAGAGTAATATATATATATATATATATATATATATATATATATATATATGTGTGTAGCCATGCCCCTGTAGGGGTTGCTTAATGTAGTGATTCACCTGTCACCCTGCCCAACACGGCATCCATCTCTCAGACATTTAGAGACATAGAACAGTCCAAAAGCTTTGTTTTTTTTGTTTTCATTGAGGGGATTGAACTTGGAAATGGGAAATTTATGGGATGCCCCAGAAATATTCAGTACAACTTGCTTGGGACTTCTATATACACTCCAGTATATACACTCCAGTCTTCTCTCCAGCACAAACATAGGCTCAAGACCTCTTATCCTTCACTCCTCCAGCACTTCACTTACTGCATACCGTTACCGTTACACTGTTACTCCTCCAGACTAGCTAGCACCGCATGGTAGGCCTGACACTAATTCAGCCAGGCCTCAATGAACTGCCTTTTGCGGGCAGGGACCTCGGGGCCCTGTGGTGTAGAAATAGTTCAGGTGCTAACTGTCCTCTGCTTAGCTACCAATCCCAGATAGCTCTCTTCAGGCCCTACCAGCCAGCCGGGCTGCAATGAACTCCCTCCACTGCCCTTCCCACAGTCCTCTCTTCTGGTTCTGCACCAAACTCTCAGTTCTCTCAGGCATGCCTCCCCAGTCCTCCCAACTGTGCTTTACTCCAGTCTGTGACCAGGCTGTGACCAGTTGTCCTCCCTGGAGTCTCTTAGTAGTGTTATCTCCCACTGTCCCCTCCCTGTTCTCTCATGTGCCTCTCCTTTCAGGATATCTTCTCTCCTCTCTCCTCCTTCGGCCCTGGCCCAAGGTCACCCCCAGACTGGGGAGCTCCCCGTGGGCCCCGACAGCCTCCACACTCTCACTCCAGCTCACTCCAGCTCTTCCACCCGAAAACCCCTCCCCAGCTGAGATGACCCTGGGTATTTCAAGGAGGTCTGCCCCCTGCCAATTCAAGTTGGGGATTAGTCAAGGCTCCTCAAAATACCCCAGACAGCTACACCTCTCCTCTCCTCTCCTTCTCTCTTTCTAGCATCTTCTAGAAAGAAGAAGAAGGTGACAGCGATGCTACATGTGAGTCACCCAGTCCTGCCCTGAGCCACTCCCAGCCCATAATGAAAACAAACAGGCCTAAACTTTCTGCTAGAAAAATCCTCACTCTAGCACCTACCTACCTAGAGGGTGCTACATATATATTATACTGCATCTAATAACTGGTAACAAAAATGTATTAATTTAATATTAATTACAAATAAAAATGAATTAATCACAAATGTATTTGTAGCAGCAAATTTTGCATTAAAAAATGTTTTCTACAGGACTTGTTTCAATGACGGCTTTAAAGTAGAATGCTAAAAATGAATTTGAATTGCACATCTTTGAACTGAGTCCAATTCATGTCTTTTGTATAGACAAGAGAGTATTGCTTGAACAAAAAGAATAAAATAAAAACTTCATGTCAAGACAGAGTGAGATTTCACCCTAACCACTGTCAATAAATTAAGACGCTTGATGAAACTCAATCATTTAAAAAATAATTAGGTAATTGACTGAGAAGATAAAAATGACAATTTTCTATAGTGTCACACATCATGTTAAACAGTGAATTATTAACGTATTGTCTCATTTTATGTTAACAGGTTCCTCTGAAACCTGACAATTTCCCTTAATTTGTGAACTGAGCTTCAGAGATTAGGTTGAAAATGTGTTGTAAACACACAATGCATGTTGTTATTTGAACATTTGATGTGATAACTTAAGAAAAAAAAAAAAAGTGCAAATTATTCACTAAAATCGGTAATTGAAAAATAGCTTTATGGATTTCAGCTTTGCCCTTTTATTTCAGACCTATCCTTAACATAGGGCCATCGTTTTGCCACTCTTATGCCGTGTACACACGATCAGAATTCTCGTCGGAAAAAGCTCTGATGGTTTTCCTGGCGGAATTCCGCCGGAACTCCGCTCAAACTGTCTTGACTACACACGGCCACACCAAATTCCGACCGTCAAGAACGCAATGACGTACAACACTACAAGCCAAGTTCAATGCTTCCGAGCATGCGTCGAATTGTTTCCGAGCATGTGTAGGAATTTTGCGCGTCAGAATTGCTACAGACGATCGAAATTTCCGATAGAACCCTTTTTCGTCGGAAAAATTGAGAACATGCTCTAAATTTTTTGCTGTCGGAAATTCGGCCAGCGAAATTCCAATGGAGCCTATGCACGGTCGCATTTTCTGATGAAAAGCTCTCATTTGTCTTTTTCTGGCCAGAATTCCGATTGTGTGTACGTGGCAAAAGGCTGGGTTCACACTAGAGCATGGAGTGGCTCACAGCAGGGGTCCGTTGTGTCTCCATTAACCGGTTCAGGTCCGATTTCAGCCCGAATTTTGGGCTGGATTCGGACCTGAAATGTACCAAAAGACGCACAGGACTCCTGTGCAATTCGCACCTTAGCCGCTCCGGAGATGTGTGAACCGTCTCCATAGAGAGCCGATCACAATCTCCTGCTATGCAAATTGGATGTGATGTGGGAAAATCACATCCAATTCGCAATAGTGTGAACCCAGCCTGAATGTTGTTCGTTATATGCTAATAGTCAAACTAAAATGGTTTCAGTGCTCATTGTACATTATTATATCTGTATGGTCCCAGTGTGATATCAGACTTCGCCAGCAGGTGGAAATCTAAAATCCAGGCTAATTTCAGTGGTGTTCCAAGGCTGTAGCAGCGTTATGTTGAAAATGTTAAGTGCTCACCAAAAGTCTAATTATGAGGTTACCATCCCACATTTATCATCAACCCATGAACAGAAGGGTGATCTAATGTAAAGTTCCTTTGAATGAAGGCCCACATGGAGAGAAAGAAATGCCGCATAATCCACATACAGAGGTATATAATTGCATAAAATAGTACAGTATATATATGTAAATATTCATAAACCAGCGTGAATTAAATGCTGGTATGGACGGGGAACCGAAGGGGCAATAAATATTATCATTCAAATTTGTAAAAGGATAAATTAACAAAAAGTGTATGGAGTGCACTGGGGATAAAACATGTGGGATAATGTATAAAACATGTGGGATAATGTATAAAACATGTGGGATTATTATTTTTATTGCAGATACAGTTAAGCATCAACCCCTGAAGAGCGAGCATGGTCTCACAAAACGCGTTGGGTACCACTGATGCTTGTATATAATTTTGATGTTTGTACACTGCTGCCATATGCGATTATATACCTCTGTATGTGGATTGTTTCCCTTTATATTGTATGTATACCATACCGTATGCTTACTAATCCCATTGTGCTTTACACACACGACAACTTGCAATAAATCCAGTTTGCATATACTTGTGGTATTTTATTGGCTAACCATACTCACCTCATTTAAAGTCCCAGGGCAACTCCTTTTGTATCTTTGTATTTCATTGGGGATGGAGGTGATGTTGGGGTGACACCAGACCTTTCAAAATGTTCTTAAAGAGGTGTGTCCCTTAAAAAAAAAAAATTAAAAGTCAGCAGCTACAAATACTGCTGCTGCTGCTGACTTTTAATAATCGGACACTTACCTGTTCCATGGTCCAGCGATGCGGGGAGTCGAAGCTCCGCTAGCCCCCCGATCCATGCATTGCAACTGTGGGCACCCGGCTGTAGCTTCACAGCCGGGCACCCACTGCACATGCGCGCGCAGCGCCGCACGCCGTGATTGGCCGCACAGTCATCTGGGACACGTGACAGGTCCCAGATGACTGGGGAGCCCTTCCTGCGCTGAGGGGAAGTGATGTCACCAGCCTAGGCTATGCAGAAGGCAGACTACGAGGGACCCCCTAGCAACAGGCATTTAGAGGTATGTAAAAAAAATGTTTTTCAAATTTTTTTTTTTTTTTTTAGGATTTTTAAGCCTTTTTGGTTTTTTAGGGGGGTAACACCACTTTAAGAAAGAAGTTTAGGTTCCCCAGGTTTTTTTTTTTAGCAGCAGAGATGGATTAAACAAATGCAAAAACTGTTGAAAAATATGTAAATGTTTTTATTCCAAAAATTTTAATTTACACCGACATTAGTTTTAAAATATGAGCTCTGGTGATATTGCAACCTCAATATGACATGAAAACACAATGATAACCCTGATAGAGGCAGGTATTAAGTTGTAGAAGGAATTTTCTCAATGTTGATCCTGCCAAAAAGCACGCCAACGCGTTTTTATTATAAAAATGGCAATCTTCATCAGGAGAAATAGGTTATCTAAGTTTGAAAACACATCATTTTAATGTTATAACAATTACATTATATGTGGAAATTTCCATGGCTCTTTCACTTTCCCATAGGGTATATTTACCTTTGGTCAATGGGGAACGAGGTTAAACCAGAGCAATTCAAACAAAAATCCAGGACTTCTCCCCAAGATTGATGATTACTGGTGGGCAGTGGCGGCTGGTGCTCAATATTCAGGGGGGCGGCAAACTAACCCCCCCCCCACCCCCCCCATTTGTATGTGCAAATGTTGCAGGTCTGCCATAACTGTAAAATGTGTATGTTGGAAAAAGATTCTCAACCAGGGCTGGACTAGGACAAAAATTTGGCCCTGGACTTCATCCAGACCGGCCCACTTTAATTTTGCAAACAAGCACAAAAAAACAGTATATAAACTGTACGCATTTGTGCAAAAAAACATAAGTAGCATAACATTAGGAGTCCTCACTAACCACTTTTATTATTTCACTTATTCTCCTCTGTATTTTTCTCATCCTTCTCACATCACTGCGTGAAGTTGAGGGCGAGACTCTCAGCCATTACTTTGACAGGCTGTCACTGAAACCGGCCCACTGAGCCAACGGCCCACCAGGAAACTCCCTGTAGTCCAGATGGCCAGTACATGCCTGCACTCAACTCAACTCAATCTGCAGCGCTGTCATTTTCTGTAAAATTCAATTCGATATGGCAACCTGGAGGCCTTTAAGCCCGGTTAATATACAATTCCCCAGAAGTGACATTTCCTGGGTGTGTGATTGGCTCACTGATTTCCCCAAAAGTCTGCACTAAGATAAAAGTCAGATTTTAGGCATCCTTTGCAAGAAAATTTCAATTTTTGTTGAGATAAACAAATCCTCCTAAAGCATTCATTTCTTCTAAAGGGATGCAGACACTGCAACTTTCATCATTAGAACCCCGCAAGTGCATTAGCTAATTGATAATGAAAAAGTCACTCCCATTCAGATTCACTTTGCACAAAGACCTTTTTCTTCAGGTAGGAATCTGCAACAAACTTTGTTAAAATCCCTGCAATGTATATAGATCTCCCAGAGGGGAATGTTTTTTTCTGAACAAAAGTGGAGTTACTCTTCAAGCCGCCTGTGGATGGGGCCAAGTCAGCAGGTGATCATACTGTCCAGACAGACTTGGTCTATGGAGGTATGTCAATGCATAAAGCAGCATTTGAACAGAACACACACGCTAGTGATGTCACAGCTCTGGAGGAGCCACAATGAACAGTTGGGAGACACAGAGATACAGACATCTAAAGTATTCTTAGCCGTGCAAGAGAGCTTAGGGTCCATGGAGGCTCGTTCACCAGTTTTTATTTTTATTTCGGGCGTATTAACTCTTTGCACTTCAACTTTCATCTTTCGGTATGTCCAAGGAAGAAATCTAGCAATTTAAAAGCTGACATTTGAAAATGTTCTTATTGGAAATACATTTTCCTTTTCTGCTTGTGTATTTATTCCTGGCTAACACCATGTACTACTTTTCAATACTTGTATTTTTTATATTGCAGCTTACCAATTCTTAGATGTGATGGTTGAATTCGTTTTCTTTTATAGGCTTTTTTCCCTTATTTTCACTGGGTGATCTGGCTAGTAAGTCTATTGTTTTTCATGTTTTTTTTTTTAACAGAACAAGCTGTCTTACAGATGTGTCAGTTAGAAGGTTGAGACCAACTATTTACAACTGACAGGGGTGCTTAAAAATATTCAGCTTGTATTTATTTATATAAAAACTTTATACCAAAATGGAAAAAAAATGGTTTATAAAGTGTAATGCCTTGTACACACGGTCGGACTCTCCGATGGAAAATGTGCGATCGGAGGTTGTTGTCGGAAATTCCGACCGTGTGTAGGCTCCATCTGACTTTTTCCATCGGAATTTCCGACACACAAAGTTTGAGAGCTGGATCTAAAATTTTCCGACAACAAAATCCGATTGCGTAAATTGCCGATCGTGCGTAGACAATTCCGACGGACAAAGTGCCACGCATGCTCAGAATAAATTAAGAGATGAAAGCTATTGGCTACAGGCCCGTTTATAGTCCAGACGTACGTGTTGTATGTCAGCGTGTTCTTGACGATCGGAATTTCCGACAACTTTGTGCGACCGTGTGTATGCAAGACAAGTTTGAGCCAAGATCCGTCGGAAAAAATCTGATGGATTTTGTTGTCGGAATGTCCGATCGTGTGTACAGGGCATTAGATGTAGTTCAGCTTCACTTTGTTAGTGCATCTAAATCTGCTAGTACATCTAACACTCCCCTCCTCCCAGATGCAGGTGTCCAAAGGTGCCCCTGTGCTCTTTCATCCAGAGTGGGGGCACTCAAATACAGGAGGTGTGTTCCTGGCTGGATCACCAGGAGAAAACAGGTCTACAAGCACAAAAAACAAACAAACAGGAGGGCGCAAACACCTAGTGCATTATGCATAGCTCTGAGAAGGGGGGGGGGGGGTGCCCCCGAAACTCGTTAGTTCGCCAGCTCAGCGGGGGTTGCATGTTAACACATGGTTCCCACATGCTGTGTCACCTTTTATGCTATTTTATCTTCTACTTTTGTAAGTATCCATTTGACATTCATTTTATGTTTTGCGATGTGATGTGCATTGCAAAACATTCAGTGGAGCCCAGAGGAGACCTGCAGGGTTTTTCAGAACCAGTCATCGAAAAATCATCCCCCATGTGATAAAAAAAAAAAATTAAGTAAACAAAAAAGTTTTTTTTTCGTTTTGCATTAAATAAAGTTACACCCAAGCACATAAAATCTACCGCCCCGAAAATAATTTTGAGGATGGCGCCTTCATGTGAAAACGTCAATTGCAATACACATGTTACAGATCGCCGCTCACGCTGGAGTGAGAGCAATAATTCTAGCACAAAACCTCCTCCGTAACACTAAACTGATAACCTATAGGGGGCTTTTGAAGTGTCACCTAAAAATAAAGGTACTGAAATTTGTCCCCATTTCATGGGTGCACACAAATTTAAGGTTTGACATGTTAGGCAGTGGCGTTGCTAGGGGGTGGCTTTTGGGGCTATAGCCCTGAATCTGGGGCCCATAGCCCTGAGTCTCTGCAGGGGTCCCCAAGGGAAGGGGAAGCTCTCTGGGAACTCTGATGCAAGGGGGAGGCTCTCTGGGGACCCTGATTTAAGGGGGAGGCTCTCTGGGGACCTTGATTTAAGGGGGAGGCTCTCTGGGGGCCCTAATGTAAGGGGGGGCTCTCTGGGAACACTGATGTAAGGAGGAGGCTCTCTGGGGACCCTGATGTAAGTGGGGGGGGGCTCTCTGGGGACCCTGATGTAAGTGGGGGGCTCTCTGGGGACCCTGATGTAAGTGGGGGCTCTCTGGGGACCCTGATGTAAGTTGGGGGGGCTCTCTGGGGATATATACACACACATGTATATTACTGTATATACATATGTATGCCCACCCAAGCATATGACTTTCTTTACTACGCTGCTATGGGCTCTAGCCCCAGATCTTTTGTAGACCTAGCAACGCCCCTGATGTTGGATTTCTATTTACTTGGTGCAACCTCATCTTTTATATTTTACCAAAAATGTGCGTAGATTATTGCGTTCGGTTTTTTTTACTGAAATTTTGCATTTTCTTAGACCTTTGCGGTAATATCGTGTGACACAAAAAATTGAAACTACCACTATTATATTCTCTAGGGTGTCTGCTTTCAGAAAATATATAATGTGTGCGGGGGTTTGTAATCTTCAGGCCTAAAATGATTTTGCAATAAGCGTACAAACGGCTCCGGCAGCGAAAAGGTTAATACCACTTTCAGTCCTGTAAACTTCCCCCTATGCAATACCACAGTTCCCCAGAGAGGTCAGCATAATTCAGCTGGGGCTGGTGTGTGGCACTACTGTCAATCATCAATGCTACTTCTTTAAAGCGGTTCGACACACATTTCATTTAGTAAATCTCTTTGCCTTCCAAATCAGGCAAAGAGTACTAAATGAAATGTGTTTTTTTTTTTACTTACCTTGTAATCAATGACTTCCTGTCTTCTGTCTCTTCGGGGGTGGGCGGGGTCTGTGCGGGGATCCTCGTCACGCCGCACTGTCTCCTGGGATCTGGTGTCATTGATCCCAGGAGTCAGTGCGGGCATCTTCCGAAATCTCGCGAGATTTCGGACACATTTTCCGAAATCTCGCGAGATGTCGGCAGATGTGCCGACATCTCGCGAGATTTCGGAGAACGTGAGCTGCACTTTGCCGTAACTGTGCACGCGCGAGCTCGGCGCAGTAACGGCGGTGCATGCTGGGCCATCTAAAGTGCCTGTGGGGTTTCACATGCCCACAGGCAAGATGGCCCCCAGCAGACAAGAAGAATATCAAGAATGTTATCGGAGGAAAACCGGCTGCGATCAAGATGGAAGATGGAACAGGTAAGTCCCCCAATTTAGCTATATGGCCTTGGCATATAGCCCAAAAAAAAAAAAGCAGTGCAGAACCGCTTTAAAGTGTTACTAAACCCACAACAGTAAAATCAGTGTGGATATGCAGTAAAGCGTGCTTGTTATACTCACTGTGGAACCTAAGGGGTTAATCCTCTGCATTGTGTAAAAGGGCTGTTTGAGCCTGTCTTCTCTGATCCTCCCCTTCTCCCATTGTCCCCAATCCATCTCCTGATAAGACAGAGCTTTTAGAGTCACTCTGCACATGCTCAGTTTGGTGTGTATTGCTAGAGAGTTTTATTTTTTTTTCTTGGGAGGGTGCATGTGATCAGCACAGGGCCAATCAGCACTGTCCAGACAGAGGGTCAGTGGTCATGCAGCCTCATAGGACAGTCAGAGCAGAATGAAAACTCCTCTTACAAGCTTTAACCAAATACTGATAGAAGTCACACGCCTGCTATACACTGCTGATGGGAAAAGGTATTTAGCAGTTTATATTTACTAAAAGAATTGCATTTCCATGTTCTGTGTACTGCGGAAGATCAGATATAGTGAATGCAGGGTCCTGGGTTTAGTAACACTTTAACTATAGATATCTATAATGAAGTGTTTAGATCATTGGTCTCAAAGCAGTAACATAGACTTTTAATAACATTTATGTATTATTAGCAGACGGTTTGGTTTACCATCACTGTGCTATAATAAAAGTGTCTTGCATCACTGGTGATGTGATGTATAAGGACAGATGCTCCTGACAGCAGTAAAACGAACAGATCTGCACTGATTGACTGGAGGAAGACTTTACGGCTGACCTCAAACTAACTTCTCCTGCCTTTGCTTAGGCCAGAAATTCACTGCGATCGTTCCCAGCCAGCATTTCACAACTGGGAACAATGCTTGTATTTTGCTCAGTATATGCAATACTTTTTTGGCTTGTTTAAGGTAGGGCAACATGCAATGACTGTGTGCAAAGTTCAACAACCCATTGCAGCCAGTCAAATTACAGTTTACTGTAATCAAATGATTAGATGAATCCTGACCTAGCTAAAGCAGAATTATACAATATGCACTAACATGGGGCATGTTAGTACATACAGCTTCCAAAAGCAAATCTTGCCTAAATACAAGGGCTACGTGTATTCTTACCTGAATCTTGAAGTCATTTGTGCATCTCTTTCAGATCTGTGCAGTAATCCAGTTTTAAATAGACATGTGCACAATAGAAAAATGTGTTTAGTTTCGTTTCGTTTCTGCTCGTTTCCGTTGATTCGGAACTATTCGTAAATTCGTAAGTCGTCGGTGTTCGTATTCGGACTCATTCGTATTTTCGTAAGAGGTATTTTTTCGTTGATTCGTTTTTCCATTCGAAGCACGTTAAGCAGCGCCATTGTAAGAGACACGGAGAATTACGAATCGCAAAAAAAAAAAGTTACGAATATACAAATTTTTTCGTTCAATCCATTCGAAGCACGTTAAGCAGCGCCATTGTAAGAGACACGGAAAATTACGAATCGCAAAAAAAAAAAAAAAAGTTACGAATATACGAATTTTTTCGTTCAATCCATTCGAAGCACGTTAAGCAGCGCCATTGTAAGAGACACGGTAACTTACGAATCGTAAAAAAAAAAAAAAAGTTACGAATATACAAATTTTTTCGTTCAATCCATTCGAAGCACATTAAGCAGCGCCATTGTAAGAGACACGGAAAACTACGAATCAAAAAAAAAAAAACAAAAGTTACGAATGTACGAATTTTTTCGTTCAATCCATTCGAAGCACGTTAAGCAGCGCCATTGTAAGGGACACGGAAAATGACCAATTCAACAAAAAAAAGTTACGAATGTACAAATTTTTTCGTTCATTTTGATTTTCGTTGTTCCTGTTTTCGTTTTTCGGATTTTCTTCTTTCGTAGTTTCGTTGTTTCTAATTTGGTTATTTGACTTTGATTTGATTTTCGTTGTTTTTCATATTCGTCCGATTCGATAATTCGTTATTCCTTAAAATTTTTAGCGAATCATTCGTTCATTCGTACGATAACGAATGAACGAATATAACGAATTTGAACGAAAAACGAATTAAAACGAAACGAATTGCACATGTCTAGTTTTAAACAACTTTTACACTTTACCTCTACGCAGGCGCTTCCTGTACTGAAGACCGGTCATTGCTGCTCTTCCTCCTTGTGCAGGGTGACTGGTCATGTCTCCGCCCCCTCCTGTGTTAGTGTACCTAAATCTTCTAGATCAAACACTCTCCTCCCCAAGACTGACAATATTGCTGTCCAAAGGTGCTCCTATATCTAGAGTGGAGGCACTCTAATACAGGAGGTGTGTTACTGACCAGAACATCATGTGAAAACAGAGGGGAAAAAGTCCAAAGAATAGAAAACTAATGCAGCGACCACATCTAAGGATTGGAAAGCTGCAATATATAACATTTTTGGTTTGAGGTTTAATAGCACTTTAAGTGACACGAATACGGGGAGGTTATATGTGAACAAGCAAGAGCATTTGTAGGACTGCGTCTTATTTTACTGAGATGAGGTTAACTGTATCCTGCACAGAAAGCACCACTGCATCCATCAATAATAACTAATGTGGCCTGACATATATTGATTCAGCCTAGCAGTTCCCATTTATTTATTATGTAGGTCATCGGATTGAGAGAAAACTCCCGCAGCTCTGTAGCTTAGCTGCAGGTAACTCCGCAAATCTTAAAGCTGGTTTTACTTCCAGCATCAAAACCTGCGTGCCATATTTACTTCCATTAAACTATCCCCTTGGATTACAGGCTTTTTCAACAACCCCCAGCTTGTTTAATGGATCCAAACAGTTATTTTTATGTAAGCAATAATGATCAATCAGAAAGGCATTTTATGGTTTTATTGACAGCTTGAATTAATGGGCTTTCAAGGCAAAACTAAGCAAGCCAGACGTTAGGATGGTGAAAGTGCAGAGTATGTGCTTCACAAATGCCTTGAGTACTGTGCATCCTATGCTGACGGGCGTTTCCGTACACGGCTCTACCTATAGATCCATTAGTCTCACTCCTCCAGTGCTAATTTGCAGAGAAACCCAGGAATGGGCATTTAGTTCAAGTCACTGCAGTGCATTTTTGTCCCTTGAGTAATTGGTGCTGTTAGCAAGTATATACTGTAAGCCTTTGTAGCGGTAGTGATTTTTTTTTATATGATCTGTTACGGTTAGAAACTTATTTTGGACGGAAACAGAAGAGTAGTGAGAATAGCGCTGGTAGGTTGAATACTGGCACTGTAATGCCCTGACACGCGATCTGACATTCGGACAACAAAATCCCATGTTTTTTTTCGGACGGATGTTGGCTCAAACTTGTCTTGCATACACACGGTCACACAAAGTTGGTCGGAAATTCCGAACGTCAAGAACGTGGTGACGTACAACACGTACGACGAGCCGAGAAAGAATTAAGTTCAATAGCCAGTGCTGCTTTTCTGCTTGATTCCGAGCATACTTGGCACTTTGTGCGTCGGAATTGTGTACACACGATCGGAATTTGCACAAACGGATTTTGTTTTTCGGAAAATTTGAGAACCAGATCTCAAATTTTGTGCGACGTAAATTCTGATGGAAACTGTCCGATGGAGCCTACACTCGGTCGGAATTTCTGACAACAAGCTCCGATTGCACATTTTCCATCAGAAAGTCCGACCGTGTGTACGTGGCATATTAGTTCATTGGACAACTTGCTATACCTACTAAAAATCTAAGACCATCCTGTCTAAGGCCCCTTTCACACCAACGGACTGTTCAGGTCCGCCTGTCAGTTTTGACGGCGGACCTGAACGGGCGCTCCATGCTAGTCTATGTCTAGTCTTGGAGCATGCTCTTTTGGGTTTTTTTTTTGCCTTCCTCTGGATCAACTGTGGGTATAGAATGGGGTATATTGGATTGTACGATATTTTTTATTTTTATTTATTATTTCATTTTTTTATGGTTGAACTGGATGGACTTGTGTCTTTTTTCAGCCTAGCTAACTATGTAACTATGTAACTATGTAACTATGTCAGTGGAGACAAGTCCGCTGACATCTGACCCGGTCCGATCCGGCAAAAGCAGACAGATGGCCCTACGTCCGGATCCGTTGCTGGCGGATCGGATCAGAGTGGGTGAGGTCTGATGAAAACGGATACGCTGTCCGTTTTCATCCGATCTCTCCATAGAGACCAGCGGCACTGGACAAGCTCCTCCCCGCTCAGTGAGCAGAGAGGGACCTGTCATCCGCCGGCTCAGCGGAAATCAACGGAGAGATCTCCCGCTGAGCCGGTGGACAGAGGCGGACTCCGTGCAAGCGGATCCGCCTCGTGTGAAAGGGGTCTTAACCTAAAGTGTATTTCCACTTTTGCAGCCACACTGAGATAACGCCTATGTTATATTTGTTCCTATTCATGCAGCATAGCAAAAAAAAAGAAAAAAAAAACATTCTCAAAATTTCAAAAATTGCTGCTTCAGCTGGCCATACACTATTTGTCTTTTTTCTTTCATTCAGCCACTGGGCTGAACAAAAAAACCGAACAGATTCATCCATTCACATAAATGTAGCGGGCGGAGGAATCCCCCTTCCAGGACATTGTATTTATTAATTTTAAAATCTTTTTTATTACATTTTCATGTAAAAAAAACATAACATAACATTCACAAACATGTGTATATCATAATAATCAGACATGTGTATATCCTAGAATATGCATACTATAAAAAAAATAAAAAAGCCACCAAAATATGCTAATTTTTAGATTCTAAAGTTACCCCTCTCTTTGTCCTCCCAACACCCCCCCCCCCCCCCCCCAAAAAAAATCCAATGACAACCCAAACCTCCTCCCTCTTACTAACCGTGAATTTACCAAATGAACCTAAAATGTAGAAGTGAATTGTTTATTAATTTATTTTAAGGGATGTATGTCGGGGTAGCTAAATATAGACACCATCCTTACTCCATCCTTATTGCAGTGACAATGTATTCGGACCGGGGCTCCCACTGCTCTCAGAATACACCAACCAGCGACTGCAGCTGCTAATCGAGAATATTTTTCCAAGTATTCCAGGGGCTACCACACCCTAATCAAAATTTGGTTGGTCCCCGCTGAATCGGAAACATTTCCAATCAGTGTATGGCTAGCTTTTCCTTTTTAAATGTGATACAAATAATGATGCAGCGCAACTAAAACTATGGGGTTGATTTACTAAAGGCAAATCCACTTTGCACTACAAATGCACTGCAAGTGCACTTGGAAGTGCAGTCGCTGTAGATTTGAGGGGAAGATCTGAAATGAGGGGAAACTCTGCTGATTTCTATCATCCAATCATGTGCAAACAAAAATGCTGTTTTTATTTTCCTTGCATGTCCCCCTCAGATCTACATTGACTTTACTTCCAAGTGCATTTGTAGTGCAAAGTGGATTTGCCTTTAATAAATAAACCCCAATGTCTCTTAAATAAATGAGTCCCAAATGATGAATTTGATGAATGGGGCAGCACAGTGGTGTAGTGGTTAGCACTTTCACCTAGCAGCAATAGGGTCGATGGTTCAAATCCCAACCACAACACCTTCTGCCTGGAGTTTGCATGTTCTCCCTGTGCCTGTGTGGGTTTCCTCCGGCCACACTCCAAAGACATGCTGGTAGGTTAATTAGATCCTGTCGATAAAAATTGACCATATATGTGTATGTTGTATGTGTTTGTAAGCATGTCAGGACCCCACAGGGCAAGGACCGCACTATACCACAGATGGACACCAGTGGCAAAAGCACCCTGAAGCGATTCAGTTCGCATAGGTAGCGCTATACAAGTCATTCATTCATGAAACAAAAAAAGTCTGTAAAAAATGTATGTGTGGCCAACCACCAGTGAATTCCAAATATCACAGCCTTCTCTTCAACGGATCACCCATGTGTCATATGCATAACACCAAGTGAACCATATGTGCTCACCTCCTGGGCTGGACCTTAATCAATAGTCAAGGTCAAACACACTTCTGCCCCTCAAGGGCTATACTCCAATTGGCTCCCAGTAACAGGCACCAACACGTGGACTGAAGCTTCTGTTTGACCTCCTCCTCTCCGTGTGACATGCACTCATGCAAAAGGAATAAAACCAATAGTGCTCTCCATATGTTTTTAAAACAATTTAATAAAATATAAAATTGGACACTCATAAACAAATGCACTCTCAGTGCCATGTTCTGCGCAAAGTATAAAAGTAAACTGTCTTTTTTGCCGTAGCGTCTCCACACCGTCCAGTGGTGGCATCAAATGTGCTGACTTGACTCCATTCCTATACACGTTACACCTCCCAAGACTTCCTCAGTAGCATACAGTCCATCCAGTCTGTTCCATATCGCTGCAATGCAGTCTTTTCAAAGCAATAGACGTTGCCCATAGAGCCCTCTGCTCATAGAGTCCTTTGTGTAAACCTCCAAAGAAACAGCTAAAAAGGAATGTATTTTGTAAATGTATTTTCAAATTTGACTGCAAAGGTGGAAATACACTTTAAGCCCAGGTTCACAGTATTGCGATGCGGGATCCATAGAGATCCCAGTGCTGGAACTGCCCTCTGCGAACCACTGCGGGTGTCAATACAAAGTTAATTACACCCCCAGATTGGTTCGCAGATCGCAGTGCGAACTGTGACTTCGGACAAGAATCGGATTGCATTGGGTGTTCACACCCATGCGATTCAATTCCAGTGCGGGGAAAAAAGGTTCCTGCGCCTTTTTCATATATAACTATATGGATGAATTTGCATTGCACAGACATCGCATGTGATCTACACAGCAATGCGGTGCAAATCACATGCAATGTCTGGGGTTGATTTACTAAAGGCAAATCCACTTTGCACTACAAGTGCACTGCAAGTGCAGTCGCTTTAGATCTGAGGGGAAGGTCTGAAATAAGGGGAAGCTCTAATGATTTTATCATCCAATCATGTACAAGCAAAAATGCTGTTTTTTTATTTTCCTTGCGTGTTCCCCTACAGCGACTGCACTTCCAAGTCCGCTTGCAGTGCAAAGTGGATTTGCCTATAGTAAATAAACCCCTGTGTTTGCAATAGTGTGCAGTTGCTGGAAGTGCAGTCGCTGTAGACCCGAGGGGGACATGCAAGGACAAGAAAAAACAGCATTTTTGTTTGTACATGGTTAGATGATAGGAATCAGCAGAGCTTCCCCTCATTTGAGCTCTTTCTCTCAGATCTACAGCGACTGCACTTCCAAGTGCACTTATAGTGCAAAGTGGATTTGCCTTTAGTGAAAAGTATCCTAAAGCCCATATTTATTTAACCAACAAAAAAGAAAAAAAATTGTTAAACATTAAATGTTTAGTCCTGACAGAAAGAAATTATACATTGCATTATATGCAATGTCAGTCTATGTCTACTATTGTTATTATTATTATTATTATTAATAATAATAATATTGATATAACAACATTATTACTATATGGCTTTAAACTCTCTACATCCTCTTATTTACTGCTAGTGTAAATTTCATTAAGCTTCCCATATTGGAAATCATTACTAAATGATAAATAATTATCAGTAAGGCTGCTTTCACACTGGGGCGTGCGGGCGTTGACGGTAAAACACCACTAGTGTTTTAACGGCGCTATACGGCTGCTAGCAGACTCTTTTAACCCCCGCTAGCGGCTGAATAAACGGTTAAATGCACCCATGTAGCGCCGCTGCCAAAGCGTTTTGCAGGCGCTTCGGCAGCGGTGCCTATTCATTTCAATGAGCAGGAGCGGTGGAGGCGCAGCAAAGATGCTGCTTGCAGGATATTCTTTAGGCCCATTTCACACTGGGGCGTTTTTCAGGCGCTACATCGCTAAAAATAGCGCCTGTACAGCGCCTGAAAAAATCCGGCCCCTTTCACTCCAGTGTGAAAGCCGGAGGGCTTTCACACTGGAGCGGTGCGCTAGCAGGACGGTCAAAAAGTCCTGCTAGCACCATCTTTGGAGCGGTGAAGGAGCGGTGTATTCACCGCTCCTATACCGCTCCTACCCATTGAAATCAATGGGACACCGCGGCAATACCGGAAAATTTAGAAAAATGAATTTTTGCTTGCTCATGAATGGAGGATGGAAATCAGCAGAGCCTCAGCGCAGTCAGCAGAGCTTCAGCGCAATCAGCAGAGCTTCAGCACATTTACTAAGCTCTGAGGGAAACTGACTGCAACTGCAACTTGCAAAGTGCAGTCTATTTGCTTTTAGTAAATCAACCCCACTGCCTACAACTGTTGGCCTAGTTACCAAAATGCTATTTGCCTGACAGCCTCAATACTGTTAGTTACAAACACAAAGTGTATAGTCATAGTGTAATTACCATTCCTGTTCTGCGCATCTGTTTTGGATAATTTTGAAGACACTGGATCTGCATAATAGCCTGGCAACTGGCATTTTTCAGAGAGGTAAGCAGTAGCAGAGCCTTCATATTTCTCCCAGTACAGGTTTAATTTAAATAAGCTGTGCAGGTAATAACATGAACACAAGTATCAATCATGGTGCTAAGCAATGGCATTACATGAGCCATAACAGGTATGTGGCTGCTATAGAGCCTGGGGATATAAGGGGGTCCCATTATTGGAGCTGTTAAGTAAATATAAGACATATCCATAACTACATTATTAAAGTGGTATTAAACCTAAAACCCAAAATTGAATATATTGCAGTTTAACAATCATTAGATGTGGTGGGTGCATCAGTTTTCTTTTCTGAGGCTTTTCCCCCCCATTGTTTCACCTGGTGATCTGGCCAGTAACACACCTCCTGTATTCAAGTGCCTCCACTCTGGATGAAGGAGCACAGAGTACCTTAAAGGGTCACTAAAGGCAAACATTTTTTTTTTTTTTTTTTTTTTTAATAACAAACATGTTATACTTACCTCCACTGTGCAGCTCGTTTTGCACAGAGTGGCCCCAAACCTGGTCTTCTGGGGTCCCTCAGTGGCTGTCTCGGCTCCACCCCACAAGTACTTCACCTTCATGCAAGCTCCCTCGCATGGTGTGGAGTGGTTGCGGGCGCGCTCCAGTGATACAGCTGGCGGCCATAGCCACTCACTGTATCATTCGGCCCCGCCGTCATTGGATGTGATTGACAGCAGCGCGAGCCAATGGCTGCGCTGCTTTCAATCCATCCACTCTAGCCAATCAACGGCCAGGGTGAGCGGCGAAGAGGACGTCGGGGGTGAGAGCAGGACTTTCGAGGGGTCAGGTAAGTAAAACTAGGGGGGGGGGGGGGCTGGGGGGACCGGCATTGTCAGATGTTTTTTCACCTTAATGCATAGAATGCATTAAGGTGAAAAAAAAAACTTTTACCTTTACAACCCCTTTAAGACAGCAACATCTCAGTCTGGGGGGATGGAAGTGTTAGCCAAATTGGCAGATTTAAATACACTAGCAAATTAAAGCCAAACTCTAGCCTAAGCAGTTTCAAATCTCAGCTGGTTCAGCATGAACTGGCCGAGATTCAAACCACTAATGGGCAGGCTGAACGTACAACCAGTCTGCCGAATTCTCTTGTGATTATAGATTATAGCAGCCACTAGCGATCACTTACTTTTTTTTTCCAGCGGGGCGGCTTCCCAGAGAAGACCATTCCTGATTCCCCTGTAAACACTGGCTGTGTTGATGGGGGAACCCGTGGTTGCAGGAAAGAAATTTGCACCGTGTATGGCCGGCCTAACACTTTATAATCAGTTATAGCAAACAGTTTTCTGTTGGTAAATGTCTCTCTAATTGATACATCCAACTTTAGAACTTGTTTTTTTGAAGAACAATAGACTTACTGGATGGATCACCAGATGAAAATAAGAAAGCCTAAAAAAAAATAAAAAAATGAATGCAGCCATTGCATCTAAGAAATGGTAAGCTGCAATATAGTGTAATAAATTAGGTTTTGGGTTTTCAGACAGGGGGTTACTGTTAACACTGACCCTGTACCCCATTGGGTTATTTCCAACCAAGAAGGCCTAATAAAGAAGGGTTAGTCTATGGTTGAGGCTTGGCTTCTGATGCTGCGTACACATGGCCAGACTTGCCAACGGTTCTATATCTAAGTCCGTCGGAAATGCCGGCATGGGGCATACACACGGTCGGAATGTCCAATGAAAAGCTCCCATCTGACTTTTTCTGCCGGAAAGTCCGGCCTTGTGTACACAGCATAAGGTGCACTGGATCACAACATCTCTCTAGCCCCTGCTCTCTTATCAAGTAATGATGATTTACAGAAGATTTTCTAGAGACAAGTCAGCTACACAATATAAAAAGCTAAACTTTACTGGTTTGGCTTTTCATGAGATCCATTAAAGAATTTCTTGTATATTCACAACATTTTTTGTTTTCATATTTAACATTAAAGCACAGAGTTCCAGCCAAAAATACAACTAGGTGCTAAACTAAAGACCACCCCTCCTCGTTTTTGTATTATTATAATTTTTTTCTATTTGTTGTGTACCTTTTGAAGTGTACAAATGTGAACTTCCGTCCTAACTGCGCCGCGGCGAGGTACGTCATTTCCACATCTGGATCGGCCCCTTCCACCCCCGTTGCCTTCTGGGACCTGTGTGGTGTCCCAGAAGACGACCGGGCCATTCAGAAAGCGTTGCACGACTAAGGCATGTGCAGTAGGAAACCGGCTGTGAAGCCTGAAGGCTTTACTGACGGTTTCCCTTAGTTGCAACGGCGGCGCCTGCACCCGGGCCGATGGACGAATAGGCTTCGGGGGGGGGGGGGGGGTATATGGCATTGCAGGATCCTTGGACAGATAAGTGTCTATATCTTAAAAGTCAGTTATTTGTAGCTGCTGACTTTTAAATATTTTTTTTTAGAGGCTGGAACTCCGCTTTAATACTTGTCAGGCAGGTAAACAGCTTTATCTCCAGGATCCTGTTTGTTTTGGCTGTTACTTAATGTACTTACTTAATGTACTTACTTAATGTACATAAATAATGACTCAGCGTGGAGAGTAGGATAGAGTGCTGTACTTTTTGTACTATACAAGAAATAGGTACTAGGGGGAAGGGTGTGTAAAAACTAAATACTGGTGGAGAACAGTGTAATGATAAAGCTGACTGTAAAAAACATCACACCGCCTTCAACTCTTTTGGGCATCTGCAAAAATAGGCATATTACATGGATATGGACAATTGCTGTCTGTGTTCTAGAAGCACAAGCATGCACCCTTACAATGTCACCCTTATGCGGCGTACACACGAAGGGACAATCCCGCGGGATTATCCGCTGGACTCAAGTCCAGCGGACAATCCCCTCATGTGTGGGCGTCGGCGGACTTTTTTTGCCAAAAGTCCGGCGGACTAAAGTTTTAAGTTTTGTTTTAAAATTATCCGTGGACTTGGCAGTCCGGCGGACAATACGGCCGTGTGTAGTATGGTCCGGCGGACCAAAAAGGACGCATGCTCAGTAGCAAGTATTTTTCTAGTAATTTTCTTTTTCTAGTCCCGTCGTACGTGCTGTACGTCATCGTGTGAACCGCCGGACTTTTTGCGTGATCGTGTGTGGTCAAGTCCATTCGCTTTTTAGTCCGCCGAAGCCAGCTGGAAAGTCCAGAGGATTGTTCGCTGGACTAGGTCCGCCGGGAAAAGTCCCTTCGTGTGTACGCGGCATTAGTTTGCCTTCCTCCAGTGCTAATGGGTTTCCACTCCACATTGGCATAGATGCCGTTTCCCTCTTCTTCAGCAATTCTTTTGCATCCAATGTCTTCTTTCTTTGGCCTTCATTGAGTGTTTCTTCTACCAAAAAACTTTACCTCCTAGTAATTTTTTTTTTTTTCACTATTTATTTCTCCTTTAACCACTAACGTCTGAACCTAACCTAATCAGCTTAACTGCCCGGACCAAAAACAAATGTCCCTAGAGTTGTGTTCTTAGGTTTGACCTCATATTATGTGATTTTGGTAAATCTAAAGGAAAATTAACACTGAACCAACATATTGTTATGACACACTTAAGATAGTGTGATGTATAATAGATGATCATTTTATTTGGTTGTCTGCCAACGTGCTTGAAAGACAACCCAAAGACAACCTCTGGATATGACTCTGAGCACGTGCACTCAACTTCTTTAGTCGACCATGGTGAGGCCTGTTCTGAGTGGAACCTGTCCTGTTAAACCGCTGTATGGTCTTGGCCATTGTGATGCAGCTCAGTTTCATGGGTCTTGGCAATCTTCTTATAGCCTAGGCCATCTTTATCTAGAGCAACAATTCTTTTTTTCAGACCCTCAGAGAGTTTTTTGACATGAGGTGCCATGTTGAACTTCCAGTGACCAGTATGAGATAGTGAGAGAGATAACACCAAACTTAACACACCTGCTCCCCTTTCACACCTGAGACCTTGTCACACTAACGAGTCACATGACATCAGGGGAGGGAAAATGGCTAGTTGGGCCAATTTGGACATTTTCACTTAGGGGTGTACTCACTTTTGTTGCCAGCGGTTTAGACATCAATGGCTGTGTGTTGAGTTATTTTGAGGGGACAGCACATTTACACTGTTATACAAGCTGTACACTCACTACTTTACGTTGTAGCAAAGTGCCATTTCTTCAGTGTTGTCACAAGAAAAGATATAATAAAATATTTACAAAAATGTGAGGGGTGTACTCATTTTTGTGAGATACTATATGTTGACCTCTACAGTATATTCCACTGGAATACCAGATAAATAAATTAAAATACATTCACGTGAACAGCGTGCCTGCCTAAATATTTGTTATACTCTTCTGGTAATCTGCTCAACCAGTCTTACAACTTCCATCCTGTTCAATGAGTTGTAAATGGCTATCCCCCAATGGTGTGGAATTTAAAGAGAGCCTGATTGACTGGCAGTGCTGACAATTCTCAATGTGCGGGAGATAATAAGGATATAGGGATCTTTAATGAATGTGTAACTGGACTAAAGGATGTTTTACATATAGTTACATGTATGTTTGCTTTAAAGCTAAAATTTGGGCACCCACAAAAATAACACAAATAGAACCTGACACTTTCTTATACACAGTATAAAAACGTATTATTATTAAACATTATTTAAATGTTTCAGTGGGCTAAAGAAAGTATACCATGTAAGGTGTTCTGAGTTGCTGCAGTGCTTGGTGGGGTTGGTAAAGGGTACCCATGGGGCAATGTTTATTGAAGCATACCCATTTACAACTTTAAGGCTCGGTTCACACTTGTGCGTTTCAGGAAACCCTGCGAATCCAGTGCAGGTTCTTGCATCACACCTGAATTGCCGGTGGTTCTCACTGTCCGCGAACCGCTGCAATGCAAAGTTAATGACATGCCCAGATCGGTTCGCAGATCGCAGTGCGAACTGTGAATTTGGACAGGAATCTTATCGCATGGGAGTGAACACCCATGCGATTCAATTCCACTGCAGACCAAAAAAGGGTACTGCACCATTTTGGTCTGAATGTGATGCAAATTCAGACATACAACCTGTATGGCTGAATTTGCATTGCACAGCCATCGCATGTAATCTGCACAGCAGTGCGGTGCGAATCTCATGCGATGTCTGACATCGCTATAGTGTGACCCCAGCCTAAAGCTGGGTATGCACTGCTAGAATTTTGTTGTAAGATTGTTTGTTTTTCTAATCATTAGTGGGGTCAAATTTAGGTTTGTTTTCAACCGCTGTGATGAGAAAATTCAAAGGAGCAGGAATAAAAAATTTTTTCTCGAATGTACAAAATTCTAACAGTAAAAAAGAACAGCAGAGAGCGCCAGACTAATCGCAGTAATATGGGCACAGTTTTTGATAAAAAACAATTGGCAACTCACTTTTAGATATGAAAACAAAGCCTGTCTCCGTGATATAAATCACTTCTCTCCATAGGTCAACAAAGTGGATGATCAGGATGCAGCTGTGGCCATCAGCAGGATCAGATGCCACTGTAGGATGAGCACTGGACAGGAAGTAACGTCACTGTGGGCAGGACAGGAAGCAGAGGGGTGTGGTTACACGTTTCAAAGCCCTGCGGCTTTTTCCTCAAACTATGAGCATGGTGTGCCCCTGGTGACTATTTTGAGCTACTGTACTTTAAAGGTGCCACTCCATAATTTGTCTGCAGTTTCCTTTGTGACTGCTTTACCCCTTTCTCTTATGGATGGCTCTCGCCTCTGTTCCTCAGCTTTCAACACTGAACAGTCCCTTTTCAGGTGGCCAGTCTTTTTACAGAGAAAACATGCTCAGTTTTCAGTGCCCATCAGTGCAGCTTAAGAGTGCCGCCTCATTAGTGGGTATCAGTGCCCATCAGTGCAGCCTATCCATGCCCATCAGTGCAGCCTCTCCGTGCCCAGCAAAATGGTGCAGCTTATCAGTGGCAATCAGTGCGGCCTCATCAGGGGCCACCAGTGCAGCCTATCAGTTGCAGCATATCAGTGCTGACTTATCAGTGCAGCCTCATCAGTGGCAATCAGTGCAGCCTCATCAGTTTCATAATATCACAGATTATTAGTGTATTTATTAGTGTACTTTACAATTTTCACTGAATGTGGACTGTTTAAAGCGGGGTTCCACCCAAACATGGAAGCTCTGTTTATCTGCTCCCCCCCCCCCCCTCCAGTGCCACATTTAGCACCTTTCAGGGGGGATGGGGGACCAGGTACCTGTTTTTGACAGGTACCCTTTCCCACTTCCGGGAGACGTCGCCGTCCCTTGGAAGTTCGGCCCTCCTCCTCCTCCTTCCTCCGCCGCCAGGCCATTCAGAAAGCGCTGCTTGCTTTGCACATGTGCAGTAGGGAACCGGCTGTGAAGCTTCACTGCAAGTTTCATTTAACATGAATGGAAAGCTGATCCAAAAATCGGCTGCGGTGCTGACATCGCTGGATCCCTGGATACGCAAGTGTGCTAATATTAAAAGTCAGCAGCTACAGTATTTGTAGCTGCTGACTTAATTTTTCATGGGGGGGCTGGACCTCCTCTTTAATGAGTTTTCATTTATTTCAGCATGCATGGAGCACTTTGCACATGCTGAAATCAAATCTGGAAATTAATATGCAGATCTTGTTGCAAGTGATCTGTGCTGTAAACTCATTAAACAGCCCTCATTCAGGGAAAGTTTATGTACTGCAAAGTTTGGATTGATTTCAGCATGGGTAAAGTGCTCCATGTATGCTGAAATAAATCCAAACCTTGCAGTACATCAACTTTCCCTGAATGAGGGCTGTTTAATGAGTTTGCAGCACAGATCACTCAACAAGATCTGTATCTTAATTTCCATATTGAGCACTTATATGCGATTGGCTGCTTGGCACACATTACAAACGTTTTGCAGCCCGGAGCCGGGGGGATTTGTTGCCACAAAGAGCCGGTGAGAGGAACCGGAGAGCACTGAGTGTATGGGGGACGGGCAATGTAGGACTGCATGGAGGGGGGTAATGTATGGGAGAGCCTCAAATATATAGGGGGGGGGGGGTAATGTATGACTGCATGCCACATGGAAGGGGGGGGGGGGTAATGTATGATTGCATGGAGGGGGGGGGGGGGGTAATGTATGACTGCATGGAGGGTGGAGGTAATGTATAGCTGCATGGAGGGAGGGTAATCTATAACTGCATGGAGGGAGGGCAGGGCCGGATTTCCCACAAGGCCACGAGGCCAGGCCTCGGGGCGGCAGTGGTGCAGGGGCGGCGCCGCATGCAGGGCTCATCCTAGGCTGCTCGGGGGTGCAGTGCTCCCGAGCGCCAGAGAGGTGGGGGCGCTGAAGCGCCAGAGTGCTCCCTTCCCTCCACCTCTTGTTCTTTTGCAGAGGCGGCTCGCTCCGCCGCTGTCTTTCTTTGTCAAGCTCCTCCCCGCTCCCTCCTCCTGTCAGAGAAGGAGAGCAGCCGGGGATGAGATCGGAGGCGGAGCGGCTGTAGTGTGTGTGGAGCGTGACCAGCGGAGTGACGTCGCGGGGCGGTCCGTGCCTGTCACTATTCCTCCTCTGTCTCTCTCCTGCATGAAGCGCAGGAGTGCTCTCCACCCGGGCGGCGCGGCTGCACATTGTCCTCTTCTCTCCAGCTGCCGCCCGGGTGTTTTTATGTAACATAATGGAGGGGGGATCTGTCCTGGGGGGGGGGGGGGGTCAGTACTATTGGAGGGGGTGGTTTGTCCTGGGGAGGGTCAGTATTATTGGAGGGGGGTGGTTTGTCCTGGGGGGGGGGGGTCAGTACTATTGGAGGGGGGTGGTTTGTCCTCGGGGAGGGGGGGGGTCAGTACTATTGGAGGGGGGTGGTTTGTCCTCGGGGGGGGGTCAGTACTATTGGAGGGGGGGTGGTTTGTCCTGAGGAGGTCAGTACTATTGGAGGGGGGTGGTTTGTCCTGAGGAGGTCTGTACTATTGGAGGGGGGTGGTTTGTCCTCGGGGGGGGGGGTCAGTACTATTGGAGGGGGGTGGTTTGTCCTCGGGGAGGGGGGGGGGGTCAGTACTATTGGAGGGGGGTGGTTTGTCCTCGGGGGGGGTCAGTACTATTGGAGGGGGGTGGTTTGTCCTGAGGAGGTCTGTACTATTGGAGGGGGGTGGTTTGTCCTGAGGAGGTCTGTACTATTGGAGGGGGGTGGTTTGTCCTCGGGGGGGGGGGTCAGTACTATTGGAGGGGGGTGGTTTGTCCTGAGGGGGTCTGTACTATTGGAGGGGGGTGGTTTGTCCTGAGGAGGTCTGTACTATTGGAGGGGGGTGGTTTGTCCTCGGGGGGGGGGGGGGTCAGTACTATTGGAGGGGGGGGTGGTTTGTCCTGAGGGGGTCTGTACTATTGGAGGGGGGGGGGTGGTTTGTCCTCGGGGGGGGGGGGGGGGGGTCAGTACTATTGGAGGGGGGTGGTTTGTCCTCGGGGGGGGGGGGGGGGGGGTCAGTACTATTGGAGGGGGGGTGGTTTGTCCTGAGGGGGTCTGTACTATTGGAGGGGGGTGGTTTGTCCGGGGGGGGGGGTCGGGTGTTGGGGGGGGTGGTTTGGGGGGGGGGGGGGGGTCAGTACTATTGGAGGGGGGTGGTTTGTCCTGCGGGGGGTCTGTACTATTGGAGGGGGGGTTTTCCGGGGGAGGGGTCTGTACTAATGGAGGGAGAGAGAGAACCCCGCTGCCCTGCACCACCAGAGGGAAAGCCCACACAGCCTGGCGCCATCCCTGGCGGAGAATGGAACAGAGTCATTGCAGGAATACCGATCTGGGTGCTACCCAGCATAGTCACCACGGGAAATTCAGAGTGAGCCGACTCCTGATCAGAGGAACCGTTGCTGTATCGCTGGGTCAGGTGAGAGGGCCGATCGGCCATTATTTACTAACGTCCATAGAAACTGCAGTCTCTGACCATCTCCTGTACTATGTCTGCAGTCTCTGACAGTCTCTTGTATCATAATTACAGTCTCTGACCATCTCTTGTATCATGTCTGCAGTCTCTGATCAGCTCCTGTACTATGATTGCATAAAGGACAAGAATGGTGGTGTGTGTGTGTGTGTGTGTGTGTGGGGGGGGGGGGGCGGCATTGAAGGACCCGGCCTTGGGGCGGCAAAGGAAGTAAATCCGGGCCTGAGGGAGGGTAATCTATAACTGCATGGAGGGCGGTAATGTATGACTGCATGGATGGGGGGGGTAATGTATGACTGCATGGAGGGGGGTAATGTATGACTGCATGGATGGGGGTAATGTATGACTGCATGGAGGGGGGGAGGTAATGTATGACTGCATGGAGGGGGGTAATGTATGACTGCATGGAGGGGGGAGGTAATGTATGACTGCATGGAGGGGGAGAGGTAATGTATGACTGCATGGAGGGGGGTAATGTATGAGTGCATGGTGGAGGGGGGTAATGTATGACTGCATTGAGGGGGGGAGGTAACGTATGACTGCATGGAGGGGGGGTAATGTATGACTGCATGGAGGGAGCAGTGTATATGAGAGCTTCAAATGTATATGCGTGTGTATGGGGGAACACTGACTACTTGGAGAGAATTCTATGTATGGGGGGGGGGGGTGTCCATTTACCCGGTCAGATATCCCGAGAGCCTTGTACAGCCTGCAGTGAGATGAGCCGGTGTTCTGCCAAAAACTGACCCCCCATCGGATAGTGTCCGCCCCGTACTGCGCAGGCGCATCGCTTGCGCAGTACGGAGGACAAGGAGATTCCGAAAGTCTCCGAAGAAGTACAGCGCCTGCGCACTAAGTCCAGGTGCAAGCCCCATCATCCAAGTGGACATACGGCAGCACATAGTAACAGGGCCCCTCGTGGGCTCGCTACGCTCGCCGCGCTTCGGGCATGGCCTCGCTTCGCTCGGCTATTTTTTATTCTAACTCTATATCCACTTGGATGGTGGGGCTTGAACCTGGACTCACGGCGCAGGCCCTGTTCATCTTCGGAAACCTTTGGCGTCTCCTTGTCCTCCGTTCTGCGCAAGCGCAGTACAGGGTGGACACTTTCCGACGGGGGACAGTATTCGACACAACACCGGCTTTGGATCTCATCTGAAGATTTATTTTAGCTTTGCTGAGATCCTCCTCGATTCTGGGCCATCCTGGCCCTCCCTGGGATAATTAGGGAGATGATGATGATCCGCCTCCGCCAGTAAGATTGCGTTCAGCTGGTCTGGCCAGTCGCTCCGCCCCCCTCAGCCAAGCACTGCATACTGTTCATAATATATTTACAAGTGCCACACTATAGCAAGTCAGCTGTATATGTGCGGAGGCGGCTGCTGGAGCTGGGACTCGGGAAGACAGGTCTGAGGGGCTTTTTTTCTTGCAGGGGCAGTTTTTTGTGCCCCCCCCCCGCAAAGTGCCGCCCTGGGCCTTGTCGGCCTAGGCCAAGAAACAGCACTGAAGATGTGGCACTGAGATCTTGAGTAATGTATAATTCTGCTTTACTTGCATAGGAGAACAGCATACATATGTGAGAACAGCATTACAGGAGGGGGCATAGAGAGAGAAAAAAAAAAACATCCTTCCTGTGCAGAATATACAAGCATATATAAACACATACATGCTAGTATATCACTACAGCGCTTTCTCTAATTGAGTGCTTAGTACATGCTGTTACACTTCCAACACTTAAAGCGGAACTTCAGTCGTTTTTTCAACTTTGCATCGATCAAATCCTCTGCCCTTGTTGTTTTAACTTTGGATAATAAAACATTTTTTTCTGCCAGTAAATACCTTATACAGTCCACTTCCTGTTTCTTGTCTGGTTAAAAGCCTAGGCTTATGACATCATGCACAGCTCTCTCTCTCACTCTCTCTTGTGAGAGTTTGCCAGGATGGGAGGGGGGATGAGTCATATTAGGGCCAATGAAAGATGCAGAGCTGAAGGTATTCCTCTGTGTGTCTGTGTAAATCCAGGAAGTGAACAGGCAGCAGCTTCAGCTGCCCACAGTTAAAATGGATACAGCCAGACTCAGTGGAGGAAGAAGACAAGCACCAGTCTTTGGCACAAATCTATATTGAAACACCAGA
This sequence comes from Lithobates sylvaticus, assembly GCA_028564925.1. Taxonomy (NCBI): domain Eukaryota; kingdom Metazoa; phylum Chordata; class Amphibia; order Anura; family Ranidae; genus Lithobates; species Lithobates sylvaticus. The sequence goes on from CM053030.1 coordinate 438,210,881, forward strand.
CCACTATAGCTTGAAATAAGCTGCACTGATATCCACTGTAATGGTATCCATGTAGGCAATGTTGCCACATATGCTTTAGGATAATATGACTTTAGTTTTTTTCTGGATATTCAAGCAAAGTCCTTTTCCACAAATAATCTTCTACACAAGCTGAATATATACTCAGACCAGGCTTCTTGTAGTTTTTGGAAATGGAAATGGAAACTGTTATAGCATATTAGCAAAACATTTGTTGCCACTTGACTTCTGTGTTGTGTGAGCGGACACATCCCTCTGCTATGTACAGGAAGAGTTGTTCCCAACTGGGGCAGGATGCCAGCAGCAGTACATATTACAACTGTGCTCTAAATATAGCCTGTATTTTGAGAAGGTGCAACTAGTAATTCTACACTTACACAATAGTTTTCCATGAGCTGTAATCGAACACAGACTCTTTATTTGTACATTTACGGCAAGGGCCTGATAATTGCAGCCAGTTAGAGTTACCTGCATGTCAGTGTTACATAGTGTTTTTATCAGTACGTTCTGGAGCTAAAGTACTATTTTTCGTTTTGGGCGTTTGTGGGCTACTGTATGAAAAGAAAAAAATATTGGCTCTGAGATACAGAGGGTATGATCTGACAGGTTATGCTGCCAGCGGTTTGTTAGAGCTGATATTTTATTCATTTTAATCTGAGCAGGTTCAGAATAATCTGCTTTCTATGCAATCCACTGCAGCCAGATTTCACAAAGCTCCTCACTTGTGGGATGAGGATGTCTGCCTCATGAGGATTGGCTGTGACTTTGTTACTCTGCTTGATGTATGATCAGATTGCAATTTTTAATCCAGGCTTGAAATTAAGTCACTTTCCTTGGGGTGTTAAATGCAGGAGGTGGAAAGGACTTTTGTTTTTCCCAGAATTCAGGGCTAGTGGCCAAACTTTGAGAGCTATGATTGCTGAACTATCATTAGAGTTTCCCCCTGACGCTTGTAGGGGTTAAATTCTACCATTGGTCTCCCTCTTACCTTTTAGCCTTGGTTACAGGGCCCCCGGAAGTGCCGCCCAATCAGACACAGACACTAAAACTGAACTGAGCAGAGACTTGTTTATTTTGGCTTGGGTTTCATCCTAAGTACACAGGATGAGATGGGTGTTATTAATTCTTCTCCAACAATACTGGGTACATGTTTTGATGACATGTTTCCTTTTTATTACAAGAGAGAAACCCCACTTATTCATTTAAAGCGGAGGTCCGCCAAAATTATTTTTTTTGAAAGTCAGCAGCTACAAATACTGCAGCTGCTGACTTTTAAAATATGGACACTTACGTGTCCAGGGCGCCTGCGATGTCGGCACCTGAAGCCGATCTGTCGCTCGGCTCTTGGGTGCTGCCGCCGCCATGTTCAGTAGGGGATTTAGGAAGTGAAGCCTTGTGGCTTCACTTCCTGGTACCCTACTGCGCATGCGCGAGTCACGCTGCGCAATCCGGATGGTCCCTGCTGTCTCTGGGACCCGTGTGTTTCCCAGCAGACAGCGGGGTGGGGGGGGGGGAGAAGAGGCATAGAGTCTATGCCCGGAAGTGGGTGCTAATACCTGTATTTTACAGGTATCTGCACCCCCTCCCCCCTGAAAGGTGCCAAATGTGACACCGGAGGGGGGGGAGGGTTCCAAAAAGTGGAGGTTCCATTTTTGTGTGTGCAAATTTAGATTTGTGTCTAGGCAACTTCTACTGATTAATTGGAGTTGATAAAAACTCCAGTGGTTTCCTGTCAGCCGAGACATCTGTCTGGTACATAGCTTCACATATATCAGTTCCTCCAATAAAGTGGAAGTCCATGCAAAATCTAAAATCCCTGCATCGATAGACACCAGGGATCTAACACTAACCTCTCTATCCCTGTAAAGAATTAATGATTATACAGTATCTCACAAAAGTGAGTACGCCCCTCAAATTTTTGTAAATATTTTATTATATCTTTTCAAGTGACAACACTGAAGAATTGACATTTTGCTACAATGTAAAGTAGTGAGTGCACAGCTTGTATAACAGTGTAAATTTGCTGTCCCCTCAAAATAACTTAACACACAGCCATTAAGGTCTAGACCACTGGCAACAAAGGTGCCATTTACATTGTAGCGAAGTGTAATTTCTTCAGTGTTATCTCATGAAAAGATATAATAAAATATTAACAAAAATATGAGGGGTGTACTCACTTTGTGAGATACTGTACATACCTTTTTGAAAGCTGATCTGACCCGCTCCAACCCGAGCTCCAGCGCCGGAAGCTCTGCAGAGGACATGGACAACAACGCCTGTGAAATTAATGGGAAGTGACATCACCCATAGAGTTACTATGGGGCTTCAATTGTCCTCCGTCTCCTCTGCACCCACCTCCACAGAGAAGCCGCGGCTGACAGCTCAGCGTGGGATTCGGTCGGAGCGGGTCAGATTGGCTTCCAAAAAGGTATGTTTACTTGTTTTTACTTTACAGGGCTAGATAGGGTAGTGTTAGATCGGTGGTGACTATAGATGCAGGGATTTTACATTTTGCATGGACTTCCACTTTAAGTTTCACAATTAATATATAACTTGCTCAAATATGCTTCAAACAAATATCTTCAAAACAGACCCTTAAGTAGCACTATACAGGCTGAAATATTATTCATCATTATATTAAACAATTATTTAACCCTTTAACTCTAAAGCCCCATACACACGGTCGGACAATCCGCGGACCAGGTCGGTCGGATCCTGTCCGTCATACTTTGTCTGATGTTGCTTTTGCGTACACACGGTCGGACAAATTTGTCGGAAAATCCGATCATTCTGAACGTGGTGACGTTTGTTGCCTACGACGGGACTACGTAGAGGCTAGTAGCCAATAGCTTTGGTCTTGTAATGTGATCTGAGCATGCGTAGCACTTTGTCCGGTCGGACAACCGTACACACGATCGGATTTGGTGTGATCGGACCGTGTTGTCAAGATAGGGGATAGTTTTATAGCATTTTTCTTAAGAATTTGTCCGTCGGACAATCCGACGTACACTGTCCGATGGTGCATACACACGGTCTGATTTTTCAACAACATTGTCCGATCGGACAGAATCCATGAAAAAGTCCGACCGTGTGTATGGGGCTTTACATTGAAATATCGACTTGGGCTATCTCTTTTTTTACTTGTTGGGGCCTCACTTGTTTTTAAATCTTTTTATTTTACTTTAGGAAAATAAATAACATCCACAATATAAATATATAACATTCCTAGAGTGTGCTTAATACAAAAACATCCTTTAATATCAATTACTTCCAAAATCCTCTCAGTCCAGAAGGGAGAGAAAGAAAAAACAGGAGAGAGGAAGGAAGGGGGAAAGGAGAAGGGAAGAAAGGGGAGGGGGGGAATACAATGATATTACCAGTGAAAAAAATGAGAATCAGAGGACATCTCTCCAATTCCACCTATCAAAATTAGCCACCTAAAACCGCAAAAATACCTCCCTGTGTTTACAACCAATAAGCTCACTGAGCAAAAACACACCCCTTTTATTTAGCCTTGAAAAACCCTAAATACATCAAGTAAAAAAGTGAAATCATTATTTATTAAGGTTGAATACTGAGACAGCTAGATAGAGCTATCACCCCGATTTACCTAATTACTGTGTCCCCTTTCAAAAATATTTACCCCATTTACACTTCTTTATCCTTTTGAGAAAGAGAGAAAAAAAAAGGTGAGTTACAATATTTAACCAGTGTAAGAACCTATTTATATATATTAAAAAAAAAAAAAAATGAATGTAATATATTATAATTCCCCTAAATCTAAAAAAACAAAAAACAAAAATCACTGCAAAACAAAAAAAACACACCCTTTAAGTGGGGCCTCATTTGTATGTAAAAAGTATGTACACCACAGCACTGAACCCAAGGAGAGTTAGGCCCCATGCACACGAGACGCAGATGCAAACTCTGCTGAACGCGTGTTTTAAAAAGCAGAAACCTGCGTTTAAAAACGCGCGTTTTGCTGTGTTTTCATGCCGCGTTTAGACGCGTTTAGATGCGTTTGCGTCTATAAGCATTTGTAAAGATAACATCATATAGACCCTCCCCAAGCTCAGAAAGCATGTATTATTAACTATTTCTGCCATTTTGATCAGAGTGAGCAGCATCAGAGAGATCAGTTGTACACTTGCATTTGCCTCTCTTTCTGTGTTTTTTTTTTAAATGGATCCCATATTGAATATATGTCAGGAAATGCTCCTGATGTTGCTCTTGATGCGGCAGCAATGTCGTCGCAAATTTGCATGAGAGGTCCAGAATCAGAGCTTGTCGATATTGGACCCATCCGTTGATGGCACAGTGAATGTCCGTTGGATATTTCACAAACATGTATGCATTTCACAAACATGTATGCATTAGTGAGTATATATGCTCTATGAACTCTAAACTAATTACGACATTTTAAACCAATTTTTCTAGTATTTTTTATGGTTTACCATCATATTTCTGAGTTTTCTGGTCCAAAAAATTGGGTTCCTTTAAAAAGGCTTATAAACACAAACGCGGCTAAATGCAGGTGCCTGCGTTTAGCCGCGTTTAGCTGCGTTTTGCTTCTGAAACGCGGAAAAGCAAAGTGTCTGAACGCATTTTTTTGCTTCTGAAAAAACGAGGTTAAACGCAACTGCATAAAAAAACGGGAAAAAACTAGACTGTGTACATGGACACATAGGATAACATTGCATGCGTTCAGGTGCAGTTGAAAAAAGTGTCCAACTGCCTCTGAACGCGCGTTTAACAGCGTCTCGTGTGCATGGAGCCTTAGAGGAAGAGTTGCATTACTGATTATGTGCCGCAATGTAAAATTGTTCTGCTTCAAGTTACTGAGGACTGCATGTAAATGGTGCAAGAAATGCAAGTAAAACATTTTGTAATTAAACTATACCAACTGACCTGGTCATTGTGAACGAAAGAGTGAATTGAATGCGACTACGCTTAAAGAAACAGAGCATTAGTACTTCAGGTTAACCCTTTGGGTATCAAAGGACTGAATTTGCGGGGAGGAGTGAGAGCGATGGTGGCTGCAAGATGGAGGTCCCGTAGCTGGGGTGGTATAGCATTCAGGATGCACCCTGCCAAGTGGTTGGGCTCCTATCTTGGGATCCCGCTGAGGAACGGAACCAGGCTTAGGGACCCAGCCTGAAACCACACAAAGTTTAATCCTTGGAATGTGTAATACTCTGCCTCTAGCCTATGGGCAGAATGGTTATATGGTGCAAGAGATGGTGGTGAGAGACAGTGGGGGAGATTTACTAAAACTGGAGAGCTCAGAATCTGTAGCTAATCAGCTTCTAACTTAAACTTGTTTTAACTAGGCTTTGGCAATAAAACATTAAAGCTGATTGGTTTCTATGCAGAGGCGCACCAGATTTAGCACACCCCAGTTTTAGTAAATAACCCCCATTGCATCCGCAAATGCCTCTGTAGTCTCCGCCAGGACAGGTGTCACCGGCAGGAAAAGCGAAGAAGACATTATCCTTCCATTTGTGGGGCCCTAAGCCATGAGGGGGCGCTAACCCACATGCTAACACACTGTATGGAGGCAGTCGATTCAAGCCTATTAGGACACAGCCGCTTACCCTTATATGACAGGCGTGCAGGTGTGGTTTAGGGCCTCCGAACGCACACTCTTTCTGCTTCTATTAGGCCTCGAGGCGATTCAGTTCGCAGTTGCAGCGCTATACAAATCTTTCATTCATTCATTCATTCATTCAAGATTTTTTTTTTCAACCTTAAAGGAAACCAGCTTCTCTTTCCTCCTTTTCCAGTGGCCCAGAGAGAATATTGTTCAAGCTTCTGGTCTTAAGGACCATGCCCTGTTAAAGCTCATGCTGTGAGTGCCTCTTGGGCTTTTTGGCATCGGGAAAGAGTTTCCCAGATTTGCAAGCCTACCACCCGGTCTTCTGTTTCCGGCCAGCCATAGACAGTTCAAACCATGATTGGGAAGGCTGAATGTACCAAGTTGACCGATCGATCAATTTGGGTACAACCAGCCTGCCGGATTTGCTTGCAATTATCGCTAGCCACTAGCGATAATCGCCGTCCTCTCCCAGTGGGGATGTCCACTACTGGACAATGGCTCGGCAGGAGGGATTCTTGCATCAACTGAGTCTGTGTTGAAGGGAGAATTGTGCAAATTTTTTTGCTGCAATCCGTGGTTGCAGGAAAGAAATTCGCACCATCTATGGCCTGCCTTACCAAGTTTTACCAGGTAGATATTCAGACCTTATCTGATGCCAGCTTTGGTAGGAGCCTTCAGGCAGCTCCCAGTTTAATTGTCTTTGTTATGTGGACCTGTTATGCCGCGTACACATGGTCGGAATTTCCAATGGAAACAGTCCGATGGGAGCTTTTCATCGGATTTTCCGACCGTGTGTATGCCCATCGGTCTTTTTCTGTCAGAATTTCCAACGGACTTCGGATTGAGACCTGTTCTTAATTTTTCAGACGGAAAACCTTTCTATCGGATTTTCCGATCGTGTGTATGCAATTCCGACACGCAAAATTCCGACGCATGCTCGGAAACTATTCAACGCATGCTCGGAAGCATTAAACTTCCCTTTTATAGTGCTGTCGAACGTGTTGTATGCCGTGGTGTTATTGACTGTCGGAAATTTGGTGTGACCGTGTGTAGGTAAGACAGTTTGAGCGAAATTCCGTCGGAATTCCGTCGGGAAAACCATCAGAGTTTTTTCCAACGAGAATTCCGACCGTGTGTACGCGGCATTATGCCGCGTACACACGTGCGGACTTTTCCCGGCGGACCTAAGTCCAGCGGACAATCCACTGGACTTTCCAGCTGGGTCCACTGGACTAAAAAGCGAACGGACTTGACCACACACGATCACGCAAAAAGACCGGCGGTTCACGCGATGACGTACAGCACGTACGACGGGACTAGAAAAAGAAAAATACTAGAAAAATACTTGCTACTGAGCATGCGTCCTTTTTGGTCCACCGGACCATACTACACACGGCCGGATTGTCCGCCGGACTGCCAAGTCCAGCGGATAATTTTAAAACAAAACTTAAAACTTTAGTCCGCCGGACTTTGGGCAAAAAAAGTCCGCCGGCGCCCACACACGAGGGGATTAGAACAGGAAGGGGGCATCCCCAAACTATTCCCACAAAGTTGGGAGCATGAAATTGTCCAAAATGCCTTGGTATACTGACACCTTAATAGTTCCCTTCACTGGAACTAAGGGGCCAAGCCCAACCCCTGAAAAACAACCCCACACCTTAATCCCCCCTCCACCAAATGATTTGGACCAGTGCACAAAGCAAGGTCAATAAAGACATCAATGAGCGAGTTTGGGGTGGATTAACTTGACTGGCCTGCACTTTAACCCGATAGAACACCTTTGGGATAAATTTGAGCAGAGACTGCGAGTCAGGCCTTCTCGTCCAACATCAGTGTCTGACCTCACAAATGCGCTTCGGGAAGAATGAGCAAACATTCCCATAGACACACTCCTAAACCTTGTGGACAGCCTTGCCAGAAGAGTCGTAGCTGTTATAGCTGCAAAGGGGGGGGGGGGGGGGGGGGGGGGGGGGGCAACTCAATATTAAACCCTATGGACTAAGACTGGGATGCCATTAAAGTTCATGTGCGTGTAAAGGCAGGTGTCCCAATATTTGTGGTAATATAGTGTGTGTATATATATATATATATATAATGCCAGTCAGTGCATATCCAGTAAATGCTGCCCATTTGTATGTACATAAGATGCACAGATATAGTATTGATATATTTAGGAGACACGTAGTGAATGTGTTAGCTGAGAAATATATCTGTCCTCGCAACAAAGAACCGATTGTTGAATGCATAACATTGCAGCCTTTGTTATCATGGTAATTATGTGAACTATACTAAGCGCAAAGGCCACAAAAGGGAGAGAGTCACACCAAGCAGAGAAAATGAAAGAAAGAGGATGAAGAAGAATAAGGAATGAGGAAGAATGAAACAGCTGAGAAAATAACAAGGAGAAAGTGAAGCTATACATATATTAAAGTAAAAAACAAGAGATAAATGTTACTAGAAAAGCCACACAAGTCTACAGCCTAGGGTGACAAAGGAAGGAAGCAGGTCTCTTTTCTTAACAGACGGAATTCATTTGTAATGAAGCAAGAAAATGATTGGTTGTTTAAAAAAAAAAAAAGCCCTACAAAAATGTCCTGGGGGCATAACCTTTAATTACAGCTCAGTGTATTATGTGTTCTTCTATATTGTGTTATGAATCAGTAGAATTTTTTTTTTATTATTGCTAATTCTTAATTGCAATAACCCATAGTAAGTAATCATAATACAGCTTATACTGGTCTGACATCAGCACAGTAAATTCTGATAATTTGTTATAGGTTACTACACTTATGAATGAGCACTAGTCACCATTACTTGATAAGTGAGCAGGGACTATGTAGTTCTGATACAAACCAGTCTACGTTGTGATCCAGTGCACCTTGGAGGCCAAGCCTCAACCATAGGCAGCCCCTAAAATTAGCCTTTCTTGCTTGTAAATGTCCCAGTGGATACAGGACGAGTGTTAACAGTAACCCTTATCTGCACACCCAAAAACAAACATTTCTTATATTGCAGTTTACCAATTCTTATGCCCCGTACACACGATCAGACATTGATCGGACATTGATCAGACATTCCGACAACAAAATCCATAGATTTTTTCCAACGGATGTTGGCTCAAACTTGTCTTGCATACACACGGTCACAGAAATCTTGTCGGAAATTCTGAACGTCAAGAACGTGGTGACGTACAACACGTACGACGAGCCGAGAAATGAAATTAAGTTCAATAGCCAGTGCGGCTCTTCAGCTTGATTCCGAGCATGCGTGGAACTTTGTGCGTCGGAATTGTGTACACACGATCAGAATTTACGGATTTTGTTGTCAGAAAATTTGAGATCCGGATCTCAAATTTTGTGTGACGGATGGAAAATGTCCGATGGAGCCTACACACGGTCTGAATTTCCAACAACAAGCTCCCATCGAACATTTTCCATCGGAAAATCCGACCGTGTGTACCGGGCATAAGATATGATGGCTACATTTGTATTAGTTTTTTTGGTGTTCTAGCCAGTAAGTCTGTTGTTTTTTAACAGAACAAATATGTCAGGGTAGACTCATTCGCTACTAAAGGTGAACTGTACAGCAAGTGTATGGAATGGAACTGCTGCAATCACCAAACAAGTGTACACACACACTAATAAGACTAAATAAAAACCTGTACTAAAATGGTGCGTGGCTCCTTTAAATGTAAATCTATCTAGATTAGTGATGGCGAACATTGGCACCCCAGATGTTTTGGAACTACATATCCCATGATGCTCCACAAAAATGTTATGGGGCCGGGTAGGGGCTATCTTTCCCTCACTCGGCTCCAGGCCTGTCAGGGGAGAGGATGCAATCGGCTCCGCCGCTACCAACGGCTCTGGTAAGCGGTGGAAATGACCGGAGAGCATCGGGAGGGAGGGCCCCTCTCCCGCCCCTGATAAAAGTGATTTTGTGGTGAATCCACTGCAGAGACCACTTTTATCTTAAAGAGAACTGCCCGCCATTTCTGAAAATACTGAGCTAGCTGATGCCATAACAACGATATTTAGTGTCAAAGTAATGATGTACAGCTATGGCGAATTGGCGGTTAGCCGTTAATACAGATGTTACTGACTATATCAGCAGGTGAAAACAGAGGAAAAAAGCCTAAAAAAAATAAAACTAATGTACCCACCACATCTAATGATTGGAAAGCTGCAATATATTACATTTTTGATTTTGTGATTAATACTGTTTTAAGGCTAAACTCTTGGCAAACAACTAAATACACAGAAATAACACATATATGGAAGCTCTTTTACCTGTCAGAGAAATTGGATTTCTGTCCATTCAGTTCCGAGATATACATATTGCTTTTCAGTGGCCAGGGAAGGTGCAGCAATATTTATTCTTCTACTCATATTGAAATCTTTGACAGAGAAAATGAATTACTAATAGTTGCGTTCTACAATATAAAATTGCAGGATCTGTTAGTAAATCAATCAAAAAATCTCTTGGCTATTGAAGAAGCTCACAAGAAAGGTGACAAACTGTACCTTAGGGATGAAATTCATTCTCATGCTTAGCTCAAATTTTGCCTGTTTGGAGTTTGGCAAATCGGCCAAGCTAAATGTGTTGTTCGGATGAGCTGAACCTCTGGCTGCATGCAGCACAAAGTCAAACATTTGTCGTACTTAGCAGCATTATGTATTACTAATGCTGCTAAGTACGACAGCTTCCAGCTCAGGATGGTTGCTAGGGAGCCAGCATTCGCCGGCTTCCTAGCAACCAGTGACATTTTCCTGTCTGACCCATTCAGCTGTCATTTAGGGGTTCAGGCTGATAACTAAGGCCCCTTTCACACCGGGGCGTTTTTCATGCGGTACAGCGCTAAAAATAGCGCCTGTTCACCGCCTGAAAAAATCCTGCCCCTTTAACTCCAGTGTGAAAGCCGGCGGGCTTTCACACTGGAGCGGTGCACTAGCAGGACGGCAAAAAAAGTCCTGCTAGCAGCATCTTTGGAGCGGTATAGGAGCGGTGTGTTCACCGCTCCTATACCGCTCCTTCCCATTGATTTGAATGGGAAACCGCGGTAAAACCGCGGCAATACCGCCGCAAAGCGCCGCTACGGCGGCGCTCTGCGGGGGTGTTTAACCCTTTTTCGGCCGCTCGCGGGGGGTAAAACCGCACCGCGAGCGGTCGAATACCGCGGTTAAAACAACGGTAAAGCAGCGCTAAATATAGCGCTGCTTTACCGTCACCGCGGCTCCCCGCCCCAGTGTGAAAGGGGCCTAAATGTAAACAAAGGGGCAGGGATGGTGGCTGACAACAATATATGTATGGGGTCTCCTTAAAATTTATACCAGACCCTTCAGGGGTTTTAAAGGGGACCCCACAAAAAAAAGCTTGTCTTCTCTAAGTATATAGCAGTTTAATAAGAAACTGAGATAAGGTGTGTTAAGTACCGACATTTCAAATTCTGTCCAAATCCCTTCCAAGATCACATACTGTATATACAATTGTTGTTGAAACTGCACCTTTTTCAGCTGCTGAAGTCATGTGTTATCTTGGAAATTTATTAGGAAGCAGCATGTGGTCAGATTAAAGGCCTTTCAGAAGATGAGGAAAACATAACACTACTGGTTTAAAGGATGGAACCCTTGAAGCCGCACTTCAATGCAGACCCACTGGTATTGGAATGAATGGCAGTCTCAGCCTAGGCTCTCGCCAGGCCTGGTTCCAGCACGTTTTACTCCATCCTTCCAGCCGCCATCATTATACAACAGCAGGTTGGCTCTCCTGCGCAAACCACCGTAGGTGTACATCGGTCTTTGCACAGGAGATAGCGGGCGCACCGCCGGAGCGTGCCAGTGGGTCAGGTGGATTCGATGTCCACCAGCGATCCACGATCGTGGTGTACAGAGGCAAAACGCAGAACTGCCTATGCCTATGTAAACAAGGAGATTCTCCGTTCTGCCAGATGACATGTTAGAGATCTTCTGTTCCCAGTGATCAGGAACGGTGATCTCTGTCATGTCCCTGGTAGCCAATCCCCCCTACAGTTAGAATACACCCAGGGAACACACTTAACCCCTTGATCGCCCCCTAGTGTTAACCCCTTCCCTGACAGTGTCATTTTTACATTGATCAGTGCATTTTTATAGCACTGATCAATTTAATAATGTCACTGGTCCCCAAAAAGTGTCATTTGGGGTCAGATTTGTCTGCCGCAATGTCGCAGTTCTGCTAAAAACTGCAGATCGCCACCATTACCAGTAAAAAAAAATAAAAGCTAGTAAATCTATCCCATAGTTTGTAGACGCGATAACGTTTGCGCAAACCAATCAACATACGCCTATTGCGATTTTTTTTACCAATGTAGAAGAATAAATATCGGCCTAAACTGATGAAGAAATTCTTTTTTTATAATTTTATTTTGGATGTGTATTATAGCAGAAAGTTTAAAAAATGTTTTTTTTTTTCAAAAGTGTCTGTCTTTTTTTGTTTATAGTGCAAAAAAAAAAAAAAAACGCAGAGATGATCAAATACCACCAAAAGAAAGCTCTATTTGTGGGCAAAAATTTACATCACTTTTGTTTGGGTACAGCATCACATGACCGCGCAATTGTCAGTTAAAGCAACGCAGTGCCATATCGCAAAAAAATAGCCTGGTCTTTAAGGGGGAAAATCCTTCCGAAGCGGAAGTGGTTTATAATGATTAAGCTCCAAGGGGCGGAGTGAAACATGTTTCGGCATGGCCTGGCGGGAGCCCAGGCTGAGACTCGAATTTATTTCAATAACAGTGGGTCTGCATTGATGTGCGGCTTCATGGTATCCATCATTTGGTCAACAGTTGTTTGGAGCCGAGGCAAGCTCCTTCCCTGGCTTGCACTCTAAAATGCAGTAGTAATTCAATGTATAAAATAAGCAGGGGGGAAGGGGAGGAAGCAAGGGAGGGGCAGGAAAGGGGTATATTTACCTGTAAACAGTGCTATAGTGAAATATTACATATCATGGAATTAACCTCCCTGGCGGTATGATTATGTCAGATTTTTGCATCTCAAATCGGTACAATTGTTTTGCATAGAAATTTGGTGTTTTATATTGTACGCCTGTAATTCTTAGCAATAACACACTTAAATCTGTCCAAACAAGAGTCTAGTAGATATCCCGGGTATGATAAAGTTTAAAACACAAAATCATAAATTATAATATAATAAATAACTATAAATAATTATAAAAATAATAATATTATAATAATAAAATCAATTATGGTTACATGAAAAGGGTGACCCCGTCCCCCTCTGATGCCACGGGGAAGCCATGGGAAAGTCCCTGTGGTGTCAGAGGGGGCGGGGTCACCTGGGTATGTCACCGGGTTGCCCCGCCCTCAGTTATATAAGAACTGTCAAAGGCGATGAAGCGTCACACGGCGGGAGCCTCCCATAAATACATTATAGGTATTGGAATTTCCTTTCAAATTTGGCTGAGAATGTAACGAATATGAAATTATTTAGAAGTTACGAATTATCCGAAATAACGAATGCTGTATCTATACGAATGGAATGTATTAAATTAATAATAATAAATAACAATAATAATAATAATAATAAAAACATTTTATTATTATTATTATTAATTCATTCCTTTCCATTTGTTTAGATGTGGCATTCGTTATTTCAGATAATTCGTAACTTTGGATAAATTCATATTCGTTACGTTGAGTAACAAATTCCAATACCTATAATTTAATAGTTAGTTATTATTAGTTAGTTATTATTTAGAATTTTCGTTCTTTCTAATTTTTCTAATTTCTGAATTTTCTCATTTACGAATTCTCAAATTTTCGAATTTTTGGATTTACGAATTTACAAATTTTTGCATTTATGAATTTCGATCATAACGAATGACCCGAAAAAATATAAAAAATAAAAATGAAACTAAAGCATTGTACGTGTCTACTAGGAGCTTCAGATGAACAGGGATCCCCCGCTCCTGCACAGCCAGGCACACCGAATCTTCATAAGCACTCAAAGTCAGAGAACAGTCCAGAGCTTTATTTTTGTTGTTTATTAGGGGGTTAACATCATGGATAGGGATGGGAGATTATGAGATGCCCACTTGACTTGAACAAGGTCTTCAGAGACAACTTCCTATTTACAGTCTCTTATTTACAGCTTCCTATATATAGCTCCAACACTTTAGCTTTCCACCTGCACACACTTTGTTCCTTTCTTCCTCTGTACAGCTCCATTATTGGTGGAACAGACAGGCCTCTTGTCAGTTCAGTATCAGCCCATTACAGGCAGGAACTCAAAGTCCCTTTAAAAAGTTGCACAATTGTAGTAAACCAGCTTCCCTTGTGGCCACTGATCCCAGCCCCACTTCTTCGGGCAATGCCAGCCCACCTGGCTGCATCTGCCCCCTTTCACCAGCCCTCCCGGCTGGCTTTCTACCCAAGTCTGCCTGACGGACTATTTCTTAGCCCACCTGGCTGACTCTCAGGAGATCTCCCAGTGAAAGGATAGAAGACTTAGACACACAGCTTCAATGGAGACTGGCTATATGTTGCAGTCTCCCCTTTTGTTAGCCCCCACAGTGTTGATCTACTCACTTTGTCCTCCCTTGCTCCTGTGCCTCCAAGAAGACCTCCCTTTGTGTTTTTGGCAGGATCCTTCCAGCACCCGAGCCCAGGCCCAAGACAGGTCACCCCCCCCCAAACTAGGGGGAACCCCACAGGGCCACAGACAGCTTTCTTAACACTGTTTCTCCATCTTCCACCCGGCTGTCCCTGCTGGCATGGCCCTTGTATATTTATGAGGTGAACTCAGTCCCCTGCCAGCCCACTACTGGGGATTGGCTGAGGCCTCCTAAATATTCAAGGCAGCTCCTCCTAACCCCCACCCTCTAGTTCTAGAGGATTCTCCAACCTTCCAGACCAGGGGGAGGCACCAGGGAGCTGCCAGGATGAGTCATCCAGCCCTGAACTCCAATGAACCCTGACTCAATTAAGACTCCCCAGCTTAACATGTGAGTCAGAGTATGGTTTGCCTACACTCTAGCACACACTAGAGGGTGCTACAGTAAAAAAAAAAAAAAAAAAAATAGGCAGTTTATCTTCATCCATTATCTACCAAAACCTGAAATATTAGTTTGGGCTGCACTGCCCATTTAAAGCCAAGATTTTTAAAAAACTTTTTTTTTTTTGTTAACTTAAGGTTAGACCTAATATGTCGTGAGGTTATTTAATGTTTATTCAACGTTGGGTTACCCCTTAAATAAATGCTGTGGCCATTGTAAATTATTCGAGTGTCTTTGAGTTATTTGAGTGTCTGTCTCTTTATTTATGTTTTATGTTATATTGCTTCTTTGTACTGTCCCATATAATAGGAAAAGAAAGGAAAAAAAGAATGGAGCTAAAATTTCAGTACCTCTGCTGTGAAATTGAAAGATGAATTTCCCCACAATGCTAATAGCTACAGCAGTATGTGAGAGTTTGGGGCTTTCACTGCTTGCTCACAGAAAGTAAATATTTTAGTGTGCATAATCTGGGCAAAGGTTCGCACTAAAATTAAATTCTACGTAGATATAAAAAAAAAAACACAACTGAATGCAGCGATATATTTAATAATAAACCATTCAATTTATTTTTCAATGCAGCTAGTGTAAGTAAATGCGACTTGGTATCAGCCCTTTGCAGTCACCAAACATTGGTTTCTGGCATTCTACCTATCTATTGTTTTCAAGGGTATCTTCCATGGCATATTTTAAGAAAAGCATGGGATTGTCCTGTGTACACGGGGATTGCCCTGTGTAGGATTTGAAAGTGTGATATGAAATTTGTTTTGAAAATCAGTCACATCAGCACATTGATCAGACACTTAAGTTCCCATAAATAGCTCGCTCGCCGCATAGACGTACTGTGTACATAAATAACTAACGCGTAACAATCTAAATGACCTTAGGACATTCACAGATCTATAAATAGTCAGACTGAAAAGTGTATCACAGTTTTCTGCTATTTTGCAGCAGTATAACAAGGAATTGCTTCTTTTACAAGCTGTTAAACAACATACAACAGTGACAAGGGCCAGTAGAACAGTGTTAGGGACGCTGTAAAATAATTGTGCATACTCTGTAAATTGCATAGTAGCAGCATGAGCTGTAAAGTAACCAGCATGGAATAAAATTTCCCTATCGTTTAACTGGGATGGCCGGCCTTGGCTGCTATGAGCAGTATCCTTTGAGAGTTTTAGATTATAATTAAATTAAAAGGCAATCAAGCAATTACCTTCAGCACAAATAACTTAACAAGATCTTACATGATCCTGAAAACTAGCCCCACTCTGGAACTTACAACTAAGGGCTCATTCACATTTGCCTATTTTCTGCATGGACACAGGTTCTTGCTGGCCGAGGCAGCAGAAATACAATTTAAAGCGTAAAATACACACCTAAAGTACTCACGTTTAGATGCATATAGCATTTAGACACATACAGTTCTTCTAATGACTTAACATGATTACACCCATTGATATGGAGCCCTGGATGCAGCTGTCACCTACTTTTTTTTGTCCTACAAACATGGTCCCAATGATTCATATAGTGCTGTGTTTAGATGCCTACAAAACTATACTATATACCAAGGGTCTCCAAACTACGGCCCTCCAGCTGTTGCAGAACTACACATCCCATGAGGCATTGCAAAACTCTGACATTCACAGACATGACTAGGCATGATGGGAATTGTAGTTCCTGATCAACTGGAGGGCCATAGCTTGGAGACCCCTGCTATATACGTATGTAATGTGGTGTTTTAGACACCCATGTGAATGAGCCTTAACTGTTAAAGTAAAGCTTTAGTTTTGCTGAATACATTGCATTAATTATTAGAAAACATGTTTGCATATTCTTGCATGCTTTTGTTCAGAAGATACTGATGTATTCTATTTTCCCAAACTGCCTGCTATAAAGGGTCTGCCATCTGATTGATTTCTGACATCTGCCATAACCATCTGATTGATTTCCACAATTCCAATCACGATCATGGATGCTTGGTGATGTCACAATTTCTGGCTATTCCCTACGCGTCTCACCATGGGAATTGTAGTTTACTGGATGTTAGGTACCTGGTAGTAGAGCCTGACTTGTAGGAGAAGACCTCTCATACATGCTGGTTCAAGTGCCACTGGAGTGGGGACAGTGGTCTCGTGAGCACAGAGTCAGACGGTCCGGGTCGGCAGGAGATCAGGCAGGTGAGAGCAGCAGGCAACAGCAGAGTCAGCAAGGCAGGCAGGAGTCGGCAACGGTTCACAGCAGAGATAGACAGAGTCAGACAGGCCGGGTCGGATTGGAGAAGGCAGAGAAGTCAGACGGAGCCGGGTCGGTAACGAACATCAACGGGTTCAGAGCAAATGGGTTCAGGTAATTCAAGTACAGAGCAGCAGACAAAACAGCGCCGCACAAGTGTCACTGAGGTACTTTTAAAAGTA
Source organism: Lithobates sylvaticus (assembly GCA_028564925.1). Classification (NCBI taxonomy): domain Eukaryota; kingdom Metazoa; phylum Chordata; class Amphibia; order Anura; family Ranidae; genus Lithobates; species Lithobates sylvaticus. Next base: position 438,227,954 of record CM053030.1, read on the forward strand.
ACTCGGCGCTAAACAGTGCTATCGCGCATACGCCAATGCGCAGGCACGTGCGTCAATGCGCACGCGCGCGCCAACGTGCATGCACAGGCGTGCGCTAATGCGCACACGCACCTGTCGTGCACCCGCGCGCTCACGGAGAGCCCGCAGGTGCATACTGGTGGGCGAATACTGCTGCACAACTTGGGGTGGTGCCCCTGGTCAGCACTGGCACGTCCCTGACACTGGATGTCGTTAACTGCTTAACATTTTATAAGTGTTTTTAACCCTAGTAAATTTCGATATTGAAGATTTTACATTATGCAAGCTTGGTGCTCTTTCTTTCTGTCTTTCCAGAGCAGGAGACCAGAGAGGTGCACATGAGCGGGGGAGTGACGGTCGGATCTCCACGTACAGCTGCTTAGGTGGTCATCTATGTACAAGTGTGCTTTGACTCTTTATAAATTAAGAGTCTCTTAAATTCTGGTAGGCATAGTGGTGTTCGGTGTGTGCATATTGTCGTGTTCAGTGTGAGCACTAGGTGTTTCACCTTGGGGATTATTTAAAATCACAGAGATTCTTATCTGGCATAAGGCTCCATTCACACCATGGCGTTCCGTTTTGCAGGCTGAATCGCCGCGATTCTGCCGGTGATTCGGAAACGCCGCAAATTGCGTGATGCCCATGCAATCCCCTTTACCATTAAGCGGCAGAGAACACCGAAGCGTGGCAGGCGGCCCTCTCCCCCCAAAACTGCCACAGAGACCACTTTTATCTGAAAGTGGACCGCCTGCTGACTGCCATAACAACGATATCCCTCTTCAAACAGCCGACGTATAACGACGGCAGGCGGTCCGTAAGTGGTTAAGGACCTAGCAGCCCACTTTTATTAACCCCTTCAAGCTTAAGGGTAAAACAAATCCTAATGTTTAAGCCCAATTTTGCAACTTTGACATGTGTTAGTAAAACTGCACATATTATCACAACTGCTTTGTGCATCCAGACGGATTACACCATGTGTATAGGACAAATTGGGTCAGGACAAATTGGGCTTTCATTTGGTGGTAAATGGTAATAGTTATCTCTTGTTTTTTTTTTTTTTGTTATTATGAAAGTAAAACTAGCCCAAAATAGTAAAAAAAAAAATATATATATATATATATATTTTAAATTTAGCTGTAAATTTCTTGTTACTACCATAACCTACCACCAAAGAACAACTCAAAATAAATTCTCCTGCTCCTAACGATTGCAGCGATACCACATATGTGTATTTGATTTGTTGTTTGTACCCGTAGTACAGCCCAGAATCAATAGTGCACATTTTTCTTTTTTTTTTTACCCTAGCTAAAACACACTGACACTAACTGATACTGATACTAATTAAAAAAAAAATCTGCCCAAAAAATACTGACCTTGACCTTTGAGCCTGACCTTGACCCAAACACTGACCCTGGCACTGACCTAGATCAAACCTTGATCTAGGTATTTTTTTACATTCTTTTATTTTTTATTTTTTAATTACTATTATTAATTTATTTATTTTTCCACACACACCTTTCGATTTTTTCCCCTCTCTCTCTGCAAGGACAGAGAAAGATACAATGTATCTTTCTCCTCCATTGACAGTGACAGAAAACAAGGGGGCGGGCTTCACAGTGACTGATCACTGTAATAGCCAATCAGAGGCTATTACAGCGATCAGGTGACCCGGAACCTTGAGTTCCGGGTCCCGATCGTTAGTATGGGGCTCGGGGCTCACAATGGGACGGCAGCGGCGCACTCCAAGCATAAAGGGAGAAACGTAATTATGCGGCCTCACGGAAAAAAAGGCAAGTGCAGTGGGGCCGCATATTTGTGTGACATCGGTGCTAAGGGGTTAAACGAAAATTACAGGTCCATCCAGGATTTCCACGCAGCAGTTTCAGCTTTGCTCAGCAACAATGTTAATATAAAATACTGAGCCACCAGGCTCCTCAGTCAGCAGCACTGCTGCTCGCTCCAGTCTCCCCCAGCTTGGGCTCTTCAAAATCGCACAGTCTGCACTTGCACTACCTTACTGCTCAGGCCCCACTCTAAGGCCCCTTTCACACTTATACGACTTGTCCCACTATTTGGGACTGCACTACTTTGGTCCGACTTTTGATGCCACTTACACAGGTATTCCTGGAAATCGTGGCAAAAATCATGGCAAAATCGGAATGCCTCTGTAAGTGGCATCAAAATCGGACAAAGTAGTGCAGGGACTACTTTGAAGTCGGAACTTGAAGTCGTACTAATATGAATGGCTGTCATTGGAAATCATGGGGAACTTGTCATGCTACTTTGCAGTCCCAAAACGTGGGACAAGTAGTATAAGTGTGAAAGGGGCCTAAGCCTCACTGGAAAGGGTTTTTCCAGCACCCTGGGCTCTCCCACTTCTTGGGAACACAGGATTTCCTCCAACACCCTTTGTGGACTTGCTAGTCACCTTAGCTTGCCCGGTCTGTCCAGACCCCTCCTTACACTCCCAGTCCTATGGGCAATAAGGACCCCCAACATATGGTCCCATCTCCTGAACAGGTCACCCCCCCCCCCCCTGGCTGGAGCACACCCCTATTTTCTATTGTCTGAGCCTAGGTTCCCATTGGAGCGATTTGGCATGCGATTTGACATTCCCAAAAGAAGTTTCTGTACTACGTTTGGCGACTTCAGGGTGCGATTTCCATAGACATCTGTGCAGCAACCCGCGCAGATGTCTCTGAAATCGCCCCGAAGTCTGGACTGACATGCGAGAATTAAATAGTGTGAGTTCAGCTGAACTTGCACGATTTCATTCCCTCTGTCAGTGTGAACCTGGGCTTAATGACAGCAACTGCCCTGAGCTATGCTCACATCTGGAATATAATGATCCTGACCACCTGTGCACTCACACAGGCTGCTGGCAACTAGCAAAGCCTGGACACCGGATTGAAGGTTCCATCCCACCCAATACTCTTTGGAACCTTAAGCCTGGGTTCACACTAGATGAGGTTCAAATTCACAGCAATGTGGCTGCGGATTTGGCACTGCATCTAAATCTCAACCTCTCCATGTGAACCGATTGTGGAGTGTATGTTAAATTAACGACACCCCGGAAGTGGCTTGCAAAACTCAGCACGATTTGCAGAATCAGAACACATGGGTGTGAACACCTATGCAATCTGATTCTGGTGCGGACAAAAAAAAGCATCCTGCACTAGTTTGGCGCAAATGTGGTGGGATTTGAGCCATACAAATCTATGGCTCAAATCGCACCCCAGAAATACCCCATGTAATTTGCATAGGAGTGTGCTGCGATTCCTGTGTGATTTACATGCGGTGTCCCGCACCACAACAGTGTGAGCACAATTTCCCAGCCCTAATTCAGAACTACCAAATCCAGAGAAAAAATAGAGCACACCTTTCACCATAAACATGTCAGAGCTTCTCAAACTGCACCTGAATCCTGTGTCCTTTTTATGCCCATTTACATAGTGGCAGGGGCTCACACTGTCACAGTATGCATACTCACAAAATGCTTTCTCACTATAGAAGAACGATTCCAGGAAAGCAATCAATGAGCTACTTATACTATCCAGCAATACTATAATGTGTGTTTTGTGTAAACCATTGAGTCAGAATGAAGGGAGCACCTCACAGGGTCACTGGAAGTGTACTTCCTCAACCATTAGCTGTGTAACTACCTCTCTCTCTGTTTCCTGTAGCACCAGCCACAAAAATTGAGGTTGATTTACTAAAGGCAAATAGACTGTGCACTTTGAAAAGTGCAGTTGCCCTCTGCAGGAGTAGTTGCTCCAGAGCTTAAGGGGTTGTAAAGTCAGAATTTTTTTTATCTTAATTCATTCTATGCATTTAAATAAAAAACCTTCTATGTGCAGCAGCCCCCTGCAGCCCCCCTAATACTTACCTGAGCCCCATCTCTGTCCAGCGATGTCCACGCCATCCGGGACTCTCCCTCCTAATTGGCTGAGACACAGCAGCGGTGCCATTGGCTACCGCTGCTGTCAATCAAAGTCAGTTAGCCAATCAGGAGAGAGAGGGGCAGGGTCGAACGACAGCTCTGTGTCTGAATGGACACACAAAGCTGCAGCTTGCCACAGGTGCCCCCATAGCAAGCTGCTTGCTGTGGGGGCACTCGACAGGAGGGAGGGGCCAAGAGCAGCAAAGAGGGACAAGAAAAGAGGAGGATCTAGGCTGCTTTGTGCAAAACCACTGCAACAGAGCAGGTAAGTCGTGTATAATAATAATTATATTTATAATAAGCAGACTGACTTCTATCATCCAATCAAGCAAAAATGCAGTTTGTTTTATTTTTCTTGCACATGATTGGGTATTCTTTGCAAAGTGAAGCTTTGAGGTCGATTTACTAAAGGCAAATAGACTGTGCACTCTGCAACAGCAGTTGTTCCAGAGCTTAGTAAATGAGGTAAAGCTTCACTTTGCAAAGAACACCCAATCACATCCAAGGAAATGTAATCACTTGCCGACCGCCTACCTGTAAATGTACGCTATTTTTTTAGGTTAAATACCGGTGACTGCAGCTAGATACCATATTTTTTTTTTACCTCAAGCGGTCGGCTTTCATACAAGTGATTCAAGTGGCAGATTCACCATATGACCACTTTTAAAAGCGTCAGGAGAGGTGCCCCCCCCCTGCCGCTTCCTGGGCTTACGCTAACAATCGGTAGCTCTGGGAACCATCTGGCGTCAGCAGAGTTTTTACATAGAGATGGCTAGATGGCCACCGCCCCTGGAGGACTGGAGTGATGTCGATGTCACTTTTGGTTCTCGGGCAATTTAAACATGATTTATTTTTTTTCCCTTAAAGAAAAAGTTTATATATATTTTTTTGTCTTTTGATTTTAATGGTAGAGGAGAGATTTAGGCCCCTTTCACACGGAAGGCCCGTTCAGATCCGCCTGTCAGTTTTGACGGCGGATCTGAACGGGCGATCCATGTTACTCTATGGAGCGTCGGATGTCAGCGGAGACATGTCCGCTGACATCCGATCCGGTCCGATCCGCCAAATCCAGACGTATGGACCACACGTCCAGATCCGTCGGATCGGGTGAGATCGGGTGAGATCGGGTGAAAACGGACACACTGTCCGTTTTCATCCGATCTCTCCATAGAGATCAGCGGCGCTCGCAAGCCCCTCCCCGCTCAGTGAGCGGAGAGAGGCTTGTCATCCGCCGGCTCAGCGGAGATCAACGGAGAGATCTCCCGCTGAGCCGGCGGACAGAGGCGGGCTCCGTGCAAGCGGAGCCCGTCTCGTGTGAAAGGGGCCTTAGGGTTTCCCCATAAATATCTGCCCACATATGTAAATGGTGTTAACACCACACGTGTAAGATATTACTGTGAACGTCTGAGTGTGAGCAATGATTCTAGCACTAGATCTCCTCTGTATCTTTAAACTGTTAACCTGTAGAAATTTTAAAATCGTCACCTATGGAGATTTTTAAGCACCGTAGTTTGGTGCCATTCAGTGGTGGCAATTTTAAAGCATAACATGTTAGGTATCTATTTACTCGGCTTAGCATTACGGTATATAAAAACAGTGGGGGTATATATTATGCTTTGTTTTTTGTTTTTTTATTCATTAATGTGTATTTTTTCCAAAAAATTGCCTTTGAAAAAACGCTGAGCAAAAACTGCGTGACATAAAAAATTTAAACGACCGCCATTTTTTCTTTTATTCTCTAGGGTCACTGCTAAAAATATATATATAATGTTTGGGGGTTCTAAGTAACTGTCTAGCAAAAAAAATATTTTTTTATTTTCCTTGAAAACGTGATTGGCTATGCTTTGCAAAGTGAAGCTTTACCTCATTTATTAAACACTTCGCGCCCGCGCTATAGCCGAAAGACGGCTACAGCGCAGACGCTAACTGCCGGGAGGGCGTCCCTGGATGTCCTCCTGTTTACTGCCCCTCTGCACGCCGCCGAGGGCACGCATCGGGGAAGTTCTGTGTTGCCCGTGTCCCTTGGACACAGCCAATCACAGATTGTGCTAAATGGCCAATCACAGCAAACATTTAGCACCCGATCGGCGTGTCCAATGGGAGGTGAACTCATATGTAAACATATGAGATCATCTCTCATCGCCGGCTCTCCCTCCTCACACAGAGACAGCGTGTGAGGAGGGAGAGCTTCTGTGCTGCAGCTGCAGCGTCAGTGAAAAGTAAGTAACACACACACAGTAAAACACACACACACACACAGTGAAACACAAACACACACACAGTGAAACACGCACACACACAGTGAAACACACACACACACACAGTGAAACACACACATGCCCACCTGTCCCAGTGCCACCTATCAGTGCCATCTGTCCCAGTGCCACCTGTCAGTGCCATCTGCCCCCAGTGCCACCTATCAGTGCCATCTGTCCCCAGTGCCACCTATCAGTGTCACCTATCAGTGCCATCTGTCCCCAGTGCCACCTGTCAGTGCCACCTATCCCCAGTGCCACCTGTCCCCAGTGCCACCTATCAGTGCCACCTGTCCCACCTGTTCCCAGTGCCACGTGTCATCAGTGCCACCTGTCAGTGTCACGTGTCATCAGTGCCTCGTATCAGTGCCACCTGTCAGTGTCACGTGTCATTAGTACCACGTATCAGTGCCATCTGTCATCAGTGTCAGGTGTCATCAGTGCCACGTATTAGTGCCATCTGTCATCAGTGCCACGTATTAGTGCCATCTGTCATCAGTGCCACGTATTAGTGCCATGTGTCATCAGTGCCACATCAGTGTCATGTGTCATCAGTGCCACATATTAGTTCCATCTGTCATCAGTATCAGGTGTCATCAGTGCCACGTATTAGTGCCATCTGTCATCAGTGCCATGTATTAGTGCCATCTGTCATCAGTGTCACATCAGTGTCATGTGCCATCAGTGCCATGTATCAGTGCCATCTGCCATCAGTGCCACGTGTCATTGTCCTGGTGCTCCAGGGCCTTCAAAAGTGTAATAGGTAGTCAACAAGTTAGATGTGTTATTTATGCTCCTAGAACACGTGATGGTGCTCCCTGCATGTTGGGCCTCTCTAAGTGGCTAGGCTGTGAAAAAGTCCCACACATGTGGTATTGTAGTACTCAGGAGGAGTAGCAGAATGTATTTTGGGACATTATTTGTGGTATACACATTTCATGTGAGAGAAATAATCTATTACAATGACAATTTTGTGGAAAAAATAAAAAAATAAAAAAATCTTAATTTTGCAAAGAATTGTGGGAAAAAATGACAACACCAAAAACCTCACCATGCCTCTTACTAAATACCTTGGAATGTCTACTTTCCAAAAAGGGGTCATTTGGGGGGTATTTCTACTTTCCTGGCTTGTTCAGGTCACAAGAAATGAGATGGCCACCAGTACATCAGGTGTGATCAATTTTGTATGATTTGCACCACAGCTTGTAGACTCTCTAATTTTCACAAAGACCAAATAATATTCACTAATTTGGGTTATTTGGGCCAAAGATATGTAGCAGTATAAATTGTGACCAAAATTTATGAAAAAAAAAAAAAAAAATTTGCAAAATTTTATCACAGAAACAAAGAAAAAATTCTTTTTTTTTTTCAAAATTTTCGGTCTTTTATCATTTATAGCGCAAAAAATAAAAAACCCAGAGGTGATCAAAAATTCCAATACCACCAAATGAAAGCTCTATTTGTATGAAAAAAAAGGACAAAAAAAAAATTTGGGTACAGTGTTGCATGACTGAGTAATTGTCATTCAAAGTGTGAGAGCACCGAAAGCTGAAAATTGGTCTGGGCAGGAGGGGGGTTTAAGTGCCCAGTAGGCAAGTGGTTAAGCTCTAGAGCAACTGCAAAGTGCACCGTCTATTTGCCTTTAGTAAATCAACCCCATAGTGTGCACTGCAAGTACATTTTGAAGCGCACTGTAAGTGCACTTTAAGTGCATTTGCCCTAGATCTGAGGGGAAGCTCTGCTGTATTCTATCCTCCAATCATGTACAAACAAAAATGCTGTTTTTATTTTATTTGCATGTGATTGAGTATTCTTTGCAAATTAAAGTTTTGCCTCATTTACTAAGCTCTGGTGCGAGTGCACTTGCAGTGCACAGTATATTTGCCTTTAAATCAACCCCACTGTATACATGCCCAGCTCTATAAGTCCTCTTGTCAGTAAGTGTTTTTATCACTATTGACTTTTGACCTCGAATGATTTTCTGCAGGATTTTCTATTTAAAATCCCTGTCTACCAGCAGCTGTATACGATGCTGGGAGACATATGGTTAAAGCATATCTAAAGTAAAAAAAAATGAGTTTAGAATAGAGCAGTAAAGTTTTAAAACTCTACCAGGTTTATTTTTTAAAATGTTTTATTGGGGGAATTTCCCTTCAATTCCTGTCCCATAGACGCTACAGGAAATGAGGAAATCTTTTCAAAACTAAGGGAATCCCCTTGTAAACAATTGTCACAGCATTATCATATTTGAAAATTTCCCTTCTATTTCATTTTTGGTGACTCAAAACTTGGGTTTTTTTTTTTTATCACTTTTTAGACCTGGTAACAATGGTCACTAGGCCAAACTGAAAGGGTAAATCCACCAAGCAGGGACACAGAAAGCAATAAAAACCTCAAGTTAAATTTTTTTATGAGAACACCAGACCAATGATCCTAGAGTCCAAACGACTTTATTATTATTAGCTAATTTGGAATATCCAACACATTTCGGGAGCACCCCCCCTTTATCAGTGCTTAGAATCTAAGTGAACTTACAATAAAAGGGTTCAGTTTAGGTTAATTAATGGAAGATATAGAAGAGATAGACAATGTGGCAGTAGTAGGAAACAGTAATTTAGCGGCTACTTCATTCAGCAATCAATCAAAACTTAGCAGGGCTCGAACCCTTCCTTTCCTCATCTTAAATAAAGCATATGTTTGGCTTTAGATACATTTTAAAATTGTGGGTTATAGTCGGATTATCAATTTTGAGCAAATGTTAAAAAAAAAAATGTATTTGAAAAAAGAAATGCGACAAACAAAGCGCCCTCTGCCATTACCCTTACCCTATAGGGCCTTAAAGAATGAAAAACAATAACATTGAGAGACACCACTTAGGTAGATATATTTTACATTCTATTTGCTGTTTGGATTTGCATGATGATTGCACCTTGATCTGTTCCGCTTGTATTTTGTAAAATGCCTTACAAGAACTCATGTTGTTGTCATTGATATTTTATGCGCTTAGTTACACTTCTAGGCTGGCTTCCTTGTTAACTTGTTTGAATTTAAAAGCTTCGGTTTCAAAGTGCAGCTTGGCTGTCGAGTTCCAAAGTCTGTGGCAACGTCACTAGGCAACAGCCACACACACCGGGAGATCTGCCAGTGATGGGACATTGAGAAATATTGCACACCGTCCAGGGAGGTCGCTACCTCGTGCCAAAGGGGTTAAACACCAACTCATTTTATACTAAACATTTAAAGAGGCATTTTAAAAAAAAGATGGTAACTTTAACAAAATGACATTTAGTTTGTTAAAACTGAACTTTGGGGAACATTCAAAGTTACCCCGTGCAGTGGGGCTCCTCCCACACAGCAAGGATTGAATGGGCAACATTAAAGTGGTTGTAAAGCTCAAGTTTTTTTACCTTTATGAATTCTATGCATGAAGGTAAAAAAACCTTCTGTGTGCAGCAGCACCCCCTATTAATTACCTGAGCCCCATCTCGATCCAGCGATGTGCAGGAGAGCAGCGGCTCTCCGGGGTCTCTGCCTTCTCATTTAATCAAAATCATAAATTGCAGCGCAACTAGCAACAATGTATCAAATACTCAAATACATAAATATGTATCAAAAAAAATTAATTTAATCAAGATAAATAGCTCAAAAATTCATTGTGGTAATAAGTGAAGCAATAGACTGTGATCTTCCACCTCCGTGTTACAAAGGAAATGTGCTCATCAATAGTAATCCTCCACCAGTGAATCGATGGCCGCTCACCTTATACTTAGACCCCTGTTTCACCAGTGGATCTAAGCAAGCAGTCCCCTAATGAGGGGTAATATCAGACGAATGCTCCGGGAGCCATTGGCTTGTGCTACTGTACCAGTGGGCCAATGAGAAGAGAGCGGGGGCAGGTCCGAACCATGCTCTGTGTCTGAATGGACAGACAGAGCAGCGGCTTGGGAGCCTGGGGGCACCCGGCAGGAGGGTGGGGCCAGGAGCACCATTGGGGGACCCAAGAAGAGAACCATTGGGGCTTCTCTGTGCAAAACCACTACACAGAGCAAGTAAGCAAAACATGTTTGTTATTTTTAACCACTTCAGCCCCGGAAGATTTGGCTGCTTAATGACCAGGCCTTTTTCTTTTGAGATACGGCACTGCGTTGCTTTAACTGACAATTGGGTGGTCGTGCGACGCTGTACACAAACAAAATTGATGCCCTTTTTTTCCCACAAATAGAACTTTCTTTTGGTGGTATTTTATCATCTCTGTGTTTTTTTTTTTTTTTTTGCGCTATAAACAAAAAAAGAGCAACAATTTTGAAGAAAACACAATGTTTTGTACTTTTTGTATAATAAATATCCCCAATTTTTTTAAAAAAAAAAATTTTTTTCCTTAGTTTAGGCCGAATATTCTACATATTTTTGGTAATAAAAATCACAATAAGCGTATATTGATTGTTTGCCCAAAAGTTATACGGTCTACAAACTATGGGAAAGATTTATGGCATTTTTAATATTGATATTTTTTTTACTAGTAATGGCGGTGATCTGTGATTTTTATCGGGACTGCAACATTATGGCGGACAGATCGGACACTATTGACACATTTTTGGGACCATTGATATTTATACAGCGATCAGAGTGTAAATGTCACTGGCAGGGAAGGGGTTAACACTAGGGGGCAATCAAGGGGTTAACTGGGTTCCCTCAAGTGTGTTCTATCTGTAGGGGGAAGAAACTGACTAGAGAAGATGACAGATCGTTGTTCTAGCTAGTAGGAACACACGATCTGTCTCTCCTCTCCTCATAGAACAGGGGTTTGTGTGTTTAGACACACACGTCCCTGTTCTGGCTCTCGTGCCCATGATCGCGCGTGGCCGGCAGTCATCGCGACCATCCGGCCACGTGCATCGGCATCCCCGCAGTGCAGCGGGCGCACATGCCAGCTATACACGCTTTAAAGGCTGACGTATAGCTACGACGGCTCGCGGGAACGTGCCGGCTGGTTGGCAAACCGTTAAAGAGAAAAAAAAACTCAGCCTTTCATATCACTTTAAATAAAAGAATTGTACCTACTTTATCCCTTGCTCCTACAGGCTTCCTCCTCTCTAGGCACCCAGTGCCCCAACGTGTTTTTTCTTTGTCACTCTATCGCTTGAAGGCACTCTAACGTCATCATGTACAATGCAGGACCAGCAGTCCTGCATTGCAAGTAAGGATGTTAAGGACCCATCCACAATTTGGAGCATTGGCATGCAGAGGAGAGCGAAGTGAAGGATAAGGTAAGTAGCCCTGTTTTTTATTATTCCCCTAGACAAAAATGAACATTTAACCCATGCTAGTGCAAGGGTGACCTATTGCAAGGTTAACTTTGGATTTTGCTCAGAGTTTAGCTTTAAAGTACTGTTTATTTTACATTTTTAAAATACTTGTTTTCACTGTTGTTTATCCTATGCTGCATCTTGGTATTGCTGATCTCCCCCAGCCTCTTAGTAGCACTCTCTGTCTACATACATGCGCTCCAGGAATAGCTGCATTGCATTTCTGAGGGGGATTTCCTTGCGGTGACAACAGTGGATTAGCCTGCGTAATGTGTGTTGAAAAAGTCTCTACTGTGTCCTGTAGTGACATCGGAGCCAGCGGATGGTACTGTAGAGCATGGAGGAAAGGCATCCAAAACACCTACAAGTGTCAGATACTGAAGATTCCTTGGGTGCTATAGCTCTACTGCAGAGCATAAATTGGCACTGCAGGCAGCAGGATAGGTATTTATTATTTTCTTTACAGAGAGCAGTTATTCTAAATGTTTTATTCTAATGACAGAATCACTTTAATGATGATGTTGTATGTATTCTTCCATTCAAGTATAGATTGAGCAAGGACTTTTGAATGGCAGGGTGGTGTTTTCTGGAATAGACCTAGTCCCAGAGAAAAAAAAAATTCTTCCTAGGAATTAAAATACAGTATCATGAAAATAACACATATAAAGGTTAAATGAACACATCCCTCCTAGATTGTAAGCTTTAACAAGCAGGGCCATCTGATTCCTCCTGTATTGAAGTGCATTGTAATGCCCCGTACACACGGTCGGATTTTCCGACAGAAAATGTCCTATCAGACAATGTTGTCGGAAATTCCGACCGTGTGTAGGCTCCATCAGACTTTTTCCGTCGGATTTTCCGACGGACAAAGTTTTATCTCCTGCTCTCAAATTTTCCGACAACAAAGTCCGATCGGACTTTTTCCGATCGTGTGTATCGAATTCCGACGGAAAAAGTGCCATGCATGCTCAGATCAAATTACAAGACCAAAGCTATTGGCTACTAGCCTCTACGTAGTTCCGTCGTACGCACTGAACGTCACCACGTTCAGAATGATCGGATTTTCCGACCGTGTGTATGGGGCATAACTGTACTGTCTGCCCTCATCTTGTACTGTACAAATTGTTGGCGCTATATAAATTCTGTATAATAATAATATTATATTGTCCTTCCCAATCCTTTGTGAGTGCTTCCTGTGTAAGGGCAAAAAAACGCTCCTCCACATACAGTATCTCCCAAAAATGAGTACACCCCTCACATTTTTGGAAATAATTTATTATAACTTTTCATGTGACAACACTGAAGAAATGACACTTTGCTACAATGTAAAGTAGTGAGTGTACAGATTGTATAACAGTGTAAATTTGCTGTCCCCTCAAAATAACTCAACACACAGCCGTTAATGTCTAAACCACTGGCAACAAAATTGAGTACACCCCTAAGTGAAAATGTCCAAATTGGGTCCAAAGTGTCAATATTTTGTGTGACCACCATTATTTTCCAGCACGGCCTTAACCCTCTTGGACATGGAGTTCACCAGAGCTTCACAGGTTGCCACTGGAGTCCTCTTCCCCTCCTCTATGATGACATCACGGAGCTGGTGGATGTTAGAGACCTTGCGCACCTCCACCTTCCATTTGAGGATGCCCCACAGATGCTCAATAGGGTTTAGGTCTGGAGACATGCTTGACCAGTCCATCACCTTTACCCTCAGCTTCTTTAGCAAGGCAGTGGTTGTCTTGGAGGTGTGTTTGGGGTCGTTATCATGTTAGAATACTGCCCTGTGGCCCAGTCTCCGAAGAGAGGGGATCATGCTCTGCTTCAGTATGTCACAGTACATGTTGGCATTCATGGTTCTCCCAATGAACTGTAGCTCCCTCATGCAGCCCCAGACCATGACACTCCCACCACCATGCTTAACTGTAGGCAAGACACACATGTCTTTGTACTCCTCACCTTGTTGCCGCCACACACGCATGACACCATTTGAACCAAATAAGTTTATCTTGGTCTCATCAGACTACAGGACATGGTTCCAGTAATCCATGTCCTTATTCTGCTTGTCTTCAACAAACTGTTTGCAGGCTTTCTTGTACATCATCTTTAGAAGAGGCTTCCTTCTGGGACGACAGCCATGCATATCAATTTGATGCAGTGTGCGGCGTATGGTCTGAGCACTGACAGGCTGACCCCCCCATCCAGGGCCGCCATCAGGGGGGTACAGGCATTACACCTGTAAGGGGCCCGAATGTTCCCAGGTGCCTGGCTGCCCCCGTTCTTAGCTTGCGGCTGAGAAGAGAGAAAACACTTTAATTTCGGCAGTTCCTCCCCCCGATATCATGTCGCAGCTGCCAGCCGCAAGACTTGCAGTTCGGTCCAGCTGTCATTCAGCCAGGCCCCCTCCTCCTATCACGTGTCCCCACAGTGACCTCTCCTCCCCCTGATCCTCTGCGGAGTCCGTCCCCAGCCTGCCAGTGAAGAGATGGGGTTACCACCGCTCCAGGTAGGTCTGCTGAAACAAAAAGGTTTTTCCTCCAGGAAATGAAGAGCCACAGCTTTGAGCTATGAATAAGCACTACGTTTAGTGTGAAACGTGTCAGCAGTTTTTGGTTCCGTATTACTTTGCTGTGACGTGTACAGTGTGATCCTGATATTCTAATAAAGGCACGAGAAATTTCATTTGGAGTGCGGCTGTCCAGAATTTTCTACTCACCTTGATTTCCCAGCCTGCCAGTGACCATCTCAGCCATGATGGTGAGCGGCGGAGGGGAGGGCGGGGGAATGGATTGGCGCCTGTGCAGGGCATAGTGCTGGCTGTGGGGCCCGGGAAACTCTGCGAGGAGGGTAACAGTGTGTGTTTTGTTCTCTCTTTGTGGCAAGAAGGCCTGGGTGACAAATCCAACTTCCTGTCAGAGGAGGACAGAGCGGTAAGTGGCCACATACCCTTCTCATGGCTGTGTGACACCTCTCAGGGAATGGATGTGCATTGTATGGCAGACATCACGGGCAGAGCCAGTATACAGATGTGTAGCGCATAGATACTCCCCATGGCATGCACTACTTCCCATCCATTCATCCCCCTGGCATAGTCTGTGTTTTATTCACTGACCCCCCTGTCATAGACTACCCCCTATTCACTGACCCCCCCTGTCATAGACTGCCCCCTATTCACTGACCCCCCCTGTCATAGACTGCCCCCTATTCACTGACCCCCCCCCTGTCATTGACTGCCCCCTATTCACTGACCCCCCATCATAGACTGCCCCCTTTTCACTGACCCCCCCTGTCATAGACTGCTCCCTATTCACTGACCCCCCTGTCATAGACTGCCCCCTATTCACTGACCCCCCCGTCATAGACTGCCCCCTATTCACTGACCCCCCCTGTCATAGACAGGAAGAGGAGGTGAGATGACACTTTGACCCCCCCTTGGTTCTCTGCTCCAGGGGGCCTAACGCTGTGTAAGGGGTTCTTTGCTATGAGGTGCCATGTTGAACTTCCATTGACCAGTATGAGCGAGTGAGAGCGATAACACCAAATTTATTACACCTGCTCCCCATTCACACCTGAGACCTTGTAACACTAACGAGTCACATGACACTGGGGGGGTGGCTAATTGGGCCCAATTTGGACATTTTCACTTAGGGGTGTACTCACTTTTGTTGCCAGCGGTTTAGACATTAATGGCTGTGTTGAGCTATTTTGAGGGGACAGCAAATTTTACACTGTTATACAAGCTGTACACTCACTACTTTACATTGTAGCAAAGTGTAATTTCTTCAGTGTTGTCACATGAAAAGATATAATAAAATATTTACAAAAATGTGAGGGGTGTACTCACTTTTGTGAGATACTGTGTATATAATATATTACATACACACACCGATCAACCATAACATTATGACCACTGACAGGTACATTGAATTACATTGATTATCTCATTACAGTGGCATCTGAAATTGGCTGGAAAATATTATGCAGAATGTTGTCCCTGATGTTTTGAAATTTGCTTGTTCAATTAATCTTTGACAATAAGGCCCCTTTCACACGAGGCGGACTCCACGGGAGATCTCTCCGTTGATCTACGCTGAACCGGCGGATGACAAGTCCCTCTCTGCACACTGAGCAGGGAGGGGCTTGCGAGCGCCGCTGGTCACAATGGAGAGATCGGATGAAAACGGACAGTGTGTCTGTTTTCATCAGATCTCACCCAATCCGATCCGCCAGCAACGGATCTGGACATAGAGCCATACGTCTGCTTTTGGCGGATCGGACCGGGTCAGATGTCAGCGGACATGTCTCCGCTGACATCCGACGCTCCATAGACTAACATGGAGTGCCCGTTCAGATCCGCCGCCAAAACTGACAGGCGAATCTGAACGGTCCGATGGTGTGAAAGGGGCCTAATGGCTGTGTGTTGAGTTATTTTGAGGGGACAGTAAATTTACACTGTTATACAAGCTGTACACTCACTACTTTACATTGTAGCAAAGTGTCATTTCTTCAGTGTTGTCACATGAAAAGATATAAGAAAATATGTAAAAAAATGTACTCACTTTTGTGTGATACTGTAGCAGCTCTTGGGACTAGCAATAGGCTGCTCAGGCACCAAGTGCTGTATTGAGGGACAGAGTCAGAGTGTCACATGTTTCCCCATCTTTGGAAGTACCAGGTTGTTTTGGGGCAACCTGGTGACAGGTCCCTGGCTGTCCCTCCTGTAAAGTCAACTTCTTACTATGTACATAGAATGCATTAAGATAAAAAACCTTCTACCTTTACAACCCCTTTAAGCAAAATCAAAATTTTTTTTTTTAAAACTGCTGACAGGCATGTGTATACACAGGAGTGACTTTATCGCAGGCCCGGCAACTCAAGTGGCTAAAGGGAGTGGACCTGGAAGGAAGACTGCGAGAAGATGTAAGCATCGCACAGGAGAGCTTTGTTTGACAGGTAATTCTGCCATAATGTGCTAATATGCAGTGCAACTTGAATCATGCACATCTTGCCAGACAATGCTCGCAAATCGAGTCAGTTTTTATAAAAAAAAAAAAAAACAGCTCGTATTGTGAAAAATGCTTGTAAACCACTTTACTCGTAATCCGAGGTTTTAATGTATACTGTGATTCTGTACTTGCCAAAAATGCTGCAGAAATTTCCCTCCACTGAGTCTGGCTGCAACAAATTTAACTGTGAGCAGCTAAAGCTGCTACCTGTGCTCTTCCTGGATTTACACAGACACACCTCCAGCTCTGCAGCTCTCATTGGCCCTCTTATGACTCATCCCTCCTCTCTTCCTAGCAAACTCTCACGAGAGAGAGAGAGAGCTGTGCATGATGTCATAAGCCTAGGCTTTTTTCCAGACAAGAAACAGGAAGTGGACTGTATAAGGTATTTACTGCCAGAAAAAAAATGTTCTACTATCCATAGTTAAAACAACAAGGGCAGAAGATTTAAAAGATGGAAAGATGAAAAAATTACTGAAGGTCCGCTTTTGTTGAGAAAAAAACATTCCCCTCTGGGTGATCTATGTACATTGCAGGGATTATAACAAACTTTGTTGCAGATTCCTACCTTTTTGTGTGTGTGTCTGTGCCTCTGTACTAAGTGGGTCTAATGGAAGTGGTTTCATAATAAACTGTCAGCTGTGGCAGCTGCAGGGCACTAATGAAGAAATCTGCTGGGCCTGCACCCCTTTCCTATTGAAAGTATCTCACCAAAAAATAAAATTTTTGTTGCAGGGATGCCTGAAATCTGACTTGTATCTTAGTGCAGACTTCTGGGAAAACTGGTGAGCCAATCACACGAGTAGGAAATTATGTTTCTGGGGAGTGGTCAGTACACACTCTGTGTACAGAACAACTTCATGTAGCCATATTGCAATGCATTCTCAGAAAGTTACAGTGGCTGCAGATTGAAAAGGAAAGGTAATTTTTAATAACATTCAATTACAATATGATTAGTGTCACAATTATATGCGCTATATTAATTTTTTTGCTATTTTTTTCCACACGAAAGTGGAGTTACCCTTGTCATTCTATTTTATTACACGTAACCTAATTTCTGTACTTAGTTGTTTTGGTTTCTTTATATGTGTGGATTGCATGGGCTGTTACCGATGTGGTGGAAATTTCATGTCAACAGCACCTATAGAAATATACAGTAAAACCTTGGATTACGAGCATAATTCGTTCCAGAAACATGCTTGTAATCCAAAGCACTCTTATATCAAAGCAAAATTTCCCATAAGAAATAATGGAAACTCAAATGATTTGATCCACAACCATTTATTCATAAGTCCATCAGTTTATAGTCCATATAAAAAGATTATAGCAATGTGACCAGGTTGTGTAACCATAAAATGTCCATCCACAAATGGAAGCTCCCACAAGGGGACTAGAAGCAAAACCCAGCAGGAGCTACAGAGTATAAAAGAGAAGAGAGGCGCCTCTAAGTGTAGCAATATGGTTACATTCAGACCCCTTTCACACGAGCCGCCACCGGCGTCAGCGGTAAAGCGTCGCTATATTTAGCGTAGTTTTAGCATCGCTATTCGGCCGCTAGCGGGGTGGTTTTAACCCCCCCCCCCCGCTAGTGGCCGAAATGGGGTTAAATCCACCCGCAAAACGGAGCAGCGTTTTGCCGGCGGTATCGCAGCGCTGCCCCATTGATTTCAATGGAGAGCAGCGGTGGAGGAGCAGTGAGTTTACTGCTCCTTCACTGCTCCAATGAAGCTGCTGGCAGGACTTTTTCTGACACCCTGCCAGCGCATCGCTCCCCTCGGGCTTTCACACTGGAGTGCATGAAGCAGCTGTTTTACGGCGTTTTGCAGCCGCTATTTTTAACGCTATAGTGCCTGCCAAACGCCCTCAGTGTGAAAGGGGTCTTAATGAAGGTACGACATTTAGCAACTCACATGGTTGATGATTAAAACAGGCACATCTAAGTATGCAGGTATCCGGGGTAAAGCTGTCAACATAGACCAGGGATATGCAATTGGCGGACCTCCAGCTGTTGCAAAACTACAAGTCCCATCATGCCTCTGCCTCTGGGTGTCATGCTTGTGGCTGTCAAAGTCTTGCTATGCCTCATGGGACTTGTAGTTCTGCAACAGCTGGAGGTCCGCTAATTGCATATCCCTGACATAGACCATTCTCCGCACCGCCGGCACTACCGGCTGTCAGTCTGCAATCGTGACCGGGAGGACTACCCGGCAGTAGAGCGATCGGAAAGCGAGGCTTGAATCGCTCGTGGAGCGCCGTGTGGAAGAGATGAAGTCGATGGCGGTGCGGAGGGCGGTCTATCTGGACAGCTTTACCCCCGGATGCCTGCATACTTAGATGTGCGTGCTTTAATCATCAACCATGTGAGTTGCTAAATGTTGTACCTTCATTAAATGTAACCGTATTGCTACACAGAGGCGCCCCTCCTCTCTTTCATACTCAGTTGTGACTTGACGCTACTTGTATATCAAGACATCGCTTGTATACCAAGTAAAAATTTTGTTTAAAAATTTAGCTTGTCTTGCAAAGCGCTCTCAAACCAAGTTACTCTCAAACCAAGATTTTACTGTATTTACCTAGAAAAATGGTGATGTGTTTAATACTTACCTTACCATATATATATATATATATATATATATATATATATATATATACTGTATATATAATTTTTGTTCTTTTCTTCTTAAAATCAAGGTTAATTTTTACTTGCTTCAACAGTGACTACATCTTTCTTTGATTTCGCAAAATTCCAAACCCATTCAGTTCTAAAAATACTGATGAGCGTAATGTTATTGTCAGCAATGTTAGTGTCAGTAATGTTAGTGTCAGTAATGTTAGTGTCAGCAATGTTAGTGTCAGTAATGTTAGTGTCAGCAATGTTAGTGTCAGTAATGTTAGTGTCAGTAATGTTAGTGTCAGCAATGTTAGTGTCAGTAATGTTAGTGTCAGTAATGTTAGTGTCAGCAATGTTAGTGTCAGTAATGTTAGTGTCAGCAATGTTAGTGTCAGTAATGTTAGTGTCAGTAATGTTAGTGTCAGTAATGTTAGTGTCAGTAATGTTATTGTCAGCAATGTTAGTGTCAGTAATATTAGTGTCAGTGTACAGCACCTGATTTACAGAAGGCGATCGGATCACATGGGACACACGACTCCTGCCATGTGAGCTGTCACTGGCTGTGCGGAAGGTGCGTCGCACAGTCCAAGCCCAGCGTACGCTGTCACATGTAGCTGTGGGTGAGGTTTATTGCATGGAGAAGTACAACTGAGTCATGTAATGTCAAGCCAGTGACTGTGCTGGATTCTGATTTAAAGGATCATTCATTCTGCCCACGTAGAAAATATATTGCCTCTCTCTCCCTTTTTTAACAATGCCTTTCCTTACTAAGAAATTGTCCTGTCAATGTGGACATGTAGTCATTGCTATATAAATGAGATGTTCAGACATCACCCCTGTATTGCTCTCCCATCACATGCCTGGTGTCACTGAGTCCTCCAAGGAGCAGATGCTGGGCTCTCTGCTCCATAATGCTATATTCCTCTCCTGTGGCTGGCAGTGAAGTATATTCATCACAGGAATGCCTGATCTATATCTGTGATAGGCTCTGCAGCAGAGGGTACCAGACACCGCATGTGATTTATGGAGCAGCAGAAGCAGCTTTAATAAATAACCCGTAGGGAATAACATTCTGTGTACAAGGTGCATCGCTTGCAATGTTTGATAAATGAACCTGTACAATGTGTTAATGAGATACAAGGAGTAAGCGCACTGCAATCATAACGCTTTATGTGTCGCTGTGCCAAAAGGAGCCAAGGGAACCACCTTCGTAAAGTCTGTAATACACGGCTACATGTTTTCTTTCATCACCGGCATCAGCACAATAGCAAGGAAATCTGGAAGTGACGGTTCTGCTATGAGGCTCTTTATCCTGCTGGTTAAAAGGTGCTGATTTAATCGCAAAGAAAAGGGATCAAATTGCAGCTTTTTAATATAGTTGCTATAGAAGTGGTTGGGAATACTATGGGGACGTGGTTCAGCCATCTGCCAGAGGAAAAGTGCAATTTTGGGCCTCTGAAAACCTATTGCCATGCTACTCTAATTATAAATAGCACTGAATTGTTTTACTTATAATAACTACAGGTTAACACAAAGGCCTAGAGAGATCATTAGACAGCACTTCAAAATTCAGCTGTGGCATTGTGATTCTTCCTGTGCACTTTCAAGTTAGACCCCTTTCACACTGAGGCAGTTTTCGAGGTGTTTTAGCGCTAGAAATAGCGTCTGTAAAGCGCCTGAAAACTGCCTCCCATTCACTGCAGTGGGTGCTTTCACACTGGGGCGGTGCGCTTGTGGGACGTTAGAAAAAGTTGTGCGAGCAGCATCTTTGGGGCGGGTTGGGAGCGATATTAATAGCACTCCCAAAAGGCCCCTGCCCATTGAAATGAATGGGCAGCGCTTCCAAAGCACCTTAAAAGCGATTTTTGAAAGTGCCGCAAAACACGGGTCTTCTTCTGGTTTTTTTTAAGGTCCCGTTATCACGGGACCTTATAAAAACCGTGCCGCTAGCACCCGTAGAGCGCCGCTACAACACTGCTAAAGCATTCAGTGTGAAAGGGGTCATAGAGTAATGAATGGAATTTCCGACAGAAAGAGTCTGATGGGAGCTTTTCATCGTATATTCCATATAAATGAATAAAGAATTTGGCTAAGCAGCAAATGATTCCTTCACTGGCACCATCTCTTTGCATAAAGGACAGAAAGCTTGATGAGCATGTGGCCATCATATGCCCAGTATTCCTGTGCCATCTGGATTGCAAAGTGTTCAACTCAAAATGTGAACATCTAGATCTTTGGCTTATGCTGCGTACACACGGTCGGAATTTCCAATGGAAACAGTCCGATGGGAGCTTTTCAACGGATTTTCCGACCATGTGTATGCCCATCGGTCTTTTTCTGTCGGAATTTCTGACGGACTTTGGATTGAGAACCTGTTCTCAATTTTTCCGACGGAAAACCTTTCTATCGGATTTTCCGATCGTGTGTATGCAATTCCGACACGCAAAATTCCGACGCATGCTCGGAAACAATTCGACGCATGCTCGGAAGCATTAAACTTCCCTTTTATAGTGCTGTCGAACGTGTTTTATGCCGCTTGTGTTACTGACCGTCGGAATTTGGTGTGACTGTGTGTAGGCAAGACAGTTTGAGCGAAATTCCGTCGGAATTCTGACGGGAAAACCATCAGAGCTTTTTCCGACGAGAATTCCGACCATGTGTACGCGGCATTAGACGTTTGGCCATACCTGTTGGTGAAATGACTGTTTGATGTTAACATATATGACTCGGCAACATAAATATCCTTGGACTGAGATGACGCAAATGCAAAAAAATCCCACCATACTCCTGCTGACTCTACCTATTGAGTAATGAGAAGAGGAGATTGCTAGAGGAACTTTGCAACATAGAATGTCTCTCAGTATAAAGCCTAATACACACAAACAGAATATTGTACAAAAAATACAGATTTCGAAGCGATCGTACAATAATCTGATCGTTAGTAGCTTTCGTCTGAAATTATCCAATGGGACAAACATGAAAAATTTTCTCGCGCGATCATATCATATGAATTTCGTCCAGTACAGTTTCCATCCGAAGTTTTCGTATTTTAGTAACCTATTCATTTTCGATATGGAGACTAGCATGCAAAAAAAATAGACGATCATTCATCTGATATTCTCATTGTGTGTACTAGACTTAATGCCTACTGCTACCTATCCCCTGTTTTTAAGCCTGGTATCATTAAAGCCTAGTATAAAACACAAAGTGTATTCTATGCAATATGCTATGGTTCACACCTTGTGCGTGTTGGGAACGTATGCAAAATCAAATGCTTTTGCGACATGCACAAAAAAGAGGCTGCCCTTTACCAGACGCATGGTAATGCCATTCATTGTTAATGGCACCCCCATGCACCTGCTACCGTGAGCATTTTTGCATGCCAAAGCACATGGCGCTGCAGCACCACACAATTCCACACATCACAATTTTAACAAAAAGGGTCAGGGACTTCTTTTGTGTGTTTCTTGCATGTACGACAGCCTATTGAAATGAATGGGCAGCTCTACGTGTGACACATCGATATGTGTGTCACATTGCACATGTATGGATGAACCTAGTCTTATTGAACAAAGAGATGTCAATCCATTCATTTGTTCTTACTCTGATCGAACATGAGAAAACTTGACACACGTAACATTCTTTTTTACTTTTGACTATTATCTTTAGGTTATATTGGGCACATTATGAATGCTCCTATTGTTTTAAATAGTTGTACAATGCACTGGGTAGTAAAATACTGTTTATAATTAGATTTCTTAATTTGTGATTTCTGCCAAAATCGAAGCATAGCAACAGCCCCAGATAATGTCTCTTTCTGTTTATTTAAAAATGACTGTGTGGCAGAGCAACAGGTATTTTACTGTACTTGCAGCAATTCTTTCAAAAGAAAAAACATGGGGAAGAAGAGAGATTTTTTTTCCCCCTAACATATACAAAATTAAACCATTTGTTACCCCAACACTTCCTATTCCCGATATGTACCTGCTGTACCATGTACTTGTATGAGAAATATCCTGTTCTCTTCGTATTGCTTCCTTTATATGAAAACCCTGGTGTTCCTGGCAGTCCCCAAAAACTGACCACACTAAGCAGGAGAGCACACCATGGTCAGTTCTCTAGCTATGCTGGGAACTCAGTGTGCTCTCCTCCATTGATCAGACCTGTCCTGATACCCCCCCCCCCCCCTGCACAGCCATTAAGGCCCCTTTCACACAAGCTGTCTGATCAGGTCACATTTGTGGAGCAGCGGGTGTCAGCAGTGACATGTCCGCTGACATCTGCCGATGTCCAATACAATCCGATCCAGCAAATCCAGACGGATGGTTGTCCTATTTTACATCCGTCTAGCGCATTGGATGAAAATGGACAGGCGGATCCATTTTCATCCGATCTCCCATAGAGGACAGCGGGGCTCTGACAGGCCCATCTCAGCACAGTGAGTGGAGACGGACCTGTCACCCGGCTGCTCAGTGGAGATCAACATATCTATCCCCGCTGAGCATGCGGAGTCCATCAAAATGGAGGTGCCCTGTGTGAAAGGGGCCTTACTGAGAAGCTCAGTGTGCTGCTACTTCTCCTCCCCCCAGCTCTTATGCAGCTGAGAACAGAGGGAATGTGATCACTTATAAAAAAGGGTATTTATAATGTATTTTTATATCTATACACAAATGTTTTGACTTTCATTTAAATTTTAATCTGAATAGTTTGTTTAACAAGGTGACCCTTTACAATCACTTTAAAGAGGAAGTAAACCCTCAGCAAAAAAACTGAAAAAAAAAAAAAACCCTGCAAGACAAAGGCATAATTAGCTAGTATGCATAGCATACTAGCTAATTATGTATCACTTACCTCAGATCGAAGCCCCCGCATTGGTCCACGTCTCCCCCTCCGACCGCCGACATGTTGTCCCGGAGTGACTTCCGGGTATCGCGGCTCCGGCGCTGTGATTAGCCGGAGCCGCGATGCCGTCACTCCGCGCATGCGCACGAGAGCTGCACAGTACAACTGAAGCATCGGCATATAGCGCCATTGCTTCAGTTGTCTTAAGTGCACATGTGCCGTATGACGTCGGCACATGCAAATGCAGGGATATCTCCTAAACCGTGCAGGTTTAGGAGATATCCTTGTTAGCTACAGGTAAGCCTTAATATAGGCTTACCTGTAACATAAAGTTGTAAACAAGGGTTTACAACCACTTTAAGGGGAGAATTTATGGAAACTCTGGTGAAGCTTTGTTAGGTGGAATGATCTGTGAAGGGCATGTAGAAGGGGAGTAGAAGAGCCTTGCCATACCTGCTTTAAAAGAATGAGCAAAGTACAAGTTTACTTTTAAAAATTTGCACAATCTTCTGAAATCTTGCCCCAGTCTTGTCCCAACAGTTAGTCAAAACTGTGTCTGTTAGATCAGCTGCCTCTTTGGGGATCCAAATGATGATCCTTTTAAAATAGGGGCTTTGATTCCTCTCACCTGCAAACATCCGCAATCATCGACCATTTGTCTTTGGCTCAAAAAGGTTGAAGACAGAAACAAAATGGAGGATTTAATCCTCTCGGCACGACATCAACATGACCGATATTCCAAAACTTGGACATTGGTGGAATATGTTTGTCTTCTCTGAGGAGGGGAAGGTCCTTTTTGGAAGCGACACTGCTGATTGAAGATCCTCCTCCAATGTCCATATGAGATCTGGCAAGATCGGCCTGATGGCGCCCATTCCATCATCTCTCTCCCCCAATTCTTCTAGTCCCTTCCCCTTTTCTGTTTAGTCTCTTTTTCCTTTCTTTCTTTCAATGACTTACCCCTCTTCTCTTTATAAAGCAGAAAAAATGTTTAGACAGTTTTTGACATCTACTATGATTAGCTACATGCTGGACTACCATCTCCCATGAGGGGATGGAATGCTCCACTCTGAAGTTACGACAGCTGAACATATAATATCTATGATATACATTTAGTTTTATTTTGTATTTTACTTGATGTTACCATGTTCCATTCCATATACCGTACTCCTTGTACCATCAATGTTTTGATGCCATAGATCCTGTATTTCGAGTAAAGTAAAAAATTTGAAAAAAATTTATAAAAAATAGGGGCTTTGAGATGTTCTTAAATACACAAAGTTCAAGAATCAATGACTTGTGACTGTGTAGATAATTGCAACATTTTTACTGTCTTGTCACCAGTGATGTAAGTAACTGAGTTAAAATAAACGGAGTTACTTAACGCAGTTACTTTAGCGGGTAACAAGTAATCTAACTGATTACTTTTCCCCTTATGGTAACGCAGTTCCCATTACTTGGGCTGAGTTACCTCAATTACATCTACCGCCACTAGATGGCAGTAGTGTAATTCCGGTGTCCTGCCAAAAAAGTTCCCCCGCCGGATAAGGACCCCCTGTACTACGCAGGTGCAGGGCTTGTGCAGTACGAAGGACTACGAAGCTTACGAAAATTGGCGAAACCTAAACAGCTCTGAGTGAACTCTACACCGCTCAGGCGTAGTTAACATGTAATTGTACGAGGCGATGCCGTACGCTCCCGATGCTCGTGCTACTCTGCAAGGGGCATCTATCGTGTGACTAAGGGGTGGGTCTAGTATTATTGTAACCAAGGGGCGCATTTATTATTATTGTTATATATCGAGCTCTGCCCATTAATTTAACATTCGCCCTCTTCTGTAGCCATCTGCCCCTTACACGATATAATAATAATAGACCCGCCCCTTGCTTACACGCTATAACAGATCTGCCCCTTGGTTAGAGTAATAATAGAGCAGCCCCTTGGTTACACGATATATAACAATAATAATAAATGCGCCCCTTGCTTACAGTAATACTAGACCCGCCCCTTAGTTACATGTATAGAATATAAAAAAAAAGTCACAGTTACTTTGCTGCGTAACTAATTACTTTTCCAATGTAGTAACTGAGTTACTAACGCAATTACTTTTTGGGAGAAGTAATTTGTAACTTAACTAATTACTTTTTTAAAGTAAGATGACCAACACTGCTTGTCACTAGCTGATCCTTCTGCCATGAGTGCTGATTGTAAGCCTGGAATACCCTAAGAACTAGATACATTTTACTTGTAACAGAATTATTGTTTTGACTAAAAAATCAGCCATAGTCAAAACACCATGTGTTCGAGTCTTTCGTGACGCAATATTATTGTTGTCAGAGAACTGGACTTTTTAACTCTCATATTTAAAGTGGTAGTAAACGCTGTACTATCACTCGTACCTACAGGCAAGGCAAGCCTATAATAAGGCTTACCTGTATGTACTCTGAATAGCTCCTAAACTTGCACAGTTTAGGAGATATTCAAAGTTCATAGAGCCAATGACATCACCGGCGCATGCGCTCTGAAGGTCCAGCTTACATTGCTGGACCTTCAGAGCCCATGCCAGCAACGGTGGCTCCCGCGCACATGCGCGGGTGTCACATCATCGCATCCCTGGCCACTCATGTAGCCGGAGGATGCGAACCCGGAAGGACGACCAGGGGAAGATGTCAGCTGTCTCTGCTGTGACATTGCGGCGTGGGAGGGCTTCTTTCTCAGGTAAGTCTATCATAATATGCTAGTATGCAATTCATACTAGCACATTATGACATTTACTTAATTTATTTTTTATTTTTTTAATCACCTGCAGTTTACAACCACTTTAAGGCTTTGTTTGCGAGCCTACCTACCTATACATTCTAAAATTGCATGGATGGAGTATTCTTCCCTGCCAGTATTCTGACAGCCGGCACAGACAGCTCTCAGAATACCTGAACAGTGGCTGCATCTGTATCAATGGGCAACCATTTTACAACCAGCTCTTTCTATTTTATGGCATCTTGCACACAGGATGTCAAAAACACCACTTTTAAAGGATAAGTTTACCTTTATAACATGTAATAACCCGTAATCAGGGCGTAACATGTAACTTGTTACTACTGCAGCTACCCCCCTGCCCCCCCCCCCACCCAGCAGGACAGGGATCTTCTTCCTGCACCTGCTATCACAATTTAAAAAAGACGAAGCCATGAGGGGCTCTGCCCACTTGGCCATGTGAATGGGAGAACCACAAGTACCCACAGCCTTTGCGGCTGTCAGCTTGTAGTTCTCAATGAACTACCACAGTGTTTTTGAGCACTCTAGGTAGTTCATTGATGCTTCCTGTCTGTGTATAACTACCAGCCTGTATGAGGTATGAGCAGACAGATTACAGACAGATTACACAGACACAGTGGCAGACCTCAATAGGGGGCTAGTCATCATAAAAAAAATAATAATTAATTTGTTCCTTTATGTGTGTGCGGGGTGCCGGACACAGGTGTGTATGGGAAGCATAATGTTTTTGACATCATGTGATTGTGGCAGACAGCTTTATTGGCTTCCTTTAGAGTGTCATTGGGGCGCAGAGTGATGCGCCCCGAACATTCCCACTGTTGAATTTAGTTTCGTGTGGTTTTCTGTGATTTGCGGTCCGTAGGGCGGTGCTTTGAGCGGAACCGCGCCACTTCCGGTTTCTCGAGTCTCTGGAGTTGACTCATTCCGACGCAAGGCCTCTCTAAGTCGGCCGGGCAGTAGCGCACCAGTCATGCTGTCCCTGTGTGTTGCTGCTGCTGTGCTGCATCTTGCTCAGTCTGAGATCATGAAGCGAGTTAATGAGTGTTAGTGTACTTCTGGTAAGTGACTTTGCTTTCTGTGGGTGTGGGTCCACGCTCCCCAACCCTTATTTTATTGCATTTATTCCACATTAGCAATCATGGGTGTGTGTGGGGGTTGCAGATGTTTTATTATTTCCTATTGTCAGGGCTGGGCTCAGCCCTTCCTTTTCTGAGCTGGCCACTCAGCTGTCGGCTAATTGCCAGCTCCTATCTCTCCACAATTACTCAGCTGTTGATGATATCCTGCTTGTCAGTCCTGAATACTTAAGTCACCCAGTCCAGAGGTTCTCTGCCTTCGCCTTGGTCAACATCGCAGAAACGATCTCCTGCGATTCTGTTCAAGACTTGCTTTGCTGACATCCCTTCTGGCTCCAGATCCTGCTTGCTGTTTCACTACATTGATCCCTGACTTCTGGCTTGGCTGACTATATGTTCCGGTTACTGAACTTTGGCTATGTTTTGACTACGTTTGTTCTTTTTACTTTTACTATTAAACACGTGTGATTTAACTGTACTTCTGTCTTGGCCTGATTTCATGGTTTCTGACACCTATGCAGCATCAGCACATGTCATATTGTTTACCATAATGGCACCATTGGCATCTTATGTATCGGAATGGTTAGCCTGCATCCCCCAGACAGGAGATCTGCATGACCAAAACTGGAGCACGCAGAGTCTGGTGCAGCTGTGCATGGTACACAATCAGCTTCTAACTTTCGCTTGTTCAATTAATCTTTGACAATAAGGCCCCTTTTACACAAGGCGGTCCGCTTGCATGGAGTCCGCCTCTGTTCGCCGGCTCATCGGGAGATCTCTCCGCTGATCTCCGCTGAGCCGGCGGATGACAAGTCCCTCTCTGCTCACTGAGCGGGGAGGGGCTTCTCGAGCGCCGCTGGTCTCTATGGAGAGATCGGATGAAAACGGACAGCGTGTCCGTTTTCATCAGATCTCACCCGATCCGCCAGCGACGGATCCGGACGTAGAGCCATCCGTTTGCTTTTGACGGTTCGGACCAGGTTGGATGTCAGCGGACATGTCACCGCTGACATGCGTCGCTCCATAGACCAGCATGGAGCGCACGTTCAGGTCCGCCGTCAAAACTGAAAGGGGCCTAAAACCTGGAAGCTGATTGGTTACAATGCACAGCTGAACCGGATTCTGCGTGCTCCTATTTTAGTAAAGCTCCCCCTAAAGGCATTTCATGGCATTTAAAGGCAGGAGCATTTAATGGAAGAAAAAAAAAGAAAAAAAGAGCCGATGTGTTTAGGAGAAGAGCATTTTGCCACAAAAAAAAAAGCCTGAAATGCCTAAATGTGTGTAAGTACGCCTAAACACGCTTAAGAACTAGGCACATTTAGCACTTGAGTGTTCATTTATTCCAATGACTAGAATTTTTATTTTTTTATATTCTGGCTAATGGAATGAATGAACAGCCAAGCGCTTGACGTGCCTAAATGTGTTAAGCCCCCATTCACATTGGTGTGATTTATTCATGCGATTTGACAGGTCAAATCGCATTGGAAAATTGCAGCCTATTGCCGGCAATGGCACCGTTCAAATTGGTGCAACGCTGACTTTGCAGCACCGCACTAATTTGCAAATATAATTCCTGCACTAATTTTGGAAATTTTGAGTATGACTTCAATAAACATCTGTGTATGAAGCTGCACAGATGTCTTTCAAGTCGCACCCAAAGTCACACTGGCATGCGGCTTTAAATTTCAGCTGAAGTCGCAGGATTTCAAAGCTGTATTCAATGTGAACGAGGGCCAAGGCCTGATTCACACCTATGCATTTTTTGTGCTTTTTGCATTTTGCAGATTTGCACTACAGAACGTGTTCCATAGGAAACCATGGTAAATGGACTGTAGTGCAAATCTGCAAAATGCAAAAAGCACTAAAAATGCATAGGTGTGAATCCAGCCTAAAGCAATATCCTCACTTCTGTTGTGTCTCAAAGACAACAAAATAAAATTTGATAGTATCTAACCATATATTTCTCAATCCAAAAGATTTTTCCAATCCAATTAGCTTTTAATATACTTTACATAGTTTCATGCTTATGTGTGTTACAGTGTGAAGCAATAATTTTCCATTAATAAACCTTCTGGTCTATTTACCAAGGGTGTGATCTTTAATGATAGCTATGCATAGCTTGGAATGTTAATAAGAAGAGTGCTGCTGGAAAGAAATATGCTGCTAATTTTACCTAATCTATTATAAAACATCCTGTGTGTAAAATTATTTTTTTTATTATTATTTCTGTTTTAGTCTCAATCTTGTATAAATAATTAAGGAGCAATTTAAAGTGATGCTAAACTTAATTTACATTGTCCCTTCTATTTCTATATGTGGATCATAAAGCAAATACTAGTGAAGAGTTTTCAACTTAACTTTTCATAAAGTGACATGTGCAATAAATTGTTAAAATTTTTTTAGAAATACATACTGAAAAGTATAATCCATAAATCATATACAAATATGTATTAAATCATATATAATGTGTTTTAAAAAAGTAAAAAAAATACAAAAATAAAGGTGTAGTCCATATAATAGTCCCATACGCTATACAATCTTTGTGCAATCAATGCATAATATCCAAGAGATTTCCTTCAATTTCCTTAAAGCAGATGCAGGTCAACCAAAAAAGCGAAGCACAGACATCCAATAGTGCGGTCCATTTCATATAAGTTTATTCGTGAAAAATAGGTATTGCAATTACATGTATTCCATAAAAGACTGGCATATATTAAAGACGGCAATAGCTGTAAAGATGTAAAAATTATAATTTATTTGCTAGAAAATTACTCAGAACCCCTAAACATTATATATGATTTTTTTTTTTAGCAGAGACCCTAGGGAATTAAATGGTGTTTGTTGCAACTTTTTATGTCACATGGTATTTACGCAACAGTTTTTCAAACTCATTTTTTTGGGCCAAGTTAAACAAAAACAAAACACTAAAGTTAGCCCGATTTTTTGGTATAATGTTAAAGATGATGTTATGCTGAGTAAATAGATACCTAACATGACACGTTTTAAAACTGCACCAAACTTCCGTACTTAAAAATCTCCATAGGCGACACTTTATACATTTTTACAGGTTACCTGTTTAGAGTTACAGAAGAGGTCTTGGCATAGAATTACTGCTCTTGCTCTAATGTTTGCTGCCGTTTACATATGAGGGGGCCATGTACGTATGCTTTCGCTTCTGTGCACGAGCACGCAGGGACAGGGGCGCTTTTAAAAAAAAAGTATTATTGTTTATGTTATTTTTTAATTTTTACACTTTCCCTTTAAAAAAAAAAAAAAAAAATCACTTTTTTGATCACATTTATTCCTATTACAAGGAATGTAAACATCCATTGTAATAGGAATAGGGCATTTACAGAGAGATGTGGGGCCTATAAGACCCCACATCTCTCCTCTAGGCTGGAAAGCCTGAGTTTAACCACTTAAGGACCTGAAGATTTTCTCTCTTAATGGCCATGCCATTTTTTGCGATACGGCGCTGCGCCGCTTTAACTGACAATTGTCGTGTATCCACACAAAATGTACGTCTGTTTTTTTCCCACAAATAGAGCTTTCTTTTGG
This sequence comes from Lithobates sylvaticus, assembly GCA_028564925.1. NCBI lineage: Eukaryota > Metazoa > Chordata > Amphibia > Anura > Ranidae > Lithobates > Lithobates sylvaticus. The sequence continues at coordinate 438,259,338 of CM053030.1, forward strand.
TGGTATTTGATCACCTCTGTGGTTTTAATTTTTTGCACTTTAAGACCCCTTTCCCACTGGGGCGTTTTTCAGGCATTTTTCATGCGCTTTAGCGTTAAAAAAAGCGTCTGTAAAGCGATTGAAAGAAGCCTCATCTGCAATTCCAATGTGAAAACCCAAGTGCTTTAAGAGCCCTTTCACACTGCCAGCGCCCGAAAAACGCTCGTAAAGTGCCGCTTAAACTAGCGGTGCTTTACCAGTGTTTTTAGAGCGCAAGTGGGGCGCTTTTAACCCCTGCTAGTGGCCAAATAAAGGGTTAAAAGCGCCCACAAAGCGCCGCTGCTAAAATCGCTTTGCAGGTGCTTTTCAGGCGCTTTTCAGGCGCTTCCCATTGATTTCAATGGTTAGAGTCACTTTAGGAGCTGCAAAGAAGCTGCTTGCAGGACTTTTTTTGATGCCCTGCCAGCGCAGCGCATCGGTGTGAAAGCACTCAGGCTTTCACATTGGGATTGCAGTTGCGGCTTCTTTCAGGCGCTTTACAGGCGCTTATTTTAACGCTAAAACGCCTGAAAAACTCCATAGTGTGAAAGGGGTCTCAGTGTGAAAGCACTCCGGCTTTCACATTGGGATTGCAGTTGCGGCTTCTTTCAGGCACTTTACAGGCGCTTTTTTTTAACGCTAAAGCGCCTGAAAAACACCTGAAATATGCCCAGTGTGAAAGGGGTCTTAGTAAAAAAAGAGTGACAAATTTGAAAAAAAAGCTATATTTTTAACTTTTTGCTATAATAAATATTCCAAAAAAAAAAAAAAATAATTTCTTCCTCGGTTTAGGCCGATATATATTCTTCTACATGTTTTTGGTAAAAAATAAAATCCCAATAAGCGTATATATTGATTGGTTTGCGCAAAAGTTATAGCGTCTACAAAATAGGGGATATATTTATATATATAAAGAGAGAATATTAAATATATTTAGAGAGAAGTGTTGTTTGGCCAGATCAGGAGAGCAGCCTAGGGTGACACTGTTGTTTCTCTATGTATACAGTGAGTGATTGTTGTCACCTTAGGACAGGAAGTGTAGTACTAGCAGTATCACTAGATGACAATAAAGGAAAAAAGGCCTGAAAAGGGGAACAGATGCAGTCTTCATATCTAATGGCTAAGTTGCAATGCATTACATTTTTGTTTTTGAGTTTAAATATGCTTTAAATTATAATGATTTTTTTATGAATATGAGCTCATATTTAGTTCATCAAAGTGTGCAGCTGTTATTTATCAGCCGCCCCAAATCCCCTCATGTGACCAGCACCGTCAAACAAAGTGCTACGTTATAAGGAACGTTCTACGTAATGCCTTGTAGACACTTATAGATCATTTATTCGATGAATTAGCTCTCACGGCTAGGTTTTTGTAAACACAGCAGCCAAGTCTCTTGTGCTCACGACGTTCATTAGAAAATCCAGTCACACATTGTTACCATGAGCTCTTGTCTCTGGTAAGGTTCAGGTACATTCTCACTGACTTTGATGGGCTTGATCCTGGCAGCTAAGAACGCATAGTTATATGAGCCCAGGGAAAAAAACATAACATCCTCTGAGAGGTGCTCATATTGTCTCGTACAAGATAGAAAATAATGACAATAAATTGTGCGGCTTACAGATTTACATCTAAGAACTTTCTTGTAGAAAATCAGTAATGAGATTGACTTCACTAAACTAACTTCACACTGAGAGGCTTGGAACAATCTGATGCCGATAAATCCGAGCATTTTACATTGGATTGTTGTAAATAGGCTTTTTGTAATACACATTGGGGGGGGGGAGATTTACTATTATTATTATTCAGGATTTATATAGCGCCAACAGTTTTTACGCAGCGCTTCACAATATAAAAGGGCGACAATACAGTTATAATACAATAAAATACAAGTGGATTAAGAGGGCCCTCAGTAGAGCTTACAATCTAATAGGGCGAATTATATTTGATGGATCAGAACACAATAGTCTAAGTTGGTGAAGTAAAATTAGAAAAATATATACATAAAACTATTTTTCACAAATAAAAAACTGATAATTGCCATGTGCGTATGTATTTACCCCCTTTGTTATGAAGCCCATAAAAAGCTCTGGTGCAACCAATTACCTTCAGAAGTCACATAATTAGTGAAATGATGTCCACCTGTGTGCAATCTAAGTGTCACATGATCTGTCATTACATATACACACCTTTTTGAAAGGCCCCAGAGGCTGCAACACCTAAGCAAGAGGCACCACTAACAAAACACTGCCATGAAGACCAAGGAACTCTCGACACAAGTAAGGGACCGGCATGCGCACAGGGTGTGCCAGGTGTGCCCAGGCACACCCTAATCACCCTGTGCAGCATAGATTCCCCCTACTGCCCTAGCTCCCTCCTTTCCCCCCGCAAAGCTGGGCTCTTCCCTCCTCTCCTGGTGGCTGATGCTGTAGGGATGTTTTAGGATGAATGGTGGAAGGGGCTGGTAAATATGTAATTTACTGACCCCTTCCCTTTCTGAATGAACACAGTGGGTGATCGGTAGTGTGTGTTTGAGCTTTGGGGTGCACACCCTAATGCAATAGGCTGCGCACACCTATGTAAGGGACAATGTTGTTGTCAGGGTTAAGTTTAAAAAAAATATCCAAATCTTTTATGATCCCTAGGAGCACCATCACATCTATCACAACGTGTGTGCGCGCTAGCGTTGTTTGGCGCCAAAGAACTTTTAAAAGTACCTCAGCCACACCTGTGCAGCGCTGTTTTGTCTGCAGCTGTACTTGTGTTACCTGAATCCGTCCTGCTGATTGTTTACTGACCCGGCTCCGTCTGACTTCTCTACCTTCTCCAGTTCGACCCGGCCTGCCTGACTCTGCATATCTCTGCTGTGAACTGTTGCCGACTCCTGCCTGCCTTACCGACTCTGCTGTTGCCTGCTCCTCTCATCCGCCTGATCACCTGCCAACCTAGACCGTCTGACCTTGCTCTTGTGTGCTGTGTTCTTCTGCCTATTGCCTGCCAACCTGGACTGTCTGACTCTGCCTTTTGCCTGCTGCCTTGTGTTGTTGTCTTCCGGCCTTCTCATCCAGCTCCAGCAGCCGCTGTTCCTGCATCCCCTGCCACTCGGCTCGTTGACCGCTTCTGCCTGCTTTCATCTGCAGTCCAGCCATCCCTGGAGGATCTCCATACCATTCCTGTGCCGACCACTACAACTTCCATAAGGCACACCTACCCACTGTGCTAACGAGACCACTGTTCCCAATCCAGTGGCTCCTGAACCAGTGCTGTAAGAGGGGTCTTCTCCTACAAGCCGGGCTCTACTATAAGGTACCTAACAGTACAAAACAGCTATGACTGAGCCTGCAGGAGAGACCTCCCCCATGGAAGAGATTTGCACACACTTGACGGCCCTTATTCAAGCTGTGAAGTCCCTACAGGATGGTTATGCTAGGCTGGAAGGACAAGTCCAGAATCTCACTGGCTCTGGTAACGTGGCCTCTGCTCCTGCTGCTGCCCCAGCACAGACTGTCTCTTCTCCCTCTGTTGTGATGCTCCCACCTGAGCCAAGGGTTCCCATCCCAGAGAGGTTTTCTGGGGACCGAACAAAGTTCCGGGCCTTTTGCAACGCTTGCCAGCTCTACTTTGCCCTGCAACCCCGGACCTTCTCGCTGGATGCCACCAAAGTGGGGTTTGTGATCCCTTCTACAAGGAGAACCCCAAACCTGGGCTCACCGATTACTTGAAGGGGACTCGGTTCAGACCCATTCCTTGCTCTCCTTTTTTGAAGCTATGGCTCAGCTTTATGAGGATCCTCGGTGGACTGCTACAGCTGAGTCTGCCCTGTCTGCGCTCCAGCAAGGCCGCAGAACGGCCGAGGACTACGTCACAGGCTTTAGACGCTGGAGCGCAGACACTCAATTGGACGATGGGTCCTTACGTCACCAATTCCGCATGGGCCTGTCGGAAGGGCTGAAGGATGAACTTGCTCGGGTTGGCATACTTGATACTCTAAAGCAACCCACCTTGCTTTTCCTCTTTTGTTACAGCTCCAAGGAAGGCCAATCCCAGTCAAGGCTATCATTGACACCGGGGCATGTAGTTGCTTTATTGATTCCACTTTTGCCAGCCAACACAACATTCCCTTACGAGAGAAGACACACAGACTTTCTGTTTTCTTGGCCGATGGCTCCCGCAACAGTTCAGGACAAGTAACTCAGGAGACTCTTCCCCTGCTTGTCACTATTTCTTCCAAACATGAAGAACTTGTGACTCTCGATGCCATCTCCTGAACCATTATTTCCGGTCATCCTGGGAATACCCTGGCTCCAGGCTCACAATCCTTCCATCGACTGGATTACCGGAGAGGTCAAGTTTCTGCCCCCTATTGCCAAGAGCACTGTCTGCACAGACCCTCTAAGCCTCCAGTTACCTTACTGTGTATGGACACTGATCAGAACTTACTTAAATCCAGGGCTGGACTGGGACAGAAATTTGGCCCTGGACTTCATCCAGACTGGCCCCCTTTCATCAGAGTCCCATCAGCAGCCCCCTTTCATCAGAGTCCCATCAGCAGCCCCCTTTCATCAGAGTCCCATCAGCAGCCCCCTTTCATCAGAGTCCCATCAGCAGCCCTCTTTCATAAAAGTCCCATCAGCAGCCCCCTTACATCAGAGTCCCATCACCAGCCCCCTTACATCAGAGTCCCATCACCAGCCCCCTTACATCAGAGTCCCATTACTAGCCCCTTACATCAGAGTCCCATCACCAGCCCCTTACATCAGAGTCCCATCACCAGCCCCTTACATTAGAGTCCCATCACCAGCACCCTTACATCAGAGTGTCCTCCTCCCACGTGTACTCACAGTTCTGAAGGCAGCTTCTCGTCTTCCTCTCTCCAGTCATGCGGAACTTCTCGCTGGATGCCACCAAAGTGGGGTTTGTGATCTCCCTTCTACAAGGAGAACCCCAAACCTGGGCTCACCGATTACTTGAAGGGGACTCGGTTCAGACCCATTCCTTGCTCTCCTTTTTGAAGCTATGGCTCAGCTTTATGAGGATCCTCGGTGGACTGCTACAGCTGAGTCTGCCCTGTCTGCGCTCCAGCAAGGCCGCAGAACGGCCGAGGACTACGTCACAGGCTTTAGACGCTGGAGCGCAGACACTCAATGGGACGATGGGTCCTTACGTCACCAATTCCGCATGGGCCTGTCGGAAGGGCTGAAGGATGAACTTGCTCGGGTTGGCATACTTGATACTCTAAAGCAACCCACCTTGCTTTTCCTCTTTTGTTACAGCTCCAAGGAAGGCCAATCCCAGTCAAGGCTATCATTGACACCGGGGCATGTAGTTGCTTTATTGATTCCACTTTTGCCAGCCAACACAACATTCCCTTACGAGAGAAGACACACAGACTTTCTGTTTTCTTGGCCGATGGCTTCCGCAACAGTTCAGGACAAGTAACTCAGGAGACTCTTCCCCTGCTTGTCACTATTTCTTCCAAACATGAAGAACTTGTGACTCTCGATGCCATCTCCTGAACCATTATTTCCGGTCATCCTGGGAATACCCTGGCTCCAGGCTCACAATTCTTCCATCGACTGGATTACCGGAGAGGTCAAGTTTCTGCCCCCTATTGCCAAGAGCACTGTCTGCACAGACCCTCTAAGCCTCCAGTTACCTTACTGTGTATGGACACTGATCAGAACTTACTTCAATCCAGGGCTGGACTGGGACAGAAATTTGGCCCTGGACTTCATCCAAACCGGCCCCCTTTCATCAGAGTCCCATCAGCAGCCCCCTTTCATCAGAGTCCCATCAGCAGCCCCCTTTCATCAGAGTCCCATCAGCAGCCCTCTTTCATCAAAGTCCCATCAGCAGCCCCCTTACATCAGAGTCCCATCACCAGCCCCCTTACATCAGAGTCCCATCACCAGCTCCCTTACATCAGAGTCCCATTACCAGCCCCTTACATCGGAGTCCCATCACCAGCCCCTTACATCAGAGTCCCATCACCAGCCCCTTACATCAGAGTCCCATCACCAGCCCCCTTACATCAGAGTGTCCTCCTCCCACGTGTACTCACAGTTCTGAAGGCAGCTTCTCGTCTTCCTCTCTCCAGTCATGTGATAACAAGTGATAGTGGAGAGAGGAAGGAAAGTCGGCCAGCTGTCTATCTCTCCCTGCAGGCTGGAGGGAGTATAACGTCTAATGCTCTCTCGAGCATATGACGGAAGCTGCTCCTCCTTACAGGAGTGAAATCGCGATCACTCACTGTCAGAGAGGAGCGGCTCCAGGACTGCATCTGACTGGCCCACCGGGAATCTCCTGGTAGTCCCGATGGCCAGTAAATGCCTGCTTCAATCTGTACCTGAGCCTTATCATGAGTTCATCAACGTATTCAGTAAAAAAGGAGCAGACTCTCTTCCACCTCATCGCCCGTACGATTGTCCGATTGAACTTCTTCCTGTAGCTGAAATTCCCTTTGGGCGTATCTTCCGCTTATCAGAGAAGGAACAGGAGCCACTAAAGTTTTATATTAATGAAAACTTGGATAAAGGGTTCATCCGTCCTTCCACTTCCCCAGCTGGTGCTGGAATATTTTTTGTTACCAAAAAGGATCAGACCCTCCGCCCCTGTGTGGACTATCGGGAGCTAAATACCTTGATACCTGAACTCTTTAAAAAATTAAGATCCGCTGTTATCTTTACCAATCTTGACTTAAGAGGAGCCTACAACCTGGTCCTTTTTGGACCCGATTCGGGCACTATGAGTATCTGGTCATGCCCCTTGGTCCTATGTAACGCTCCTGCCACCTTCCAACATCTCATCAACGATGTATTCAGAGACTTCCTAGACATTTTTGTATTTGTCTATTTAGACGATATTTAGATTTTTTTCTGGGTCTCTTAATCAGCATGTCTGCAGAGTCTTAGATCGTCTATGCATGCACGGACTGTACGCAAAGGCAGAGAAGTGCGAATTCGAACAACGGGAAATTCAATTTTTGGACCTAGTGATCTCTCCAACCGGTATCAAAATGGACCCTCAAAAGGTGTCCGCCGGTCTAGACTGGCCAGTACCTTTGGAAAAAAAGGGAATACCACACTTCATAGGCTTCGCAAATTTTTACAGAAAATTTATCAAGGGGTTTTCCACCATAATCTCACCCATTACGCAATTGACCAAACAGAACTCTCGTTTTCATTGGAGCTCCGAGGCCCAAGATGCCTTTGAAAGACTTAAGAGACTTTTCACCTCGGCCCCAATTCTCAGTCACCCTGACCCATCTTTGCCTTTCTTGCTGGAAGTAGACGCGTCTGAAGTGGCTGTGGGAGCAATCATTTCTCATGTCAGGGTAATAAAGGCCTAATGCACCCTGTGGGATTTTTCTCTCTGAAACTTTCTCCTGCCGAAAGAAACTATGACGTTGGTGATCAGGAGTGTTTTGTTATACCTGTTTAAAAAGTGCAAAAATCACCCGTTGATCCTGATATTATTTTACAGCGTCCTGTGCCTGTGCTATCTCAAGGTGTCTAATCAAGCATCCCAGTTCTTATCTTGGAGGACAAAATACTTGGGGAAATTCGTGAAGGGTGTCGTTGACTCCCTTTAGTATTCCGTTGTGATGCTACATCAGTAATGTTGGTACTTGTGGCTAAATCTGAACATATACATGAATCTGTCAGTACCCAGCACTGATGTTGGAGTGTCAATACTGGACACCGCTTTCTCATTGCTCTCCCCCCATCCCCATGAGGTCAGTTGCTGTTGAGGCACTGGCTAGTATCAGAGTCAGATACACACAGGTTACATACGCCGCGATCATTAGAGTGAGAGCAATAATTCTAGCACTAAACCTCCTCTGTAACTCTAAACATGTAATCTGTAAAAAAAATGTAAGCATCGCCTATGGAGATTTTTAAGTACTGAAGTTTGGCGCCATTCCATGAGTGTGCGCAATTTTAAAGCATGACATGTTAGCTATCTATTTACTCGGCGTAACATCATCTTTCACATTATATTATAGTCCCTGCTGAACCAGTCAAATTTCGATTCATCTATGGCCAGCTATAGGCAGGCCATGCACGGTTCAAATCTCGGCCGGTTCAGCAGAGATTCAAACAGATTCAGCAGACATTTGAACCGTGTATACTTGAAAAACGTAACATTAATAAGTCACCAGAAGGCTTGCACCCGAGGGTACTTAGGGAACTCAGTCAAGTAATTGCCAGACCATTGTTCGTAATTTTTACTGACAGTCTACTGACTGGAATGGTACCAGCTGATTGGAGAAAATCCAATCTAGCACCAATATTTAAAAAGGGCCCAAAATACATCCCTGGGAATTACAGACCAGTTAGCCTAACATCAATAGTATGCAAGCTCTTGGAGGGGATTATAAGGGACTATACTGTATACAAGATTTTAGTAATTAAAACTGTATCATTAGCAGTAATCAGCATGGATTCATGAAGAATCGTTCTTGCCAAACCAATCTATTAACCTTCTATGAGGAGGTGAGCTGCCATCTAGATAAAGGAAGGCCTTTAGACATGGTGTATCTGGATTTTGCAAAAGCATTTGACACAGTTCACAGTTGGGATGGACCATAGGGTGAGTACATGGATTGAAAACTGGCTACAAGTTCAGAGGGTAGTGATAAATGGGAAGCACACAGAATGGTCAGGGGTGGAAAGTGGGGTCCCCCAGGGTTCTGTGCTGGGACAATCCTATTTAATTTATTCATAAACGACCTGGAGGATGGGGTGAAGAACTCAATCTCTGTATTTGCGTATGATACTAAGCTAAGCAGGGCAATAGCTTCTCCACAGAATGTGGAAAACTTGCAAGTAGATCTGAACAAATGGGTTGAGCAACTACATGGCAAATTAGGTTTAACCACTTCAATACAGGGCATTTTCACCCCCTTCCTGCGCAGGCCAATTTTCAGTTTTCAGCGCTGTAACATTTTGAATGACAATTGCGCGGTCATGCAACACTGTACCGAAATGAATTTTTTTCCCCATAAATAGAGCTTTCTTTTGGTGGTATTTAATTACCTCTGCAGGTTTTTTTTTGCGCTATAAACAAAAGAAGAGCGACAAGTTTGAAAAAAACACAATATTTTTTCTTTTTGCTGTAATAAATATCCCAATTTTTAAAAAAACATATTTTTTCTCAGTTTAGACCGATATGTATTCTTCTACAAATTTTTGGTAAAAATAAAATCACAATAAGCGTATATTGATTGGTTTGCGCAAAAGTTTTAGCGTCTACAAAATAGGGGATAGATTTATGGCATTTTTATTACTATTATTTTTTTTACTAGTAATGGCGGCGATCTGCAACCTATGGTTGCAGGAAAGAAATTACTCTGTGTATGGCCAGCCTAAGGCATACCTAACGGGGAACTATTTCTCAGTTCCCCATCAGGCTCTGTCCACCCAGTAACTCAAGTCAATTCCCAAATATGTGCAATGCTATATTTGGACAATGGCATCACTAATTTCCCCAGCCGTTTTGTTTACATTTAGCTTTCGGCCAGGAAATCTCTCAGCTGACAGCTCAATGGGACCAGGGAGAGAACACTGTTTTTGGAAGCTGGCACATTCAATGAGGGATTCCAAGCTCTGTATGTCAGCTCAGAGCTGGTCTTAATTACTTTCCTAATCTGTAAACTGGAGTTAAATCTTTAAGAATCTGTCAATGCCAAAGCTGACTGATGCAACCACTGTTTTGGCGAACATTTTCCAACAAAACTCTTACTTTTGACTAATGAAGCAGTAGGGCCATCGACTTTCATTGGGTATAGGTAAGAGTCACCCACCCCTGCCACCCCTTTAAACGAATTACACTTTGTTGCTTTGCAGCCTGAAATGAAGACAGGCACAGTTTTTTGTTTTATCCAGCTGTATTTGCTCAGTGCAACTTATACCATCCAAGTGAAAGATTTAACACCAACACGTCAGAAAATAAATCAAAAACAGAATCACTGACTGAGTTGGAAAAAGGATCACCCCCTTGTGTCAATATTGTGTTGAACCACCTTTTGCTTTAATTGTAGTCTTTAGTCTGGTGGGATTTGTCTCTACAAACTTTGCACATCTAAGCTTTGCAATATTTGCCCACTCTTCTTTGCAGAACTGCTCAAGTTCAGTTAAATTTGATGGTAACCATTTGTGGGCTGCAGTCTTTAAGTCATTCCACAGATTTTCAATGGGGTTTAAGTCTGAGCAATGACTAGGCCGTGCACAAACATTCACATTTTTACTCAATGGTATCTGTAAACACATGTGTGGTCATTTTTGCTGTGTGCTATGGGCCATTGTTTATTTTAGGGGATGTTTTTTTTCTATACCCACTGTAACAAATTCACAGTGTACAGTCAGTTTTACTGTAGGCTGTGGCTCACCATGTGTCGTAGGGGAACCGGCTGTGAGACAGCAGGAAGTCACAGCCAGCTCCCAAAACCAAGATGGTGGCATGGAGGAGCAGAAGCCTTGGGCAAAATCAGCTGCATAGAAGACTGGAATCCATGGGAATGGGAACTTTTCATTTCATTTTACCATTCCCTGGTGAAGTTCCTTGATTTAGGGGGGGAGGTTGATGTTAAAAAATAGTGCTAGCAGACAAGTAAAGCAGTGTCAGAGCTTGGCCATAGTCTTTCTACCAAAAAATAAATAAAAAAAGGCTACTAGATTGTTTTACAATTTAGTTCTGCTTTAGGACAACCCACAAAGAGACATAATCCGCTCAAAAAACAGTGAAATTTGTGCTGCACCAGATTATTACTAAATGTTATGATAATCAGTCATGTTTCAATTATATAACAATTACAGGGATTATTGAGAAGTTGCAACTTGTTATACATTTTCTGGCTCGAAGCAAAGGCAAAACATTAAAAAGCCAATAAGCTGCAAAGAAACACGGCATAAACAGAAAGTGGAAATATTGGCAACTTTCTGGCTTTTTACGAGATGAAACAGTACACTGCGATAGCTGTATTCCTGGCAGGGTGGACTTCCTGCCTCCATTGGGGAGAGGGTATTTTAGGTCACTGAGTTCTGTACAGGGTGTCTCGCTGTCATCGCTGTGAGAACAACGTGCGAGTCGGACACACGTAAAATAAGTCACATCACTTTCTGTTCTGCAGCACAAAAGAATTTTCGGCTGATCAAATGTTCGCTGGCAGAGTGTACACGCCATTCACACTCAGCACGCAGTGTGCTGCATACCTCGGGGGAAATGGACTCACTGTGACATCATGAAAACAGCTCTCAATATTTCTCAGGAAAAATAAATTGGCTGTTTTTACAAAAGTGCTAACATCCTAGCTCTAAACCACTGACCTAGAGCAAGTATGCAGAAAGTGACACAAGAACTTGATATTGCTACATGTTTATTGTAATTGCATTTAGTAGCAATATCTTGCTTTTACATTCTGTATTCTATTGTTCTCCATATGTATCTCTTGATTGCTAATTTCTAGCAATCAATCACAGGCAATCACGGGTGAGCTTATTAGCACAATGGTGCTTACAAATTCAGCTACTGTACATGCACCTAGCCTAAACCTTCATGTAGAAGCCTGTAAGGCATATTTCAGCTCCAATTTAGGGATGTCAAATGCTATGTTTACCTTTTGCAAAAAAAATAAATACACATAGATTTTCAAAAAAGAAATCAATTATTATTTTTCTGCAAATGAATCAGCAAAGTATTGCAACAGCTATTAGTAGATCGCAAGTGCAATGCCAGGCTCCTGCAGAATCTTCCTCCAGATCTATGTCTGTACCAATGTATGGACTTTTTTAGAGAGAGCTGGAGGGAGTGGCAATGAACTATGAGTGTGGTAAACAACACACTTGTGTTCTATTGTGAACTACAAATCTGTCTGTCATTGTGGCAGACAGGACTTGTAGTTTATTCTTTCACAGATCTTTCTGTGGAGCCACATAAAAAATAGGGAAGTGGCCTTGTGGGATTGCTGCCCCATCACCCTTTTTTCCTTTCATGTGTAGCCCGGTGCTCTGCCAGCTGTGTGAAGCTTTCTCTTACTTCCCCCCTCCCCCTAATGTGAGCAGTGGGACTTCTGTGTGTTATGCAGCAACCAGCTCTTACCCATCACTTCCCTGCTGTGTGAGCAGAGCAGGCTGTGTTCCTCTCTCCCATCATGTTCCTGCCATTTGAGCAAAGCAGGCTGTGTTCCTCTCACTGCTCACTTCTCTGCCCTGTGATCAGAAAAGGCTATGTTCCTCTCACCCTTCACTTCCCTGCCATGTGAGCAGAGCAGGCTTTGTTACTCTCACCCCTTACTTCCCTGTCATGTGAACAGAGCAGGCTGTATTCCTCTCACCCCTGACTTCCCTGCTGTTTGAGCAGAGGACTCTAAAATGTCCCCACTCACTCCTGCCCTCCCCCTTACGGCAGCAATCATTTGGAAGAGGACTCGCTATGCAGTGGCTATAATGGATTCTGGGAAATGTAGTCCTTAAAGCGGCATAGAGCAATGCAAGTGAAGGGAGGCGGTTGGAGCTGTGGACTTCATTACCCAGTATTCCCTGCACAACAGAGAAGGAGAAATAGGACTTTTCCTGGCAATTCTGGAGGGAGGAAGCCGAGTGCCAGAGTTTTTGCAGTGCAGGGACCAGAAAGTGCAGACCCACCAGTGAGGTGTCCATGCCTACAACAGGCAAAAAAGGACAGAGTTTGTCACAGGGGTGTGTCCACAACCGAGAGCCTAGGGACTGAGCCACTGAAAGGGCTTCCGCAGTGTTGGGACCAGAGCTGGAGAGACCCAATGCTGTGTGTCTACATCAGTAAACACCTGATCATGGGGAATGAGACTTCTGCAACAACTGACTCTAAGTGTATGGGACTGGAACCGTTGCCCCGCCAGGAGTGGTGAATGGTACTACAAAATGTAATCCCTTGCTGCACACTGTTAACGCAATAGAGACTGCTCTTTGCCTAGCAGACCCTCAGCCATCTATTGCACACTCTTAAATGGACAGCTTCACTTGCAGCACGTTACAGAAGGGCCCCAACAAAACTGGCTAATACTGACAATTAGGCGCCAGGTACTTTGCAGTTACCTCCAGGGGTACCCCTTTGTCAAGAATGCATACATCCACCAGCTATTGGGGTTGTATGCGTAGTGTCCACACAAAGGCCTTTATTTTTGGTTAATGCCGATGCTCTTATCCCTGTTTGCATCAGTTTTAGCTTGGTTTAGCGTCACAACAGTTCTGTTGATTGCCATCTTATCAATCAATGTTCACATTATCTAGTACAGTATCATTAAACAAATTGCCCGTTAATGGTTTCTAGACATGGGAACTGTCAAAAAATGTGTTTCGTTTCGTCCCGTTTCGTATATAAAAAAAATTCATAATTCGTAATTCGTGTACGAAATTCCGTTCGAATTCGTACGAAATACGAAATTCGGACGAATCGTAATTTTTTTTCCGAATCGTTAGTAAAGTTACGAATCGTTACGAATCGTTACGAATCGTTAACGCGGCTAATGAATTGTTGGTTCTCATAACACAGAGAACAATTCGAATCCAACTACAAATATCGAATTTCAATTTCAAGTTACGAATCGTTACGAATCGTTACGAATAGTTACGAATCGTTAGTAAATCCAACTACAAATATCGAATTTCAACTAATATGAAAGAAATTATAATAGCGGATATAACGAATGCTTCGAATGAATTTGAGATTCAGTATATCTAATATAGAGAACTGTCCCTGCACAAAGTGTAATTTTTGCAGGAAAAAAAGCTATTTAAAATCACTTGCGGCTATTGCCGGCAAATGAATTGTCGGCTCCATAACACAAAGAACAGTCATTCATTGATATAAAAAAAAAAAAAAAAGCGTGGGGGGTCCCCCCAAATTCAATAACCAGGCCCTTCAGGTCTGGTATGGATATTAAGGGGGACCCCAGCCAAAAAAAAAATGGCGTGGGGTCCCCCCCAAATATCCATACCAGACCCTTCAGGTCTGGGATGGATTTTAAGGGGAACCCTGGCCAAAAAAAAAAAAAAATGGCGTGGGGTCCCCCTCAAAATCCATACCAGACCCTTTATCCGAGCACGCAACCTGGCAGGCCGCAGGAAAAGAGGGGGGGACGAGAGCGGCCCCCCCTCCCGCCTGAACCGTACCAGGCCACATGCCCTCAACATTGGGAGGGTGCTTTGGGGGTCTGAGACCCCTAAAGCACCTTGTCCCCATGTTGATGAGGACAAGGGCCTCATCCCCACAACCCTGGCCGGTGGTTGTGGGGGTCTGCGGGCGGGGGGCTTATCGGAATCTGGAAGCCCCCTTTAACAAGGGGACCCCCAGATCCCGGCCCTCCCCTGTGTGAAATGGTAAGGGGGTACAAAAGTACCCCTACCATTTCACCAAAAAAGTGGCAAAAATTGTAAAAATGACAGGAGACAGTCTTTGACAATTCCTTTATTAAAATCTTCTTTCTTCTTTCTTCATCCTTCAGTTTCTTCATCTTCTCCTTCCGTCATCTTCTTCCATTTTCTTCTTCCTTCGATTCGGTTCTTCTTCCTCAGGTCTTCTCGTCCTTCTCGTCCGGCGTCGTCGTCTCTTCTCGCAGGCCGCTCCTCGCAATGGGAGGCTCCCGCTCTGTGAGGCTTCGCTCCGGCTGACAGGTCTTTTATAACGAAGGCACCTGGTAACCCCGCCCCCTCTGAGGCACGGGGACGTCATGTGGAATTCCCTATGGCTTTCCCCATGACGTCAGAGGGGGGGCGGGGTCACCAGGTGCCTTCGTTATAAAAGACCTGTCAGCCGGAGCGAAGCCTCACACAGCGGGAGCCTCCCATTGCGAGGAGCGGCCTGCGAGAAGAGACGCCGATGCCGGACGAGAAGGACGAGAAGACCGGAGGAAGAAGAAGCAAATCGAAGGAAGAAGAAGATGGTAGAAGATGGAAGTACGGGAAACATGACCCCTTCATAGGCATACTATAGAGTATATAGTATATAGAAGGGGGTCATGTTTCCCGTGCTTAGAACTCTCTCTGTACAATGTGTCATTTTTGCAGGAAAAAAGACAATTAAAATCACTTGCGGCTAATTGCCGGTTCCCGTAATACAGAGAACAATTCGAATACAACAACTAACAAATATCTAATTTCAACTAATATGAAAGAAATTATAATAGCGGATATAATGAATGCTTCGAATGATTCGAATGCTTCGAGATTCAGTATATCTAATATAGAGAAATGTTCCCGCACAGTGTCATTTTTGCAGGGAAAAAAAACTATTTAAAATCACTCGCAGCTATTGCCGGCAAATGAATTGTCGGATCCATAACACAGAGAACTGTCATTCATTGATAAAAAAATGCGTAGGGGTCCCCCCAAATTCAATAACCAGGCCCTTCAGGTCTGGTATGGATATTAAGGGGGACCCCAGCCAAAAAAAAAAAATGGCGTAGGGTCCCCCTCAAAATCCATACCAGACCCTTTAGGTCTGGGATGGATTTTAAGGGGAACCCCAGCCAAAAAAAATGGCGTGGGGTCCCCCATAAAATCCATACCAGACCCTTATCCGAGCATGCAACCTGGCAGGCCGCAGGAAAAGAGGGGGGGACGAGAGCGGCCCCCCTCCCTCCTGAACCATACCAGGCCACATGCCCTCAACATTGGGAGGGTGCTTTGGGGTCCCCCCCAAAGCACCTTGTCCCCATGTTGATGAGGACAAGGGCCTCATCCCCACAACCCTGGCCGGTGGTTGTGGGGGTCTGCGGGCGGGGGGCTTATCGGAATCTGGAAGCCCCCTTTAACAAGGGGACCCCCAGATCCCGCCCCCCCCCTGTGTGAAATGGTAAGGGGGTACAAAAGTACCCCTACCATTTCACCAAAAAAGGTGACAAAAATGGTAAAAATGACAGGAGACGGTCTTTGACAATTCCTTTATTAAAATCTTCTTTCTTCTTTCTTCATCCTTCGGTTTCTTCATCTTCTCCTTCCGTCATCTTCTTCCATCTTCTTCCATTTTCTTCTACCATCTTCTTCTTCCTTCGATTTACTTCTTCTTCCTCCCGCTGTGTGAGGCTTCGCTCCGGCTGACAGGCACCTGGTGACCCCGCCCCCCCTCTGACGTCATGGGGAAAGCCATAGGGAATTCCACATGACGTCCCCGTGCGTCAGAGGGGGCGGGGTTACCAGGTGCCTTCGTTATAAAAGACCTGTCAGCGGAGCGAAGCCTCACACAGCGGGAGCCTCCCATTGCGAGGAGCGGCCTGCGAGAAGAGACGACGACGCCGGACGAGAAGGACGAGAAGACCGGAGGAAGAAGAAGCGAATCGGAGGAAGAAGAAGATGGAAGAAGATGGAAGAAGATGACGGAAGGAGAAGATGAAGAAACCGAAGGATGAAGAAAGAAGATTTTAATAAAGGAATTGTCAAAGACTGTCTCCTGTCATTTTTACAATTTTTGTCACTTTTTTGGTGAAATGGTAGGGGTACCATTGGTAAAGGGGGCTTCCAGATTCCGATAAGCCCCCCGCCCGCAGACCCCCACAACCACCGGCCAGGGTTGTGGGGAAGAGGCCCTTGTCCTCATCAACATGGGGACAAGGTGCTTTGGGGGGGACCCCAAAGAACCCTCCCAATGTTGAGGGCATGTGGCCTGGTACGGTTAAGGCGGGAGGGGGGCCGCTCTCGTCCCCCCCTCCTTTCCTGCGGCCTGCCAGGTTGCATGCTCGGATAAAGGGTCTGGTATGGATTTTGAGGGGGACCCTACGCCATTTTTTTTTGGCCGGGGTTCCCCTTAAAATCCATCCCAGACCTGAAGGGTCTGGTATGGATATTTGGGGGGGACCCCACGCCATTTTTTTTTTTGGCTGGGGTCCCCCTTAGGCCCCTTTCACACCGGGGCGTTTTTCATGTGGTGCAGCGCTAAAAATAGCGCCTGTTCACCGCATGAAAAAATCCGGCCCCTTTAACTCCAGTGTGAAAGCCGGCGGGCTTTCACACTGGAGCGGTGCGCTAGCAGGATGACAAAAAAAGTCCTGCTAGCAGCATCTTTGGAGCGGGATAGGAGCGGTGTGTTCACCGCTCCTATACCGCTCCTTCCCATTGATTAGAATGGGAGACCGCGGTAAAACCGCGGCAATACCGCCGCAAAGCGCCGCTAAGGCGGCGCTCTGCGGGGGGTGTTTAACCCTTTTTCGGCCGCTCGCGGGGGGTAAAACCGCACTGCGAGCGGCCGAAAACCGTGGTGAAAACGACGGTAAAGCAGCGCTAAATATAGCGCTGCTTTACCGTCACCGCGGCTCCCCGCCCCAGTGTGAAAGGGGCCTCAATATCCATACCAGACCTGAAGGGCCTGGTTATTGAATTTGGGGGGACCCCTACGCTTTTTTTTTTCTGCAAAAATTACACTTTGTCATTCGAATTCATTCGAAGTCATTCGAATTCATTCGTTATATCTGCTATAATAATTTCGTTCGAATTAGTTGAAATTCGATATTGGTAGTTGGATTCGAATAATTTGTAGCTCAAATTCGTAAACGGAATTTTTCCTGCAAAAATTACACTTTGTCATTCGAATTCATTCGAATCCATTCGAATTCATTCGAATGCATTCGAATCATTCGGCGACGAAATTCGTAAACGGAATTTCGTATTCCGTACGGAATTCGTATTAAAAAAAAATTCGTACTACGGATTCGTAAATTCGTACGAATTTCGAAAAATTTGTACGAATTACGAATTCGTACGAAACGAATCGCACATGTCTAATGGTTTCATGTATTGTTCAACTGCATTGCCATAATACATCCTTTCAGTTTACAATCCAGTTGCTTGTGGCCTATTTTCTGTGCAGCATTAGTGGTAGAATATTAACTTTTAAGTTACACAGGTGGGTCCGTGGGATCCAAGCAGTTTAAAGAGTCATGGCAAAACAAAGAACCTGTGATATCCAGTGGCCCCTGACTATATCCTGTCTTACATGTTTAGTTTTTACTAAATCCCTGGACTGTTTGTGGTTCCTGGGCAGGAGTGCTGTCACTGGCAGATTGTGGGCTATCACCAAGCAGAGTGGATACTCAGCTGACTGATGGATTGGTGATTCATGTTTTGGTGGGAAAACAACTCTGTCTCTGTTACCTTGACCCTTTATATATCTTGTCTCTGAGGCAACTGTCAGCAGTTACCTCAGGATCTTCCTACTGCTTCATCTGACCCTTGGATCACTTTCCTCACCAAACCTTCCCTATATGCTTACATTCTTTGTCATGGTAAAACTTTTTGGAGTATTGTCACCCACATGGACATTGTCTGCAATAGTATGGTTGGTATGGTAAAATATGGTCAGCTTAAGTCTTAAATTGGTTATAAAGCCTGAACATTTTTTACCTTAATGCCTTTCCGGCCTGGCAGAATACAATGATTATTGCTAGCAGCTATAGCCATCAGCAGTAATCACATGTAAAAAATAGGACAGGCTGGTTGTACCCAAGTCGATCAACTTGGATACAACCAGCCTGCCCATGGATGGCTCGAATCTCAGCCAGTCCCTGCTGAACTGAGATTCGATCCATCTATGGCGGATTTAACCTTCTTTCCTCCAGTCCTAAATTGAGACCATGTGTCCTTGTCAGGGACTTAGGATTGTACAAGTTGTTAACAGCTTTACAGATACCATTGAGTAATTTGTAGATATCGATCATGTCTATTCAATTTCATTGGTGCCTCCTCTCCAAGATAATTAAAGTGTAAGTCCACCCTAACACTAAAATCCTTGCATCGACAGACATCCATGATCTAACACTGACCTATCTAGCCCTGTAAAGAAGAAATCAGTATACATACCTTTTTTGAAGCTGATCCGATACGGTCGCCAGCACCGGGAGCTCTGCAGAGGACACAGCCGACAACGGCTGTAAAATGAATGGGGAGTCACGTCACTCATGGACTTACTATGGGGCTTGTGTTGTCGGCTGTGTCCTCTGAACCCGCCTCCACAGCGAAGCGGCAGCTGACAGCTCAGCGTGGGATCGGGTCGGATCGGTTTAAAAAAAGGTATGTATATGGATTTCTTCTTTACAGGACAGATAGGTTAATGTTAGATCATGGATTTATGTAGCTGCAGGGATATTAGTGTTAGGGTGGACTTCTACTTTAAGCTTAAGTTATTTTCTCTGAACTGAGGTCAACCAACCCCCATATAAATTGTGTTGCCCTAGGACAGGGGTGCCCAACCTTTTGAAGAGCGAGGGCCACTTAAGCGACTTGGTAACTGGTCGCGGGCCACAATGAGCGGAGCGGGTGGATGGCATGTCCGTGTGAATGGAGGGTCCAATTGGTTGGACTGTCGGACTGACCATGTGAAAGGGGTCCAAGGCTGCTTTCACAATGATGCGCTGCGGTTTACCTGCACCACGTGTGCAGCGCAGTGTACCTTTGGCTTTCCTGCAGTTTGCAATAGACTGCTATTATATTCTGCAGGTTTGGTGCACTTTCAGAAAGCTCACCAAACTCGCAGATAATAGAAGTCTATGTCTCAATGCAGGTAAACTGCTCTGCACCTGCGTATCAGTTTGAAAGCAGCCCAGTAACCACTGCAGAAAAGATATGCCTATATATATATATATATATATATATATATATATATATATATATATATATATATATATATATACACTGTGATTTTAGTAATAAACTGACCTTTAATAACAGTATTCTTTCTATTCAATCCCAGAGCAGGAGGTCGCGGGCCACATCAGAGGGCTCTGCGGGCCACATGTGGCCCCCGGGCCACTGGTTGGGCACCCCTGCCCTAGGACTCTTTCTAGGACATCCTTTCAGTTGATTTATGACCAAAATCGAACTGCATACTCAAGATGGGACCAAGTCAATGGTTTCTAAAGGGGAAAGGCTGCCCATATAGTAGTTAGGTAATTTTTTTATGTTCAATTAGCCAGCAGGCTAATCGAAAAAAGTAAGCAGATTTCTCATCCACACAAGCTAGGTGGATGGAGGAATCCTCCCTGCTGTGCTATTGTATTCTGACAGCTGGAACTCCTTCCCTGTCAGAATACACTGAAGAGCGCTGAAGCTGTTTGGCTGCAGCCACTTTAATGTGGGGCCAGGGCCCATCCTCACACGAATCCCACATGCAACCAGGTGCCCGGCCTAGGTGCAGGTTGCAGGGCGTCACAGGTAGGTCAGCTCAAACACTGATGTACAGATGGTAACCTGAGGCCTACACTTGAGGCCATCTTCCTGGCCATTGTACAGTTAACCCCCTCTTCCCTGGGAGTACTCAAACACCTGGTTCCAAACATACCCTTCCAGGACTCAGACTGCCTGGTTTGCACAAGTAAATACACCTCTTGCTCCATTCTCCAGATCAGTGGCCCACCAATGCTGCAATGTCAGTGCTTCTGCCGGTTATGGGCGATTTCATCTACTCCCGGGCTTCCTTCGAGGTTTGGTCTGTTCAGCCGCTTGAATGGTCGGGCTACGATGATGTCACTCCTGCACATGGGAGTCACATCGTCAGAGCACATGTGCGGCTCAGTGTACAATAATGCTGATAGGTAGTTGGAGGCATTTATAACAGAAGAGACCAATAGTGTCCTACCCTACTTGTCAGTTTTTCTTTTACATTTTTTTAGTTCAATTCCGCTTTAAGTTACTATAGGGCAGGGTTGTTTTATTCAATGCAGTGTGTAAAGTGATGTGCAATATTTCTTTAACATAAATAGGTAAGTAAAATATTTTACCTGATAATGCAGTGCAGATAGCGAGGATGAAGCAAAAAAATATCCATTGCGAACAACCAGATTTCACTACCTGATTGGTTGAAACCGATGAAGGCACTTTGCACATCATCATATCTTTGCTGTCATACCAAATAAGCCTAAACGAGGCATGGCATAGGAAATTTTGTGACAAGCTAAAGTACAGTATGTGCTCTGCTGTAAGTAGATGACAGTTCGGTGCTATGTTTTGGTACTGGAGGTGCCAGCAATAATCACTACTCTACATCACTGATCTTTTCTGCTGATATCTCTGCTGCAACTCTAGCAGTTCACTATGTCAAACACATTTAACAAGAACAGAGATACTGAATGATGGGAGCCATAAGATGTTGAATATGAATTTACACCTTTCCCATACATTCCACAATGTGAACAATACAGCATTGACTTTTTTTTTTTTTTCTTTTTTATTCATGAGCTGTAATGCAATCTGATGTGTCTCCAGCTTTCCTTCCTGAGGAAGAGGGCTGGGTGTGACATGTAGGTGGTAAGTGGAACACTAGAGTTGATTAGGTCACATTAGCATTTAATGATCTCTCTTGGCTCCTGTACAATTGATTATACTGTTCTCTTTCTGAGGAGGTCTATGGGCCTTAAATGGCCTTTTCCAAGCAGGCCAGCAGAGAATACTGACATCTCTAATTATTGTGATACATTGTAGTTGTTGTTGAAAGGTGTCTTCTGTTTTTAAAGTGAACAGCAAGGACAGAAATATTGATGCTGCCATTAATAACTTCCTTGTTAAAGGTATAGCCACCAAGGTATGGCCACCCTGATGCTGGCAGGTGAGTAAAGCAGGCCGTACATTATGCAAATTTCTTTCATTCCACCACAGGTAAGATGAAAATGGTCAGATTTTCACCACAGGTGGAAGGAAAGAAAAATACTCTATTCCCCCATCAACGCATTCAGGGAGCCTTCCCTGTTGGCAGAACACAATGATTACTGTTAATAATTCGGGAGAAACCCGACAAGCTGGGTGTACACCAGTGGATCTACTTGTGTACAACCAGGGTGCCTATACATGGATCAAAATTTGAACGGTAACTGCTGAACTGGCCAAATCGAATCCATGTATGGTCACCGTACTGACCAGTAAAGTTGGCCATACATTGATCAAAATGTAGCCAGTTCAGCAGAGACCCGACAATTTTGATCCTTGTATGGCCGTTCCCGCTCAACAGTAGTCGATCAACTTCTGTGGAATGGAAATGTTGGAAAACTTTTGTTGATCAGTGGCTTCAGCGGATGATCAGTGTATTCTGACAGGGGAGGAGTACTGATGGCACAGCGGGGAGGATTCCTTCATCAACCATGCTTGCGTGGATGAAGGAATCCAATTGTTTTTTTCAATCAGCCCACAGGCAGCCTCCTTAGGCAAGTCTTGGTTAGTCAAAATTTCTGTGAAATTTCAGACAATCTGACAACATTTAACCATTTCAGTTAGACACATTGGTATGGCACCCTCTGTGCCATGCTCTCAGCCTTGTCCAGGGTAATGGCATTAGTATGGGCAGCAGGCAGGGGGCATGGATGTCACTGGCAGCTCTCTGATTGGCCAGCTTGGAACACTGTCATAGCAGATGCCCCAGCTGGTTTTCCCCTGTGAATACAATGGGGCCTGGTATGAATGGACTACCCTATTAACGGTGGCCCTGGGAGAGCTCTAGTGATAGACTGTATAATATATGCAATTTTTTATTTTGTCCATAGTTACATTTAACGCTATTTCTTGAGGTTTATAGGGCCTGCCTAGTTTTCCAGAAGATATGCACACATCTATATCCAGCCAAATACTGTATAAGGGATTACTGACACATCTGACCATTTTCATCTAACATCTTAAATCTGTGTCTGAATTTGCTATTAAATATATTATATTATTTTCTTGTTAAAAAAAAATATATTATATTATAATGTACTGTACATATTATATTATGTAAAGTGTGAATGACATTCTTCGCAAAAGCTGGTAAAGGTTTACTTAGGAGTATGGCTTTCCTAAACCTTACACTTTAGGTACCAGCGAATTATATAAGATTGTGGGGTAACTAATCTCCAATTAGCCCATTGCTTCAATTATCTGCTGGCTCAGAGCAACTAGGAAACCAGAATTTATCTAAAATCATTAAAATATTGTCGGAAGAGAGAACACGAGTTCACCGGTTCATGTAACAGTTCAGCAAAATGCCAGTTATTCATTAGCATCAAATTGATTGGTCTATTTCATTGATCCTGCACGTTTGATTAGTAAATAGCTTCCTATTCTCCCCCATGCCATACTTTTCTTTCTTTATGGGCAATTAGGTTTGCCACAAACTTTGAGACTATTTGTTGATTGGCCTCGGGGAGAATAAACACAGCAAGTGTTTATACAGAGTCTGTACACTTGTCTCACAGCTGTTGTGCGTTCCACTGGTATGAATTGTACCGATCTGCGGATTGTCAGCCAGCTGGGCCAAGCTCTGGCTTCACGACAGCAGCTAGCATCCAGATGTTGATTTGAGCGACTCTGCTGCCTGCATCATTTGTTTTCTCTTGGGGTTTTGGTAAACAAAAAAAAAAATGGGATTATCTACCAGTGAATAAGAAGGATATATTCTATATTGTGCAATCTACAGTACCCTAACCAAAATGTAGAAACACAAATGAAGGATTTTTCTACTGCAGAAGCATGATATTGCAGAATCTCACTACTGTATGAATGCAGATATAATGTGATCACCAATTGGATCCCTTTAGTCATATGACTGCATTGTAATTTAAAGTGGTTGCCCTGTACACACGATCGGAAATTCCGCCAGCAAAACTCAGATGTGAGCTTTTAGTTGGAAATTCCGACCTTGTGTATGCTCCATCAGACTTTTTTTTTTTTATTTAACTTCGGAACAGGGTCCGCATGGACCAACAATTTACATAACATTACATCATACCTTACAGACATTAATCGGCAATCAGTAGAAAACAAATATGTATACCAAACTAGCCACTATTGAATCCTTCCCTGGAGCGTTGTGTGATAGGCTGTCTGATTGTGATTTGTCCGGGATATAGTTCCCTTGCTTCTGCTTAGCGTGGTTAGTACATGTTTGGTTGGGGGGGTGTGAGGTAGTCAACATCTCGTAGTGAGATATTAGTATAGTCTCTACCCCTTGTTCTCCTAAGTTTTCTTGTACCGTAAGGGAGCTGTGTACATATTCGCAGTCCCTGTCCCACATTTTCCTTTTCCTATTTATCTGTGTGTAATGAGTTCCCCGCCCCCCGACTTCTCACCACGGTCCCCACTCATGTGGGGAATCTGCCGCAGCTCAAAGTCCCAGGGGGGGGAGCGAGAAGAAGAAGAAGAGGAAGAAGAGATAGATGACAGGGGTGAAAGGCGAGGGGTGGGGGTGTAAGATGGTTAAAGAGGGAGAAGGGAAATATGGAGGTAGGAAGGGCAGGAAAGAGGGGGGAGGGATGGTAAGGGTTTGAGGGGGGGGGGCCGCCCGCGGCCATGGAGCGTCCGGTGGTCAAGTGATATGTCTAGGTCGCCTGTTGGTCTGTTTTTCAGTTCAGGGTGTGAGTATATTGGTGACCCCCCTAGACTTGTAGTTAAGGGTTTGCTTCAGGGCCGCGCAGTGCTTGGCCTTCTGTCGAATATGTGAACATGGTCCATAATTGCCACGTTTTGGTGAAGGTCTCTTGTCTATTTTGCGCTGTGAGAATGAGGTCTTCCATCCTCCTTATGTCGTCAACTTTTTGAAGCCATAAGTTAATGGACGGTGGGTGGGTAGACTTCCAGAGGAGGGGGATGCATGCCTTAGCGGCATCCAGTAGGTGACGTATGACAGATTTCTTATATGTCCTATTCGGAATGTCATTCGCGTGAAGAAGAAAAAATGCTGGGTCGGCCGGAATGGGCCTTTCCGTGAGCCCTTGTATTGTCTCACGAATGACTCCCCAGAAATGCTGTAGCTTAGGGCATGCCCAGAAGATATGCAGCAGTGTCCCTTTCTCAGACTGACAACGCCAGCATAGATCCGATGTCGTCGGGAAGATCTTATGTAGCCTATCCGGGGTTTTGTACCATCGTGACATGATTTTATAATTGGTTTCCTGGGACTTGGCACAAATAGATGATTTATGAGTATATTGGAGGATATGTTGTCTTTTGGTGGGGCTAAACTGAGTTCCCAGATCTTCTTCCCATTTAAGTATTCCCGGTAGCACAAAGTCCTCTGCGGGTTTGTTTATCAGAGTGTAAGTCAGGGATAGTGTATGAGGCAAGGCACCCGTGTCGTTGCACAAGTCTTCCAGTGTCGTAAGTTGTTGGTCATTGTCCGGGGGTGGTGGAATGGTCCTGAGAAAATGATGAATTTGTATGGCACTCATAAACTCTAGGTGGAAGGGGCCCGTAGGGTCTGTTAGCTCTGCAATCGATTTCCACCGTCCCCTAGAGCTAAATTGGCGAGCTTGGTGTATGCCTGACTCTGCTAGATGTTTAAAGGGTCCGTTTCCCACGCCTGGGGTGAATAGGGGGTTCCCCAGTATTGGGTAGAGAGGTGAGTTTGGGCTCGATATTGAACCCAGAGAGATGAGTTGTGCGCATATCTTGGCCGTGTTCCCTATCAGCGGGTGTCTTTTAGTCTCCGGTGGTAGTCCCAGGTAGCACCATGGGAGTCCTCTGAGGGGTGTCCTGCATTGGGCCTGCTCCACCTGAGCCCACAACTTGGTCTCCTGGTGGCGGCACCAATCCAATAACCTACCCAGGTGTGCCGCTTGGTAGTAGGCTCGTATGTTAGGTAATGCCAAGCCACCTGACTGTTTAGGGAGGACTAGTAGTTTATTGGCAAGTCTAGGTCTCTTTCCCGCCCAGACGAACTGCGTGAACAGGGATTGTATTTGCTTAAAGTAGGTGTGTGGTATGTGTATCGGTAGGGCTTGCATTAGGTAAAGGAACTTCGGGAGAATAGACATTTTCAAAATGTTACAACGACCTAACCACGAATGTAGGCCAGATTGCCATTGCTGTAGCAGTGTCCTGACTCTGTGAAGGAGGGGGGGAAAGTTGAGATCGTAAATTTTCACGAAGTTCTGGGGGATGTGCGTGCCTAGGTATTTCAGGGCTGTCGATGTCCATTTCAGCTTGAAGCTGGATTGGAGTTGAGTAAGTTGGGCTGGTAGTATGTTTATCCCCATCGCCTCTGATTTGGCAAAGTTGATCTTTAAATTCGACAACTTGCCATATATTTTGAACTCGTGCAGCAAGTTAGGGAGGGATATCACCGGATTTGAGAGGGTGAACATTAAGTCATCGGCGTACGCCGACACTTTGTATTGGGTCTGTTGTACCAGGATCCCTGTGATATTTGCGTTTTTTCGTACGTGCGCTAAGAATGGTTCCAGTGAGAGTGCAAAGAGGATGGGTGAGAGTGGGCATCCCTGACGTGTCCCGTTTTTAATTAGAAAGGGGTCTGATAGGATTCCATTGGCTCTTACTCTTGCCGCTGGCATCGTATATATTGCCGTTACCCAGTTCACCATGTTGTTCCCCAGGCCCAAATGTTTTAGTGTGGCAAACATAAAGTCCCAGCTTACCCTATCAAATGCTTTCTCAGCATCAGTGCTGAGAAAGACACTTGGTGTTTTTGTGAGTGATGTGTGGTATAGCAGGTTTAGCACTTTAGTAGTGTTGTCCCTCGCTTCCCTGGACGACACAAAACCGACCTGGTCCAGGTGAACCACTCGGGGTACATGTGATTGGAGTCTCGTGGCCAATATCTTCGTGAACAGCTTCAAGTCTGTGTTCAGCAGGGATATCGGGCGGTAGCTCCCGCATTGTCCTGGGTCTTTCCCCTCCTTTGGTATTACCGCTATTTGGGCCTGTAGCGTGGTGTCGTGTAGTTTACCTCCCTTGCCGAGGTCATTAAAAAGTGCCACCAAGTGGTTACCCAGCGATGGGAAGAACGTCTGGTAGTAATGCGCCGTGAGGCCGTCTGGCCCCGGGGCCTTACCTTTTTTAGTGTTTGCTAATGCTCCCTGCAATTCTATTAAGGTTATGGGCTCTTCTAAAAGCTGGCATGTTTCTGTCTCCAATGAGGGCATCATGGAGTCTCTTATATAGTCCCTCACCTTTTCTACCGGTGGCCGTACAGTGTTCAAGTTGTATAAAGATTTATAGTAAGACTTGAACTCCTGGGCGATTTGTTTAGGCAACGTTTTTTTCTGTCCTGTTGAGTCGTGTATATGTGGTATATAGGATGCTGCCGTCTGGGCCTTCAGGGATTGCGCTAGTAATCTACCGCATTTATTACCCGACTCGTACGACCGTCTACGGGAGATCTGTAGTGCCGCCTTGGCTTTAAATTGGAGTAAGTCAATCAGTTTTGTACGTATTTCGTCCAGTTTGTTCCCTATTGTCCTGGTCGGTGTCTGCTTGTGTTCTGTTTCTAACTTCTGAAGTTTGTCTAGTAATTCCATCATCTGGGTTGTTCTCACTCTCTTGATCCTCGCTCCATGCTTTATCAGCTTTATCAGCTTTATCAGCACGCCTCGGATCACTGCTTTGTGTGCTTCCCACACAAGCCCCAAGTTACATTCAGGAGTAATGTTTGTGCGAAAGTAGTGGCCTATTTCTTTTGTGATGTCTGCTAGGGTTTCTGGGTCTTGGAGTAGGCTTTCATTAAGCCTCCATGTTTGTCTTTGCTTTGTGTTGTAGTCAGTCAGTGCGTATGTCAATGTCACCGGTGCATGGTCTGACCAGGTGATAGAGCCTATGGATGTATTTTTAACTGCTTGCAGCTGGTGGTGTGGGATCAAGAAGTGGTCTAATCTTGAATATACCTGGTGAGTGCGGGAGAAAAACGTGTAATCCCTTTCGCCCGGGTGGAAGAGGCGCCAGGCGTCCACTAGTCTTGCGTCATGTAATGCTGTGTGGATTGCTCTGCGTGCCCCCCTGGGGAACGAAGAGGTTCCTGTGGATGTGTCTTCTGTCGGGTTCAGGGGGATGTTTAGGTCTCCCCCTACTATTAGCTGTCCTTCTGCAAAATTTTGGAGGATTTCTAAATGCTTCCTAATGAAGGAGTCTTGTTGGTTGTTTGGGACGTACAGGTTCGCAATGGTTACCTTTCCCCCCCCCAATTAGCCCTTTCAGAAACAAGAATCTTCCCGCCGGGTCTGTCTTTTGGTTGATCAGTGTCCAAGGGACCCTTGCTGCAATCTGTGTGGACACCCCTCTGGACTTAGCGTCCGCGTGGGTGGAGTGATAGACCGTAGGGTAGTGCCTGTTTTTCAAAATTGGGAAATTGTTCTCCCTGAAATGTGTTTCTTGTAGTAGCACTATGTCTGCCCTCATCTGTTTCATGTCGTGCAATAGCATTTTCCTTTTTTCTGGGACGTAACGCCTCCATGGCCGTGTAGACTCAAGGGTTGTGTTGGAAGTGGGGATAGGGACAGGGGGGTGGGGGGGGGATATAGAAAGGTGTGAAACGGAAAGAGTTGTAGATATAGAAGAAGAGCGGACTTTCCACTCAGTCCTAAGTGTGTACTGAGAAAATATGCTCGCGGTGCGCCCTGACCAGCAGGAGCGTACCCTAAATTAACAGCTGTCCTGCTGTGTGAACGTCTGTCGGCGCCAGCCGATTCGACGCTTACCTAATTGGGGGTGTGTTCAGCAAGGGACCATGAGGGGGAGCTCCCTCCCTCCCCAGGCCCCCAGACCTTTTTGTCTTTTTTTTTTTTGGGTGCGTGAGGTAGCGTGAGGCATCTTAGGATAGGAATGTGCGTAACTTCCTAAAGTGCGAAATAGGACCATAATGACATACAATAAGTAATAACAGTGGAGTATATGGCTTCTAAGCCACACAGTGTAAACCCCAAGCAGTGTCATATAGTAAAACATTAACCTACGTCCCGTCTGTCGGCTATTATGATACCCAAACTTGCAGCGCAAACGTAACATAATATCATGCTTAGCCCCCCCGCGCCCACCCCCACCATCCCCCCCCCTCCGGGCTTTCTAGACAGACTGGTGCCTTCTGCTGTAAAACAAGTTTCCCTGGCCGGAGCGAGAAGGGGATCCCACCGTGCACCCCATACCCACCCCAAACAACACCCATCCGCAGTTTCCCACATTAGAACCCCGTCACGTAGCTGTGATCCTGTGGTGGCATAGTAATTTCCGGATCAGTCTGTGTCTCTCCCGGATCCCATTTGGAAGTGCAGGAGCAATAGAACCGCGTCTGCCCTCCCCCGTCCCCTTTTCCGTTCCATGCCACATCTAGAGTTAACCCTCCCTGTGCTGTGGTTCCCTGTGGCAACCCACTCACCCACCTTCTTTTAAGGATATACTGGATGCTGTATCTGTGTGGGTCCGAAAGCGTTTTCCAGCCAGGCTATGACAGTATATAGTATGGCGGGTAGACGGGTACAAACAAAGCGTCCACAGTTTCTGGCGTGTGCAGTTATCCTCACGGGGGGCTCTCGGGGCGGGGGATAGGACTCTCTCTGCCGTTGTGCCTTCTGCGGGGACCGGGACAGTGGTCAGTCACATGACAAGATCGTATCGGAGCGTGCGGGGCTGTGGTGGCGGGCGTCATCTTGGCGACTGAGTCCAGCAAAGATTAAGGTATTGCAGGGATGGGAGGATGCTGTCCGGGCGGTTTCAAATTGCGGACATCAGGGCTACAGGCAGGGGGGGGGGCCCGGGGGGCCCGGGGCGCACCGCACCCATCGGCACGAAAGGCTGACTGCTCGGGGGTAAACTGGCCAAGTGGGACAACATTGACTAACTACTTGGGGTATTGGTCAGGATCGGATCAGGACTCACGTGTGCTGTCGGTCACTACGGATCGGGTCCTTCCTCTGGTCCTTCCTCTTGAGCTTTGCGAGCGTGCAGGTGGGAATGGGCCGCTCCGCGCTGTGCCAGACCGTCCAGTTGCTCTCGGGAGCGGCGCCAGCCAGTCTGGTACAATGATCGGTTCTGCTCCTATGAAGGAGAAGAATGCAGGTAGGTCCTCCGTTGTACGCAGTGTAAATGAGGCACGGTCGTTCCGGAACAATACCGCCAGGGGGTATCCCCACCGATACGTGCAGCCGCGTCTCCTGGCAACCTCGAGAGCCGGCTTCAGTATGGCACGGCGTTGTAGTGTAGCCCTGGAGAGGTCCGGCAGAATTTGTATGTGTGCTCCGTCAAACTCGATTTCCCCATGGTCCCAGGCCTTGCGGAGTAGAGATTCCTTCAGTGTATAGCGGTGTAGGCGGCACAGCACGTCTCTGGGTCTATCCGGATCCGCCGAC
The DNA here is from genome assembly GCA_028564925.1 of Lithobates sylvaticus. Taxonomy (NCBI): domain Eukaryota; kingdom Metazoa; phylum Chordata; class Amphibia; order Anura; family Ranidae; genus Lithobates; species Lithobates sylvaticus. The sequence goes on from CM053030.1 coordinate 438,289,411, forward strand.
CTGGGGCCCAGAGTGCGGTGCACCCGGTCAAACTCTAGAGTGGGAGGTGGGTTCTCCATTAAGGTGTGCAGGATAGCTGTGACCGTAGCGGTCAGGTCTTCTGAGCCGGTAGCCTCTGGGATCCCCCGCAGCCGCAGATTGTTACGGCGGCTGCGGTCCTCGATTTCCTCCAGGCGTAGCTGCATTTCCTGGGCTGTTTTGGAGCTCGTGGCTTGGGCTTGTTCCAGGGTTTGTACTCTGGACGTTAGTGCTGCCATTAAAGTCTCTCCGGAGGATACCCGTTCCTCTACCCCATGCAGTTCCTCCCTCACTTCCTGGATGTCTCTGCTGTGGGCCTCCTCGATCCTCATTATGAGGCCTTCAATGTCTGCCCTTGTGGGCAATGCCTCGATGTCTGCTCGTGTGGGGAGAGCTCTCAACAGGTTACGGAGGTCCTCATCCATGCTGTGCTGAGCAGGGCCTGCCATACTTGTGCCTGATGACTCTGGATGATTAGCAGGGTTCTCTGGGCCTGGTGTGTTAGTCGTGCTCCACATAGGTCCCCTGGTCTCTGTATCGGCTGCACGTGGCGCGGTCGCAATGGCGCCTGGCGATGCGTCCAGACTGCCTCTGAAAAACTGTGTTATCCCCGGCTGGGAGGTGGAATTCCCCGTCCCCCTCGTTGCCGACCGTGTCCTGCACTTGCTGGTGCTGCTCATGCCTCTCTCACAGCGTAGGTTTAGTGTGTTTCGGTCTGTTTAGGCTGGGTCGGGCCGGGAGCTCCTCCAAAACACGTCTCTACCCGGCCATTGCTAAGCCACGCCCCCTCCATCAGACTTTTGCTGGCGGAATTCCGGAACTTTTTCCTGAATTCCGCATACCCTAAATTCACGATTTCTCTGAACTTTCGACCATCAAGAACACGTGACGTACAACACTACGATGAGCTGAGAAAATTAAGTTCATTGCTTCAGAGCATGCGTCAAATTGTTTCCGAGCATGCGTAGGAATTTTGCGCGTCGGAATTGGTACAGACGATCGGCATTTACCGCCAATTCCCGCCAGCAAAAGATCGGAAATCCCAATTCCGACGAGCAAATTTCCTACGCATGCTCGGAAACAATTAGACGCATGCTCTGAAGCATTGAACTTAATTTTCTCGGCTCGTCTTAGTGGTGTACGTCACCGCGGTCTTGGTGGTCGAAAGTTCAGAGAACTTTTGTGTGACCGTGTGTATGCAAGCCAAGCTTGAGCGGAATTCTGTCAGAAAAAAAACATCCAAGTTTTTTCCAACGGAAAATCCACTCGTGTGTAGGGGGCATTACATATACTAAGGGAAGTGACTAGCCTCAGGGGATACACAGAGATTAAATAAATCCTCCTACATAAGATGGACCTGTTTATCTGCAGCCATCTCTTTTCTACAGCCATTCAAAGTTCCAAATTTACACAGCTTTTCTGAGCTTCCAGAGGCAGGGGCGGGATCTGATGTCACACACTTCACAATTCACAGAAGAGAGCTGAGTGTAATATAAGACCTGAGTGCAGGGACACATCCTCTCTACACAATCTCATAGGGAAACATGCACAACTGAGGGTGTGTGCTAAAGTAGGAAGGGGGGGGGGGGGCATTTTTTGGTGATCAGAAGGGACTCGTGCAGATAGCAGATGGAGGGGACAGCAGAGAGAAATTACACTAAGTGCTTTGGATTAAGGCCAGCACACACTATAGAAGGATATGCTTTGTTCATTTTTCATGTCAGAGGTTTACAACCACTTTAATAAGAACTATGGACACAAAGCTAAATATACCACTAAAGACATATGTGGTAGCTGGTTTGCCTGCCAAAGGATTTGTACCTCTGTCCATTCAGTGCTGAGATATACATAGCCCTACCAGGCCAATTTGGTTACCTCTAGCTACTGCAGTTCAGAATATACCTTGGTCATCTCCCTGAAACAAGCCTGTGATCCAACAGTGAAGACACAGCAGCAGCACTGCGATGCGTTATCTCCACTATGTTTCATATCAATAAGAAATTATTATTATTATTTTGGATTTATATAGTGCCAATAATTTGTGCCGCACTTTACAAAATAAATAAAAACAGTACAGTTGCAATACAATTTTAAACAAGAGGGTTAGGAAGGCCTTGCTCATAGGAGCTTACAATCTAAAGGAAACACTTTCTATAAATAAAGTTTATTTTATTTCAAATAGTATACCCATGTAGGAGCCATATATCGTAATCAGACTTTCAAATACAGGAAATGTGTTTGCATTTTGTATACAATTGTTTAATGGTCTTAGGTGGAAAAACTGACATGCAAAAGGTCAAAGAAGCCCAGCTCTTCTTACTAATTTTTCTAAATGTGTTGTTTGATGAACAATTGTTCATGTGAATGATCTTGCTTAGATGAAAGAACATGTTACTCAGAATAATTTTATTATGGTATTCTTAGAACTGCCTTCTTGCCAGTACCATGGTGTTCCTTGTAAAGGGGATTAGTCACTGCAAAACTTTTTTTTATAATAATCCCTGCCATGTTCCCAGTAATTGGTAATTGGGTTTATCTGCTTTGGTCCTGTGCAAGGCTTTGTAGGGTATAGTTAAAGCTGACAGGAGGGGTTAGATAGCATGCTCAGCTTGGCATGGAAGGGAGGAGTTATTGCAAAAAGTTAACGCATGGTCCCTTTTCCCTTGTGGGCCCCCTGTAATGGGCAACCGTACAAAAACATATTTGGGAAGCACTCACCAATGCGTTTAAATTCAAGATGGTGCTGCCATAAGACCAACAAGCAATAGCGAACATATTACAGCGCACACATTCAAGAATGACGATAAATGGGCTTAGCGCTATATAACCATATACAGGGGGTCCCCAGGTTACAAACAAGATATGGACTGTAGGGTTTTTCTTAAGTTGAATCTGTTTGTAAGTCGGAACAGGTACATTTTTTAAGTGTAGCTCCAGCCAAAAAATCTATTTTTAAGTTTTTTAGATAACATAGAGAAGGGTTATCACCCCTGTGACATTTGTTTTGCTGTCTGTGCCCCTGTTCAGAAGATTTCACCTCACCTTCTGTCCCAATGACAATTGGATTTTGAAAATTTTGGGTTGTTAGGGAAGCATGGACTGGTGATAAAGCATCAGTGGAGACACCTTTTACCCATAATAACTCTTACAGGATTGAATTTCCCTTTCTAGGGGTAGATTTCCTCTCACTTCCTGTTGTCTCCCTCCGTTTGTAAGTAGGAGTCGTTTGTAAGTCGGATGTTTGTAAGTCGGGGACCCCCTGTAGTGTGACCAAACCCCCGTATTTTTTGAATATGTTCAGGTGTTTTTAACTAGCCCTGCAGGAAACGTCATTCTCGAATGTGTGCGCTGTAATATGTTCGCTATTGTAATGGGCAACTGGACAAGAAATCTGGACAGCAATATGAGGTCAGGCACCACAGCTAATTAAGCATTACCCATTTGGGACAGCACAGGTAGTAGTAGTACCCAGGGTCATTTTTAATATTGATTTGACCCCGGGCAAAAATTGTATTGCCCCCCCCCCCAGCACACATTATGGCTCACTGATTATTTGATAGCAGTCACAGCACATGACTTCTGCTCGTTGATTGGTTGCTAGAGATTACTGTACATGAATACTGCTTACTGATAGGTTGCTAGAGGTTAATGGACATCCTTACCACTCACTAATTGGTTGCTAGAGGTTACTGTACATTATTACTTCTCACTGATTGGTTGCTAGAGGTTACTGCATATCCTTACTGCTCAATGATTGGTTGCAAGATGTTAGTGCACATCATTACTACTCACTGATTGGTTGCTAAAGGTTATAGCACATCATCTCCTCACTGCCTGCACACCATGGACTGGGGAGGTGAGGGGACCTATCAATAGACATAAAACTATTAGGGATCCTGGGACTCCTGGGATCAGTGGCAATGCTGGGGGAAGGGGTGTGTGATCAGTGTCAATGCTGGGAGGTTGATGGAACAGTGACAGAGGTGGGGGGGGGTGGGATTAGTTCGGAGGCAGTACACTGTGGCAAATTCTGAGACATGTAGAGCAAAGCTGGAAATCTTTGGCAAGTATATAGTGGGGGATTCTACACTGACCATCAATGTAATGGGGAATATACAAAGAACACCAATGTGAGGGGGGATTTACACTGGCCACCAATGTGAGGGGGAACTTACAATTACCACCAATGTGAGGGGGGATTTACACTAACCACCATTGTGAGGGGGAATTTGCACTGACGAACATGTAACAGGGGATTTTACACCACCCATCAATATTAAGAGGGATTTGTACACTGACACCAATGTAATAGGAGCATTTACACTAACCATCAGTGTAAGGGGGACTATACAATGACCTCCATGTAAGGGGGAATTTACACTGACCACCATTGTTGAGATTTGTACTGACCACCAATGTAAGGTGACACTTCTACACCGACCGCCAATGTTAGGGAGGATTTACACTGACTCCCAATGTAAAGGGGGATTTACACTGGCCACTAATGTAAGGACAATTTTTTCACATACCACCAATGTAAAGGGAAATGTACACTGATCACCAATGTAAAGGGGTATTTTACGTCAACAACCAATAAAGGGGGATTTCTACACTGGCCACCAATGTGAGGGCGGGGCGGATTTACATTCACCACCAATTTAAAGGTGACTTCTACATGGACAACCGATTACCAACATAAAGAGGAGTTTTTACACTGGCCACCAATGTAATGGGGATTTACACTGACCACTAATGTAATGGGGATTTACACTGACCATTAATGTAATAAGAGCATTCACAGTAACCACCAATGTAAGGGGGGATTTACACTGACCACCAATGTAAGGGGGACATTCACACTGGCCACTAGTGTGAATGAAAGCCCCAAATTCACTGTGCTGTGGCACCATGTTATTTAGAAAAAAGGGTTCCACCTCCAATTTGCTTACCTTTGCAGAACAGGCTGATGTTATGCTTAAGGACCACAGTTGTAGGCAGGACTTTCAAACATGCCCCTTTACCTCCCCAGTGGGCAGCATTCAGCATGATATACATAAGAATATTGCCTCTATTTACATATAAATGCAGCTGGTCCGTGGCTATTTACATATTAATGCAGCTGCTATTTACATATCAATGCAGCTGCTATTTACATATCAATGCATGTTATTTACATGTAAACACAGGGTCTGCAGGTGAGTCATCTGTACATGGCAAAAGGGCAGAGCTGGGCAGCATTATTAACAGAACTTCACCCTGAGATATCGGGACACAGCACAGGACTAAAACTTCCTGGGACAAGGGAATTTTAACTGGGATAGTTGGCAAGTATGAGGCAGCTGCTTTGGGCCCCACAACAATGCTTGGGCCCAGTGCAGCTGCCCATTTTTCTCTGCCTTAAAGACGGCCCTGGTAGTACCACAGAAACCCCCTTCCTTATAGCTTTTGTATCACAGGATCTGTAAAAACCATGTCAAGATATGTAAATTTCTATTGTTAAGGCTTGAACTGTTTCGGCTCATATACTGTACCAATGTTGTAGATTTGTGTGATATGAACTTCTATGTTACCAATAATTTGTACTACTTTCAATAAATAAGTTAAAAAAAAACAAAAACAAACCAGAAACATCTCATTATCGTGTCACACATGAAAGACTGTAAAAGGCCTTGAGAAGGTCCCAAAGAGGCAGAGGGCACGTCTTATACCTGGGAGTGTTATAGCAGCTTACATTGGTCAGGAGTGGGTGGTGGTTTGGTGATAGCGGGCCTATCATTGGAGTGGCTGGACCGTTTCCAGCAGCACACTTAATAGGGTATCTGGGCTGCCATTAAAAAATCCTCAGTAATGGGGTGGGGCACGTCCAGGGACCATATCTAACGAGACAGCAGGACCTTGCAACGTGTCAAATGAAGTGTACTCTTGTTCAGGCCTATTGGCATTTGAGAGGTGCTGGAACCTGCATGTGAATTGGAGTTGGTGGGATGGAGTTGGGCCACACTGTTTTATCTTTGCAAAGCTGTAGTATTAGGTGCCTGGGCTGGAAACTGGCTACACAACCCGACCCCTGGATAGCCTGTCCTTCACACAGAACATTAATGGCTGAGTCATGTTAATATCTACTGCAGGTATCCTTAGTATTGGCCACTGTAGACCAAGAAAGAAGGAAAATGATTTCAAGAAAGAAGGAAAACTGGGTATGGGGCGTACTTCCAAGGACGGTGGAGTGCGGAACCGTGGCCACGGGGCTTGGGTAGAGGCTGGGTTTTTACGTAACTGGTGCTCCTGGAACTCTCTCCGGTAGTACTAGCGATGGAACTGTGGGGCGAGTCATGTCGAAATTTTGAAATTACGTTTGAATTGTGACAACATCGGGGGGGTAGTGCAGGTCATCAATAGCATGTCGGCGGCTTCGCCACCTGTCATTCGGCTGATCCGACAGTTGGTGTTGCGCTGCTTGCGATTGAATGTGTTTTTATATGCTGTACATATCCCGGGGGTGGAGAACACACTGGCTGACTCTTTGTCTCGGTTCCAGTGGGACAAATTCAGGGCTCTGGCGCCAGAGGCACAGAAGGTGGGAGTTCCGTGCCAGCTGGATATGGGATTTGGCACTAGAATAGCGGCAGGATGGATACAGAAGTCGGTGAGTACGTCCACATGGGCAGGGTACCAGAAGGTGTGGAGAGAGTGGGGAGAAGAACTGATGCAAGAAGCAGGTGTGGGTGAGTATGGGTCGTCAGGTCGTCTGTTGGTGCTATATTTGGTATCCAGGAACATGGAAAGGGGGCGAAGATTGAGAAGAATGGCGGCTTTGGGTTCAAATTACAAAAAAATAGATGACCACTATGTTTGTCATTTCAGACGCAGTGCTCCCACGCCTTATCTGGATTCTCGGACACTCGTATGTGTGTTGGGGCGCACGGAGAGGGGACGCGAGACCAGGTGGGAGGCAGTTGGGGATTTCAAGAAGGGAGGCAACCATAAGATGGTTGGGTAAACGGGAATGATGTGGGGCAGGGTAGTCCCAGAGGCTGAGAGGTTTGCGTGGTTGGACAGGCCGCCAGCAGTGCTTGTCGTCCATGCTGAGGGGAACGATCTGGGTGTCCGCACGGTCAGGGATCTGATCGCGGACATTAAAAATGATTGGATGTATCTGAGAACGAAATTCCCAGACACGTTGTTAGTCTGGTCGGACATAGTGGCAAGGACAACATGGCGTACGGCCAGGTCCGTTTATCGGATCAACAAAGCCAGAATTAGGGTGAATAAGGTGGTTGGGAGGTTTGTGACATGGCATGGGGGGTTGGTGGTACGTCACAGGGATCTAGAGAAGAATGTGGGCCTCTATTTGAGGAGGGACGGGGTCCATTTAACTGATGTGGGCATCGACCTGTGGTCGTTGGGTCTGCAGGAGGGGATTCAGTCGGCCCTGCGGGTGTGGAGGTGCCTGCAAGGATGAGGTGTCAACCTTTTAGGCTATGGCGTGTTTGTTCGTTGGTCAGTGACGGAGCAGTTATGTAGGTGGTAAGTGTGTGTGGGGGGCTCATCATTAGATGGCCCCTCCGGTTCGTGGGGGGCTCATCATTAGATGGCCCCTCCGGTTTGTGGGGGGCTCATCAGTAGATGGCCCCTCCTGGTAGTACATCAAATTATATATTTGATGATTACTCGTGCACTGCGGGATAGGTGTTTGTCTCCGGGCGGCACAGATGGAGGCCAGTTGGTTATGTTGTATCCCGCAGTGCCCCCGGTGGTGTTATATATATATACAGTTACAGTAGTTATATATATGTTGTATAGTACTTAGCTCCGTCACTGACCAATCAACAGGGTGTAACTGATTGTTTACAGTTCTTGATGTTTGTTTACTGGTTATGTGTTGAGATGTTATTTATCACTATGGTTATTTATGTGTGTTTCAGTAATTGGAGTTATGTTTTTAATAAAAGGCTGTTGCGGCCATTTACTCCATAAAAGAAGGTGTGGTCTATTATTTAAGTTAAAGTAAGGGGAAGTATTTGGCTGTATCAGCTGGTGGGTAACATCTAGGCTACACTAGTCAAGAGAGGGCCGGACCGGGATGCAGCACAGCAAAGGTAGGGCAGGCCTGGCCATGACAGTGTGTCTAGGACACACATTTACAATTTTAAGGGGTGTGGCTTAGCGCAGCGGGCCAATCAGGAGACGGGGGGAGTGGCCATATAAAAAGGGGGCGTGGCTAGGACGGACATACGGCGGGCAGTAACACATGAGGAGGCAGGTTTTTTCCCACCCACCCTCCCTAATATAAGGCATTGTTTTGGAGGTTTTAATGTTTTTGTTGTCGTTTCAGGAATCGGAAGCAGAGGGTTCATCATATGAAATGGGGTGGCGTGTTTGTTCGTTGGTCAGTGACGGAGCAGTTATGTAGGTGGTAAGTGTGTGTGGGGGGCTCATCATTAGATGGCCCCTCCGGTTCGTGGGGGGCTCATCATTAGATGGCCCCTCCGGTTTGTGGGGGGCTCATCAGTAGATGGCCCCTCCTGGTAGTACATCAAATTATATATTTGATGATTACTCGTGCACTGCGGGATAGGTGTTTGTCTCCGGGCGGCACAGATGGAGGCCAGTTGGTTATGTTGTATCCCGCAGTGCCCCCGGTGGTGTTATATATATATATACAGTTACAGTAGTTATATATATGTTGTATAGTACTTAGCTCCGTCACTGACCAATCAACACTAGTCATGGCTACACAACCCGACCCCTGGATAGCCTGTCCTTCACACAGAACATTAATGGCTGAGTCATGTTAATATCTACTGCAGGTATCCTTAGTATTGGCCACTGTAGACCAAGAAAGAAGGGAAATATGCAATGATATAACAGTAAGCTGCAGATCTTAAACTGCAGAATATATGAGTAGTATCAAGGGTGTAGACAATTAAATATAACTCCTGAATATCAACAGCTCTATTGTATGATAGCTGTGACAAGAGTGAGCCAAATTGTCTGCTGCAGTAAGGCCCCTTTCACACCTTTCACACTAAATATAGCGCTGCTTTACCGTCGTTTTGCCCGCAGTAACTGAGTACACTTCGGTATTGCCGCGGTATTACCGCGGTGTCCCATTCAATCAATGGGAAGGAGCGGTATAGTGAATACACTGCTCCTATCCCGCTCCAAAGATGCTGCTAGCAGGACTTTTTTTGCCGTCCTGGTCGGGAATACTCACAACAACCAGACAGGGAGTATGTGCACACTGGAGTCACAGCAGGGGAGGCAGCTGAAAGGCAGACTGGAAACTGGGCACTTCACAGGAGAGATGTTGTGAATAGACAGTCCCTGTTCTGTCCCTCCTCCTCTGGAACCTGTCCCTACACTACTTCGTCTGTCCCTAGCCTACCCAGTACACTGAATGCGCACCAATCCGATGGGGATGTTTTTTTTAAGCACTGTCAGCCTTGATGTTGGCTGCCAGGTCAACCAGGGAAGCAGTGTCCAATTGGTCTACCTATGGAGGCCTCGGAGGGACCAGTTCCCCCCTTCAACCTCCAGCTTCTTTGCTCAGCGGCCCTGCAGGGAGGCTGCTCTACACCTGACTACAAATTTATGGCTAGCTATTTCTAGGGTTTTTTAGGCGCTCTTACACCCAAGCATATGGTGTGACTAAAGAGCCAATGCCCCTTTTTTTTTTAGACCAAACAGGATCCCATAGATGTTTATGAAATTATAAAAGTCATGACTTTTGTATAACCGAGGTGCACCCATTTATCCACCGCTACCAGCCAAACCTCCAGTCACCATAAACCCCTTACTTCTTACCAATAATTGAGACCACACCAAGCTGGAGTAAACATTGGCAGTAGCAGCCATTTCCTTTTATTAAAACTTGAATAAATTAACATAAACTGTATAACATCTGTTATAAACTACCTTCCCTCAGTTAAATAATCACGTTGGTCTTTGCAGGAAAAAAAAAAACCCCAATCTTGCCACTCAAGCCACTCCTGCACTGCGGTAAATTAAACTTAACTAAGGCCTCCAGCTGACATACTAGCTCGGAGACAAACCACTGACCGCAGTGTCCCCATTAACCAGTTTCCAACTAAAACCACCGTTAGCTGGAATACCACCAACGGGACCCAATACCACGAGGGTTCCCGAAACCTTCCATATCCGGGGTTTCTTCTTTCACCTGCAAAGACCAACACCAAGCTCGCTCTTCCTGTTCCAGACTGAGCTGGGGCGGTAATCCTGCCTAAGTTTCCTTCTGCTCCCCCCCTCACCTTCCTGGCCAATCCCCATCCCTGTAACAGTTACCCACTGTTCTGCAGTCTCCCAGTAAACTCCGTCATGCCCGCCCTTCATTTAGTTTTGTTTTGCCTTTCCCCCCGGGCTTTTTTTCACCCCACCCAAAATTTTACCAGAACAGAAAGTGTTTTAGGTACATTTAACCTTTCAATATATTCTTTTTGTCTGTTGAAAAGAATTTAGATAACAGTAACCTTCAAAGGAAGGAAATTAATTAGAAACACAACCATGTTTAAAAGTGACATTTATATATGTTGTTTGGACACATCAAATGTTTTTGGTTTAATATAAAATGTGACATCAAAGCTTGCAGAAAGTGAGACCCATCAGACCGATCATATCTTAAATGGAAATGTGTCACATTGCAGGGTGTTCTGTATTATTCCCTTATATTCCATTTTACTTGAAGGGACTTTGATCTTGTACTATGCTGGAAGACGGCTGCTGTCCCAGGTTAATAAGTAACAAGTGGAGCACCTAGTAACAAGTGGCGTCGTGTGCCAAACCTTCTTTTATAAAAATCGGTCCTGCTGATTAAAATTTTCTCCGCTAATGATTGCTGATCTTTGAAAGGTCCCTTTACCGATTAAACGACTCTGGTGTGACTAATTGTTATCATCTTATCTGTGCCGCGCAGTAACCCAACACGATATCACACAGGATACGACAAGACAGTGTGGTATTACTGATTATGGTCTCCCCTCTGACCTTTCAGGGTGAAGACGTTTAATGCTGACCTTCTCTTTATTCTTACATGTAGCTTTTATCCATTAACAAGAAAAATGTTGATATATCCAGACAGATTTTTGCAAGTGATTGAGCCTTATGGCCCATGCACACAATCAGAAAATCGTATGAAAAATACCGCTTTTAAATCGATCGTGTGATAATCTGATCGTTACACATCCGATATTATCCCATGGGACAAGCAAAAAAATTTCTCATATGATTTTCGTTTAATCAGTATAAATACTGATACTTTTTTCAAGTACTTGCTGATAACGATTATAGATAAGATGATAACAATTAGTCACACCAGAGTCATTTAATCAGTAAAGGGACTTTTAAAGATCAGCAATTATTAGTGGAGAAATTTTTAATCAGCAGGACTGATTTTTATAAAAGAAGGTTTGGCACACAATGCCACTTGTTACTAAGTGCTCCACTTGTTACTTATTACCTGGGACAGCAGCTGTCTTTCAGCATGTCATGTGACAGTGGACTGTGTCAGTAGTTTTTTATTTTTTCCAATTTTATTTTTTCCAATAATTGTTTTTTATTATTTCTTACAATTTATATTTTTTTGTTAATTTTTTTTTTTTTTTACAATGCTTTCTGTTTTTTTTTTGGGGGGGGGGGGGGTGAAAGGTGTCAGTGTTTGTTTTTTTTATTTTATTTTTTATTTTACAATTTTACCTTTTAAATATTTAGTAATTTTCTTATCGTCACGATACCGATACTAGTATCATGTAACTTTTTTGTAGCTCGAATTGTGTGCATTTGTGTGTTTTGTCACGCGCATTTACTCGATTTTCTGCTCAAATGGAAAAACAAAATAGTAATAATATATGAATAAATAAATGTGAAATAAATACAGAAATAACAAAAATCATCATACATAATAAATAAATAAGATCAATTAATAATATGTAATAATACATAAATAATAATTAACCCCTAACCTTAAAAATAGTATACATAAATTATTATCATTAGTATTATTAACAATAAAACAATAAAATTACATAAACACCCAACCTCCCAAAAAAATAAATAAATGACTATTACTATAATAATTATTATGATTTATTTATTTATATTGTGTTAGGGTTAGGGTGTGTAGCTATTTATTAATATTATTATTATTTTATTTTATTTTTTTAGAGGGTTAGAGGTCTAAGTTAGGGGTTAATTATTTCTTTATTATTACTTATTATTCATTTATTTATTATTAATTATGTATGATTACTTTTATTTATTTGTGTATTTATTTTACATTTGTTTATTATTATTTATTATTATTATTATTAGTATTAGTAGTAGTAGTAGTAGTAGTAGTAGTAGTAGTAGTAGTAGTAGTAGTAGTAGGAGTAGTATTAGCACCCAAACAAAAAATAAAAAATAAGAATAATAATATATAACTCTAACCCCTAATCCTAACCCCAACATAACCTTAACTCTAACCTCTTACCCTAGTGAAATAAAATATTAATAAATTAATAATAATAATAAAAAAATAAAAAAAAGCTAATAAAAAGTCAAAGTTATTTTATATTGACATTTAATATATGATTAAATGTGTGCTCATTTTGATATTAATTCCCTGATCAATAGGTATAAGGATCAGGTTACTGCTTTTTAACTTTTCATTGTTTTTTTTATTGGGTTATTTGTTCGTCCCTTGATTGGAGCCATGAATTTCTAGAACTTCCACTCCTTGGAGCACATAGGTACTTTTAGGGCTTGCCTTGATTGGAATAATCTCTCCAATGCAGTGTGTTTGGTGCTGGTGATGGTTTCCTTACGTCTATGACACGTGTTTTCTGCTATAGCAAACACCACTTTGGATATATACAGGTATATGGATTTTTGTTTTTAATGGACTTATTTCTGATTTCTGATTTCCGATTTGCACCATTTCCACTATATCTGTTTATGTTGTACCCATGCATATTGTGCTAGAAACTTACATTAGGACTTTCTAATTCAATTTTATTTTCTTTATGTACCTAAAGCGCAACAGATTTTTGTTTTCTTTTGTGTTAAAAAAGTTGAAATGCCTAGCAACAACTGATGTAGAAGATGATAGTTGTCTCTATTGGCTAATAAAAAAACGCCAAAGCTCAAAAATGCTGTATAAAAATGCACAAGTCGTCCAAAAAAAGTGCCAAAATCGTGCAAATAAACGCAGGAAAAACGCTCAAATAGACACAAAATAAAATTTTAGGCTCCTTCAAATGGACAACCAGGTCAGATAAATACAATTTTATGGTTTTTCCACCACTGACCGCCCAGGTAACTTCTGCCAATGCAGCCAGACAGGGCTGTAACACATGCCATGGTTGTAAAGCTTTGCTGCAGTAGCAATTTTTACTCAGCTTGAAGAATTTGACAGGCAGCACTGCTTTTTAAAATTACTCATTAAGGTCAATGGAAATGTGGTGCTTTGCTTGCGGTTGCAGTGCAGTATTTTAATACAAAATCTCCCTTGGGACTTAAAAAATTTAAAATTAATAAACTGTCTGTTTTTTTGCCTCCTGAACGCCTGGCAGCCTCTGCTCTACCACCCTCTAAAAAGCAATCCACCACAGAGTGCATTTTAAAGGGCAGTAGACAATACTGTCCATCTGAAAGAGCCCTTACAATGGTATATTTAAAGGAATATTGTGTACCAGGCTTTAGCCTTTCATCCAACCTCAAAGTTATTGTATTTGTTATAGCCAATATATATATTGTATTTGAGAAGCCAATATAAGTAAATAGTGGTATAAAAAAGCACTTATTGGTTTAACCAATCATTTTTGAATATTCATTTATTGCAGGCTGTGTTCTCTGCCTGCACATTTGTACTAAAAGTTGTCTCTCTTTTTCATCTCAGGAAGTTGGGAGGTATGATTGAAAGTGGTCATCTCCCATTGGTAAGAGTTCAGAGTGTCACGTAAAGTGGTGAAGGTGAAGTATTAGTTTCAATAATCCCACATCATTAAAAACTATCAATAAATTCTGCATTACATGCTGTTCATACTCAGTCACTATGGGATTTATTTTCTGTATTTTGCATAAAACCTGGTTGATTCTGTTGCTCTCTATTTCCCCCTCCTGTCCATGTCCCCACTGCAGTTAGGGATTTTTCAAAGTAGTGTTGGCAGCTATATTTTGTACCCTGAGCATTTCCTCCCTATCACATCTGAGTAGCCCATGTGACTATAGAATCTCACACATGGGTGTGTACACAGTGGTAAGTTACAGCCCACTCCCTTCCTCCTCCCCCATGCCCACTAACCAGATAAACACAATGGGGATGGGGTATTTTATGTAGATTTATGGAGGCTTCACCTTCCCTGTTATTCTAGGACACAGGCTGGAGGAGCGTGACACAGCCTGTGACTGGCAGAAATCCGCTCACACCATGTTATTGTCAAAAAATAAATAAAAAATATTTCACCCCTCACATTTTTGAAAATATTTTATTATATCTTTTCATGTGACAACACTAAAGAAATGACATTTTGCTACAATGTAAAGTAGTGAGTGTACAGCTTGTATAACAGTGTAAATTTGCTGTCCCCTCAAATAACTCAACACACAGCCATTAATGTCTAAACTGCTGGCAACACAAGTGAGTACACCCCTAAGTGAAAATGTCCAATTTGGGCCCAAAGTGTCAATATTTTGTGTGGCCACCATTATTTTCCAACACTGCCTTAACCCTCTTGGACATGGAGTTCATCAGAGCTTCACAGGTTGCCACTGGAGTCCTCTTCCACTCCTCCATGACGACATCACAGAGCTGGTGGATGTTAGAGACCTTGCGCTTCTCCACCTTTCGTTTGAGGATGCCCCACAGATGCTTAATAGGGTTTAGGTCTGGAGACATGCTTGGCCAGTCCATCACCTTTACCCCCAGCTTCTTTAGCAAGGCAGTGGTCGTCTTTGAGGTGTGTTTGGGGTTGTTATCGTGTTGGAATATTGCCCTGTGGCCAAGTCTCTGAAGGGGGAGGGGATCATGCTCAGCTTGAGTATGTCACAGTACATGTTGGTATTCATGGTTCCTTCAATGAACTGTAGCTCTCCAGTGCCGGCAGCACTCATGCAGCCCCAGACCATGACACTCCCACCACCATGCTTGACTGTAGGCAAGACACACTTGTCTTTGTACTCCTCACACACGCTTGACACCATCTGAACCCAAAAATGTATCTTGGTCTCATCAGACCACAGGACATGGTTCCAGTAATCCATGTCCTTAGTCTGCTTGTCTTCAGCAAACTTGCAGGCTTTCTTGTGCATCATATTTAGAAAAGGTTTCCTTTTGGGACAACAGCCATGCAGATCAATTTGATGCAGTGTGTCTGAGCACTGACCCCCACCCCTTCATCCTCTGCAGCAATGCTGGCAGCACTCATATGTCTATTTCCCTAAGACAACCTCTGGATATGACGCTGAGCATGTGCACTCAACTTCTTTGGTTGACCATGGCGAGGCCTGTTCTGAGTGGAACCTGTCCTGTTAAACTGCTGTATGGGCTTGGCCACCGTACTGCAGCTCAGTTTCAGGGTCTTGGCAATCTTCTTATAGCCTAGGCCATCTTTATGTAGAGCAACAATTTATTTTTTCAGATTCTCAGAGAGTTTTTTGCCATGAGGTGCCATGTTGAACTTCCAGTGACCAGTAGGAGAGAGTGAGAGTGATAACACCAAATTTAACCCACCTGCTCCCCATTCACACCTGAGACCTTGTAACACTAATGAGTCACATGACCCCGGGGATGTAAAATGGCTAATTGGGCCCAATTTGGACATTTTCACTTAGGGGTGTACTCACTTTTGTTGCTAGCGGTTTAGACATTAAATTACTGTGTGTTGAGTTATTTTGAGGGGACAGCAAAATTTACACTGTTATACAAGCTGTGCACTCACTACTTTACATTGTAGCAAAGTGTAAAAAAAATTCTGTGTTGTCACATGAAAAGATATAATAAAATGTTTACAAAAATGTGAGGGGTGTACTCACTTTTGTGAGATACTGTATATGTGTTGGTGGATTTAGCACTTGTGCTTAAAATCTATAGTCCTGTTATCTAAGCTCCACTGGGCAAGTTGGACTGCTTGGTAATACAATGACGAGAAGAAATGTTCTTAGTACAGTATAAAGAAAAGCACGCTCATCAGTCATCACCATGTGCTCGTGTGTATTAAGCTATGCACAATGAAATGTACTCCTTCAGCCCCAGGTGTCTTGAGCTATTGTAAGTGCTGACTACCCAGGATCCACTAGAGCAGCCTCTGGTGTTCTGCAAATACTTATCACATGTGTGTAATGTGAGATCTGCCCTGAGCACTATAGAAAGGGCTGTAGCTGCGGCCCGTCAATGTATACACAAATCTACATCATCAGGAGAAAATGTTAATCTTCCAAGCCAGATTTAACCATGGATGTGACATTCACATTCTATCTAGCAAGAGTCTATTTCCATATACCATATGCTGGCAATGTTGCTGGCTGCAAGTGACAACTTTCACTTGTCACAATGAAACACTGGTCAGTCTTTGCAATCATAAAAATCATTGAGATGCCGGGAAATCTCTCTGCGCCCAGCTTTCGCGGCCTGTCACCAGATCCTTGTACTTGGTTGACAAGTGTGGCTGCTGCGATATGTCCTGACTGCAATTCAAGCATCGCATAGGAATAAGGGAAAGAATGGAATGAGCTTGTTGCACAGGAATTCCTGGTATTACAAACTTCTTGACGTGGCAGGATAAGCCTGAAATGTTAATATGAGACGCTGTTTTAACATTGCTTTAATTATTGTACAATTTCCCAATATACACTTAAGACCCCTTTCACACTGGGGTGGTTTTCAGGCGCTTTTGCCCTGGAAATAGCCTCTGCTAAGCACCTTAAAACCACCTCCTATTCATAGATTTTCACACTGGGGCGGTGCGCTTGCGGGACGTTGCGAAAAGTCATGTAAGCAGCATCTTTGGGGCGGGTTGGGAGCACTGTATACAGCACTCCCAAAACGTCTTGCCCTTTGGAATGAATGGGCAGCGCTTCAGAAGCGCCTGATAAGCGTTTCGGAAGCGCCACAATATGGGAGTTTTAACCCCTTTGTTGGGGTTAAAAGCACACCGCTAGCACGCCAAAAGTGCCGCTTAAACAGCGCTAAAACGCCGCTAAAACGAGCAGCGTTTTAGCACAAACGCAGCCGCAGTGTGAAAGGGGTCTTAGTCTAGTGACAACTGTTAATGTTGAAGTCCAGGCAAATAGATAAATACATAGTTTTCACCTATATGCAGGGCTTTTTTTCAGCAGGAACTAGGGGGAACTCAGTTCCACCACCTCTGGCTCAGGTCTTCTGCTCCCTGCTCACCACTATCACATGGTAACACTGAAGTCCAGCTTATGCGTTTACAAGTGATAGCTTATCTCCCATAGCTCCCACAGGTCAGATCTCATGCGCAGAGCCCATTGAGTGCTGGACAGGGACAAGGGAGATACAGAACAGGTGCCCTGGGTTCAGTGCAGTCATGGGCAGAAGAGGGTTCATGGTAGGCTGCACCCTCTGTGGTCTCCATTTTTTTCCCTGGTGACCAGTTGTTGATGCTCCTACTGCATAATCGCCCTTGCAAGTGACTGTAGTATAGTATAGTATGCTGGGTGGTACTACAGCCGGATAGGTGTTTCAGCTTAATATTGCAACAAAGGTAAGATATATGACAGATGGTGGAGCTTTTAAGGAGGGGGGAGAAAATGAGGGCAGTGGAGGGAGGGGGTTATATGCAGAGGAAAGAGCTACTATTTGATGCCATTTGGCAGGTATGTGAGTGTGGTGGGCATGGTTGAGTTCCTGCACCTATTCTCTGAGAAAAAAAGCCCTACCTATATGTGATCTGTTTTACCTGCCAAATGATTTGTAATTCTGTTAGGTTAGTCTTGTGATCCAGAGAGGCTGTGCCCTCCATGTGATCTGTCTGCAGACCAGTGCCATGACAAGGTCATCTAGAGGCCAATGGGTGCACATGCAAAACTGCGCCCCTCCCCCTAATATGTATGAGCATTATATGTTAGCAAAAACCCCCCCCCCCCAAAAAAAGTTGAGCGCCAATCTGTATGCTTACTGCCTAAACATAAATTCCACCTCCCAGTAAAAATCCACCCCCGTTGAAATCCTCCCAGCTCCAATCCTCTCTCTCTGCAAATCTCCCCTGCACAAACTGACCCCCCCCCCCCCCACGAAAAATCTTTTCTCCTAGCACAAATCCTCTACTCCTTTAATTTCTCCTCCCCAGTGCACATCCTCTCCCCACACTCCAAATCCCCCCTCCCAGCACAAATTCCCCCCATCCACCCTCCTGGGAAACAAATACCCTCAATCATCCCTACTAGCATAAATAGCCCCCCCCCCTCAAAAAATAAAATATTCCCCCTCCTAGCACAAATCCCCTCCCCCCCTCCAATATATCACCTCTTCTAGCACAAGTCCTCTTCCGCCATCCCTTCTCTCAACACAAATCCCCCCAAATCACAATTTTTAACCCCCCACCAACTCTCATGATACCACAGTGCCAAGCGCAGGCGTCTCTTCTGCCCACCCTTTATCCCGGACCTGCTGCATACTATACTGCAGTTGGGCAATACAGCAATTCAGCATGTGACTGAACAATAAAAGGGCAGCAGCACACTGATGAGGTCACCTGTCTTTCCTCCTGTCAAGAAGCTACCAATGTTAGATGGACAGCTGTCTGCAATATAGTGTAGCACTGAATTTGTTTGGGCCTGTACTCTGCTATTAAACCCCCACTGACTTGGCTCAGTCCCCTTGACACAGCTGTGGTGCAATGTTGGTGTGAAGCTAATGGTGAAGGATAACCCCACAATATGCAATATAATAACAATATACCTTTGCTATTACCTGGGTATCCAAAGCTCCACCTGCTGGAAAAGGAACAACACTCCACATCAATTGTACTTAACCAAGAAAGTATTTTTACTGGAACTTGTATTGAAAAGTGTAAAATATTAATTGCAACATTTGCACTGTCACATAAACATAAATTGACAGCACAGTAGTTATACACAACAGATTGTACCTGTACAGTTGTCTTAGATGACCTCTGAGAATGTGGCTCCAATTGGGACTGGGGCTCAGAGGGACTACGCCTTACTCTGGGCACCTTCCGACTTCCAGCACACTCTGGTTGCTACATAAATGCAGGGTTAATAATGAACCACAACACAATCCCTAGGGAGCTCCCCCTACTTTAATAGGATGCAAGGCCTTGCAAAAACCGATGCAGTCTCTTTAGTCTTCTGTCTTCTGCTAGCTATTTGTGTTTGTAACAATTTGTAATCCAACAGTAATCCACTTGTAATTGCCTCTGGTGTAATTGCTTTTGAATAACACAGTACTAATAGTGTTGTGATGAATAGGCTTAAGGCCTGCTTAACTCAGTCTTTACTTTGGTTCTCTTCCGTGGGACTACAGGTCCCAGCAACACTGTGTTATAGTCTAGGTATGTGCAAGTGCATAAGAAACTGTGGGCAACAGACCTCTCACCAAACTGGGCCTGAAGATAGAACACAGCTCCACTCCGCTGGTCTTGGTCTTGCTTCTAGCCGGCTGGCTCCGTCACACATGCTCTGCTCTGCAAGATCTCAGTCTATTTGCTGCTGTGTCACACAGTCAAAATGTTCCGCTCCACAAGGTCACCAGGAGCACTCAGTTACCTCCGTCAGGGTGCCTCTGGATCCTTCCCGGGCTGACCACACTGCTATCCCAGCACACTGTGGTGTGAAGTCCTCCTCTGGCTTTAGATTGCTGATCCGCACCGAGTAGGCTGCAGTGCTGTGGGACACACACATCCACAGCTCCTTGCAGACAGACCATGCATCCAGAAGAGAAAGAAAATGGCCATGCGGGCTCTTTTATAGCCTACCCAGCATGCAGTTCAGTACAGGGTGATCATGTGTAGGTCACCTGGCATTCTGGGTAGGTAGGACATAGCAAAAAATTTAAACAGTCACTTCCTATTATCTTGTTAATGCTATAGAAAGGAAAATAACTAATGTCCATTTCCAGTTTTTGGCCACTAGATGGTGCCAAATACTAAAGAATAACACTGTCCATAGGCTTACATTGCATTAATATTAACATTGTATTAGTAGGCAAAAATACCAGCGCTACAATAGTAATGAGACTGGTGTACAGTGCTGCCTCTCTCATTCATTCTGAGTGCCGCTGTGCAAAGAATCAAAGGAGGCTGATATCAATACAGATTCAGTTACTTTCATTTAAAGTGTATGTATAGAAAAAAAAATATTCCATTAACTGAATTAAATGGTGCTTTTATATCTGCATGAAGATCAGCTTCAAAGTGTTACTAAACCGAGGACCCTGCATTCACTATATCTGGTCTCCCACAGTACACGGAACATGGAAATGCAATTATTTTAGTAACTATAAACTGCTAAATACCTTTTCTCATCAGCAGTATATAGCAGTCTTGTGACTTCTATCAGTGTCCGGCCGAGCTCAGGTTAAAGCTTGTAGGAGGAGCTTTTAATCTACTCTGACTGTCCTATGAGGCTGCAGGACCCCTGACCCTCTGGACAGTGCTGATTGGCTCCATGCTGATCACATGCACCCTCCCAAGAAAAGAAAAACTCTCTAGCAATACACATCAAACTAAACATATGCAGAGTCACTCCAAGGCTCTGTACTATCACAAGATAGATTGGGGACTGTGGAAGAAAGGTAAACTTTTTTTACACAATGCACATGATTAACCCCTTAGGCTCCACCGTGAGTATAGCAAGCATGCTTTATTGCTTATACAGACTGATTTTATTGTTGTGGGTTTAGTAACATGAGGAAAAGAAATTCTTTGCATCCAAAGGGGGCTCTTTTTAAAAGCCTCCGTCCTGTTATTATTGTTTCTGTACAAAAGGCCACCAGTACTCTACATTCACATTGTCATATCAGAGCCGCGAACATCTTCAGCCATCATTGTCAGTAAATACACAAATTAATTAAACGCACCAATGCTTTTTTTTTTGAATAACTGTGTTGCCTGTAGCAACTAATTCCATGTTTTAATAAGGATATAGACATCCGACTAAATTGGACTTCTACATTTACATATACAGAGCTAGAAGTGTGACCAGAGACCAGAGCGGATGATGGAGGGTGGGGGACAGAAATGATGGAGGGTGGGGGACAGAAATGATGGAGGGTGGGGGACAGAATCGATGGAGGGTGGGGGACAGAAATGATGGAGGGTGGGGGACAGAAATGATGGAGGGTGGGGGACAGAAATGATGGAGGGTGGGGGACAGAAATAATGGAGGGTGGGGGACAGAAATGATGGAGGGTGGGGGACAGAAATGATGGAGGGTGGGGGACAGAAATGATGGAGGGTGGGGGACAGAAATGATGGAGGGTGGGGGACAGAAATGATGGAGGGTGGGGGACAGAAATGATGGAGGGTGGGGGACAGAAATGATGGAGGGTGGGGGACAGACCTGTCCTGTAGCAGATCCCACTGGGAGGGTATCTCACCCGATATCATCTGTCTTTGTATATCAGGAATGCTGACAGTTGCTTCTGTGTGAAGAAGGCCTGCAAACAACAAAACCGTCCGCAAATTTCAATGGGCAGGGGCGCTTTATTCACCATTCCTACAGCGCTGAAAAGAAGATGCTTTCTTTCTTCTATTTTCATCTAGTAATACAGACAGCAAGCCTTTTGTTTTTCACAGCACAAACTCTCCAGCAGAATGGATCAGTTTACACAGTTTAGCCAAACCACTTAACACTGACAAGGGTGATTAAAATGATTAGCTTTTGTTTATTCGTTTAAAACCTTTATCCCAAAACAAAAAACAAACTGTTTGTTGTAACTGATTATAAAAAGTGTGAGCTGGAGTTTGGCTTTAATTTGTTAGTGTATTTACATCTGCTAACACTACCCTCCCCCCAGACTGACAATGCTACTGTCTGCTTTGCCTCTTATGCACATTTCGCCAGAGTTGTGTCTTACTAATACAGTAGGTGTGTTACTGGCCAGATGACCAGGTGAAGACAAAGAGGAAGAATAATGAATAATTAATAATAATTAAGACCTTTCTGTCTCTGTATTAGGCTGGCTTCACACTGGGGCGGTGCGGGGCGGCGACGGTAAAGCAGCGCTATATTTAGCGCTGCTTTACCATCGTTTTACCCGCGGTATGCGGCCGCTAGCGGGGTGGTTTTAACCCCCGCTAGCGGCCGCAAAAGGGTTAAAAACCTCCGCAAAGCGCCGCTGCAGCGGCGGTTTGCGGGCGGTATCCCCGCGGTTTCCCATTGATTTCAATGGGAAGGAGCGGTATAGGAGCGGTGAACACACCGCTCCTTCACCGCTCCAAAGATGCTGCTAGCAGGACTTTTGTTGCGGTCCTGCTAGCGCACCGCTCCAGTGTGAAAGCCCTCCGGCTTTCACACTGGAGTGAATGGGGCCGGTTTTTTCAGGCGGTATACAGGCGCTATTTTTAGCGCTGTACCGCCTGAAAACCGCCCCAGTGTGAAAGGGGCCTTAGGGATAAATGACACTGTTTAATCATGCTGCAATATCCCATATTTAATTACATTTTTACACAGACTAGAGGGTGGCAACAAAGGGCTGGGGTGCAGTGACTCTTTACCATCTTCACTTTGGTTGCCAGAGAAACTTGTTCCAGTACTGCATGTAGTGCCTTGTTTCTAATGATGTGGTATGTTAAAAATTGCTAATATATACATTATCTCACAAAAGTGAGTACACCCCTCACATTTTTGTAAATATTTTATTATATCTTTTCATGTGACAACACTGAAGAAATTACACTTTACTACAATGTAAACTAGTGAGTGTACAGCTTGTATAAGGGCAGTTTACACCATAGAAACGCAGTCCGGATGTGTTCCAGGTGCTTTTCTGCATGCGCATTTTCGATGTGTTCCAGTGCGTTTTTGATGCAGTCCAGTGCTTTTTTCCCCGCTGTTATTCCTTAACCTTAAGACCCCTTTCACACTGGGGCGTTTTGCAGGCGCTATAGCGTTAAAAATAGCGCATGCAAACCGCCCTAAAACAGCTGCTTCATTCACTCCAGTGTGAAAGCCTGAGGGCTTTCACACTGGAGCGTTGCGCTGGCAGGACATCAGATAAAGTCCTGCCAGCTGCTACTTTGGAGCGGTGAGCTCACCGCTCCTTCCCATTGAAATCAATGAAGCACGCGCTGTCATACCGCCGGCAAAAAACGCAGCTGCGGCGGCGTTTTGCATGCGGATTTAACCCCTTTTCGGCCGCTAGCGGGGGTTAAAACCACACAGCTAGTGGCCGAATGGCGCCGCTAAAAATAGTGTCACTTTACCACTGACGCCGGTGGTGGCACAGTGTGAAAGGGGTCTTAATAAGGACAAGTGTGTTGCAGTGCGTTTTTGGTGCATTTAGGTGCTTTCCGGTGTGTTTTTGATGCGTTTTACAGCGTTCCAGTACAGTCCAGTGCACAAAAAATGCAGCATTTTCTACTTTTTTCTTTTCTGTAACTGGAACGCACTAGAACTGCAAGCACTGGTGTGAAATATCCCATTGAAAACCATATAGCGTTTTTGATGCAGAAAAAAAAATGCACTGGACTGCATCTGGTAACAGTGTAAATTTGCTGTCCCCTCAAAATAACTCAACCCACAGCCATTTATGTCCAAACCACTGGCAGCAAAAGTGAGTACACCCCTAAGTCAAAATGTACAAATTAGGCCCAATAAGCCATTTTCCCTCCCGGTGTCATGTGACTCGTTAGTGTTACAAGGTCTCAGGTGTGAATGGGGAGCAGGTGTGTTAAATTTGGTGTTATCGCTCTCACTCTCTCATAATGGTCACTGGAAGTTCAACATGGCACCTCATGCCAAAGAACTCTCTGAGGATCTGAAAAAAAGAATTGTTGCTCTACTAGACATGTGCGGTTTGTTTTGTTATGAATTCAAATTTGGACGAATTTTCGTTATTTGGAATTTCGGATGTATCTGAATCTCCGAATTAGAATAGTACCGAATTTAAACAAATCCGAAATAACGATATTCGAATCGTTTTCGAATAGTTTTCTAATTCGAAAACTTTTAAAAATCGAATAGTTTTCCAATTTCCATAGAGAAATAAATAGAATAGAAGGTGGATGAGCACAGGGTCTCTAACATTCACCAGCTCTATGATGTCGTCATGGAGGAGTGGAAGAGGACTCCAGTGGCAACCTGTGAAGCTCTGGTGAACTCCATGTCCAAGAGGGTTAAGGCAGTGCTGGAAAATAATGGTGGCCCACACAAAATATTGACACTTTGGGCCCAATTTGGACATTTTCACTTAGGGTTGTACTCACTTTTGTTGCCTAAGTGTTGAGTTATTTTGAGGGGACAGCAAACTTACACTGTTATACAAGCTGTACACTCACTACTTTACATTGTAGCAAAGTTTAATTTCTTAAGTGTTGTCACATGCAAAGATATAATAAAATATTTACAAAAATGTAAGGGGTGTACCCACTTTTGTGAGATACTGTATATACCGTATATATATATATATATATATATATATATATATATATATATATATACACACAATGCCTCGCAAAAGTATTCAACCCCCCTCTTGGCATTTTTCGTGTGGATTTGCATCATTTAATTTACAGAATATGCCCACAACTTTGAGGCCTCATGCCCACAGAAGTTTTTACAGCCACTTTTTTGAGCGTTTTTTTGCAGCTTAAAAATGCCTATCCATGTTAGCCTATAGCCTCATGCCCACCATGACGATTTTGAGCTGTAAGTGGCATAGGCGTTTTTAAGCTCCAAAAAAAAACACAGGACCAGTGCGTTCTGAGGCTCCAGTGCTAGAGCTGTAAAAACGTCAGACGCCGGTAAAAGGTGTTAAATGTGATTTAACGAGGCTTAACGCTGTATACACAGCGATGTGCACCATCCTGCGCTCCTCTGTCTCTATTCAAAATCAATGGTTCCCTATGGGAGCCCATTGATTTGAATAGAAGTCTCACCAGAAGTCGGATCAAGATGATCTGACTTGCGGTGCGACTTGTGTGCTGAGAGCCTTGAAGGGGAACCCAGACAACATTTTGCGTGAGGTTCCCCCCAAGATCCATACCAGACCCTTATATGAGCACGACGCCTAGCAGGTCAGGAAAGGGGGGGATGAGCGAGCCCCCCCCCCCCCCCTCCTGGACCATACCAGGCAACATGCCCTCAACATGGGGGGTGGGTGATTTGGGGCAGAATGGATGGTGCTAAATACAGGGATATTCTTGAGAAAAAACTGTACCACTCTGTGTGTGATTTGAGGCTAGAACGGAAGTTCACCTTCCAGCAGGACAATGACCCCAAAAACACTGCTAAAGCAACACTTAAGTGGTTTAAAGGGAAACATGTAAATGTGTTGGAATGGCCTAGCCAAAGCCCAGACCTCAATCCAATAGAAAATCTGTGGTCAGACTTAAATATTGCTGTTTACAAGCGCAAACCATCCAACTTGAAGGAGCTGGAGTAGCTTTGCAAGGCAGAATGGGCAAAAATACAGTGGTAAGATGTGACAAGCTCATTAAGACTTATCCAAAGTGACTTGGAGCTGTGATAGGCGCAAAAGGTGGCTCTACAAAGTATTGACTTTAGGGGGTGAATAGTTATGCACATTGACTTTTTTCTGTAATTTTGTCCTATTTGTTGTTTGCTGCACAATAAAAAAAATAAAAAAATCTTCAGGCCTCATGCCCACGAATGTTTTAAAAAACAAGCTGCGTAGTTAGAGGACACGCCCCTTGTGATATCATCATCCCAGAATGCCCCGGGTGATGACATCACAAGGGGCGTGTCCTCTAACTACGTCATTGTGTGGCCCATGCCAATATAAGTCATTGCACACAGCGGACCCAGCATTACACCAGGAGATCGCATCGAAAGAAGAACACAGGGAGAAGACCCAGCAAAAGAGCAGAAGATAGCGGAGAAGGACCGGAGAGGGGAGAAGACCCAGCAAAAGGGCAGAAGAGAGGGGGAGAAGAACCGGAGAGGGGAGAAGACCCAGCAAAAGAGAAGAAGATAGCGGAGAGAGAGAGGAGAAGAGCCAGAGCTGCTTTAAATAAAATACTTTAAAAACCTGTGTAGTGTGTTTATTTTTGACACTTTTTATTTAGGTGAATGGGTAGGGGCACGATGTACCCCATAATCATTCACCTAGGGTGGGGGGGCCATGATCTGGGTGGCCCCTTGTTTAAGGGGGCTTCCAGATCACGATAAGTCCCCGCCCACAGACCCCGACGACCACCGGACAAGGGTTGACGGGAAGAGGCCCTTGTCCTCATCAACATGGGGACAAAATGCTTTGGGGTGGGGGGCACTGGGGCCCCCTCTGCCCCAAAGCACCCACCCTCCATGTTGAGGGCATGTGGCCTGGATTGTTCCAGGATGGGGCCCCCTTTCCCGACCTGACAGGCTGCATGCTCGTATAAGGGTCTGGTATGGATCTTGGGGGGAACCTCACGCAAAATTTTGTCGGGGTTCCACTTCAAGATTCTCACACACAAGTCGCACCGCAAGTTGGATCATCTTGATCCGACTTCTGGTGAGACTTCTATTCAAATCAATGGGCTCCCATAGGGAACCATTAATTTTGAATGGAGAGAAACGCGGCTGAAAGCTAGCGTGGCTAAACGGGTATTGACGCCAATGCAAAATGCAAAAAAAATTAGCGTTTTTAACGCCACTCTTTTCCTGGCATCGGTACTAGCTTTGCAGCTCGTTTTTTAAAACGTCAGTGGGCATGAGGCCTGAAGATGTTTTTTATTGTGAAGCAAACAACAAATAGGACAAAATAACAGAAAAATGTCAATGTGCATAACTATTCACCCCCCTAAAGTCAATACGTTGTAGAGCCATCTTTTGCGGCTAGCACAGCTCCAAGTCTTTTTGTATAAGACTCAATGAGCTTGCCACATCTTACCACTGGGATTTTTGCCCATTCCTCCTCACAAAATTGCTCCAGCTCCTTCAAGTTAGATGGTTTGCGCTTGTGAACAGCAATCTTTAAGTCTGACCACAGATTTTCTATTGGATTGAGGTCTGGGCTTTGACTAGGCCATTCCAACACATTTACATGTTTCCCCTTAAACCACTCAAGTGTTGCTTTAGCAGTGTGTTTGGGGTCATTGTCCTGCTGGAAGGTAAACTTCTAGCCTCAAATCACACACAGAGTGGTATAGGTTTTTCTCAAGAATATCCCTGTATTTAGCACCATCCATCTTTCCCTCAACTCTGACCAGTTTCCCAGTCCCGACTGCTGAAAAACATCCCCACAGCATGATGCTGCCACCACCATGTTTCACGGTGGGGATGGTGTTTTTTGGGTGATGTGATGTGTTGGGTTTGCTCCAGACATAACGTTTTATTTGATGGCCAAAAAGCAAAATTTTAGTCTCATCAGACCAGAGCACCTTCCTCCATACATTTTTGGAGTCGCAAACTCAAAATGTGCCATTTTGTTTTTTGCTGAAAGTAATTGCTTTCTTCTGGCCACTTTGCCATAAAGCCCAACTCTATGGAGCGTACGGCTTATTGTCATCCTATGTACAGATACTACAGTCTCTGCTGTGGAACTCTGCAGCTCCTCCAGGGTTACCTTAGGTCTCTGTGCTGCCTCTCTGATTAGTGCCCTCCTTGCCTGGTCTGTGAGTTTTGGTGTGCCGCCGTCTCTTGGCAGGTTTGCTGCTGTGCCATGTTCTTTCCATTTGGTTATGATAGATTTGATGGTGCTCCTAGGGATCATCAAAGATTTGGATATTTTTTTATAACCTAACCCTGACTTGTACTTCTCAACAACATTGTCCCTTACTTGTTTGGAGAGTTCCTTGGTCTTCATGGCAGTGTTTGTTTAGTGGTGCCTCTTACTTAGGAGTTGCAGCCTCTGGGGCCTTTCAGAAAGGTGTGTATATGTAATGACAGATCATGTGACACTTAGATTGCACACAGGTGGACATCATTTCACAAATTATGTGAGCTTTTTATGGGCTTCTTAACAAAGGGGGTGAATACATACGCACATGCCAATTATCATTTTTTTATTTCTGAAAATAGTTTTATGTATTTATTTTTCTAATTTTACTTCACCAACTTAGACTATTGTGTTCTGATCCATCACATATAATTCAGATTAAAAAAAATTGAACTAAATTGAACTAAAGGCTGTAATGTAACAAAATAGTTAAAAAGCCAAGGGGGTGAATACTTTCGCAAGGCATTGTATACTATAGGTATCTTGAAACACGCAACAGCAGAACAAATATACTAAACTATCCAAAAACGTAACAATTGGACCTGTCTTGCTGCATATATGAATATTGATGGCATATATCTTATATTTTAATCTTGTACATACTTAAGCCCCATACACACGCTCGGATTATCCGAGGACCAGGTCCGTCGGATCATGTCCGTCATACTTTGTCCGATGTTGGTTTTGCGTACACACGGTCGGACAAAGTTGTCGGAAAATCCGATCATTCTGAACGTGGTGACGTTTGTTGCCTACGACGGGACTACGTAGAGGCTAGTAGCCAATAGCTTTGGTCTTGTAATGTGATCTGAGCATGCGTAGCACTTTGTCCGTCGGACAACCGTACACACGATCGGATTTGGTGTGATCGGACCGTGTTGTCGCAAAATCTATCCAGCAGGAGATAGGACTTTGTCCGTCGGACAATCCGACGTACACTGTCCGATGGTGCATACACACGGTCTGATTTTGTCAACAACATTGTCCGATCGGACAGAATCCATGCAAAAATCCGACCGTGTGTATGGGGCTTTATATGTATATAGTTGACAACATTCCTGGAAAAATTCAGAGGACACTTTTAATAGGAAAAAAATTCCAGAGCACATTGTAATACCATGGCAACCTGTGTACTGCTCTGCCTGGCGGAAAAATTAGGCACATACGGATATTAGGAAAATGGGTGAACTGACCTTCAGAAAATGGGATAGATAATAATCATGTATTTGATTCTATGCAAACTGTAAATCTGATGTGAAAATAATCGTACACTGGATGAACACAAGAGCAAATTTCCAACGTTTTTGGCAGCGAGTTTAAGATGTCTCTTGAAGCAGGTGCACATCCTCCCTTGAAAATGAATTCCATTACCCATTTTGCAGATGACAGTACTCCTTTTATTGACAGCCAGTCAGTGGTAATAGTGATTGTCATCAAAGACATAACACATAAGGAAGAGAAGGATTCTGTTTTCTGTGCTAATAATGTGGTTGCAGCCATAACTTTCACCTGTACTGCACTGCATATCATCATCAGTTTTGAACTTGCCATCTGCAGTGATACTGAGCAGGAACATTTTCACTACAAAATGTCTTTAATTAGAACATTTGAGAATGTTTCTCTCAGAATACTGCTAGCTGAAACATCACTTATGAGCTAAACAAGACTTGACATTTAGGGGACACTAAGGCTGTTTTTCTTCTAAGTGTCACATTTGTTCATTTTTAAAGCTTTAATTACATTGTTTCTTATGCAATACACATGTACTTTAATGTCCCAAAGGCATTCAATGAGAAACAGGCTAAGGCTCTATTGGGTCCAGGGCTGTTACATTTGAGAAGCAAACCTTGAATATGGTGCTGTTCTTGGGCCTACCACTGGTATTTAGAAAAGACAGCTAAATTATCCCACTTGAAGTGCATGAGGCAGAATCAGACCTGGACTAATAATCTGGCAGAAATGACATTTGCCAAAAGGATTAGTATACTTGAGAGTACTTGTGGTAAGAAGTCTGGATGGACTGCTCAACTTCTCTTACAGCATATCTAAACCCAAAAACAAAAATATATTGCATTTTACCAGTCCTTATATGTTGTGGTTATATTATTTTTATTTTTTGGGAGCTTTTTTTTTACTTTATTATTACATGTCAATCCTGTAAATAATACTCCTCCATTATATCTATGGAGGGATACATTTCTGCCAAGATTAACATGTACTTTCTATATCTGCTGATGTAGTACCCTCCAAACATAGAGTAGGCTGCTAGGAATTATTTAGTTTAGCTCCTCTGTAATCAGTGGAGCAGGGATTGATTGCTTAGGTCTGCTCAGTGCCTCACAGGCAGCTGCTCTGCTACTTCCCATGTTCAGTGTTGCCAACCTACCAGATTGAAATTTACTGACATGACACCCAAAATTTACTGGCACTGTCACGTTTTTACTGACATATCTAAAAAGTTACAAAATGACAGTTTTAAGTGCAAATTTCAGTATTTAGGCTACAAACAAGTACAATATGCAAATAGCAAAGTGATCTAAGGTAGATATTAAAGGCAAAAACATATTTCTTATTTTATCTCAGGGACAGGAATCGAGAGGGCAAGAAATTAGAATGGGCGGCACACATGAAATTGATTCTCACAGTGACACTGACAGCAGTGTGCAGCAGCATAGATGATGATGGCACCTCACCAACATGACACGTCCCCTCCTGGCATGGAGAGTCACAGTGACCCTCTCTCTTCATGCCAGGTGGTCCCTTCAGTCCACTCTCGGCTTGCATTCCTCCTGTTCTGCAGACCTGCACATGAGGCTCCGGCTGCTCCATTCCCTTGCATCATGACTTCCCTGCCACACTGCCGGCACAGTCTGAACACACTGTAGCAAGGACTTGGATGATTTCGGCCAAGTGGCAACCTTTTTCTTTTACTGGCATTTACTGGCAGGAGAAAAGTGCCCATTTTTTACTGGCTGCCAGTAAAAATACTGGCGGTTGGCAACACTGCCCATGTTTTCTAGAGCAGTGGTCTCCAAACTGCAGCCTGGAGACCAGATGTGGCCCTTTGCTTGCCTTTATTTGGCACTTAGAGCAGTCAATATTTTTACTGGCAGCCAGTAAAAAACAGGCATTTTTCACCTGCCAGTAAATGCCAGTAAAAAGAAAAGGTTGCCAGTAAAAAATATGGCTGTGACGCTCGGCCCGGGGGCCAGCCGAGACCATACAAGTGTCTGCTACAGTGTGTTCGGGCAGCTCTGGTGAAGGCGGTGCCTGAGCATGTCCTGTGATGTCATGGTGCAAGGGAGCCAAGCAGAGTGGCCAGAGCCTCGTGTGCGGGTCTGCGGGATGGGAGCAAGGCAGGCCAGGAGCGGGACCATCAGTGCTGTCTGGACTGGAGGAACCACCTGGCTTGAAGAGAGACTGTCACTGTGACTCAGGAGGGGACGTGTCATGATGGTGATCTGTACTGCTGCACACTGTTGTCAGTATCACTGTGAAAATCAATTTCATGTGTGTGTGCCGCCCATTGTAATTTCTTGTCCTCCTGAGTCCTGTCTCTGAGCTACTTACTTACTATATTGAAAATAAAATAAGAAATATGTTTTTTCCCTTACTATCTACCTTAAATCACATTGCTAATTACATATTGTACTTGTCTGTAGACTAAATAGTGAAATGTGTACTTAAAACTGTAATTTTTGAACTTTTGGAAATGCCAGTAAAAACTTGTCTGTGCCAGTAAATGTTGGGTAAATTTTAATCTGTTAGGTTGGCAACACTGACTTAGAGTAATATTCTTCTCACTTACACCAAAGATGGAGAACTATTCATCTCATTGACACCATGGATGGGGCACTATTCCTCCCACTGACATTAATGAAGGGGATTGTTCTTTGCACAAATACCAATGATGGGGCATTATTCCACCCACTTCTACCAATGATAAGGCACTATTCCTCCCACTGATACCAATGATGGGGCACTATTCTTCCCACTACTAACAATTAAAAGGCACTATTCCTCTCACTAAAACCAACGATGGAGATTATTCTTCCCACTAATACCAATACTTTCCACTACCAACGGGTATTATATAATTTTTTTTTACCCCCACTGACCACCAAGTCTGAGGCATTTTCTACTCCCACTGACCACAATCCAACCCTCCTAATGTCTAAAGGACGGTAAACTTGC
The DNA here is from genome assembly GCA_028564925.1 of Lithobates sylvaticus. Taxonomy (NCBI): domain Eukaryota; kingdom Metazoa; phylum Chordata; class Amphibia; order Anura; family Ranidae; genus Lithobates; species Lithobates sylvaticus. The sequence continues at coordinate 438,321,485 of CM053030.1, forward strand.
CCTTTGCTTAGAAAGTTTGGAGACCCATGTTCTAGAGAATCATAGTGGGAGAAAGAACAGGGCATGCAGCCTGAATATTTATGAAACTACAACCAATCTTGGGGGATGTGTGCCCAGAAGGTAGAGGAAGAGTTAATAAATAGCCTGAGCAGCAGTGTGCAGTGTTCCTGGGTCCCATCCTGCAGGAGCAGGGCAGGGCAGGAGTGCTAGAGAAGCCTTAGTGAAGACACTAGACAAATCCATTGTCCAGGGAACAAGCTGGGTCAGTAGGAAGCTCACTGAAGAGAACCAGGAGGAAGTTGATGGGAAAGAGTCCAGCTGTCCTGTAAGTCTACATCTGCCTCACTAGAAAAAGCTTGGTGAAGTCAGTAAATGACCCCCAACACTGAGAAGAAGTGACAGTGTGTAGCTTTTAAACATTAGAAATCCTGTGAGACATTCAGTGTGTGCAGTGCAGCCAGCAACTTCTGCCACAGTGTAGCTAGAAGAGCAGCCAGCAGTGTGTGAGGTGCAGCCAGAATTTGAGGCGTCCTCAAATTGTTCATTTACAGTTCATTGGGATATTCCATGCTCCCTATCCCCATCCAAGTTCATGTTCCAATAAAAACCCTAAAAAGAATCCCTGGTTTTACTGCCCCCCCTGGCCACAAGATTGAACAAAGCCTACTACAAAACATGCTTTTTTTTTCTTTTTACTGATTACTACACCACCTCTTTCAGCACCTGTTTACTGTGGTGGGAGGGTTGGGAGAACTTAGAATTCACACTGGGTCCTGGGAACTGACTGGTGAGCTACTGAGGACAGAATAGTTAACTGGAAAATTGATGCTGAAGTTATCTCCCTGTGCTGTTGTCCCCTCTCTCCTGACAACTTCTGTCCACAATTCTGTTCCCTAGTAATACACTGACTATGCTGACTGACTGCTCTCCAGTGACGTGTTCCTAAGATATAAATAAATAAATAAATTGATAGGATCAAAGTTGGGAGGTCCCCAGAAGGGATGGGCCCACCCCCCCCCCCCCCCCCCCGCACCAGAAAATGCGAACAGGCTAAACATTTGTGCGAAAATGCGAACCCTATTAAAGTCTATGGGACACGAACATGAAAAATCAAAAGTGCTAATTTTAAAAGGCAAGTTATTGCCAAAAAAAGTGTATGGGGACCTGGATACTGCCCCAGGGGACATGTATCAATGCAAAAAAAAGTTTTAAAACAACTGTTTTTTCAGGAGAAGTGATTTTAATAATGCTTAAACTGAAACAATAAAAATGAAACATCTCTTTAACCTGCTTGCGACCGCCGGCTGTCAAATGATGGCCAGGCGGCGCAGCTCTCGTTGTGGGAGGGCGTCATATGACGTCCTCCCCTTCTGTGAACTCCAGGGAGCGTGCGCGCGCCGCCGGGAGCGCGCGCGCGCTCTCGCCGTGTCACTGGGCACCCGATGCGCGTGCCCAGCGGCCGCGATGTCCGCTGGGCACCCGCGATTGCCCGGTAACACAGCGGGACCGTGGATCTGTGTGTGTAAACACACAGATCCACGGTCCTGTCAGAGGAGAGGAGCCGATGATGTGTTCTCTGTACAGAGAAACACAGATCGGTCTCCTCCCCTTGTGAGTCCCCTCCCCCCACAGTAAGAAACACTCCCAGGGAACATAATTAACCCCTCCCCGCCCCCTAGTGGTTAACCCCTTCACTGCCAGTGTCATTTATACATGAATCAATGCATTTAAATAGCATTGATCGCTGTATAAATGACAATGGTGCCAAAAATGTGTCAAAAATGTCCGATGTGTCCGCCATAATGCCGCAGTCACAATAAAAAATCGCTGATCACCGCCATTACTAGTAAAAAAAAAAATATTAATAAAAATGCTATAAAACTATCCCCTATTTTGTAAACGCTATAACTTTTGCGCAAACTAATCAATAATCGCTAATTGCGATTTTTTTTTACCAAAAATATGTAGAAGAATACGTATCGGCCTAAACTGAGGAAAAAAAAAAGTTTTTTTATATATTTTTTGGGGATATTTAGTATAGCAAAAAGTAAAAAAATATTGTTTTTTTTTTTTAAATTTGTCGCTCTTCTTTTGTTTATTGCGCAAAAAATAAAGGTGATCAAATACCACCAAAAGAAAGCTCTATTTGTGGGGAAAAAAATGATAACAATTTCATTTGGGTACAGTGTCGTATGACTGCGCAATTGTCATTCAAAGTGCGTCAGCGCTGAAAGCTGAAAAATGGCCTGGTCAGGAAGGGGGTGAAAATGCACTGTAGTGAGGTGGTTAAATATTGTTCCTTGGGATGGGGGGGGGGGGTCCCCTTAGTCTGCCTGTAAAGTGGTGCATCTGTCTGTGTGTTTTACAGTGCCGCAGCAAAATTGCTTGCGGCTGTAATGTATTGTTCGCGGCTGTAATCCGCCCCCCGGTCCTTCGGGTCTGGTATGGATATTAAGGGGAACTCCACGCCAAAATGAACAAAAAAACTGCGTGGGGTCCCCCCAAACTCCATACCAGGCCCTTCGAGTCTGGTATGGAATTTAAGGGGAACTCCACGGCAAAAATTGTAAAAATAATTGGCATGGGGGGTCACCCCCAAAATCCATACCAGTCCATTATCTGAGCAAGTAGCCAGGAGGCGAGGATAGGGGGGCGAGCAAGCACCCCCCCTCCTGAACCATACCAGGCCATTTGCCCTCAACATGGGTATCAGGGCCTCATCCCCACAACTCTTGCCTGGTGGTTGTTGGGGTCTGGGGGCAGGGGGCTTATCAGAATCTGGAAGCCCCCTTTAACAAGAAGGCCCCCAGATACCACCCCCCTATGTGAATGGGTAGGAGTACATCGTACCCCTACCCATTCACCCAAAAAAAAAGTGTCAAGAAGTAAAAATTACTTTACCCAAAAAATAGAAAAAAAACGAAAATACTCCGCCTCCATGGGAGGCCTCCCGACGACTGCTGTCTTTTAACTGTGACAGCTGTTATATAGGCAGGGGCGGGGACACCCGCTGATGCAACCAGGATCTGGGGGCCGGGATCTGGGGGCCTCATTGTTAAAGGGGGCTTCCAGATTCCGATAAGTCCCCCCTGTCCGCAGACCCCCCACAACCACTGGGCAAGGGTCGTGGGGATGAGGCCCCAAAGAACCCTCTCCATGTTGAGGGCAAGCAGCCTGGTATGGTTCAGGAGGGTTTACTCGTCCCCCCCTATCCTGGCCTGGCTGCTTGCTCGGTCTTGTACGGATTTTGGGGGGGACACCACGTAATTTGTTTTACAATTATGGCGTGAAGTTCCCCTTAAAATCTATGCCAGACCCAAAGGGCCTGGTATGGATTTTGGGAGAAACCCCATTGTGTTTTTTTTTTACATTTTCACATTACATTACATTAGCCCCCTGAGCCATGATTGGCTAAAGGCACCCTGCCTTTGGCCAATCATGGCTCTCACAGCAGAGTGTGAACGGCCGAACACCTGATGTTCGAGTCGAACTTACGGCCCATCCCTAGTCCCCAGTGGACCCCATTAAAATTTTGCTATGGGGCCACGTGTTCTTTGGTTACGCCCCTGGTTTACAGTGTAATAGAACATTAGGCACACCTGCACGCATGTTGTGGTACACCACCAGGCCGGTCTATCAGGCTCGGGCTGAAGGCTGACAGATCTATCACCAGGCAGCACAGTGGGAGCCGGCGGTGTGTGTAGTCCTGCCCACTGCACACCATGTAGTCCCGTTGGCTTGCAGTGGCCACTCCCAACTTGGGCTTTGGAAAGGAGCTTTGCCTGGCCCCTGGAGCGCAGAGTGTTTGTAAAGTGCTGTGTAGCCGCTGGCCTCCCACACGGTATGTCCCTCTTTCTCTTCTGGCCTAGTCTCAGAGAGTCTCGGAGAGTGTCCTCAGACTTACCACTGCTCAGACTGCTGTGCTGCTACTGACATTCTGCTGTTCATACTAGGTGATTGTGAGTCAGTGAGAGACTGTCTGTGATTCTGTTTGGCAACTGGCAAAGTATGTGATTGAGGCTGGCTGGGCTAAATTTTGCATTGCTTGTGTTACTGACACTCCAGCTCGGCACTGGCAAGCTTGTTGTGGTGCTCACCGGCTTACTAATTCAGCAGTGGACACCACAAGATGTCTGCCAATGCCAGAGCCAGGCTGGACTTTCTGCTGCCCTCAGTGGCATGCCTTGGCCCTGTTTTACCCCTGGTTCATACATATGTGGTACAGGAAAGGCTGTGATCAATGTGCGTTTCCCGCACCGCATTGCAAACACATTGTGTTTTTGGTCTGCTGCAGGTGTCAATTCAAAGTTAACAACTCCCCAAAATCATAATCGATTAGTTGGCGGATTATTGTTTTGATTAATCGGTTAATAACCTTAAAAAAAAGTGGGGTGTATTATTTAGTTAATATGTTAAGTTTAAAAAAAGGCAATTTATTCTTAAATATCTCTATGCAGTGGTAAATATAAATAACCAACTATATGGTTAGGGTGCAAAATTTCTAATCCACTCTGAGAATAACAGACAGAAGAGATATACTGTATATACTATTAGAGGAGATATACTGTACATACTATTAGAGGAGAGATATACTGTATATACTATTAAAGGGTGAATCTGGTAAATATCATCAGACTCAGAGATCAAATTTTTATTTATTTTTAAACCAAAAAAAAACAAACGTTCTTCCTTCAAAAAATATGTATTTTTAAGAACATTCATTCGATTTTCTTTTTGTCTGAATATTCTCATCTGTAAATTAATCCATGTGGCCAGCATAAGGCACGGTACACACATATACAGTTTTGCTTTTGATCTGTTTCTGCAGTGCTTTTTGCTGTGCGTTTTGATTTTTGCGCACACGTGATTTTGCTTCGATTTGCGTTTTTGCTTTTTTTTTGGCCAATTTGTTGTTGCTGCAAAAACGCATTACGTGCTTTTCTGCAGCTTCTCCATTGAAGTATATTGAACCAAGAAAGCACAGTTTTGTGAAAAAAAAAAAAAGTCCCTGACCCTTTCCAAATACGCAGCGGCTGAAAAAAGCATAGATGTGAACGTGTCCCATAGGAAACCATGTAAATGAACTGTAGTGCATTTCTGCAAAAAGCACCAAAAAACAGATGTGAACCAGGTCTAATGCTGCGTACACACGGTCGGAATTCTCGTCGGAAAAAGCTCTGATGGTTTTCCCGTCGGAATTCCGACGGAATTTCGCTCAAACTGTCTTGCCTACACACGGTCACACCAAATTCCGACGGTCAATAACACCACGCCTTAAAAAACGTTCGACTGCACTATAAAAGGGAAGTTTAATGTTTCTGAGCATGCGTTGAATTGTTTCCGAGCATGCGTCGAAATTTTGCGTGTCGGAATTGCATACACAAGATCGGAAAATTCGATAGAAAGGTTTTCCGTCTGAAAAATTAAGAACAGGTTCTCAATCCAAAGTCCGTCGGAAATTCCGACAGAAAAAGACCGATGGACAAACACACGGTCGGAAAATCCGATGAAATGCTCCCATCGGACTGTTTCCATCGGAAATTCCGACCGTGTGTACGTGGAATAAGACGTTTAGTAACATAATGGGGTTAAAAAAAATAAAATTAGCCCTTTTATAGTACAAACAAAGCAAGTAATCACTACTGTAAGGGGTTCATTTTTTTTACTGTAGAACTGTGAAAGTAATATTTACAGTAGCGAGGATTTGCTCTTTTTGTACAATAAAGGGCTCATTTACTGGCCGATTAATCGATTATGAAAATGGTAATCAATTAATTTAATAATCAATTAGTTATCGATTAATCAACTAGTTGTTTCAGCCCTAGAACCAGATCGCATGGTTGGTTTTCAAAAAAAGGTGCCTGCACTTCTTAGGTGCAATGTGGTGCGATTCAGCCCATTTAAAATGGGCTCAAATCACACCACACAGAATCGCATGTGAATTGCATAGGAATGCGGTGCAGTTCCTGTGCGATTTACATGCAAACTATAGTGTGAAACCAGGCTTACTGTGTTGATTGTGGTGTTGATTGAATGGGCTCAAATCGCAACAGTCATGCATGCACCAATTTTGGAACCGCACTGCAACCAGTTTGCATGGTCATTTTGTGAATGTGATCTGGTGCAGGCAAACACCCTGTGTTTTGCAACCTTTGTTTGGGGTGTCGTTAAGATGGCACTGACACCCACTGCAGATTGCAAGGGTGGTGCGATTTAAATGAGGTGCATGAAACCTGCGCAGATTGAGGGTTTCCCGCATTCTAGTGTACCTTCGCATATCTCCTAAGCAGTAGTGTGTTTTTTCCTCTGCCAGTGCAGGAAGATGTGCAATTGCACACGTTCTCGTACCTGCTTAGATGTGAACCTAGCCTAAAGAAAAGTCAGTGTATTCAAGGCTGGTAATTTTTCAGTTGATTGTTTTTTTTTTTTTATCCTCTGATTAAATGAAAATTAAGCTAATGTGAACACAATGAGTGTGCTGCCTTCCACAAGATGGTGCCCTTTGTACCTGCCCAGTAAGATTGGCTATTACAGTGCACCATCCTGTGGTAGGCAGTGCATTCCCCCTTTTTCTTTTTAATCTGTAAAAGTAAAAAAAAAGTCAGTAAGTGCTCTGTCTGACACAGCATGGCGCACTTTGCACCATAATAGCCAACCTTACTGAGGCGGTACAAAGGGCACCATCTCCTTGTAGGTAGGCAGCACATCACCTATTCAGTTTGGACACTAATACTGGACAATAGCCAACAGCGTTCATAAAAACTAGAAGAAGGGAAAAACTGAAATCAGTTTCAATTTTCTAAAGGCCCTGATAAAATACAATTAAGGAAGTGATTTCTTACTAGGGGCAACACATATCGTTTTTCCAGTCTTTATCATTTTGGCGCAATTTATTTTATTTAAAAATACTTCTACTTAATAACTGCTGCTGAAGCGCTAAAAATATCGCCTGTATAGCGCCTGAAAAAATCCGGCCCCTTTCACTCCAGTGTGAAAGACGGAAAGCCGGTGCGCTAGCAGGACGGTCAAAAAAGTCCTGCTAGCAGCATCTTTGGAGCGGTGAAGGAGCGGTGTATTCACTGCTCCTATACCACTCCTACCCATAGAAATGAATGGGACACCACGGCAATACCGCGGGAAACATGGGAACATATATCCTCTGGTTGTGTCCAGGAGTCCAGGATATTATAAGAAGGAGCGTTAGAGGATCCCCCATCTGCTCTAATAATGGTAAATAGAGGGGCACTTCACTACCATACTGTGCAAAAACAGAAGGAAATACATATGTAAAGCCTAACTAAATTACATTTGGTTTGTTTAAGCACTGTGTACTGTGTATCCTCAACAATTTCCACTTTTTGTAACTTGTTTTCACCTTTTTGTCATCCTTTGTGGCATCTATTGCAGCCTCTTTGCAACCACTTATTGTCTACATGCATGTACAACAGCAATTGCTGATGGTTTCCTGATGGTGACAACAGCGGACCAAATTGGTGCATGGCCTCCATTGGGAGTGAGTGACAGGGTGAAAGAGTGGGAGCAGAACTGGGAGACAGGGACAGATGATTGTCACAGGACTATAACAGGACGTGCCTGAATAAGGACCTTTCTGGTAGGATGCCCAGTATTAATTTAATGATATTTATTTTGGATAGGTTAACAGAGGGTTATAACCCCTGTAATTTTTTTTTTAAATCTTTGTTTTATTGTCCTATTGGGGAGATTTCCCTTCACTTACTATCTCATAGCCAAAAACAGGAAGTAAGAGGAAATCCTTCCAAAGTGAAGGAATCCCTGGTTGTCTCCAAGGTCACCAGAACTAGTGACTCCATTGGAAGATTTTCCCTCTCTTAAGCCTCGTACACACGATCAGATTTTACGATGGGAAATGTGTGATGACAGGCTGTTGGCAGAAAATCCGACTGTTTGTGCGCTCCATCGGACAATTGTTGGATTTTCCCCAAACAAATGCTTGATGGCAGGCTTTAAAATTTTCCACGGACAAATGTCTGCTGTCGGATTTTCCAAGCGTGTGTACACAAGTCCGTCGGACAAAAGTCCAAAGTACAAACACTCATGCTCGGAAGCAAGGATGAGCTGGAAGTGGTCGGTCTTGTAAACTAGCGTTCGTAATGGAGAATTAACATTCGTGACGCGGCAAATTATGAAATCTCGAAATGCAGCTTTTTTATTTAATGGGATAATAATGAAGCTGCTTTGCTGGTGATACTGATTGAGTTATGGAAAACAAATTTTCAAAGGCTTTTTTTTTCTAGTGATATCAAGAATATTATTATGCTTGTTATTTTTTTTTTGGTGCAAGTTACCACAACACCATTATCCCGTAGTTTTTAAGATCAAAGATACAACTATGTTGGTGTCCCTTGTTAATTTTACATTGTATTTTTTTAAATGTAACTGCCTACTCCCAAACTGTCATTTGAAGTAAAACACATAGCCAAGTATTATTCAATTTTTTTTTATTGTGCATTAAAAAAAGAAAACAAATAAAATTAGACATGCTATCTGCCAATAGAACTTAACCAAAAAGTGCCTTCTATGCATCCAAAAATATAGAAAATATACCAAATCAAATCATTATTTAACCAAAAAAATAAAATAAAAGCCTCATGCATGTGTCCTGCTTCTTAATATAGGGGGTCAACAATGCCAAGAGTTGGTGAAAGCAGGGTTCCGTCATCCGGAGATAATTCCGAAAATCACCTGGATTATTCTCCTGGAGCTCCCGCAGCAAAGGCATATGACATAATTAGTCACGATTAATAAAGCAACCAATTTTTGGTCCCTGAAATCCTCCTCCTCCTGTTCCTGGACTGGACTTGGGTCAAAGCAATAACTTCAAGGCCAATAATAAATAACACTTTATCTCCTCCAATTCCGCAACATGGCTGGTTGACGAACGGCCGCTCAGGAACGAACTGAAAAGCATGAAATGAAAATCCCGAATCAACACTCACCAAACTTCTACTAACACGTAATTAGCAGAAGAAGCCCAAAGGGTGGTGCTAAAGAGCTGAAAAACCACGTAGTACATCACTACGTTCGTGTTTGTTGGCCGACAATATTGTGCCGTTTGTATGCAAGACAAGTTTGGGTTGTCTTGCAGAAAATCCGATCATGTGAACGAGGCTTTATTGTGCTGATGACAACTCAAAATTTTGGATTTTCTTTCACTGTCACTAAACAGGATGAGAGGGTGATTCACCTTAATAGGGGCACAGACAGCATTCAAAAACCTTTTGCATAAAATACTTGAAAGGTCATGGACTTTATAGGCACCAGAGTATACCAAATTCATAATTTTACTACAAAGCTTCTAAAACATAGAAATGCATTAAAATGTCACTTATTTCTGTATGGAATGCATCTGGAACATTGCAAAATGCATCAAAAAAACACACTGGAATGCACATGTCCTCAATTGACATAAAGAATAAAAAAACAGGGTAAAAAAGAACAAGAACACATTAAAAACGTGCATGCAGAAATACATCCAAAATGCAGAAATTGTGGTGTGAACCATCCCTAAAAGCAAACAGAATATTCAACTATTTTCATACGACAATCAAATGTCCTGAGAAGATTCATATGAATTTTCCTAATGCCGCACACGCGATCGGAAATGCCCCCAGCAAAACTCTGATGAGAGCTTTTTGTCGGGAAATGCGACCGTGTGTATGCTCCATCGGTCTTTTGCTGGCGGAATTCCAGCCAGCAAAAGATTGAGAGCAGGTTCTCTATTTTTCGGTCGGGAAAAGTTCCTATCCGAAAGTGCGATTATGTGCATGCAATTCGGACGCGCAAAAAATCACGCATGCTCGTAAACAATTTGACGCATGCTAGGAAGCATTGAACTTAATTTTCTCGGCTCGTCGTAGTGTTGTACCGCACCGCGTTCTTGACGGTGGAAAGTTCAGAGAACTTTTGTGTGACCGTGTGTATGCAAGACAAGCTTGAGCGGAATTCCATCAGAAAAACCATCCAAGATTTTTTAGACGGAAATTCCGCTCGTGTGTATGCGGCATTAGAATTTTTGTTTGAAATTCTATACCCAGCTTAACAGTGAACAGATGTAGCAGCAAAAAGTGCTGCAGAAATAATAAATTGGCTTCCAACGTATTGCAGTAAAGCAAATGCTGCTGCGTCAGCGAGCTTCCTGCTCGGGAGGCCGTGGCGTCAGAGTTTTTCTTATCAAACCATCACAGCAGTAGAGAGTTAAAAGTGACTTGTGGGATGAGGAAGCCTGGACAGAGAGCGTGCTCTCACGTCAATGTAGACACAGTTTTGTCTGTAAAGATTACAAGCCATGACCGATTATCACCGCCAGACGTCAAACTGGGTTAATCTCTTCTTTTCCTCAGTGATTCTGTAATGAGACGGCTGCGCCTTTTTTTTTTTTTGCCCAGTTGTGGCACCCTGTGTTTTTTAGGAATCTTTCTTTTATTTATTTTATTCCAGCCTACAAAAAATTGTCAGCCACGCTGGAGCCGCTGGAGAGCGGATGGCATCTATGGCAGAGAAGTTTTCATACATTTTTAAAGCTATTCCTCTCAATGTGATTGGCATATTTATTTGGAGATGGCGTGTTATGTAAAGTCATCCGTAACTTGCCAAGCGTGAGCCAGAAAATGTAATAGTTGTGACACGGTGTTAATTATTTACAAGGCCTGGCATTTCAACAGCTAAGTGCAAATCTACAGTGAATGCCTGGTAGACCTTTCTCCGACAGGACATTACAATATATTATGTTACATGCTAAAAACGGCCTTCGTATTCGACTCGATGTGTAGCGCATTTTCTTTTTTTTTTTTTAGGAGGGGGCTCCTATCTTATTATTTTATTATTTCCGCGTCTTTGCATATTTTTGCAGCTTTGGTACAAAATGAGATCTGCAAGAAACTCCTGCTGTTTTAACCCCCGAGGCAGAGAAGAGATTTTAATTACAAGAGCTGCCTGGAGACAAACCCAGTAATGTCACACAGGAAATACTACAAGGCTGTCACAATGAGTTGCATTTTTCAATTCTATTTGTTTCAAGTTTAAACCCTATTTGCACTAACTTCTTACTATGTGTCACTATAACAAGTATTTTATTCATTTATAATCATCAACTTTTGTCTACATATATAGTGTTACATAGGTCATGTTGCCTCTACCTTGTTAGGACAAATTACAAATTTGATTTTAACACACATTTCTCAAGCATTTAGAATTTTTTAAAGTGCTGCTTAACCACTTCAGCCCCGGACCAATTGGCAGCCAAAGGACCAGGCCCCTTTTTGCAATTCGGCACTGCGTCGCTTTAACTAACAATTGCGCGGTCATGCGACGTGGCTCCAAAACAAAATTGGCGTCCTTTTTTTCCCACAAATAGAGCTTTCTTTTGGTGGTATTTGATCGCCCCTGCGGTTTTTATTTTTTGCGCTATAAACAAAAATAGAGCGACAATTTTGAAAAAAATGCAATATTTTTTACTTTTGGCTATAATAAATATCCCCAAAAAATATATAAAAAAACATTTTTTTTCCTCAGTTTAAGCCGATACGTATTCTTCTACATATTTTTGGTAAAAAAAAATCGCAATTAGCGATTATTAATTAGTTTGCGCAAAAGTTATAGCGTTTACAAAATAGGGGATAGTTTTATAGCATTTTTATTAATATTTTTTTTTTTATTAGTAATGGCGGCGATCAGCGATTTTTATTGTGACTGCGACATTTTGGCGGACACATCGGACATTTTTGACACATTTTTGGGACATTTGTCATTTATACAGCAATCAGTGCTATTTAAATAGCACTGATTCCTATGTAAATGACAGTTGTAGTTAGGGGGTTAACCACTAGGGGGCGGGGAGGAGTCAGTGTGACGTGTTGTGTTTTTTTTTACAGTAGGGGGGCGTGGCTGTACGTCTGACGTCATTGATCGGCGTTCCCGATGACAGGGAACCGCCGATCACTGACAGTCAGTGTAGGAAGCGCGGGGAGAGGTTTGTTTACATAGACCTCTCCCCGTTCTTCCGCTCCGTAACCCGATCGCGGGATACCAGCGGCGATCGGGTCCGCTGGTCCCGCGGCCGGGGTCACGGAGCTCCCGACCGGGTCGCGAGCGCGCCGCTTGCGGCGCGCGCGCGACCCACGGGCAGGCACATGCACGATCACGTACAGGTACGTGATTCTGCCTGCCCGTGCCATTCTGCTGACGTATATATGCAGTGGCCGGTCGGGAAGCGGTTAAAGTCCGCCTTTCAGTAAAAAATAATAAATTCACATTTTTTCAGGTGAAAAATTTGCATTTATCATATTTTTTACACAGAAGCCTGCAACATATAGCACCACCAACCATCAGTGGATCGCAATGTCCAGGTTCTGCACTCTCTCCCACCAGTTTTCTGCCTCTGTAAGGACTTTCAATTAGAAAGCTGAAGGATGATTCAATGTACTGAGAGGGCACTGATCGGCACACTTCAATCCATTAAAAACTACAAGGCATCTGCCGCAGTGGAGGATGGGACCTGTACAGGGCCGTTTTTAAGGCAGGGTAAAAGGGGCAGCTGCCCTGGGCCCTGTCATTGTTGTGGGGCCCAAAGCAGCGGCCTCATACTTGCCAACTATCCTGGTTTAAATTCCCTCGTCTCTTGAGGTTTTAGTCCTGTGCTGTGTCCTGATATCTAAGTGTGAAGTGCTGCTACTAATGCTGCTCAGCTCTGCCCTATTGTTGTGTACAGATGACTCACCTGCAGACCCTGTGTTTACATGTAAATTTTTATGTAGATGAAAACAAACGACCACCGCTCCAAGACTCTCCCTACAAGCGAATGCTCCTGCTCCTGTGTGGGAGCCCCAGGTGCTGGCTAATAGCACAATGATTAGAAATCAAAAGGAAGAACTCCGGACAGCCGCACACATAGCTATGAGTAAGCACTGAAATACAGTGCGAAACGCGTCAGCTCTGTACCCCCCTTTTTGCCGTGTTTGGATTGTGGTGTCTTTTTGCTTTTAAATAAACCCTTTGGATTTTATTTTCCCGGTGTGCGGCTGTCCGGAGTTCTTCCTTTTGATTTCTTTACATGTAAATTACCGGAATTCATATGTAAATAGCAGCAGCATTCATATGTAAATAGCGGCGGCCGGTGGCATTGATATGTATATCATGCCCCCCTGAGGTCATATCCACAGTCATCTCTTGCAACCAATCAACAAGCAGAAATAATGTTCTGTAACCACTAGCAACTAATCAGTGAGCCGTAATATGTGCTGTAACCTCTAGCAACCAGTCAGTGAGCGGTAATGATACACTGTGACCTCTGGCAACCAATCGCAATAGCTGCCTGATCTGATTCAGTAAAATGACTTTGAGTCTAGCTGGTATTTATTGTATGTCTCAAAGCAGGGGGAGAGCAAAACTGCATTGGGGGGGGGGGGGGGGGGGGGGGGCAAGAAAAGTTTTGCCCAGGGTCCAATCAATATTAAAGTCGGCCCTGGACCTGTATTTTATTCATTCACAGATCTCTATGAGAGAATGGTGTGGCTGTGTGGGGTGAGTGTGTTTGATCCTTAGCAACATGTTGCATGTTACATTCTAAATACAAGTATAATATGTAACATGTTGCTAAAGGTGAACCTATCCTTTAAGTGCAAACAGCACAAGGGGGTCTTTTTAAAACAGGTTTCACACATTTTTCCAATTGGATTAAATCAGAAAAATGTGTGAACCTTGGTTGAAAGGTGTATGAAAACGTTTTGTGACAGTACTCTTGCCTTCTCTTTGTTTTAGGTGAATTTGGTGTCACCCAGGATTTTCACCCATGCAGGTTGAGGGGTTGAGGGGGCTCTGGAATGTGTATCTCATTAGGAGAAAATGGGCCTTTCGGTTTCCTCCAGGATTGGTGAATCCTGGTATAGGTTCTGGAGCCTGGATGCTTTCCAGAATGGTTGGGATGAAGCTTGCTTCCAATCCTAGGTCCATGTTTTACTGGCAACCAGATTGAGCATATGCATATATCCTATTTAGTATGGGGGCTGACTATGATTCAGGGCTCCACATTCCGAGGAGTCTGTGTGGCTGCAAATAAGCCACCAGAGGTGTGCATATGATGATTTATGTGGAGAAAACAGACAGAGGTCCTAATCCTGAACGCCAGAGGAGTGGCGATGCCAGAGTATGCCAGGAAACTGAATGAAGCATTTTGAGTGTTTTTTCGTAGCACCTGTTCTGCAGGAAAAAAGTGGGCAAGGACGCGCTGAAAAGGATGGTTTGGCAAGTGCCTGTACCCTAATACTTTACTATTTAAAGCTGGTTCCCACAATAAATAGACCCCCCACAGGGTTTTCTATTATCTTTACTAGCCCTATTTCTGTGGCTGTCATAAAATCCTAACAGTGACTGCATCCAAATTTCCACCCGGTTCCTTTGATACGAAAATTAAGGAATGTTCAGCAGAAGGGTGCTGAGAGGGCCACCCATGGGTTCAAGTTTCTGTTCGTTCTTCAGGAACAAGACCAAATTTGCTCCATGTATAGCCAGCTTAACAGCGCCCTTAATGAATAGGAAAGATGCGGGTGACCAGGGCTTAACCCCACACCCAGAAGTCAAGGAAATATAGGTTCCTATTCCCCTGATCACGCTTTTTGATGGCAAAATATGTTGGGCAGGGCTTAACTTGTGACTTCAGGGTGCTCACCTTGTGGCCAGGGCTGAGGCATTAGTACATGCTGTGACGTGCTGTATTTTCTTTCACCTTTGTAAGTACCCGTCTATTGTTTTAAATAAATAGTTTGGCAGCTTCACACTATGTGTGGCCTCTGTTCTCCTCCATGAGTGCAGATGCAGCCTAATCTGACATGCTGATCCTTGGAATCACTGGAACCGGAAGTTGATGTCCAGCTATTGCCTTTGATGAATGTCTGGAGGTCTGTTAATTTACATGCCTTGCTGATCTCTGTGGTGGGGATCTTTCATATTTGGTAAGAGGCCAACCTTATTTGTGGTGAAGGGCACTAGTGTCTTGGTCCTCTCTTCAAGATACATGGAACTTATTTGTTTTGGTTTCTTTGTATGTATGGATAGCATGGGTTGTTAAAGAGGAAGTAAACCCTCTTTTACAACTTTAGCTTACAGGTAAGCCTATATTAAGGCTTACCTGTAGCTAACAAGGATATCTCCTAAACCTGCACGGTTTAGGAGATATACCTGTATTTGCATGTGCCGACGTCATGCGGCACATGCGCACTTGCGACAACTGAAGCAACGGCGCTATATGCCGATGCTTCAGTTGTTACTATGCCGCTCTCGTGCGCATGCGCGTGACGTCATCGCGGCTCCGGCAAATCACAGCGCCGGAGCCACGATACCCGGAAGTCACTACGGGAGAAGATGTCCGATCTTCGATCTGAGGTAAGTGATACATAATTAGCTAGTATGCTATGCATACTAGCTAATTATGCCTTTGTCTTGCAGGCTTTTTTTTTTTTTAACGTTTTACTTAAGAGGGTTTACTTCCTCTTTAACACGTGGTGAAACTTTCATGTCAGTAGCACCTTTAGAAATATTTTTGCCTCGAAAAATGGTGACATATTCAATACTTACAGTGCCCTGAAAAAGTATTAATACCCCTTGAAAGTTCCCAAATTTTGTCATGTTACATCCAAAAACGTAAATGTATTTTATTGGGATTTTATGTGATAGACCAACACACAAAGTGGAACATAATTGTGAAGTGGAAAGTGATAAATGATTTTCAACATTTTTTACAAATAAATATCTAAAAAGTATGGCGTGCATTTGTATTCAGCCCCCCTGAGTTAATACTTTGTAGAACCACCTTTCGCTGCAATTACAGCTACAAGATTTTTTGAGGATGTCTCTACCAGGTTTGCACATCTATTGAGTGAAAGTTTTGCCCATTCTTGTTTGCAAAATATCTCAAGCTCTGTCAGATTGTAAGGAGAGCATCTGTGAACAGAAATTTTTAAGCATTGCCACAGATTCTCAATTGGATTTAGGTCTAGACTTTGACTGGGCCATTCTAAAACATGAATCTGCTTTGATCTAAACCATTCATTTGTAGCTCTGGCTGTATGTTTAGGGTCGTTGTCCTTCTGGGAGGTGAACCTCCACCCCAGTCTCAAGTATTTTGCAGACTCTTCTAAGATTGCCCTGTATTTGGCTCCATCCATCTTCCCATCAACTCTGACCAGCTTCCCTGTCTCTGCTGAAGAAATGCATCCCCACAACATGATGCTGCCACCACAATGTTTCACGTGGGGATGGTGTGTTCATGGTGATGAGCAGTGTTCGTTTTCCAACACACATAGCGTTTTGCTTTTAGGCTAAAAAGTTTGATGTTTGTCTCATCTCACTCAAATACTTTCTTCTTGCCACTCTTCCATAAAAGCCAGATTTGTGGAGTGCATGACTAATAGTTGTCCTGTGGACAGATTCTCCAACCCGAGCTGTGGATCTTTGCAGCTCCTCCAGAGTTATCATGGGCCTCTTGGCTGCTTCTCTGATTAATGCTCTCCATGCCCGGCCTGTCAGTTTAGGTGGACGGCCACATCTTAGTAGGTTTGCAGTTGTCCCATACTCTTTCCATTTTCGGATGATGGATTGAACAGTGCTTCATGAGATGTTCAAAGCTTGGGATATTTTTTATAACCTAACCCTGCTTTAAACTTCTCCACAACTTTATCCCTGATCTGTCTGGTGTGTTCCTTGGCCTTCATGATGCTGTTTGTTCACTAAGGTTCTCTAACAAACCTCTAGGGGCTTCACAGAACAGCTGTATTTATGCTGAGATTAAATTACACACGGGTGGACTCTATTTACTAATTAGGTGACTTCTGAAGGCAATTGGTTCTACTAGATTGTAGTTAGGGGTATCAGAGTAAAGGGGGCTGAATACAAATGGAGCACTGTGTTTACTATACAAATATTAGCGCACCAATTTTATCTATGAATACAAATGCACGCCACACTTTTCTGATATTTATTTGTAAAAAAAATTGAAAACCTTTCATTTCACAATTATGTGCCACTTTGTGTCTATCACATTCAATTCCAATAAAATACATTTACATTTTTGGTAGTAACATGACAAAATGTGGAAAATTTCAAGGGGTAGGAATACTTTGTCAAGGCACTGTATTTTACCCGCTGTATATAAATACAGCCTCATTGACAAGCTGGAATAGAAAATAAAACGGCACACACAAAAAAAAAGCTTTCGTGGCTAAATTAAGAGCGGGTATTTTGTTGTGGTCTTTAATAGATGTCACTTATCACATTATTGTGCATTTAGTTAACCCATTCATTTTAAATTGGTTAGCAGCAGAACTTGATGTATGACAAAAGCACAAATTATTTTTGAAAATGCAGCGCATCACAACGCATGGTATGTGGGTTGCTGTGCAGTGCTGGTGCGTTGTTTCCTACTGTAACAGTTCATTGGGGTGCTATTGAGAATAAACGGCACTGCAATACACTGCAGTTCACGGTTACTGCGCTTTGTGTTCTGCGGTTTTTCACCTGCATTGGTGCACTGACTGCCTTAACGCCATGCCACAAGTTGAACTCTTTCATTTTAGAATGTCTGACAGGTGTCAGCTAATTTCTGCAGTAACTTTCAACTGTGTTCAGAGTCTGTGACGGTTAAGAAACAAGCCATTCAAACTAGAGAAAAGATAGAGTGGGGTGGAGAGCATGGTCATGTGGTTTACAGACCACAAAGTAAAAACGTGGGACGGAAATCTGTTTGTGGTTTATTTAAAAAAATACATATTCTGAATTCATGAGTGAAACAAAGGAGAAGTAGAATTAAAGAACATCAGAGATGCAACACAATAGATAAGAAAGAGGAAAACAAATGTACTGGTTTAAACAAACGTTGAATTATTCTACCTATAACCCTGAAAACAAACCCAAATACGGAGATACACTAGACTGGTTTATTAAAGTATGCCGCGTACACACGAGCGGAATTTCCGTCCGAAAAATCTTGGATGGTTTTTCCGACGGAATTCCGCTCAAGCTTGTCTTGCATACACACGCTCACACAAAAGTTCTCTGAACTTTCGACCATCAAGGACGCGGTGTCGTACAACACTACGACAAGCCGAGAAAATGAAGTTCAATGCTTTTTCTCCCCTTACTTGTTTTTTTTTTTTCACATACACCCCTTTATGTAGTCCCCCTGCAGGAACACATAGACATTTTTGCCCCCTTACCTTCACATTTTTGCACATTTAACCAATCCCTTTATTGACACATTTTTTTCTAGGAATACCATGCACTTCTGGTGTACACATAGTCTATTGGATCATGCTGTCACCACTATGCTGGGCTCCGGGCGCTGTTTTCCACACTTGGAGGGTTCCCCCGTTTCAACCCCGGGGGGGGGGGAGACATCATGCCTCCTACCCCCGTCTTCCTTGGTGGATACCGGACTGGGCCTTGTGGCTGTTAGTAAGTATCCCAATCTATCTCAACCATGTTGGGACATAAATCCTCTCTTATTTTAAGGGTATTAATCATTAACCCCTGTTCTCTCGTTCTTAGTTTATTACTTCATAACACTCCTGAAATGCCAGGAAACGCGTAGAGTACCACTAGATGCCAACAGTTACTTTTCTTTATTATATTGGTCTTTCAATCGATTTACTATACCATCTATAATTGCCATGTCTACTTCTATTTGTATTGCATGCTATGTAGCAGCATATTTAGTGTAAGTCTGGTGACTACCTATGTATTTGATACAAAACCTTTTATATGTATTCTAGACTGTAATAAATCATGTACTGTAATTTCATTTTATGTTTCATTTTCTCTTATACATGGCGTACCCTCATTCAAAGTCCCACAAAATCCCTCCCTACGAAGTTCAATGCTTCCGAGCATGCGTTGCATTGTTTCCGAGCATACATGATTTTTTTTGCGCGTCCGAATTGCATACAGACGATCGCATTTTCGGATAGGAACTTTTCCAGACCGAAAAATGGAGAACATGCTCTCAATATTCTGCTGGCTGGAATTCCGTCAGCAAAAGACCGATGGAGCATACACGCGGTCGCATTTTCCGACAAAAAGCTCTCATCTGAGTTTTGCTGGCGGCATTTCCGATCGTGTGTATGCGGCATAAGAGCACTTTCACTGCACATTGTAGATTTGTACTTGTGTCAGCAGTCTATAAAAAAAATGCTAATATAATGGATTACCATTACTGAAGATCAGCCATGTTTCCAGCAGCATGGCCTACAGTTTCTCTTTACTGTGTTTACATGTTGTTGTGCTCCCAGGAGAGCGGCTGAGACGCTCAGCCCAGTGCAGAGGAAGCCTGTCTGTCTCCAGACAGTGGTTGTGGGTGGTGGTGGCTGGAAGCAGCTTGTTCTCAACACAGTAGAATGTAAACACAAATTTAGAGACTGCAGGCCTTGCTGCTGGAAGCCAGACTTATCTTCATTCATGGTAACCATAGCTCCCAACTATTTTGAGGGACTGTCCCTGATTTGGAGCAATGTCCCTCTGTCCCTCTTTCCTCCTCATTTGTCCTTCATTTTGGTCTGAGCCATATAGATGTATATAAAATGCACTTTTTATCTTTCAAAAAGTGTTTCCCATTGCTAAACCTTTCATCCAATTTCTAAATTGCTCCATTTGTAAATAATAAAAGTAGGGCTGTGAAAATTAAAGATTAATTCCTCAATTAATCGTTAATTTTTTTGATCGATAAAAATTCTTTTGATTGGTACTCACCTCTCCGCCGGCTTCCGGGTCTTCAGGGAGTTCCAACGGAGATTCGGTGACGTCACGGACATCGACATCACCGGACCCATCCCCCCTTCCCCAAGTGCCACCGTCTGCTAACGAAGGGAAGGGGGGAGGAGTCTGGTGACGTTGAAGTTCTGATTGGAAGCTATGCATGACATCACCCGATGCTGCCCTATGGAACTAACACGATTGTCAGCTTTACATGCTGTGTTTTTATCATCTTTATGTGAGTAGTTTGTGTTTGAACACAAAAATTCACAAAAATTCAATCTTATACTTAAATGGTAATCACTTAGATCTTTTCTTTCTACCAATGACCTGGGGTCCTTGCTGAGATCTAAGGAGACATGAGAGAAGTTTATGGTCCGTGTTAACCCTTTTGATACCCGCTTGCATGACCACCTGTTTGCACAGGGGTCCATGTCATAAGGTGAGAGTGATTAGTTAGACCGGAGGTGGAGGGATTGTCACGCTACTGTGGAAAAAAAAATGACTTACGTCAGTGCTACAGTTTGAATTTAAAATGTATTTGTGTGAACTATAAAGTTACGTCATGGATTGTGGAAACTAACTAGTGTCGGGTGATTGTATATAGTGTATACCACATTTACCACTGACTAATGCAGAGTTGCAATGCAAGGAGATCAGCTAAAAGTAGTTGGATCTGTATGTGCGTTATAATTAATCGAAATTAGTAGATTAATCGATTTAAAAAGAAATTGATTAATCGAACACGAAAATTTTAATCAGTAACAGCCCTAATTAAAAGCCAAAATAAAGTAATAGTAGTAGTAAAAAAAAAGCCCTTGTGGATTTAATTAACCTTTTTTTTGGGTTAATTCTCCTTTAAGGGGGTTGTTTAGGACAACGACCCTAAACATACAGCCAGAGCTACAATGGAATGGTTTAGATCAAAGCATATTCATGTGTTAGAATGGCCCAGTCAAAGTCCAGACCTAAATCCAAATGAGAATCTGTGGCAAGACTTGAAAATTTCTGTTCACAGACGCTCTCCATCCAATCTGACAGAACTTGAGATATTTTGCAAAGAAGAATGGGCAAACATTTCACTCTCTAGATGTGCAAAGCTGGTAGAGACAAGACAAAAGACAAAAAGACTTACAGCTGTAATTGCAGTCAACGGTGGTTCTACTAAGTATTGACTCAAGGGAACTAAATACAAATGCACGCCACAGTTTTCACATATTTATTTGTAAAAAAGTTTGAAAACCATTTATCATTATCAATTATGTTCCATTTTGTGTTGGTCTATCACCAAAAATCCCAATATAATACATTTATGTTTTTGGTTGTAACATGACAAAATGTGGAAAATTGAAAAGGGTATGAATACTTTTTTCAAGGCACTGTAAATTTTTTTTCAAAAGGTAAACTTAGCCTATAAAATGCTGAGCATGGCATCTTTCACCTAAGGCAGAGGTAGGCAACCTCAGCCCTCCAGCTGTGGTGAAACTACAAATCCCATAATGCCTCTGCCTCTAGGAGTCATGCCTGTGAATGTCAGGGTCTCACGGGACTTGTAATTTCACCACAGCTGGAGGGCCGAGGTTGCCTACCCCTGTCTTAAGGCATCTATTTTGGTTTGTGTCAGGGTCCCTTAAAGGGTAACTCCCCTTTCATGGTAAACATAACAAAAACATAATATAGCATAAACAGTTCAATTGCAAGACATGGCATTTTGTAATTTATTGTTATTAAACATTATGTTTCCTTTTCAATCTGCAACTGCTGTTAAATTCTGTAAAATGCAATGCAATATGGCAAACTAGAGGTGTTCTGTAGACCAGTGGTGTACAGAATGCCACCAGAAATTTAATTTCCTGCTTGTCTGATTGGCTCACTGATTTCCCCAGAAATCTGCACTAAGGTACAAGTCAAAGTTTAGGCAGCCCCTGCATTACGAAATTTGATTTTTAGTGAGATACTGCCTAGGGGTTTCATACTTCTAAATAACAACACCTCATCTTTTGTCATTAGAACACTGAGAGTTCACTGGGTGATTATAACTAACCAGTTTCTCCCATTCAGAATCAGTAGGCATGAACATGACATGGTTCTTCAGAGTAGGAAATGTAGGAATCTGCAACAAAGTTGTTAAAATCATTGGCAATCCTTGCAATTGGCATAGATCACTCGGAGAGGATTTTTTTTTCTCAACAAAAGTAGAATTACACTTTAAAGTGTCCAGGATTCCCCCAGCCCCCCTTATGCTTACCTGAGCCCGATCCTGCGCTGTACACGAGAGAAGTAACTGTCTCCTCTCTCTTGCTTCTCACAGAGAAGATTGATAACAGCGGGAGCTATTGGCTCCTGCTGCTGTCAATCAAATCCAATGACGAGGGAGAGGGGGACAGGGCAAAGCACAGATGCCTGAGTCCTGCACAAGGACCCCCCTAGCAAGCAGCTTGCTAAGGGGGGTACTCGGATGGCAGTAGGAGCCAGGAGCACCAGCGGGGGACCCCAGAAGAGGAGGATTGTGGCTGCTCTGTGCAAAATCCGTGCACAGAACAGGCAAATATAACATATTTGTTAAAAAAAAAGTATGGTTTAAAATCACTTTAAATAAGCCCGGGTGTTTGACCAAAGGTCCTACCTGACAATTGCATCTAGAATTGACTTTCCTCTTTACTTGCCTTAAAATACAATATAACAATACTCCCTGTTATTTTACAGTCTATGGTATACCTTTAACTCTCTGCAGTCTTAAGCCCCATACACACGCGCAGATTATCCGAGGACCAGGTCCGTCGGACCATGTCCGTCATACTTTGTCTGATGTTGGTTTTGCGTACACACAGTCAGACAAAGTTGTCGGAAAATCCGATCATTCTGAACGTGGTGACGTTTGTTGCCTACGACGGGACTACGTAGAGGCTAGTAGCCAATAGCTTTGGTCTTGTAATGTGATCTGAGAATGCGTAGCACTTTGTCCGGTCGGACAACCGTACACACGATCGGATTTGGTGTGATCGGACCGTGTTGTCGGCAAATCTATCCAGCAGGAGATAGGACTTTGTCCGTCGGACAATCCGACGTACACTGTCCGATGGTGCATACACACGGTCTGATTTTTCAACAACATTGTCCGATCGGACAGAATCCATGCAAAAATCCGACCGTGTGTATGGGGCTTTAGACCATCTCACTACTTTCTGTTTCCATATGTACATAATCATAAACAGATTGCACTATTAACACAAAAGCAAAAAGGAGTTCCTAGATCACCAGAAGAAAGTGAGGTGGCCGGGTGTGTTACAGCAATCCCTAGATAAAAAAGCTGTTCAGGTTTAGGGCGTCTATTGGTTCCCAGTATGCATTTCAAGGCTTATCTTTTTAGTTATGGAATGCAGCTTTACTCTCTAAAGTTTTCATTTAGAGAATACATATGGACAGTTTTACAACTCTGGTGTACAAGATCTCCCAATACCTATCTCTGCTAGCTGTCAAGAGTGTCTCCTGCTCCTCATTCCAGCATCCTGGTTTTGCCTATGGCATTCTCCTTGTCTGTCTGTCCACCTGCAAGGTGATTGATGCGGGCAGACTCAGGGTGGAGACCAAACTTGATATAAGCCAGCCAAGCTTGCAGTCTCATGCTTGTGATAGAGTATGTAATACCTGATCAAGCTACCTGTTTGTCCGGCCAACTCTGCTAGATTGGATTTCCTCGTTGACGACCTTGGATCTGATATCGACTATTCTCAGAATGCTACCTGCCTTTTGAATTTGGACATTGACCTTGACTATTCTGAACCTTGCACAGTCCCATCAGTGCAGCCTAGTAGTGCCCATCAGTACAATACCTTTAGTGCAGCATCATCAATGCCGCCTTATTCAGTGCCCATTAGTGTCGCCTATCAGTGCAGCCTACCAGTGCTCATCAGTGCAGCCTATAGTGTCTACCCATCTGCGTTAGGGGTAAGCGTGACATTAGAATTCTTTTAGTTGATATCTATTTTATTTCCACCTGTCTCTGTATATAAGTACACAGAGTGAAAGCGCACTTCACTTGTAACTCTTGTCTGGTGCGCACAAAACAAAACAAATGGGCTTCAGTGCTGAACTATGTGCAGCTATCTTGTAGATAATTGAATCAATTTACATGTCAACACAGAGTTTGTATGGATAATACAATTTTTTAATTTTGAGTTTTCTGGTGCAACTAAAGTCCATTTTCTCTTTGTCAATCAATATCTTGTAGAAGATAATGCTTTAAATGTTTATATATATATAGCCATCATTACTCTTGTTGCAAATCCACATCTACTGAAGATGAGAGATATCAGAGCTCCTCAGCCACTTCCGTTCAGTTATCAGTTGGACACACTTGGTCAATAGTTGTGACAATGCTCACACTGTTAATTAATCGTCTTACATTTTTCATGCACACTTAAGTTTAGAAAGCCAAGCAAGTAAAAAAAAAAAAAAAACATGCTATTGGAATGTCCAGAATTTCTGCTTGAACACACGGGTGTTGAGTTACTAAAGGCAAATAGACTATGAACTTTACAAAGTGCAGTTACACTCTGCAAGAGCAGTTGCTCCAAAGCTTAGTACATGAGTAGAAGCTCTGCTGGCCATTATCCAATCGTGTGCAAGCAAAATGTTGTTTCTTTTATTTTCTTTGCATGTGATTGGGTATTCTTTGCAAATGAAGCTTTACCTCATTTAGGCTACTTTCACACTGGGGCATTTATAAAGCGCTGCGTAGCTTTACCATAGTTTTTGCGGCCCTTTTCTGCCGCTAGCAGGTCGATTTTAACCCTCGCTAACGGACGAAAAAGGGTTAAATGCGCACTTTGGCAACTGCCCACTGATTTCAATGGGCAGGAGCCCTTTAGTTGCGCATTTAACCGTTTTTCGGGGCTCAAAGATGCGGCTTGCAGGACTTTTTTTGGCATCTTGCCAGCGCAAGAGGAGAGACTCTTTACAGGCGCTATGCAGGCGCTATTTTTATTTTTATTTTATTTTTTTATAGCGCCTGTAAAGCGCCTCAGTGTGAAAGCAGCCTTACTAAGCTCTGGAGCAGCTGCAAAGTGCACAGTCTATATGTCTTTACTAAATCAACCCTACAGTCTGCTGCAGCATTCTACTATTCACCTCTATGTGAATAAACCAGAAGTAAGTGAAAAGAAAAAAGTTTTTTTTGGTTGCTCTTTATTCTTCACATTTATCTTGCAAGGTTAAATTGATGGACAATAATATTCCTGTACTCTTATAAAAAAAAGAAATGCATTGCACATGTAGTTATGCTTAATGCTGGTTTATATTCCCTCTCTGGTGAGTGTCTTGGCACACCACACTATCACGGTTGATCTTTGGAACCTATTAAGGACCTTCTGCATAATAGGATTGATTACACGTGGGACTATAACTATTTATTCAATACATGGCATCTTTTGCTATTTCAATGCAGTGGAAGCTACTGACCTACAGGGTCTCTTCTTCAATTTCCTAATTGTAGGCTCCCACTTCACCATAGTGCACTTTATATACAGCCTACTCTGCACCCTTAACAGAGTTCTTTGATTTAGGCGGGGTTGGGCAACCAAAATTTTGCTATGGGCCCCATAAATTGTGGTTATATTCCTGATAGGAGAGCTTTTAGAATAAAGTGGAAGTCCTATTTAGCATAGCTCCCAACTGTCCCTGATTTCGAGGGACTGTCCCTGATTTGGAGCAATGTACCTCTGTCCCTCATTCCTCCTCATTTGTCCCTCATTTTGGACTGATCTATATAGATGTATATAAAATGCACTTTTTATCTATCAAAAAAAGTTTTTTCTAAATTGCTGCATTTCTAAATTCCAAAAGCCAATATAAAGGAATGATAGTGTTAAAAAAGGCACTTGTGGGTTTAACCAATCTTGTTTTTTTGTACAATTCTTCTTTAAGGGGGAGTGGCAAGGGGTGTGCCCTATGCCTGCATACTTTTGCTGATAGGTGTCCCTCATTCCCATCTCAAAAAGTTGGTAGGTATGTATTTAGAGTCAGTGAATCCGTGTTGACATGCAGGGAAGGTTTCATAAGTTCATCCTAATGATATATTCAGCCATCAAAGCAAGTAGCAGTTCTGCTGCCAATCTAGTAATGAATCTGTGTGTTTCTTATATAGCGCATGGGCGTTTAGAATCCATTCTATATACGCATACAGCATAATTCTTCAAAATACCATAAAAAGTAACCCTTCATTGAAACACAGCAAAAGTCCATCAAATGTTTTCAAACAGAATTAAATGTTCCCAGCTCTTTCCACACCCATTCTCCCAGTTTAGCTCCTTGGCTCTCTGCAGGCTGCCCTCTGCCCCAAGGCTGTTCATCTGCAGTGCTTTTGAAGCAAGATTCGTCTTGTTGCTTGTGTCAATAGAGGCATTGT
The DNA here is from genome assembly GCA_028564925.1 of Lithobates sylvaticus. Taxonomy (NCBI): domain Eukaryota; kingdom Metazoa; phylum Chordata; class Amphibia; order Anura; family Ranidae; genus Lithobates; species Lithobates sylvaticus. The sequence goes on from CM053030.1 coordinate 438,347,667, forward strand.
TCAAACACTATCTACTGTCATCTTCTGGAGAGCATCCCCCGAAATTCTAGCTAGAGACTCAGCAGGATCCTGTCATACCTTCTACCAAAAAATTAAGCTGGGCCCTCAGCTTCTTTCTCCCACCTACCACAAAAGCGGTTTCCAGTTTTACACATCTGAACAGTAGAAAAGGCTTCTAAAAGTCACAGAGACACTTAACAAAGCAAATGTAATTGCAATTAGTTAAGAGGACACTGGTCAGACCATTGCTAGTGCAATGTAATCAGCCAGGAGGTGACAGTGTGGCCCCGTCACTGTATCTACCCATCACTACTTTGTTCACATATCAGTACACTATGACACTAGTCACTATGATATATACACTCATAGGTCTTAATACATTATACATACAATTCAAATTTATTTTATAGATGTGCTTCCTTTATGTGGCTTACACTAACCATGGGGGATTCATCCCCTGGGACTGTTTTCTTTGTTGGCCATTCCATCAGTGTCCTGGGGACTACCACTTAAGCTCCCTGGACTGATCATCTGCCCGACCGGCCCTTGCCCTCCAATGCCTGTGCCCAGACTCATGGTTGGTCTGTAAGTATTAGCGGGGAACTTACTCTTGTACAATTCCTTCTATACATTACCCAATTTAATAATTACCTTTAATACCCTTATAGACATCTACACCGCATTTTCTCCTGAAGAGTGTCAGTTTAGCGACAAAACGCGCCGAGATATTAGATGCCGCCCATATTACTTTTATATACTTTCAACATAATGTTCCAGTGGATTCCACCAACTTCAATTATGTTTTATACTGTGGAGACAAGCATAATAAGTCTGGCGTTTCTATGATGTTACCGTTGTTATACCAATATGTTGCTAAGCCAATATGTCACTATATTACTATGATAAGGAATAACATGTTTCTGTATTTTATTATATTGGATGTTTTTTTTTATTATGCAAGATATACAGTATGGTGGTTATTATGGTTTACCTACCAGACATCATTGTGTTGCCTCCTTGGCTGCATGATTCATAGAAAGTCCCAAACCCTGCTCCTATATATCTCAATTATCGGGGATGGAGGTACAGTCCAATGCCCTCATATAAAGTCCCAAACCCTCCTTTTTTCTTCAATGTTGCTATTAGGCCTCATGCACACAGGACGTTTTGCTAACTCTCCTAGACCCTTTTCCTCCTGGCAGCAGCGTTTTGCCAGAAAAAACGCTTGGCGCTTGTAAACTTGTGTAATGCGTTTAGGTTTCTCAAGCACTTGAGCGTTAATTCATTTCATTGGCCAGAATGATAATTTATTCTGGCCATTGAAATTAATTAACACTCAAGTGCTAAGCACTACTAGATCTTAGGTGTGCTTAGAAGCGTTTACACGCGTTTAGGCACATCAAGCGTTTTTTCTTCAAAAACTCTGCTGCTCCTGGATGCACTGGCTATGGTTTTTTTTTTCCTGTCTCTAAACTCCTCTAAATGCCTATGTGTGTATGGACAGATAGGCTAACATGCAGGTGTGTTTAGAGGCAGAAAAAACAAACAAACGCTCCTAGGAGCAGCAGAGAAAACGTCCAGTGTGTTTTAAGATAGTTCCATAGTATTAAAGTATTCACACTAAAACTAGCCATACAAATTGTGTCTGATTCCTGCTAAATTGGCCAAACTTTGTCCCATGGGTGGCCCTGTCAGTGCCACTAGGCTGAAGCTAGTCAGTGAATACTCAGCGAAACAGCAGATACAACCAATCAGATGCTGGTAATGTTCAGATATTTTGACAGCCACAAGTGCCAGCAATCAGAATACAAAAGCTGGGACTCCAGATTCATCTACCCCTGCTGTTTAACATAGATTGAGGTATTAAGAGACTTCTCTAGTTCAGCCTATGTGTATGGCCAACTTCAGTAAACCGCTGAAAAAAACCGAAATAATACTTACCTTAAAAGGAAGCTCGCGCAGCATGCCCGGTCACCGTTTCTTCTGGGTTCGCAGGCTCCGACGCTGTGAGTGCCCGAAGCCGCCATGACGTCACTCCCGCACATGCACGTGGGAGTCCTCCATTCCGGAAAGTTCTGACCTTCAGAGCTCATGCGCCTCTGACATCAGTGACTGCATGCAGAGTGAATGTCTCCTAAACTAGGGGTGTCCAAATTTTTTTCAAAGAGGGCCAGATTTGATGAAGTGAACATGCGTGAGGGCCAACCATTTTACCTGACATTCTTTAAACCGTTAAAATTTGGTCTAAGTGTGTTTGTCCGAGCAGTAATATACCGCCCAACAAGAATTCTCTTGCCTTTGTGGCTGTGTGTGGTGAAGAGATGAGTTTAGGTGTGTTATTTGGATATAGCTTATTTATCGGCTTATAACACACACCTTCACTTTAAAAAGGAAGTTTCAGGAAAAAAACTAAATTTTAAATGAATAACTGTGAAGCAAAATAAGGGTCAGTGCCCATCAATGCAGCCTAATCAGTGCCCATCAATGCAGCCTAATCAGTGCCCACCTTGCAGCCTCACCATTGCCATGAATGCAGCCCCCACATTGCCATGAATGCAGCACCCACATTGCCATGAATGCATGCCATGAATGCAGCACTCCCATTGCCATGAATGCAGCACTACCGTTGCCATGAATGCAGCACCCACGTTGCCATGAATGCAGCATCCACATTGCCATGAATGCAGAACCCACGTTACCATGAATGCCGCCTGATTCATGCCCATCTGCAGCCTTGGAGGAGACAGGGAGGGGGCGGGTCGAGTGCCAACAGACATACAGGAGAAACTCCTGTTTTCTCTGCGGCCTCTTTAATAGAAGGTCCCGCCTCCTATGATGGACAGAACAGTCGTCCAATGGCAGCGCAGGAGACGGACTTCCTTTAACAGAAGCTGTGGTGTAAACAGGAAATTCTCCTGTATGTACGGCACTCATCCCGCCCCCTCCCTGTCCCCTCCAAGACAGCCAGAACATATATATCTTTTGTGGCCCCCGGCGCTCGGGAATTCGTTGGGGGCCACAAAAGATATACATGTCAAAATTACCAGACGGGCCGTCCGAAACCAATCGAGGTTTACAACCGATTTAAGCACTGATGAAGGATTAAATAAAAGGTCACCCTTTATATCAATAGGAATGGTATAATACCATACAACAGTTTGATGCACTAGATTATTGTGCTTCTCCCCAGCAGAACATACTATCTGCTATCTCACATAGTCCTGATGAAGGGGCATTTTGTGACATCTTAATGTGTTTGCTGTTCTTTAGCTTTATTGCTATCACTAGGATATTAAATTAAGATTTTGGGCTCTTAAGATTTTGGGTTGGTACTCTCATTGACCTATGGCACTTGGATTTCTCCTTTTGGTTAAACTCTTTATTTGATGGCGTCCAGTCTTATGGAGAGCTGCCAAGCCCAAGCCATCAAGATTAAAGCGGTTCTGCACCCATTTCATTTAGTAAATCTCTTTGCCTTCCAAATCAGGCAAAGAGTACTAAATGAAATGTTTTTTTTTTTTTTTACTTACCTTGTAATTAAAGACTTCCGGTCTTCTCTCTCTGCGGCGGCGGCGGGCGGGGTCTCTGCGTCGATCGTCGTCACGGCGCACTGTCTCCTGGGATCTGGTGTCATTGATCCCAGGAGTCAGTGCGGGCATCTTCCGAAATCTCGCGAGATTTCGGCCACATCTTCCGAAATCTCCCGAGATTTCGGCCACATCTGCCGAAATCTCGTGAGATGTCGGCAGATGTGCCGTTACTGCGCACGCGCGAGTAACGGCGGTGCATGCTGGGCCATCTAAAGTTCCTGTGGGTGTTTCACATGCCCACAGGCAAGATGGCCCCCAGCACTAAAGAAGAAGACGAGGAACTTCATCGGACGAAAACCGGCGGCGATCGAGATGGAAGATGGAACAGGTGAGTCCCCTAATAAAGGTAAGCATACTTTATATTACGTCCTAAAAAAAAAATTTTTTTTACAGAGTGCAGAACCGCTTTAACTAATAAGCTTGTCCACCTTTTAAAAATGTGTGAAAATTAGAAACCGGCCCCCCACCATCACCACCACTACCTCAAGTCAGAGATTACACAGGGCTTATTGTCTCCCCATCCCTATGGAGCCCCACTGGGCTCAAATCACAAAGGACCAGCACTGGTCTTTGTCCAGTGCCCCAATGGGAAGAGGCGTCCCATGGGCGCATTTGTTCGTGTTCGCTCCAGAGCCCCGCTGCTAGGTCTTTTGACACAGATAGCGTGACTCGGCCCCGTCCCCCTACTCCCGCGTTACTGCCAAAGACACCCGGTGCCCCGGCTAAGCCAGCGAGACCCGAAAGTGAGTGGAGAGAAGAGCGGCAGACGTGCACAGCGCTGGATCGCATGAGGGCTCAGGTAAGTAAAGGGGGGGGGGGGGGGGGGAGGGGGGATGCTGATGCCTAAACATTTTTTACCTTAATGCTAGGAATGTATTAAAATAGGTTTTAGAACCACTTTAAGGGATTGATTTACTAAAGGCAAACAGACTATTGGGCAGTTGCCCTTTCCATGTGCAGTTGCTACAGAGCTCAGTAAATAAGGTAAAGCTTAACTTTGCAAAAAGTACCCAATCATGTGCAAGGAAAATTTAGAAACCAGCATTTTTGTTTTCATACGATTGGATGATGGAAGTCAGCAGAGTTTCTGCTCATTTACTAAGCTCTGGAACAACTGCACTTGCAGAGTGTACAGCCTTTTTCCCTTTAGTAAATCAATCCCTAAGTGTTGTCTGACTTCATTATTGCCCTTGATTGGATAGATTGACGGCAGTGCAGCCATTGGCTCCCACTGGTGTCAATCAAATCCAAAGATGCGGGTGCCGGGGAGGCCGGGCCTAGTCCTGCATTCTGTGTGAATGGACACAGAAGCAGGACTCAGGAGCACGCCCGCACGCGTGTCCACCTTAGGAGAGCCTTCTCCAACGTGGCTTCTGGGGTCCCCGCGGGGGGACCCCAGAAGAGGCGAATCTGGACCACTCTGTGCAAAACAAACTGCACAGTGGAGCTAAGTATGACATGTTTGGTATTAAAAAAAAAAAACTTTCATTGAACAAGCTGATTGGTACCATGCACAGCGGCACCAGATTTTGCACTCTCCAGTTTTAGTAAATCTACATCATGTCTGTTTTTGATTTCCAGAAATATGCCGTATGTGGGTATAGTGTTTGACTCATGGAGTGTCCATGTACAATCTCCATGTGCTTTCCTATGATATATTTTTAAATAAATGTTACGTATGGCAGTTTACCAGAAGTACACCTGTTATGGGAATGAAGGACACTGCATGCAAAATGCATTAAACACAGGTAGTTCAAGTACATAAAGCTGCCCATGAATCTTCTCACTGGAAAAACCCATTGAAATTTCACTTCTCACTGAAATAAATTTACAATTAAAATGGTTGCAAAATGCACAAAAAAGGATAGAAAACACACGGCATTATCTAATAAAGTGCACTTAAAATGGCATGTATTTTATTTGTTTTTATGTCATTAACATGATCATTTTTTTTCCCAGTTTTGTTTTGCTTCTCCAAACCACTTAGGACTTGTGTACAAGAGTGGTTACAGAGCACTCAAGTCCCATTGGGATTCCCCTGTGTTCAGCACAGTTTAAGCTAAGCTAGCACTTGTCCTAAACACTTGTGTCACCTTGCTTTTGGCAGCATCCCTGTACAATGCAGGCATGCTGCTGGCAGCCGGTAATGAATTCTATTCAGAGCAACAGTTCTGCCTGCTGCATTGTACATAGGGGAATCCCTGGGGTCTGAGCATTCAGTGGACACTACTGTATAAGTCCTTGATATAAAGTATCTTTGATTAAAAAAAATAGAAAATTATTATCTTTGTTCAGTAAACGGTATATATTTCTGGATGTTCATTCTTCATTTATGTAGCAGCTTACACAGTACTGTCACTCTTGGGGCACAATCAGTAATGTGCCACTATCAGAATATGTTTTCTTGACTTTATATGTTTTCTTGACTTTATATCCTTGCAAGCATGTTATTTTTACCTGCTCTGTGCAATGGTTTTGCACAGAGCAGCCCCCCGATACTCTTCTTTTTCGGTCCCCCACTGGTGGTCCTAGCTCCTTCCCCCTGCCGAGTGCCCCCTATAGCAAGCTTTTTGCTATGGGGGCACTCAAGCAGGCTTGCTACTGAGCCATCCTCTGTGAATGGACATTGTATAGAATGCATTAAGGTGCATTCTGCCTTTAGAACCACTTTAACCTCCCTGGCGGTATTCCCGAGTCTGGCTCGGGGTGGAATTCCAGTACCATTAGCGTTAACCCCTAGCCAAACTCAGGATCGCATTGCAGTATCCAGGAAAAGTACAGAGAAAGTGACTTACATTGTCCCCTGGATCCTGCGATGTCTCCCCGCTGTGTGTGAGAGCTGTCTCCTCGCTCCATTCACACAGTACCAAGTGCCGCCGAGCTCCATTCCCTGCGACATTGCGATGCACAGGAGCGGAGATCGGCGCCAAATTCAAAAAAGTAAAAACACACAATACATATGCAATACTGTAATCTTACAGATTACAGTACTGGATAAAAAAAATTACACATACCCTTTGTCCCTAGTGGTCTGTCCAGTGCCCTGTATGCACTTTTATATTATAAATACAGTTTTTTTCTGCCTGGAATTTGGAGATTGTCCATAGCAACCAAAAAGTGTCCCTTTATGTCAAAAGTGGTTTTATAATAAATTAGAATCACTTGCAGAATTGAGCGATAGTGATTTGTGGGGAAATCCATCATCAAACACTAAGGCCGGTTTCACACTGGGGCGGTGGGGGAGGTAGCGGTAAAGCAGCGCTATATTTAGCTATATTATATATATATACAGTGGTGTGAAAAAGTGTTTGCCCCCTTCCTCATTTCCTGTTCCTTTGCATGTTTGTCACACTTAAGTGTTTCGGAACATCAAACCAATTTAAACAATAGTCAAGGACAACACAAGTAAACACAAAATGCAATTTGTAAATGAAGGTGTTTATTATTAAAGGTGAAAAAAAATCCAAACCATCATGGCCCTGTGTGAAAAAGTGATTGCCCCCCTTGTTAAAACATACTATAACTGTGGTTGTCCACACCTGAGTTCAATTTCTCTAGCCACACCCAGGCCTGATTATTGCCACACCTGTTCACAATCAAGGCATCACTTAAATAGGAGCTGCTTGACACAGTATGGTCCACCAGAAGATCCTTAAAAGCTACACATCATGCCGAGACCCAAAGAAATTCAGGAACAATTGAGAAAGAAAGTAATTGAGATCTATCAGTCTGGAAAGGGTTATAAAGCCATTTCCAAAGCTTTGGGAATCCAGCGAACCACAGTGAGAGCCATTATCCACAAATGGCGAAGACATGGAACAGTGGTGAACCTTCCCAGGAGTGGCCGGCCGCCCAAAATTACCCCAAGAGCGCAGCGACGACTCATCCAAGAGGTCACAAAAGACCCCACAACAACGTCCAAGGAACTGCAGGCCTCACTTGCCTCAGTTAAGGTCAGCGTTCATGCCTCCACCATCAGGAAAAGACTGGGCAAAAATGGCCTGCATGGCAGAGTTCCAAGGAGAAAACCACTGCTGAGCAAAAAGAACATCAAAGCTCGTCTCAATTTCTCCACAACACATCTTGATGATCCCCAAGACTTTTGGGACAACATTCTGTGGACCGATGAGACAAAAGTGGAACTCTTTGGAAGGTGTGTGTCCAAGTATATCTGGCGTAGAAGGAACACTGCATTTCAGAAAAAGAACATTATACCAACAGTAAAATATGGTGGTGGTAGTGTGATGGTCTGGGGCTGTTTTGCTGCTTCAGGACCTGGAAGACTTGCCGTGATAAAAGGAACTATGAATTCTGCTGTCTACCAAGAGATCCTGAAGGAGAATGTCCGACCATCTGTTCGTGTACTCAAGCTGAAACGAACTTGGGTTCTGCAGCAGGACAATGATCCTAAACACACCAGCAAGTCCACCACCGAATGGCTGAAGAAAAACAAAATGAAGACTTTGGAGTGGCCTAGCCAAAGTCCTGACCTGAATCCTATTGAGATGTTGTGGTATGACCTTAAAAAGGCCGTTCATGCTCGAAAACCCTCTAATGTAACTGAATTAGGACAATTCTGCAAAGATGAGTGGGCCAAAATTCCTCCAGGACGCTGTAAAAGCCTCATTGCATGTTATCGCAAACGCTTGGTTGCAGTTGTTGCTGCTAAGGGTGGCCCAACCAGTTATTAGGTTTAGGGGGCAATCACTTTTTCACACAGGGCCATGATGGTTTGGATTTTTTTTCACCTTTAATAATAAACACCTTCATTTACAAATTGCATTTTGTGTTTACTTGTGTTGTCCTTGACTATTGTTTAAATTGGTTTGATGTTCCGAAACACTTAAGTGTGACAAACATGCAAAGGAACAGGAAATGAGGAAGGGGGCAAACACTTTTTCACACCACTGTATATATATTTAGCTATATTTAGCGCTGCTTTACCGTCGTTTAAGCCGCAGTATTCGGCCGAAAAAGGGTTAAAATCCCCTACAAAGCGCCGCGAATCGGCGCTTTGCCGGCAGGAAATTACAGCGGTATCCCCGCGGTGTCCCATTGATTTCAATGGGTAGGAGCGGTATAGGAGCGGTGAATACACTACTCCTTCACCGCTCCAAAGATGCTGCTAGCAGGACTTTTTTTACCGTCCTGCTAGCGCACCGCTCCAGTGTGAAAGCCCTCCAGCTTTCACACTGGAGTTAAAGGATTCGCTTTTTTCAGGCTCATTACAGGCGCTATTTTTAGCGATGTAGCGCCTGAAAAACACTTAGGTGTGCAAGGGGCCTAAATCTAATGACAGCGACAATTCTGCAACTGAGCAAATTTCTGTGTTTTTGATTTGATTACATTATTAAATAATTATTATTATTATTATATTATTATTATTATTTGTTATAATTATTTATAGTTATTTATTATATTATATTATAATTTATGATTTTGTGTTTCAAACTTTATCATACCCGGGATGTCTACTAGACTCTTGTTTGGACAGATTTAAGTGAGTTATTCCTAAGAATTACAGGCCTACAATATAAAACGCCAAATTTCCATGCAAAATAATTGTACCGCTTTCAGCACCTAAAATCAGAAATAATCATACCGCCAGGGAGGTTAAGTGCTGTTACACTTATTTTGAACTCCACCGCTGCCAGCATCCCTCTTGGTCTTAAATCCACCAATCCCAAATTCAGTAAGATTTTGGGTGGGGGGCCTCCTTAGAGCTGTACAGACCCTTGTCATAGTCTCCTCTGGTGGACCCATGCATAAGTCTGAAGGATATTAGTTATGAGGAAAGGTTGTGAGCACTGAACTTATTCTCTCTGGAGAAGAGACGCTTGAGAGGGGATATGATTTCAATTTACAAATACCATACTGGTGACTAGGGATGAGCTCGGTGTTCGGATCGGCCATTCGCCTGTTCGCCAACAAGGAGAGGCAGACAGTCAGGAGCCAATATAATAGAGGGCAAGCAGGCTCTTTGTCTAGAGGCAACGGTGCTGGTCATGGACGCGGTGCATCGTCATCAGCACCTGGCCATGGGACACGCTTGTCCTTATTTTCGGCAGCTGGACGTGTTGAGCCGCATAATGCTGAAGACTTGATAGAATGGATGACCAAGCCCTCCTCATCCTCTCTCACCCAGGCTCAGGGTACTGGCAAAGCAGCTGCCAACGTGTCCTCTTCCCTCGTCTCAATGTCATCAGGCACTCCTTCCCTAGACCCACCATGTCCTCCGGAGGAGTCCCCCGAACTGTTTGACCACAGTGTTGGGTACATGCTCCAGGAGGATGCCCAGCGTTTTGAAGGGTCTGATGATGATACTGCAACATACTGCCAGGTTTGCTCCAGTGATGAAGAGGGAGGGGATGATGAGGTCACTGACTCCACGTGGGTGCCTGATAGGAGAGAGGGGGAGGAGGAGGCCACTGTGCCCCATAAAATTCAGCCACTGTGCCCATCAATTGCCTTCAATGTGCCCATCAAACGCAGCCACTGTGCCATCAAACACAGCCACTGAGCACATCAATTGCCACCACTGTGCCATCAAACGCAGCCACTGTGCCATCAAATGCAGCCACTGTGCCCCATAGAATGCAGTCACTGTGCCCATCAATTGCTGCCACTGTGCCATCAAACGCCACCACTGTGCACATCAATTGCCGCCACTGTACCCATCAATTGCCACCACTGCGCCCATCAATTGCCACCACTCCGCCCATCAATTGCTCCCACTGTGCCCCATCAAATGCACCCAATGTGCCATATCAAATGCTGCCAGTGTGCCCCCCGCCGGCTGTACTTACCTGTCTCGTTGGGACAGCTCCTCGATGTCTTCTCCCATCCTCTCTTCCTGTCCTCTGCTATGATTGGACGCCTGGCGTCCAATCACAGCGCCTGTCGTTTCAGCCAACCATCTTGTCCTCCCAAACAACCCCCCAAAACCACCCCCCACTGGGCGCCTGAATAGAGGGCGGCAGCGGCTAGAGGGTGTGGCAGGAGAGAGGGAGCGACGCCCGTGCACCCTTATGGACTCACTGCCACTGGCACCATTGAAGGATATATGGATCAAGGTCTACTTGTTAGCATTACCCCCTATGTGAATTATGCATGTTATAAAAAAGGTTATCCAGTATAAACACTCCAGACTCTCTGAAACACTAGTATACATTTTGAAGAGGCTCCTTTTTTCTTTTTTTTTTTAATTAATAAGAATTTTATCGAAAAACAGCAATAAATCAGACACAGCACAGTTTGCAAGATCATATACATATCAGGCATTAGTTTGCAACCCTTGGCACATAGCACCAAATCACAAACACTCATTACAACCGCATACTATTTAGCTCAAACACAAGACTAATCAAATAGTGGATTTCTGCGAAGGAGGACGATCACGGGAGGGACGCACATTCCAGTGACTATCATATCCCTTCTACAATAGTAGACGGTCCATAATTAGATCAGCCGGAGCTAGACCAGGAAACTCCAGCCAAGGCCCCCAAATTTTATTACATTTGTTCACACTACCCCTGTGCTGATAAACGTATTTTTCCAACCTGATAGTATCTCCCATTTGATGCAGACATTCTTTCACTGTGGGGGGGGGGTTCCGTTGACTTTCAACGTCTCAGAATTAATTTCCTAGCCTGGAAAAGGGCCCTAGCTACCGCTAGTCTAAAAGCTTCCTCCATCTTCAATAATTCCCAACAAGGATAGTTTAGGGTTTTCATTGAGACAGACTTGAAGACGTTTTTTTTCCTGCGGTTGCATTTACTCTTTTTTCTTAATGCTCTAATGCCGTGCTTTGTAATGTGTAGGAACAAAGCACAGCGCTGCCTTAAACGAAAGCAGTATTAAACTCAAACACAAACAGCCTACCAATTCTTAGAGGTGATGGCTGCCTTACTTTTCTTTTTTAGGCTTTCTTTCTATTATTTTCACTTGGAGATCCTGCTAGAAGTTTATTTTTCAACAGAACATGCTGTCCTGCAAACGGTTGAGACAACTTACTAACACTAACGGTTTGCTACAATGGTCAGCTTTCATTTATTTATGTAAAATACCAAAGCTAGGTATAACTGAATATACCTAATACCTGAAGAAAAATGCGTTTTTCGGTCTTTTTTCATTTATTTAGCAAAAAATAATAAACCCAGTGGTGATTAAGCACTTCCAGACCGCCACACGCTGATATTCATCCTCTCTTTGAAGAGGGATATCTTTGTTATGGCAGCAGCTAGCTGCCATAAACCCGGTATCCTCTTCTTCAGCGGGCGGTCCGGTTTCCGATAATAGTGGTCTCTGCGGCGGATTCGCCGCAAGATCACTTTTATCGGCGGTGGGAGAGGCAGGGCCATCTTAAGAGCATTTTAGGCCCCCGGGCAATACAGTGCACTGGGGCCCTGTCTACTCGATCACGCACGAGAATAAAAATGCAAATGATCAATAAGGCTATATTTATTGGTACTTCCAACAAAATCAGTGTTTAAACATTTACACGTTAAACAATTAAAACGTTTGGACAATATAACACGAGTTTGGTGGGCACAGTGGCAGCGTTTGATGGGCACAGCAGCAGCGTTTGGGCACAGTGGCAGCGTTGATGGGCATAGTGGCTGCATTTAATGGCCACAGTGGCAGCTTTTGATGGGCACCATGGCTGTGTTTGATGGGCACAGTGGCAGCTTTGATGGGCACAGTGGCAGCTTTGATGGGCAAAGTGGCTGTTTGATGGGCACAGTGGCTGTTTGATGGGCACAGTGGCAGCTTTTGAGGGGCACAGACAGTGGCTGTGTTTAATGCACAATTTGAACTTACTTAAGTAGACATTTTACTTGAGGCCGCCGGCCTGGTGCAGTACAGTGTGTCACTCACAGCAGCAAGGCAGCGCCAGGTATCAAGGGCCGTCTTTCCGCTACCCTCTCCATGTTGTCTGAAGAACATGGCAGAGGTGGGCGGAGCCTGTTCACTAGCCACTGGGGCCGCCAGTGCAGTCAGTCAATTCAAGCAGCAGATTGCAGAGCTGAGGATCAGCCCTGGATGGGGCCCTCCAGACAAGTGGGGCCCCCTGGCAACTGCCCAGCATGCCCAGTGGAAAAAAGGGCCCTGAGGAGAGGGGCTCCCGCCGCTCCCCGGTGCCCTCCGCCACTTACTGGAGCCGTCGGTAGCAGCAGAGGCGATCAGATCCTTCTCCTCCCTGGGTATGGAGACGAGTGAGGGGAAGATGCCCCCCCGTCTCCATACCATTGCAGGACGGAAGTGACGCCATTTTTTTATAGTATTTTTTTAAATGACAACATTTATTTATTTTTTTTGCATTTTTGTGTAAATATGAGATCTGAGGTCTTTTTGACCCCAGATCTCATATTTGCTTTTTTTCTGTTACAAGGGATGTTTACATTCCTTGTAATATGAATAAAAGTGCAGGAGCAAACGCATACGTGAGTAGCGCCCGCGTGCAGAACCAAACGCATACGTGTGTAGAGCCCGCATATGGAAACGGTGCTAGCGTGTAGAAGCAAACTCATACATGAGTAGCGCCCGCATATGAAAGCGGTGTTTAAACCACACATGTGAAGTATCGCTGTGATCGGTAGAGTGAGAGCAATAATTCTAGCCCTAGACTTTCTCTGTAACTCAACATATGCAATATGTAGAATTTTTTAGACGTCGCCTATGGAGATTTTTAAGGGTAAAAGCTTGTCTCCATTCCACGAGTGGGCGCAGTTTTGAAGCATGACATATTGGGTATCAATTTATTTGGCGTAACATTATCTTTCACAATATAAAAAAAAATTGGGCTAACTTTACTGCTGTCTTATCTTTTAATTAAAAAAAGTGTATTTTTTCCGAAAAAAAGTCCACTTGTAAGAACGATGTGCAAATACGGTATGACAGAAAGTATTGCAACGACTGCAATTTTATTCTCTAGGGTGTTAGAAATTTTTTTTTATAATGTTTGGGGGTTCTAAGTAATTTTTGAGCAAAAAAAAACAGTTTTTAACTTATAAACAACAAATCTCAGAAAGAGGCTCCATCCTTAAGTGGTTAATGACAAGGCCATTTTTTGCAACATGGCACTGCGTTACTTACTTACTTACTAGCTGACAATTGCGCAGCCGTGCAACGCTGTACCCATATAAAATGTATATTTTTTTCCCGAAAAATAGACTCTTTTTTTTTAGTGCTATTTGATCACCTCTGCAGTTTAAATTTGTTGTGCAATTAACAAAAAAAGCGACAATTTTGAAAAAAAAAAAAAAAAAACTATATTTTTTACTTTCTGCTATAAAATATATCCAATAAAATAAATAAAAAAAAATAAATCTAACTTCTTCATACATTTAGGCCAATATGTCTTCTGCTACATATTTTTGGTAAAAAAAAATACCAATAAGCGTACATTGATTGGTTTGCACATTTTTATTTATTTATTCATCAGGGGCCATAAAAAGGTTAAGTGTTTCCCTAGCTGGTGCTGTGTGGGGGATGGTCTGACTGGATGAAGACAGAGATCCGTGTTCCTGCTTAGCAGGAACACAAGATCTCTCTCTATCTTCTTCCCTGTCAGAATGGCGATCTGCCTTGTTTACATAGGCAGATCGCTGTTCTACCTCTCTGGGGAACGATCGTGGGTGGCTGGCGGACCCGATGTCTGCCGGCCACCTGCGATCGCTCCGCAAAGAGGCAGAACAGTGATCTGGAAACAAGGCAGATCCCCGTTCTGACACCCTCTGATTGGCTCCCCCTCTGTTGAATCAGCGGCCCCAGTGTCTATTGCCCGAAATTATGTCCAGGTACGTAGTTTCATGCAATAGAGCTGACCTGCCGCAGTATATCTGCGGTAGGCGGTCGGCAAGTGGTTAACCCCTTGCTGCTCGCCATATAGCAATATGATGTTGGCAAAGTGGTTGCGATATCCTGACCAAACGTCATATGACGTCGCCAGGATATCAAGGTGATCTTTGTTGTGGTATGTCAGTCTGACACACCGCAAATCCGATCTAGGTAAAGAGTCTCTGACGCAGACTCTTTACCATGTGATCAGCCGTGTCCAATCACGGTTGATCACAGTGTAAATAGGAAGAGCCGTTGATCGGCTTTTCCTCACTCGCGTCTGTCAGACGCGAGTAGAGGAGAGACAATCGGCTGCTCCTCTGACAGGGGGGGGTCTGTGCTGATTTATTATCAGTGCAGCCCCCCCCCCCCCGAGGATGCCCACACTGGACCACCAGGACAACCAGAGATGCCCACCACTAGTCACCACCAGGTTTGCCACCCATGGCCACCAGGGATGCCAATCAGTGCCTACAATGGATGCCAATCAGTGCCAAACAATAATGCCTGCCAATCAGTGATGCCCATCAGTACCATCCATTAGTGTACATCAGGGCCACCTATTAGTGCCCAACTATGCCATCTGTGCCGCCTATCAGTGCCCATCCATGCTGCCTGTCAGTACCACCTTTCAGTGCCCATCAGAGCCGCCTTTCAGTGCCACATACCAGTGCCACCTATCAGTGCTCCATCAGTGCCACATATTAGTGCCCATCATTAGTGTCCATCAGTGCCACCTCATCAGTGCCCGCCAGTGCAGCCCCATCAGTGCCCATCAGTGATGGAGTAAACTTACTTATTTACAAAGTTTTGTAACAGAAACAAAAAAAATACCACCAAAAGAAAGCTTTATTTGTGAGAACAAAATTATAAAAATTTAGTTTGGGTACAATGTAGCATGACCGCGCAATTGTCATTCAAAGTGCGACAGCGCTGAAAGCTGAAAATTAGTCTGGGCAGGAAGGTGTATAAGTGCCTGGTAATGAAGTGGTTAAATACCAAACGAAAGCTCTATTTCTGTGAAGAAAAAAAAACACAAAAAATGTGATATGGGTAGAGTGTTGCATGACTGCACAATTGTCATTCAAAGTGTGACAGCGCGGAAAGCTGAAAATTGGCCTGGGCAGGAAGGGAGTAAAAGTGTCTGGTATTGAAGTGGTTAAGTAACTGAAGTGGAATTTATCACTCGCTTTATCGGGAAACTTTGTAGAACAATCACACTGTACTTCTTTGTTTTAAAGCAATATAAAATAATCTGCTTCCGTTGTATGGAAGTCCCATGATTCACGGGAAGGACTGCACACCATTTAAAGCTGTGAATGAAAATAGTCTTGGATCACGTGACTGGAGGTTGGCGCAGCCCTTGGCAGAATTCAGCGTGGCATAACTGCTTGTGTGGGTTTAATAAAATACCCAAGTGTATGTGCCCAGACCTTTAGGGATGGATTGTACTTCTATCTAATTTATGTTTATACTGAAAGCTGTCTCCTGAATTAAAATGAATAGTCGGCACTCATTGCGACTTACACACAGAGCTGCAAGTTGTGACAGGTGCTGCTAAAAACGATTTAGTCATTGGCGGTGTGCAAAGTTTGGAAGCACCTACAATGATCTCATGGGGCATTACGCAGAATTTATACCGAGGATAGATACGTATTGCATAGAACAAACACCCACTGCCATTCCCCTGTGCACCCTGGAGGTGATATTTATAAAACTAGTGTTGGGAATAAACAGAGACCCAGACGCTCTGCTAGACTAATTGTTTTGTGCTCAACAGTCATTTTGCATAGAAACAGCCGAAGAAGAATGTTTCATATTGATGGTCAACTGAGCTTGTTACTAACAAATTAAAACCTTCATATGATTTTATACTGATGTTTTGATTGGTTGAAAAACTGCTCTAGATCAGACTCCTGAACCTAATTTTTATAGTAAGTCAGATTTTCTGAATTCGATTTCAGGTCACATTTAGACATGTGCGATTAGTTTCATACGCATCGGAAATTCGTACGAATTTTTCGAAATTCGTACATTCGTACGAATCCGAATTACGAATTTTTACGAATACGAATTCTGTACGAAATTTCGTTTACGAATTTCGGATCCAAATGATCTGAATCCAAGCTACCAAATGATGAATTTCAACTAATATGAAAGAAATTATAGCGGATATAACGAATGATTCAAATGAATTTGAGATTCAGTATAACGAATATTGACACTCTACGAATAATGACGAATTATCCAAAAACGTATTAACGTTACATAACACATAAGTCTATTGTCTATTGTTCACCAATCAGAGGAAGTACGAAATACGAAATACGAAATTTCGTATTCGTAAACGAAATTTCGTATTTCGTACTTCCTCTGAGTGATTGGTGAACAATAGACAATAGACTTATGTGTTATGTAACGTTAATACGTTTTTGGATAATTCGTTATTATTCGTAGAGTGTCGATATTCGTAAAGATTCGTAACGATTTTAACGATTTGTAACGATTCGTAACGATATTAACGATTTGTAACGATTCGTACGAAATTCGTATTTCGTACGAATCCAAATTAAATTTCATACACAAATTACGATTTTTTTTTTATACGGAACGGAACGAAACAAAACAAATTTTTTGACTGCTCCCATGTCTAGTCTCATTCATACCAGATGCAGTTGAGTGCGTTTTTTTTTTCATTAAAAACGCATGGACAGCAGGTTATATGGTTTCCAGTGGCATAGTTCACACCAGTGCAGTGTGTTCCAGTGCTTTGCACTGCAGTCAAAAAAATGTGAACATGAAATCATTTTGACTAGTGAAAACCCATCCTGTGGTATCAGATAGAATATTTCACATCACAAACTGATGTAAAGAAGAAGAAATTACAATTCTGTGTATTTCTCTTAGTTCACTATGGGGGTTATTTACTAAAGGCAACTCCAATTTGCACTATAAGTGCACTGCAAGTGCAGTCGCTGTAGATCTGAGGGGGACATGCAAGAAAAATAAAAAGCAGTATTTTTGCTTGCACATGATTGGGTGATAAAATCAGCAGAGCTTCCCCTCATTTCACATCTTCCCCTCGGATCTACAGCGACTGCACTTCCTAGTGCACTTGTAGCAAAGAGTGGATTTGCCTTTAGTAAATCAACCCCTATAGTTATTATTTTGTTTTATTATTATTATTACTATTATTTGATATATTACACTACCTACCCCTAGCGACCATCAAAAGGGTTGCTATCGGGGTTCCTAATCATAGCCCTTATTAGACTGCTCACAGTATGTTCCCAATAGAGGTGACAGGCTTTACCTCATAAAGAGGGCATCCCAACATATACCCCTAGGAACTCTGGCGGAGAACAGCAATAGTCTATGTTTATTTTGTTTACTTTGTATATCCTGTTCCTTGAATGTACAATGTATGTGTACAACATACCTACCTGTTCATTGATTTTGTGCATCTTGAACTTCAATAAAAAACTATGGTTCAAAAAAAAAAAATTAGAACATGCTGTATTTTTTTCTACACTGAACCGTACTGGAACGTTGCAAAATGCATCAAAAACACACCGGCTGGGACCGGGGGGCAGGGTGGAAATTTCCCCCCAGGCCACGTACAGTATCTTTAAAATGGCCGCGGGCCACGGCGCTGGTTGTCTGTTATTTTTTTTTTGCTAGATGTTGGCCGCGGCAGCCCCCGATTGGCTAGCTGGCTGCTGCTGCGCAGGCTGCACTGCATTGTGAGAGTTGTAGTCCGGCCACGCTAAAGGTAAGGACCTTATCAGCGCAGCAAACTACAACTCCCACCTCCCAGGAGTCTCAGAGGCAGGTCATGTGGCACATCAGGGGAGGGTACGAGCGGTGTCTAGAATGTCCCCGTCCTACTTGCTGAGCTTGTGGGCTGGACACTGGCTGCAGAGAAGAGAAGAAAAGAGACTTGACATTACAGGACAGGACAGATTCATCACCCCCCAAAGAGGTGCAAGGACCTGGCTCTCCACTGAAACACACATCCCTCCCCAGCCTGAAGTAAGGTGTGATGACCTCTGGCAATCAACCAATACCCCCCCCCCCCCCACCGATGAGCACTGATCAGGCTGCATTGATGGGCACTGTCTGCACTGATGAGGCTGCATTAAGGGCACTAATCAGGCTGCGTTGATAGGCACTGATGAGGCTGCATTGATGAGCACTGATCAGGCTGCACTGATGGTCACTGTCAGCAGAGAATATGACAAAAACAGAACAAAGTAAGCTCCAAGTAATACTGAAATATGGGTATAGCAAGTTCAAACAATATAGTAACAATTGGCGCAATCTCCTTGTTAGGTCATACCATGAACTGTTAAGTGATATATGGAGTTTGCCACAGATGAGACTTATGAGGTAGAGGAGAGAGTGTAATGCCACGTACACAAGAGCGGAATTTCAATCTGAATAATCTTGGATGTTTTTTTCCGACAGAATTCCGCTCAAGCTTGTCTTGCATACACACGGGCACACAAAAGTTCTCTGAACTTTCAACCGGCAAGAGTGCGGTGATGTACAACACTACGACAAGCCAAGAAAACGAAGTTCATTGCTTCCGAGCATGCGTCGAATTGTTTCCGAGCATGCATGATTTTTTTGCGCGTCCGAATTGCATACAGACGATCGCATTTTTGGATAGGACTTTTCCCGACCGAAAAATAGAGAACCTGCTCTCAATCTTTTGCTGGCTGGAATTCCGCCAGCAAAAGAACGATGGAGCATACACACGGTCGCATTTTCTGACAAAAAGCTGTCATCTGAGTTTTACTGGCGGCGTTTCCGATTGTGTGTATGCGGCATAAGAAAAGAACAAGAAGAAAGGAAGGGAAAGAGAAAGATTTGGGGAAAAGAGGAGATGAAAGAAGGATGGGGAAATAACACAATAGCTCATCCACCGGCTCAAGAGGGGTCCCCCGAAGATGCCACAGCTCCCAGACCTTATCAGGTAGTTCCAGCCTATCCTGTAGTCTAGCTGTTATTTTTTCCATTAGCTCCACGTCTTTTATTCTGGCATTCTTGGAAGGGTGG
This sequence comes from Lithobates sylvaticus, assembly GCA_028564925.1. Classification (NCBI taxonomy): domain Eukaryota; kingdom Metazoa; phylum Chordata; class Amphibia; order Anura; family Ranidae; genus Lithobates; species Lithobates sylvaticus. Next base: position 438,367,157 of record CM053030.1, read on the forward strand.
GGAGCTCTGCTTCCAGTTGAGGGCAACCAGACAGCGTGCAGCAGTAAGGATTGTGTTGCATTTTTTAATGAATCAATTTACACTTGAATTGGAAAATGCTGGTCAGTGCATCTTGTAGACCTTTTTTGCAGCGCTCTACAAAGCGACATGTTGGTGTGAAAAGCTCAACTGAGAAAACGTCTGTGCATTTTACCTACAAAGAAAATCGTGTCAACACATCTACTGTGAAGAGACCTTTATTACTCGGCTGAGCAAACAATGAGCTTTGGTGGATCACCAGGTAAGAGGTAAAATGATCATCAAGACAAGTTAGAGAAAGGATGAAATGAAATGATTTATCTGTAGAAGTCCCACTTTCTCATGAACCTGAGTTCCCAGGCACAGCTGTGGAATGTGAAGAAGAATAATTGTCTCCCACGACAGGCAGGAAGTTTCGGGAATGAAGAGCAAAGTGTGTAATTCGGTAGAGGAGTCAGCACTGACATATGGAGGTTGTTTTGGATGTTGTCTGTTCATGACATTAGTATGACCTTGCAGATCTAAGGTCAGCACAACAAGCAGGCTGGTGAACAGGCAACTTCTGCAACACAACAACCTTTACAAAGTACAAGCAGTAAAGACCAGGGAAAACCATACCATAGCCAACACACAGGTGCATCCTATGACTAAAAGATGACTCTTACCACAATGTGATTGTTCTTCACTATTTGGGGTTACAATTTCACTTTTAAGGAAAAATGCAAGCAAAAGGCATCCAAGAGTGATTAGATATTGATTTTTATTTTGGTGAATTATTTTGAAAATAAAATCATTAAAATTTGGGGCTCTTGTAGGACACGACTAGACATGTGCACTGCTGAAAAATGTGTTTGTTTTCGTTTCATTCGTTTTTTGGGTCATTCGTTGTGATCAAAATATATAAATTAGAAAATTTTAGAAAATTCAAAAGAACGAAATCCAAAAATTCTAAATAATAAACTAACTAGTAATAACAAACTATTAAATTATAGGTATTGGAATTTGTTTTCAAATTTCGCTGTTAGTGAACTTAACAACAAACTTATCCGAAGTTGCAAATTACCCAAAATAATGAATGCCACATCTAAACAAATGGAACGAAACGAATTAATAATAAATAATAATAATAAAAATTATTATAAAAATTAAATTATTATTATTATTATTTATTATTATTAATGCATTACGTTCCATTCGTTTAGATACAGCATTCGTTATTTCGGATCATTTGTAATTTCGGATGAATTCATATTCTTTACATTCACAGCCAAATTTCAAAGGAATTTCCAATACCTATAATTTAATAGTTAGTTATTATTTCAGATTTTCAAATTTTCGGGTTTTCGCATTTTCTAATTTCTAATTTTCAAATTTTGAATTTACGAATGTACGAATTTACGAATTCCCGAATTTACAAATATTCGAATTTGTTAAATGGTTTTCAATAATTCGGATGTTTCCAAAATAATGAATTTGTCAAAAATTTGTTAAAAAATGAATTCGGAACGAAACAAATTGCACATGTCTACACACGAGTATGTTTACATCAGCCAGCCCATAGACCCGCATAAAGCTTACAGTCAGTCTGCCCAAAAAACTGGCAAGTGGACATGATCAGAAATCCTGTGTGGAAAAGACCTTTTTCCCTTCAGTCTATGGGCTGAAAGAAAGAAATCTAGCAGATTCCTCCATCCATGCTATACAGCGCGGATAGATTAATCTCCCATTGTGTCTATTGTATTGGATGCAGATTCCTCCATCCACACTATACAGCACCAATGGACAAATCTTCTGCTGTGCCTACCTGATTGATTGCATTAGTTGTTCAGCTGAAAATATTAAATCTGGCTTCAGTTGGCTACGCATGAATCTATCCATGATACATATAGGGGGGTGGCGTGATTGACGGGGTGGCACCCGTGCGCCATTAATGGATGGGACGTCGCTGAACTGCACTTTGCAAAGTGCACAGTCTCTTTGCTTTTAGTAAATCAACCCCTGTGCACTTTGCAAGTGTAGTTCCTTTAGAGCTTAGTAAATGAGGTAAAGCTTCGCTTTGCAAAGAATACCCAATCGCATGCAAGAAAAATAAAAAAATAAAAAATCAATTTTTGCTTGCATGTGATCAGATGAAGGAAGTCAGCAAAGCTTCCCCTCATTTACTAAGCTCTGGGGCAAATGCTCTTCCAGAGTGCAATGGCACTTACAAATTGTACAGTCTGTTTGCCTTTAGTAAATTTACCTCACAGTGTACAACATAGAGGTATGAGGCAGTGAGCGACATGCATAGTGATTAGGCACTGTGTGTAAAAAGCATGTTGCAATGTCCATAAATGTCCAATGTCCATGGTAATTGCTTGTAATATAGAGGAATAAGAAAAAAGGGTTTGTTCCCCCCGAAGAATTGGGACTTTAAATTGGCAAAGACACTGGTAATTCCGTTAAAAATGGGTTAAATTTATATATATTTTTATTAGGCATATTCTTGTTTCATTCCACTCTCTCTTTCTTTATCCTAATCCCTCCTATGCCTTCATTAAACTTATCTGAACTATGCTCATGAGGCCTGTTTTAATTATGGTTCTGTTTCAAAAAAATACACTGTACTTGTCTGTTTATTAGAATATAAACCCTCCTATATAATTACCCCTGATGAAAGGACTTAGAGCCTGAAATGCGTTGGGTACCGCTAGGACTTATTCCAGATGTTGGACACTGGAAAGTACTACAGGACATTGGAGCGAAAGGACTTTGTATATGTATCGTTATATTCTCACTACAAGATATTGTCATATGTATAATTGTGTTTTTTTTTTGTCAGTGTTTATTTTATTAGTCGTCATACAGTATCTCACAAAAGTGAGTACACACCTCACATTTTTGTAAATATTTTATTATATCTTTTCATGTGCCAACACTGATGAAATTACACTTTGCTACAATGTAAAGTAGTGAGTGTACAGCTTGTATAACAGTGTAAATTTGCTGTCCTCTCAAAATAACTCACCAAACAGCCATTAATGTCTAAAATTCTGGCAACAAAAGTGAGTACACCCCCTAAGTGAAAATGTCTAAATTGGGCCCAAGTAGCCATTTTCTTTCCTGGTGTCATGTGACATTGTCAGGGTCCTGGCCGCTCCGTGCGACCCAGATTGCCTCTACGTAGGCAAACGGTCACTCCCGTGCCTCTCAGGCATCAGCGCGGGCGTTGGCGCGCGCCGCGGGCGCGTGCACGCGCGCCACCGGCCCGCGGGCACGCTCCCGTGCGCTAATAGCGGGGGCGCGCGCCCGTGCGCGTGCACGTGCGCGTCTAGCGCTGTTTGGCGCCAGTGCTCCTATTTAAGGATCAGAGCTGCAGCCCTGCGGTGCTGTTCGTCTGCAGCTCTGACCTGAGTCTCCTGTGTTAACCTGCCTATACCCGTCTGTGATCCTTGGAACCCGACCCGGCCTGTCTGACCCTGCTGACCTCTCTGCTCCTTGACCCCGGCTTGCCTGACTCTGCTTAAGGACTTACCACCTGTTGCCGAACCTCTGCCTGCCACTTGACCATTCTCCTGCCTGCCGTTTAATGCCTATCTGCCTTTCCTGTGACCCGGCCTGTCTGACTACCTCTGCCGTCCGAGTGTGCCTCTCTCCCGCACAGGATCTGCCTCCGCTGCTGCTGCTCCAGAGACTACCTCTCTCTTCGGTCATCCGACCCCAAGCCTGCTGTGCCATCACCTGCAGTTCCTGCCATCTAAAGACCAGCACCAGCATCCTGCTTCATCCTGCACCAGCTGACTCACCGGACGGACACTCCTACTCCGCTGTGCTCACGGGTCCCCTGTCTCCATTCCAGTGGACCCTGAACCAGAGCCGTAAGAGAGGTTCCCTTCCGTCAAGCCAGGCTCGCCACCAGGTACCTGACAGTACGAACAGCCCAGATGACCGAGCCTGCGGAAGGAACCTCGTCCATGCAGGACTTCTGCTCCCACCTTGCAGCCCTCACCCAAGCAGTAAAGTCTCTACAGGAAGGCTATACCAGGTTAGAGGGACAGGTACAGCATCTCTCCTGTCCTATGGCCGCTGCACCTCCTGCGCCACCGGTGCAACCCACGGTTCAGCCTGCAGTAGTGATGCTTCCTCCAGAGCCAAGAGTGCCCGTTCCGGAAAGGTTCTCAGGGGACCGGTCCAAGTTCCCTTCCTTCCGAGATGCCTGCCAGCTTTATTTTGCACTTCAGCCCAGGACTTTTTCGTTGGAAGCCACCAAGGTGGGATTCGTAGTATCTCTCCTGCAAGGAGAACCTCAATCATGGGCCCACCGTCTTCTGAGAGACGATAGCCCACAGATCCAGGACCTTGCTACCTTCTTCCAGGCAATGGAACAACTCTACGATGACCCCCAAAGAACCACTACAGCTGAGACCGCCTTGTCCACGCTCCAACAAGGCCGTAGAATGGCCGAGGACTACATCTCTGATTTCAGGCGCTGGAGCGCGGACACTCGGTGGAACGATGCAGCCCTTAGGCATCAATTCCGCACAGGTCTATCTGAGAGTCTGAAGGATGAACTGGCTCGAGTGGGGGTTCCCGAGTCTCTGGAAGACCTGATTACCCTGACCATCCAACTGGATCGCCGGCTCCGGGAACGCAGAGCCGAACGTTCCTCCCAACCGACCCGCCCGGCCTGGATGGTGGCAAGGGCTCCAACTCCAGCCTCCCGCTATTTTCCTACACCTGCTTCAGTTCCAGCCAGTCCTGCCTTCGACGGCCCTGAACCCATGCAGATCGGACTTATGCGCTCCACCCTGTCTCCTGAGGAGCGTGCCAGGCGCCGGCAGCTGAACCTATGCCTCTATTGTGGTGGCTCTGGACATTACGTGAACAACTGCCCAGTCAAGATCCGTAAGTGTCTTTCTTCTGTCTCTTCTAAACCTGCACCTTGTCCCAGCAACACCACTCACCTGGCTCTTCCCCTCTCGTTGCAGCTTCAAGGAAAGACAATCCACACCAACGCTATCCTTGACTCCGGAGCATGCAGTTGTTTTATCGATGCCACCTTTGCCAACCTACAAGGCCTACCCCTTCGAGAGAAGACCCAGGGACTTTCTGTCTTCCTGGCCGATGGATCACGCATCAAGTCAGGTCAAGTGACCCAAGAGACCTTGCCCCTGCCTGCCACCATCTTGTCCCAGCACCAAGAACTATTGATACTGGATGTAATTTCTTCTCCTCTCTTCCCAGTGATTTTGGGCATACCATGGCTCCAAGCCCACAACCCTTGCATTAACTGGTCAACGGGACAAGTAAAATTCCAGTCCCCTTATTGCCTTCAGCACTGCCTTCCTGAACCCGCTGGGGCACCCTCTGCTCTGTGTTGCCTGAACTCCGATCAGGACTTGTGCCGGGCTGTGCCCAAGACTTACCACGACTTCCTCGACGTGTTCAGTAAACGAGGGGCAGACTCCCTGCCGCCCCATCGTCCATATGACTGTCCTATCGAGATTCTTCCAGGTGCCGAAATCCCATTCGGTCGCATCTTTCCCTTATCCGAAAAGGAGCAGGAGGCCCTGAAGGCATACATCGCGGAGAACCTCAAAAAAGGGTTTATCCGTCACTCCACTTCCCCAGCAGGCGCGGGGATATTCTTTGTTACCAAAAAGGACCAAACACTCAGGCCTTGTGTGGACTACCGTGAGTTAAATAAGGTGACAGTCAAGAACCGATACCCCTTGCCGTTGATACCGGAGCTCTTCCAGAAATTACGAACGGCAACTATCTTCTCCAAGTTGGATCTAAGGGGTGCCTACAACCTGGTCCGTATCAGGTCCGGGGATGAATGGAAAACGGCCTTCCGGACCCGCTTCGGTCACTATGAATATCTAGTCATGCCGTTCGGCCTCTGCAATGCCCCTGCCACCTTTCAGCACCTGATCAATGATGTCTTTAGAGACTTTTTGGACATTTTTGTAATAGTATACCTCGATGACATTTTAATTTTTTCCAATTCTCTTGAACAGCACCAGGGGCATGTGGGCAGAGTAATACTTCGTCTTCGGCAGCATGGCCTATATGCTAAAGCAGAAAAGTGCCTGTTTGAACAGCGAGAGATTCAGTTTCTGGGACTTGAGATTTCCCCAGCAGGGATCAGGATGGATCCCCAGAAGGTAACTGCTGTATTGGACTGGCCGGCACCATCGGACAAGAAGGGCATCCAGCGTTTTATAGGATTTGCGAATTTCTATAGAAAATTTATTAAGGGATTCTCTACCATCGTCAACCCTATTATACAACTGACAAAGCAGGGTACACGCTTTCAGTGGGGCCCCGAGGCCCAGGAAGCTTTTGAAAAACTTAAAAGACTATTCACCTCTGCCCCCATCCTCAGTCACCCCGACCCTGCCCTCCCATACATTCTGGAGGTCGACGCTTCCGAAGTAGCGCTGGGAGCGGTGGTATCTCAGCGTCAAGGCAGCAAGGATTTGATGCACCCGGTAGGGTTCTTCTCTCGGAAACTAACCCCCGCAGAGAAGAATTACGACGTTGGAGATCGGGAACTCCTGGCCATCAAGGCAGCCCTGGAGGAATGGAGGTACCTGTTGGAGGGCGCAAGTCATCCGGTATTGGTGTATACCGACCACAAAAACCTCGAGTATCTACGGACAGCCAAGCGACTGAGGCCTCGACAAGCCCGTTGGGCCTTGTTTTTTTCTAGATTTTGTTTTCATATCACCTACCGCCCAGGATCCAAAAACGTGAAACCAGACGCGCTCTCGCGCATGTTCGACAATCCAAGAGATACAGCAGCTCCAGACACCATCCTGTCATCCGGCAACTTTCTTCTTGTACAACCGGATTTGCTCTCACAGATCAAGGAGGCATCTGCAAGTGACCCAGCAACCCCAGGGGCGTCCCTGACTCCCAGAGACGGCCTCTTTTGGAAAGGAAGCCAAGTTTTTGTCCCGGAATCTGTTCGGACCAAGGTCCTGAATCTTTGCCATGACCACCCTCTGGCAGGACATTTTGGAGTCCGCAAGACTATCGATCTGGTGCAACGCACCTTTTGGTGGCCAAGTCTGAGGAAAGACTGCAAGGAATACGTCAACGCCTGCCCTGTCTGTACCCGGAGCAAGACCTCAAGAAGCCGAGCTTGGGGCCTCCTTAAGCCTCTTCCCGTACCCGATCGTCCATGGAGGATGATAACCATTGACTTTATAGTTGAACTTCCATGCTCAGAAGGATGCACAGCTATCTTTGTAGTCGTAGACCGGCTGTCTAAAATGGCCCACTTCCTGCCCCTCAAGGGAACCCCGTCCGCTTCCGAAACAGCCCGTGTCTTCATCAGGGAGATAATTAGGTTGCATGGGGTCCCTGCCAGCATAGTCTCCGATAGGGGGGTTCAGTTCACGTCCCGTTTCTGGAGGGCTTTGTGTAAATCCCTAAAGATTGAGTTGGCGCTGTCCTCGGCCTATCATCCTCAAACAAATGGCCAGACAGAACGCACAAATCAGACCTTGGAGCAATACATTAGGTGCTTCACGTGCTTTGTGCAGGACGATTGGGTGTCCCTACTACCCTTAGCCGAGTTTTCATACAACAACGCCAACCACTCAGCTACAGGTCAGTCCCCTTTTTTCTCCAACTATGGCTTCCACTTATCCTTTCTCCCTGACTTTCTTCCAGAATCTCTGGTTCCAGCGGTGCAGGATACAGTGACCTTCCTCAACCACAACAATCAGATCCTCCAAGAGACGATAACCAAGGCCCAGGCGGATTGCAAAAGGTTCTTTGACCGGAAAAGAAGGGGAGAACTGGACCTCCAGATTGGAGATCAGGTATGGCTATCTACTATTAACTTAAAGTTACCTTGCCCTTCCAAGAAACTCGCTCCCAAGTTTCTGGGACCCTTCTCTGTGAAAAGGAGGATCAACCAGGTATCCTATGAACTGTCGTTGCCCACCTCAATGAAGATACACCCGGTGTTTCATGTGGCCCTGTTGAAACCCGCTGTACCCGACCCCTTTCCTGATAGGGGAGCTGGACCTCCTGGTCCTGTTCTTGTCGAGGGCGGCGAAGAGTACGAGGTGGAGGCCATTATTGATTGTAGGAGGCGGCAAGGGCAGACACAGTTCTTGGTTAAATGGAAGGGGTACGGGGCTGAGGACAATTCCTGGGAACCCGATAGTAACCTTCATGCCAGAAGACTGATCCGTGCTTTTTTTTCCGCCCACCCAGAGAAGAGAAGTCTGTTGGGCACCCGGAGGTTGCCCCTTGTGGGGGGGCAATGTCAGGGTCCTGGCCGCTCCGTGCGACCCAGATTGCCTCTACGTAGGCAAACGGTCACTCCCGTGCCTCTCAGGCATCAGCGCGGGCGTTGGCGCGCGCGCGACCGGCCCGCGGGCGCGCTCCTGTGCGCTAATAGAGGGGGCGCGCGCCCGTGCACGTGCGCGTCTAGCGCTGTTTGGCGCCAGTGCTCCTATTTAAGGATCAGAGCTGCAGCCCTGCGGTGCTGTTCGTCTGCAGCTCTGACCTGAGTCTCCTGTGTTAACCTGCCTATACCCGTCTGTGATCCTTGGAACCCGACCCGGCCTGTCTGACCCTGCTGACCTCTCTGCTCCTTGACCCCGGCTTGCCTGACTCTGCTTAAGGACTTACCACCTGTTGCCGAACCTCTGCCTGCCACTTGACCATTCTCCCTTTCCTGTGACCCGGCCTGTCTGACTACCTCTGCCGTCCGAGTGTGCCTCTCTCCCGCACAGGATCTGCCTCCGCTGCTGCTGCTCCAGAGACTACCTCTCTCTTCGGTCATCCGACCCCAAGCCTGCTGTGCCATCACCTGCAGTTCCTGCCATCTAAAGACCAGCACCAGCATCCTGCTTCATCCTGCACCAGCTGACTCACCGGACGGACACTCCTACTCCGCTGTGCTCACGGGTCCCCTGTCTCCATTCCAGTGGACCTTGAACCAGAGCCGTAAGAGAGGTTCCCTTCCGTCAAGCCAGGCTCGCCACCAGGTACCTGACAGACATGTTATGCCCTGTACACACAGTCGGAAATTTCAACGGAAAAGGCCCGATCGGATTATGTTGTTGGAAAATCTGATCGTGTGTGCGGACTTTTTCAGTCGGAAATTCCGACTGAAAAAATTTGAGAGCAGGATCTAAAATTTTCCCACAAAAAAATCAGATGAGACTTTTTCCGATCGTTTGTAGAGAATTCCGACGGACAAAGTGCCACGCATGCTCAGATCAAATTATGAGACCAAAGCTATTGGCTACTAGCCTCTACGTAGTTCCGTCAAACTCAACGAATGTCACCACGTTCCGAACGATCAGATTTTCCGACAGCTTTGTCCAACCTTGTGTATGCAATACCAGTTTCGGACAAAATCCGTCGGAAAAAATCTGACGGATTTTGTGGTCGGAATGTCCGACCGTGTGTACAAGGCATTAGTGTTACAATGTCTCAGGTGTGAATGGGGAGCAGGTGTGTTAAATCTGATGTTATCGCTCTTACTCTCTCATACTGGTCACTAGAAGTTCAACATGCCACCTCATGGCAAAGAACTCTCTGAGGGTCTGAAAAAAAGAATTGTTGCTCTACATAAAGATAGCCTAGGCTATAAGAAGATTGCCAAGACCCTGAAACGGAGCTGCAGCACAGTGGCCAAGACCATACAGCGGTTTAACAGGACAGATTCCACTCAGAACAGGCCTCGCCATGGTTGAATCTGTCCTGTTAAACTGCTGTATGGTCTTGGCCACTATGCTGCAGCTCCGTTTCAGGGTCTTGGCAATCTTCTTATAGCCTAGGTTGAGTGCACGTGCTCAGCGTCATATCCAGAGATTGTCTTTGGGAAATAGATGTATTAGTGCTGCCAGCATTGCTGCAGAGGTTGAAGGGGTGGGGGTCAGCCTGTCAGTGCTCGGACCATACGCTGCACACTGCATCAAATTGGTCTGCATGGCTGTCATCCCAGAAGGAAGCCTCTTCTAAAAAGAATGCACAAGAAAGCCCCCAGATCCCGGCCTCGCCCCCTGTGTGAAATGATAACGGGGTACAAATGTACCCCTACCTTTTCACAAAAAAAATGTGAAAATGGTAAAAACGACAATACACACCTTGGGACAATTCCTTTATTAAGAAATTAAAAGTGTCCCACAAAGTCCATTCATCTTCTTCTTCTCTTCCTCCGAAAAATTTAATAAAAAGCTGCACGCCGCCATCGATTTGCCTCCATGGGAGGAACCCGCCGTAATGACTGGCCTCTCAGGTGACAGTTCTTTTATAACTAAGGGTGGGGCCACACGATGATGTCCCTGGGTGACCCCGCCCCCCTCTGACGCAAGGGGACATCCCTATGGCTTCCCCGTAGCGTCAGAGGGTGGGCGGGCAGGCCGCCCGGTGACGGAGTGACCCCCTTTTATGTGTATTGCCAGGACCGACTATTCATTATAGCAGCAATTACTTTTAAATTACTTTTTTTCCTTTAGAAATGTCATTATGCTCTCGGACTATTCTAAACACAGGAAACATGCGCCACTACAGGCATACTATAGACACCCCCCAGGTACGAAATTTAAAGGAATATTTCACTTTTATTGTTTCACTTTAAGAATTATTAAAATCACTGCTCCCGAAAAAACGTTAGTTTTTAAAACTTTTTTTTGCATTGATACATGTCCCCTGGGGCAGGATTTAGGTCCCCAAACACTGCAGAGCATGATCCCTCCCTTCAGAGACTGGGCCACATTCCAACATGATAACGACTCCAAACACACCTCCAAGACAACCACTGCCTTGCTAAAGAAGCTGAGGGTAAGGCCCCTTTCACACTGGGGCATTTTCAGGCGCTACAGCGCTAAAAATAGCGCCTGTATAGCGCCTGAAAAAAAACGGCCTCTTTCACTCCAGTGTGAATGCCAGAGGGCTTTCACACTGGAGCGGTAAAAAAAGTCCTGCTAGCAGCATCTTTGGAGCGGTGTATTCACTGCTCCTAAACCGCTCCTACCCATTGAAATCAATGGGGCAGCGCAGCTATACCGCCGGCAAAGCGACGCTGCGGCAGCGATTTGCGGGCGGTTTTAACCCTTTTCCGGCTGCTAGCGGGGGTTAAAACTAGAAAATAGTGGTGGCCACACAAAATATTGACACTTTGGGCCGAATTTGGACATTTTCACTTAGGAGTGTACTCTCTTTTGTTGCCAGCGGTTTAGACATTAATGGTTGTGTGTTGAGTTATGTTGAGGGAACAGCAAATTTACACTGTTATACAAGCTGTACACTCACTACTTTACATTGTAGCAAAGTGTCATTTCTTCAGTGTTGTCACAAGAAAAGATATAATAAAATATTTACAAAAATGTGAGGGGTGTACTCACTTTTGTGAGATATTTTGTAGATGATTTTTTAAACATAGTCTTTTTTTGTGTCTTCTGTGTAATAAATTTAACCCATTTTTAACGGAATTACCAGTGTCTTTGCCAATTTAAAGTCCCAATTCTTCGGGGGGGTACAAACCCTTTATCCTATACATACAGGGATGTGGCAAATTCACTTTAATATCTGACACGGCGAAAGCCTTTATTTATCTATAGAGGAATAAGGCACTGCATATGAGGAACTATGTGTAAGAGCAATGTAAGGATTGGGCATTGTGTGTAATAGGCATGATGTAATGTGTGTAGGAGGTCTGTGGCACTGCTTATAATAGAGGTATGGAGCACTATATGAAATAGAGAGGTATGTGGCACTATATGTGATACAGAGGTATGAGACACTAGATGGAATGGAGTATGGGGGCTCTGAGGCTGTCATCCCACCTAGTGAGTCACTGACCTGTAACAATTATGTAGCCAGTGAAGTCTTAAAAGGCTGAACCCCTGCCCTGCATAGTAATTTCATTGTATGATGAAGCCAGAATCAGTATAATTCTGACCCCCATCTCTAAGTACTGACAGCTGCAAAATTTCTATTTTTGCATATTTTCTTTAAAGTCAGGAAAGGCGACAAGTGCATTTTTGAGAACATGTTTATGAAGCAACACAAAAGGCAACCAGCATTTTATAATTATAACAACATTTATGACTCACGGGCGTAACCATTGTAAAGACTTCCACCGAAGAGACCAACCTTGTAATGTCACAATTCCTGTCGCGTGTCTGCTGCACATCACAATAGATATTTGCTATGCCCCCACAGGTATCCATCTTCATTCAGAGTTAATCTAGTTAAAAGGCTTTTACGTGTAAGTCACAGCAATATAATTGCTCACTTCCTCGTGCTGTAAATGGTACATCATTTATTTATGTAAAGGTATAAGAACAACATCAAAAATTGGTTGACCTGTGCATAGGGGATTGCTCCAAGATGTCTCTATACAGTAAGTAATGGTGATCAGATGTACTTATTAGCAGTAGCACTAGCAAAGAACAATAACCCACAGAAACCGATTGTAATTCATCATTCTCAAGTTTGACGTCAGTAAACTGAAATCCGCTTTTGATTGCCATGGGTTACTGCACTTTGCACTATGTTGCTGACTAACTGCAATCTTTAATTGGCTTGTCTTATTCATAAAATACTCTAAAATAAAGAGGATTATATATATATATATATATATATATATATATATATATATATATTTTGGAGAGAGAGAGAGAGAGAGAGAGAGAGAGAGAGAGAGAGAGAGAGAGACTAAATGTACATGTATATACAGCCATGGCAAATAGTTTTGAGAATGACACAAATATTAGTTTTCACAAAGTCTGCTGCCTCAGTGTTTATGATGACAATATGCATATACTCTAGAACATAGGTGCTAAACCTGTGGCCCTCCAGCGGTTGCAGAACTACAAGTACTATCATGCCTCTGCCTTTAGGAGTCATACTTGTAACTGTCAACCTTGCAGTGCCTCATGGGACTTGTAGTTTTGCAACAGCTGGAGGGCCACAGGTTGAGCACCCATGCTCTAGAATGTCCTGAAGAGTGATCAGCTGGATTGCAATTAATTGCAAAGTCCCTCTTTGCCATAAAAATGAACTTAATCCCAGAAAAAACACTTCCACTGCATTTGTGAAAAAGGCTTTAGGGCAGCCAAGAAAGTCCGCAAATACCAGGACCGTCTTCTATAGTTGATTCAGCTGTGGGATCGGGGCACCACCAGTGCAGAGCTTGCTCAGGAAAGGAAGCAGGCAGGTGTGAGTACATCTACATGCACAGTGAGGAGAAGACTTTGGGAGGATGGCCTGGTGTCAAGAAGGGCAGCAAAAAAGCCACTTCTCTCCAGGAAAAACATCAGGGACAGACTGATATTCTGCAAAAGGTACAAGGATTGGACTGCTGAGGACTGGGGTAAAGTCATTTTCTCTGACGAATCCCCTTTCTGATTGTTTTGGGCATCTGTAAAAAAACCTTCTCTGGAGAAGAAAGGGTGAGCGCTACCATCATTCTGGTGTCATGCCAACAGTAAAGCATCCTGAGACCATTCATGTGTGGGGTTGCTTCTCAGCCAAGGGAGTGGGCTTAATCACAATTTTTCCCCAAGTACACAGCCATGACTAAAGTATGGTACAAATACATCCTCAGCAACGTCTCCCAACCATCCAAGAACAGTTTGTTGATGAAAAATGCCTCTTCCAGCATGATGGAGCAACTTGCCATAAGGCAAAAGTGATAACTAAGTAGCTTGTGGAACAAAACATCGAAATTTTGGATCCATTGCCAGGAAACTCCCCAGACCTTAATCCCATTGTCAATCCTCAAGAGGCAGGTGAACAAATAAAACCCCACAAAATCTGACAAACCCCAAGCATTGATTATGCAGAAATGGGCTGCCATCGGACAGGATGTGGCCCAGAAGTTGATTAACAGCATGCCAGGGCAAATTGCAGAAGTCTTGAAAGAGACGTGTCAACACTGCAAATATTGACTCTTTGCATAAACTTAGTGCCTTTGACACGTATTAAATGCTTGTAATTATACTTCAGTATACCACAGTAACATCTAACAAAACACTGAAGCAGCAGACTTCGTGAAAATGAATATTTGTGTCATTCTCAAAACTTTTGGCCATGGCTGTATATATATATATATATATATATATATATATATATATATATATATATATATACATACATACACATACACTGAGTTGTCAGCAAGTACTACACTGCCATTGTTGCAGAACATAAACTCTGTCTGATTTATGAAAGCAGAGCCAAAACCGTAACTGTTGCCCAAAGTAATTGTTCATCCTTATTCAATCTATGGGAATTTGACAGGTCATTATGGGCAAGACAGTGTTGTGGACTCTTCCTTCGGGATAGAGATTGATAGTTTAACCAGAAGCATATTGTTCCTTCACCTAAGATAGCCATACACAGCTTGAATTTCGAACCTTGGGTGGCCCTGTCAGCACCACCCGACTCATCAGAAAATCAGAGGAACGCAAGCTATGATTGGAGGATGGGCAGATAAATGAAAGGTCCACCTTCTCCATTTATAGAACGCTTTTCATTCATGAAAGCTAAACACCAATAAGCCATAACATTAATATCAAGGACAGGTAAAGTGAATAACACTGATTATCTACGGTAATGGCATTTGAAAGTTGAAGAGATATATTAGGCAGCGAGTACACTTTGGGGTTGATTTACCAAAACTTGAGAGTGCAAAATCTGGAGCAGCTGTGCTTGGTAGCCAATCAGCTTCTAACTTCAACTTTTTAATTTAGGCTTTGACAAAAAGAAAAACTGGAAGCTGATTGGTTTCTATGCAGAGCTGCAGCAGATTTTACACTCTCTAGTTTCAGTAAGTAAACCCCATGTTGTCCATAAAGTTGACGTGTTGTAAGCAGAAAAAATGGACATCGCAGTTTGTTGTGTATGGGGCTGCGTAGCTGCAGACTGGGCAGGCTGCCCATGCTGACCCATGTCCACAGCCAAAAGCACCTACACTTTAGCACCAGAACTGGACCATGGAATAATGGAAGCAGGTAGCCTGGTCTGATGAATTACAGTTTCTTTCACAACATGTGGATGGCCGGGTGCGTGTGCCATGGTGATGGGCAGTATGGGAAGAAGGTAAGCCGGCAGAGGCAGTGTAAAGTTTTGGGCAATGTTCTGCTGGGAAACCTTGGGTCTTGCCATTCATGTGCATGTTACTTGACATGTACCACCTACCTAAATATTGTTGCTGACCAAATACACCCCTTCGTGGAAACAGTATTCCCTGATGACAGTGTCCACTTTTAGCAGCATAATGTGCCCTGCCACACTGCAAAAATGGTTAAAGAATGGTTTGAGGAACGCAACACGTTTAAGGTGTTGACTTAGCCTCCAAATTATCCAGATCTCAATCCACCGAGCATCTGTAGGATGTGCTAGAAAAATTCCGATCCATGGAGGCCCCACCTTGCAATCTTTAGGACTTAAAGGGTCTGCTACGTGCCAAATATCATAGCATACCTTCAGAGGTCTAGTGGCATCCATGCCTCAAAGGGTCAGGGCTGTTATGGCAACAAAAGGGGCTGTTTTTGCAGAAAAAGGGGTACCTAATCAATATTAGGTGGGTCATTATAAAGTTTTGGCTGATCAGTATATGTTCTAATACAGCTTCTATGAATGGAGGAAGGGGCAGAAAGGGCAGGCATAGTTGGCACTCTTAATGAGTACCTGTCACAGGTCCAGCCCTCATGTCAAACCTCATAGCACCAGAAGATTATGGCTGCTGGGGTATACAGGGGGCAGAGGATTTTGGATTTCAGCTGACAGACCACACAACCACACAGCACAAAGAACACTTTGCATTGAATGTAAGTCCTTGTTTTGACTAAACTTTTTTCTTTATTAGAATAGTTTTTATTCATCATTAGAAAACATGTGCAAACATTAACAATGATCAATAAGGCACATAGTATGCTGATAGATGACAGGATACATAAACAGTTTTATGACAACATTATTGCAATCCACAACACATATCGTCATTGATGGCTTCAAGATAATAGTAAAGGTATACCCAAATAGGTATACTATCAGCAGTTAGTTCCACAGTAGGGGACATTAGATATTTAGAGCAAAGAGGTATCAAATCAACAGGGGTCTAAGGGGGGGAGGGGGGCGCATGGAGAAAGGGGGAAACTGAGGGTCTGGGGAGGAGGAAGGGGGAAAAATACAGCACAGCAACAACCGTTGATGAGAGGATCCCAGAACACCTCACATAATGTACTCTAAAGTAGAAATACATAGTGGGGCCCAAGGCCCCGTCCACCCCAGGTCCTTGTAGTGGTAAGCAGCACTTAGGCTAGTTTCACACTGGGGCGCTGGGTGCGCTGGCGATAAAGCGGTGCTATATTTAGCGCCGCTTTACCGTCGTTTTAGCGGCGCATTTCGGCTAAAGGGTTAATACGGGTTCGGAGCGCTGCCCCATTGTTTTCAACGGGAGGGGGTGCTTTAGGAGCGGTAAATACACCGCTCCTACAGCGCACCAAAGATGCGGCTTGCAGGACATTTTTCAGCGTCCTGCAAGCGCACCGCTTCAGTGTGAAAGCCCTCGGGCTTTCACACTGAAGACACAGTAACAGCTGTTTGGGGTCGGTTTGCAGGCGCTATTTTTAGCGCAATAGCGCCTGCAAACGCCCCAGTGTGAAAGGGGCCTAAAGGTTGTAATGTAGGTAATATCGTACCAGTTCTGCATCAAAAGTATTTAAGTATTAGGGCTCTAGCCTCCAGTCAGCCCAAATGTTGTTGAACCTTTTGGGGCACGTCCGGCCCATATATGTGAGCTTATACAGGGGAAGGGCCAAGTCAATAATGGATGTCCACTAGGAGACCGTAGGGGGATCCAGTTGGGTCCATTTAGAAAGAATAACCTTTCTGGCATAGAAAGCAGCATAGAACTCAAAGAGCTTTTTGTGGTTACTACAAGCTACTGTATCACATATACCTATGAAGAGTACCAGTGGGTCCGCTGTAACAGTCAAGCCTTCCACCATGTTTATGTCAGACACCATCTGTCTCCAGAAGCCCTGAATACGTTTTGACTAAACTTAGGCTTTAGGAAATAAAGTGGTGTCACCTCTCTATCTACTCTCTCATTCTATCATTATGTTCCTTTCAGAACATGGGCACACAACATAGTCTGATTGATTACTAGTTTTGCCCCTCCATTCCTCCATTCTGAGTGTTGTTGTAAGTCTGCATTCATGAAAATAAAGTGTGTTGCTCTTGTGTGCCATTCAATGTCAATGGCACCCCAAAGGTGGCAAGCAAGATGCACGTTTTTTTTGTGCACAAAAAAGTCCAGGTTGAACTATTTAAAGGGGCACAGCCAACAGGTAAGGACTGTAGCTGAAGCTTGTACTTTAACTTTGAGGTGTGGTTGATATACACATAGGGGTTGATATACTAAAGGCAAATAGACTGTGCTTTTTGCAAGTGCAGTTGCATCTATTTTTCCTTAGTAAATGCATTGTTAGAAAGATTCACTTTGTGAAGAATAACCAATCAGGTGCAGGGGGGGAAAAAAAGCATGTGTGCTTGCACATTTGGATTATGGAAATCAGCACAGCTTTATCATATTTACTAAGCTCTGGGGAAAACAAGTGCAACTGCACTTGCAACGTGCACAGTCTTTAGTAAAACAACCCTAGAGTGTGGCCTGGGGCCTTGTATTAAAAGAGAAGTATGGGAATCGTTTTTTTGGAGATTCATACTTACCTAGGTGAATGTAGCATTGATCTGACGCTGCATCTATCCCCTGCTGGCTCTAACACTGAGAACCAAGTGATCAAACACCACTGATTGTTCGGTTCAGGACTCCCTGAACAGAGAGATGGTTACTGTCAGTCACAGCTCTTTGCTCTGCCTCCTCCTCGCTCACTGCAGCGCTGGGTTGTGGAGAGGGCGGGATGGCCGTCCCAGGCTCTCAGTGGCACGCTGAGAGGTTGAGCCAGATGCCGATCCAGGCATGTGGGTGGATCCCAGTCACATTCTGGCCCAAGCCTCGACTGGCTCTGTGGCATCAGCAGACTTCAGCCCACTGTCTGCTGAAAATGGGTCACCGGAGTGCAGAACACACTGCATTCCTGTGATCCACAGGAGAAGTTCAGCCAAATGAGCTTTGGCTGTACTTCTCCTTTAACCTGGCAAATGCAGTTAAAATATCCTAAAAGCTCTAAAATATTCCTGAGCTTCTTTGCCGCAGTTGTCATTTGTAGGGCAGTCCACTGTAATGAATTCCAGCCTTATGCGCAAAAAACACACATATGTGTGATGGCTTAAGGCAGGGGTGCCCAACCAGTGGCCCGCGGAGCCCTCTGATGTGGCCTGCGACCTCCTGCTCTAAGATGGTAGGTTGGCAAGCCCAGATCACGGGTTGCCGACCTGCCATCCCAGTTTTGTGAATGAAGCTGCTGGTAGTGGAAGCAAGTGGCTGCGGAGCAGAGCCACATAAGCCAATGCTTCCTGTATAGCGCCGGCTCCTGTCACAAGCGGAGTGATACCAAATGCACTCCCCCTGGGACAGCAACAGCCAGCGATACCAGAATGGAAGACGGTAATTAAAGGTAAGTTTACTACTAAATTCACAGTATATATGGATATGTCTGTTTTGCAGTGGTTACTGGGCTGCTTTCAAACTGATCCGCAGGTGCAGTGCAGCTACAGGTTAACTACATTGAGCCATAGACTTCTGCGGGTTTGTTGCGCCTTCAGAAAGTGCGCCACACCTGCAGGATATAATAGAAGTTTACGGCAAAGTGCAGCTAACCCGCAGGTTCACTGCGCTGCACCAGAGGTTTGGGCAAATCGCATCAGTGTGAAAGCAGCCTTAGGCTCCTTTCACATGATTGGTCTGACCCAGTCAGACTTACTAGTCACCTCTATGGAGCAGCAGATGTAAACGGACTTGTGTCTGTTTACACCCGCCTACCTAAAAATAAAAAATAAAATAGAAAGGGATCTACCCCTTCCGTCTGGGCAAATCGAATTGGATCTGTTGGCTGTGTCCGTGGACACAGACCTGTTATCCTCCCGCTCCGCTCATTGTGGCCCGCGACCAGTTACCAATTCGCTTAAGTGGCCCTCGCTCTTCAAAAGGTTGGGCACCCCTGGCTTAAGGGAATGACAAGAGGCTAAAATAGAAATAGACTTAGGCAGGCCATACCATGGGTTGCAGGAAAGATGTTTGCATGATTCCCCCATCAACATAAGACAGTGCTGACAGGGGAACCTTCCTGCCAGTGGCGGCCCATCTATAGAGGGTGCACGGGCGCCACTGCCCCTATCCATGCGTCCGGCCCCCTCATCTACAATTCAAGGTGCCGGACTATGGATTCCAATGAAGGGGGTGTTTTATATTTTTTGAAGCACGTGATTAGAGCCAGAGGCTCTAATAGGCTTCAAAAAAAGGGTGGGCTTGGGGTGCAGAGCAGACCCAGTTGTGTGACGATAGCGAATACATTTTCACTATATTAAACACAAAAGTTCCTCCCCGCCAATCAGGAGGCAGGTCGTGGGACCTGTTTCCCGATTGGCCAAAGTGTCAGGCGATCCTATTGGATGCCTTGCGCTTAGGCGGAAGAGAGAAGAGACGGCAGAGGAAGCCGCTGGAGGAGCGGACACCGGAGCTGCTGCATGCACCCCGCTGACACCGTGCTGGAGGACACCACAGCCCACCACCTACATCGGTAGGTACCCAGGCGGTACCGGTGGGGGGGTGGTGTGGTTGTTTGTCCACTAGCCTCCACTGCCTCCTGCCCATCAATTGTCTGCTCCCGGCGGGGGGCGGATGTGAGAAGCCGCCCATGCCGGGAGAAGACAGTGATTACCACTAGAGGCTATACCAGCCGCTAGTGATAATCGCAAGAGAATCCGGCAGACTGGTTGTACCCAAGCTGATCAATTGATCAACTTGATACATTCAGCCTGCCCATTAACGGTTCGAATGTCAGCAGGTTCCTGTTGAACCGGCCAAGATTCGAACCGTGTATGGCCGGACTTGGGTACATATGCTAGTTTTGTGTAAAATAATATTTTTTTTTTTTTTTTTTTTTACACAACTGTATGAAATGTTTTTTTTTTTTACTTCTGCCTGAAGCTCTGTATTTTTGGGTCCCTTCACCATTAGCATTCACTGCGGTGCTCACCAGTAGGGATGAGCCGAACACCCCCCCGTTCGGCTCGCACCAGAACCCGCGAACGGACCTAAAGTCCGTGCGAGCTTTAGAACCCTATTAGTTATAATGGATGCGAACGTTCGAAATTAAAAGTGCTCATTTTAAAGGCTAATATGCATGTTAATGTCATAAAAAGTGTTTGGGGACCTGGGTCCTGCCCCAGGGGACATGTATCAATGCAAATTTTTTTTTTAAAAACGGCCGTTTTTTCAGGAGCAGTGATTTTAATAATGCTTAAATTGAAACAATAAAAGTGTAATATTCCTTTAAATTTCGTACCTGGGGGGTGTCTATAGTATGCCTGTAAAGGGGCGCATGTTTCCCGTGTTTAGAACTGTCTCTGCGCAAAGTGTCATTTTTGAAAGTAAAAAAGCTATTTAAAATCACTCGCGGCTAATGTTAATTCACGGCTCCCGTAACACAGAGAACAGTGATTCATTGAAACTCATTCATAAAAAAAAAGTCATTGATAAAAAAAAAAATGAAAAAAAAAAAAGCGTAGGGGTCCCCCCAAATTCAATAACCAGGCCCTTCAGGTCTGGGATGGATGATTAAGGGGAACCCCATTCAAAAAAAAAAAAAAAAAATGGCGTAGGGTCCCCCTCAAAATCCATACCAGACCCTTGAGGTCTGGTATGGATTTTAAGGGAACCCTAGCCAAAAAAAATGGCGTGGGGTCCCCCTCAAAATCCATACCAGACCCTTATCCGAGCACGCAACCTGGCAGGCCGCAGGAAAAGAGGGGGGGACGAGAGCGGCCCCCCCTCTCGCCTGAACCGTACCAGGCCACATGCCCTCAACATTGGGAGGATGCTTTGGGGGTCTAAGACCCCTAAAGCACCTTGTCCCCATGTTGATGAGGACAAGGGCCTCTTCCCCACAACCCTGGCCGGTGGTTGTGGGGGTCTGCGGGCGGGGGGCTTATCGGAATCTGGAAGCCCCCTTTAACAAGGGGACCCCCAGATCCCGGCCCCCCCCCTGTGTGAAATGGTAAGGGGGTACAAAAGTACCCCTACCATTTCACCAAAAAAGTGGCAAAAATGGTAAAAATGACAGGAGACAGTCTTTGACAATTCCTTTATTAAAATCTTCTTTCTTCTTTCTTCATCCTTCGGATTCTTCATCTTCTCCTTCCTTCATCTTCTTCCATCTTCTTCTTCCATTTTCTTCTTCCTCCGATCCGCTTCTTCTTGCGCTGGTCTTCTCGTCCTTCTCGTCCGGCATCTTCTTCCGTCGGCGTGGGCGTCGGTGTCGGTGTCTTCTTGGGCCGCTCCGCGCAATGGGAGGCTCCCGCTGTGTGAGGCTCCGCTCCATCTGACAGGTCTTTTAAAACGGAGGGCACCTGGTGACCCCGCCCCCCTCTGACGTCATGGGGAAAGCCATCATGGAATTCCCCATGACGTCCCTGTGCGTCAGAGGGGCGGGGTCACCAGGTGCCCTCCATTATAAAAGACCTGTCAGACGGAGCAGAGCCTCACACAGCGGGAGCCTCCCATTGCGCGGAGCGGCCCAAGAAGAGACAGAGACACCGACGCCGACGCCGACGGAAGAAGATGCCGGACGAGAAGGACGAGAAGACCAGCGCAAGAAGAAGCGGATCGGAGGAAGAAGAAAATGGAAGAAGAAGATGGAAGAAGATGAAGGAAGGAGAAGATGAAGAAACCGAAGGATGAAGAAAGAAGAAAGAAGATTTTAATAAAGGAATTGTCAAAGACTGTCTCCTGTCATTTTTACCATTTTTGCCACTTTTTTGGTGAAATGGTAGGGGTACTTTTGTACCCCCTTACCATTTCACACAGGGGGGGGGGCGGGATCTGGGGGTCCCCTTGTTAAAGGGGGCTTCCAGATTCCGATAAGCCCCCCGCCCGCAGACCCCCACAACCACCGGCCAGGGTTGTGGGGAAGAGGCCCTTGTCCTCATCAACATGGGGACAAGGTGCTTTAGGGGTCTTAGACCCCCAAAGCATCCTCCCAATGTTGAGGGCATGTGGCCTGGTACGGTTCAGGCGAGAGGGGGGGCCGCTCTCGTCCCCCCCTCTTTTCCTGCGGCCTGCCAGGTTGCGTGCTCGGATAAGGGTCTGGTATGGATTTTGAGGGGGTCCCCACGCCATTTTTTTTGGCTAGGGTTCCCCTTAAAATCCATACCAGACCTCAAGGGTCTGGTATGGATTTTGAGGGGGACCCTACGCCATTTTTTTTTGGCTGGGGTTCCCCTTAATATCCATCCCAGACCTGAAGGGCCTGGTTATTGAATTTGGGGGGACCCCTACGCTTTTTTTTTTGTTTTTTATTAATGAATGACAGCTCTCTGTGTTACAGGAGCCATCAATTCATTAGCCGCGAGTGATTTAAATAGCTTTCTTCCTGCAAAAATGACACTTTTTTGCAGGGAAAGTTCTAAGCACAGGAAACCTGCCCCCCTTCACAGGCCACCTATAGACACCCCCCAGATGTGATACTGCAATGCTGTTCTAACAGCATGCACACACATATCCCCAGAAATAAAGCACATATTGTTGTCAGCAGTCAGCAGCACACTGACACGCTGACACTGTCTGAAACATAATATGCGAGGCCGCCGGTGTTCTGCCGATATGGTTCCCCTCGGCGGATTGGTGTAGATCCGTACTGCGCATGCGCGGCGAAATTCCGAAAATGACCGAAGCTAAACAGATGCGAGGGAAGTGTACACCGCGCACGCGCAGTCGGTGTACGAGACGATGCCGGGGAAGTCTAACTAAGGGGCGTATCTATTATAACTGTAAGCAAGGGGCAAAGGAAAAAGAAAAACAAATCGTTCAGCTGTGGATATAGAGGAGAGAATATAAAAGCTGTGTTTTTACAGTGCTATCTGTGGGGTTTTTCTTTTGAATTCGGAGTGTATTTTTTTAAACTTACTTTTTTTTTAAACAAAGAAAATGAGCTGTGCGGTGTACACTTCACTGCATCTGTTTAGGTTCGGACATTTCCGGAAGATGGCTAGTCGTTCGTACTGCGCTTGCGCAGTACACAGAGGAACCAATCCGCCAGGGGAACCAACTCGACAAGACACCGGCGCGGCGGCCTCTTATACCGTGGGGCGTGTACTAAAGCCCCCTGAGCTATAATTGGCTACAGGCATCCTGCCTGTAGCCAATTATGGCTCTCCTCGCTGCCGGCGCTGTGATTGGCCAAGCATGCGGGGTCACAGTGCATGCTTGGCCAATCATCAGCCAGCATTGCACTGCGCGGGCTGCAATGCATTGCGGGGCCGCTCGCATCACACGAATTTGATGCGAGCGGCCCCAATAGTTCTGGGCTCGCCGAGCGAGCGAACACCCGGTGCTCGATTCGAACATGGGTTCGAATCGAACACCGGGCTCATCCTTACTCACCAGAGCTGCCTACAGACATTAGACAACAGTTGGCTGAGCATGTATGTATGTCCTGCCAGCTGAACGATTTTTCTAACAAAAGATCTTTCTCCCAAACATGTAAGTTTGTAACATTGAATTCTTACAAGCAATACTATAATAGGTTATAATATATTATCTAGAATTTGGCAAAGGAACGCTATTCAGTTATTTCACGAGTCAGCGAAAAGTCGGATAAATGTAATTATTTTGGCATCAGGCACCAGGGAGATAAGAGGATATGTCAAGTTGAAATCAATAAGATTAGCAGGAAAAAGAACTTGTTCATTTGTATCCCTGGAAAGAAGACGACTTTCCAAGGAAAAAACTGCAACAGTTTCACAGCACTTACCATTCTCACTTGATAAAGATTCTAAAGATCTGCCTTCATTTGGACTGATTTCAAATGTCAGCTAAAAAAGACCAAAGATTTAGGCTTTGATAACGTTTGTACATGAAACGAACTGCAGGGTGTTCTTTATGTGGCTGGGAATAGTTTATAACCATACACACAGACTGAACAGAAAAAAAAAAATCAAACACTATACATTATACAGCGAGGATGGATGAATCTCCCACGGTGGCTATTGTATTCTATCAGCTGGTGCCGAATAGGCAAACAGCGACTGCGTCTGATTGGAGACAATCGCTGTTCGGCTGCCAACCTTCTGTCTGGCTGATTTTTCAGGCGCAAGGGAGGGTGTCATGAGGGGGCATTTTCCCTCACATAGGCATCATCATAGTTCATCACACTGACATTAAGGCCCCTTTCACACTGGGGCGGGGAGCCGCGGTGACGGTAAAGCAGCGCTATATTTAGCGCTGCTTTACCGTCGTTTTAAACGCGGTATTCGGCCGCTCGCGGTGCGGTTTTACCCCCCCGCGAGCGGCCGAAAAAGGGTTAAACACCCCCACAGAGCGCCACCGTAGCGGCGCTTTGCGGCGGTATTGCCGCGGTTTTACCGCGGTTTTACCGCGGTTTCCCATTAAAATCAATGGGAAGGAGCGGTATAGGAGCGGTGAACACACCGCTCCTATACCGCTCCAAAGATGCTGCTAGCAGGACTTTTTTTGCTGTCCTGCTAGCGCACCGCTCCAGTGTGAAAGCCCGCCGGCTTTCACACTGGAGTTAAAGGGGCCGGATTTTTTCAGGCGGTGAACAGGCGCTATTTTTAGCGCTGTACCGCATGAAAAACGCCCCGGTGTGAAAGGGGCCTAAGAGGTTGATTTACTAAAGGCAAATAGACTGCACTTTGCAAAGTGCAATTTCACTCTGCAAGAGCAGTTGCTCCAGAGCTTAGTAAATGAGCAGAAGCTCTGCTGACTTTCATGATCCAATCATGTGCAAGCAAAAATACTTTTACTTTTTCCTTGTATGTGATTGGGTATTCTTTGCAAAGTGAAGCTTTACCTCATTTACTAAGCTCTGGAGCAACTGCTGTTGCAGTCTATTTGCCTTTAGACCCCTAAGACCTCACACAGTGTGCATTTGGGGACATGCACACACACCCGAACCCACGCATGTATTAAATTGGGAGCAGAGGCTGTGTCCATGCAGCTGCTGCATCCCAATTGACATCAGTAGGAACAGCTGTACATCCCCATGCAGGTCAACACAGCTCTCCACGAGCGAGCGATTTAGTACGCTTCGTGTGTGTAAGGCCTTACACTAGGGAAACTTTCCTTCCACTAATGCCAATATATATTATCATCCCCACTGACAGTGACCACTTACACTGGGGCATTTTTTTTCTCCCACTGACCACCAATGCTGGGCCATTTTTTTCCTTACTGACCATGTGAGAAGATAGGTGAAGTTGTATGGACTACTCCCTAATTGGGCCATACGACACCTGTGGGAATAACGGACTATTTCGATACCCATACATTGAGACAATAAGTATATAAAATTTTCAATTTTTATTAAAAGAATAACAAAAAAATACACGGATAAACATTTATATGTAGCCCAAACGTAGGGCTGCAATAACAATATTACATTGATTAAGACAGACAAATATAGTTTACATAGTTCCAAGATCCCTTGTAGGGGAGGAAAAAAGGATGCCAATAATGTTTCTCAACTAGTTTCGCGAAAAATCGCTTCTTCAGGAGATTTTAGGGCATCTGGGGCAAAAGAAAATATCATCTTAATGCTATGAAACAGCTTTTTATTACATTGAGACCAATGACACTGGTAAAAATTTATGATAATAACAGTGGGAGTAGACTGTTGTTATTATCATAAATTGCAGCCCTACGTTTGGGCTACATATAAATGTTTATCCGTGTATTTTTTTGTTATTCTTTTAATAAAAATTGAAAATTTTATATACTTATTGTCTCAATGTATGGGTATCGAAATAGTCCGTTATTCCCACAGGTGTCGTATGGCCCAATTAGGGAGTAGTCCATACAACTTCACCTATCTTCTCACATTAATTGTTTAGGATGATGATACCCACCCCTACCCTCCTTGTTCTACTATTCATTAGAGGCTACAACTAATATATCCTTACTGACCATGTCAGAGAAAACACACTGGTAAACCTCCAGGTAGCCATGTTGCATTTCACAGAAAATCACAGAGCTGCAAATTGAAAGGAAAGGTAATTTTTAATAACATTCAATTACAATATGACTTGTGTCACAATTGCATACGTTATATTATTATTTTTTTATTTGCTATTTTTTCCCCAGGAAAGTGGAGTTACCCTTTAAGCAAAAAGAAAAGAGCAACTACCTATAACAACCAGCATTAGAATTCCCTAATCCTATTGGTATTTCATTGGTGACTAGGGATTAATGCATTTTTGCACATCATTTTTGCTATGTGCACTACCTCATTAAACAGGAACTTCCTTTGTCCTCAGTTCAGATACTTACCCACCCAGAAGATCCAGCCCTTTCCTGCTGTTCAGCTCCTCCCCTACTACCGCTTGGGTCCTGTCCTCAGGTCAACTTGGTCTGTGACTTCATTGGGAGGTTGCGGTCTTTTCCAAGTTCAGGTAGCCACCTCCGGATGACATGCCACCAGGCCCATCATTCTCCTCCTTCCATTAATCCAAGCCGATGCCTCCTGGTATACGTGACATCCATATCCCAGGAGGTACCGGGAGTCCAGCATGTCATTCTTACCTAGAAGAGAATGGAGGATGGGGAGGCAGGCCAGCATGTACAAAATAACTTGGTCAACTTGGTCTGTGATGTCATAGGGAGGTTGCTTTCTTTTCCAGGTTCAGGTAGCCACCTCCCGATGTCATGCCACCAGGCCCATCACTCTCCTCCTTCCATGAATTCAAGCCAATGCCTCCTGGGATATGTAATATGTATATCCCAGGAGGTACCGGGAGTCCAGCATGTCATTCTCACCTAGAAGATAATGGAGGATGGAGAGGCAGGCCAGAATGTACAAAATAACTTGGTCAACTTGGTCTGTGATGTCATTGGGAGGTTGCTTTCTTTTCCAGGTTCAGGTAGCCACCTCCCGATGACATGCCACCAGGCCCATCACTCTCCTCCTTCCATGAATTCAAGCCGATTTCTCCTGGGATATGTGATATGTATATCCCAGGAAGTACCGGGAGTCCAGCATGTCATTCTCATCTAGGTGAGAATAGAGGATGGGAGGCAGGCTGGAATGTACAAAGTAAAATATGTAGCCCAAAAAAAAAAAAAAGGAGTTGGCAAGATTTTTCATGTGACAGAAAAGGTGGGGGTGGGGGGGAGGAAAGTTTGCTTTCAATGTGGAGGGCCACTTTAAGTCAGCACAAGTTCTTCCCCCTAACTAGAGTCATGGAGCTCCAGTTTGATAAAGTTCAGAAGTTCTTCACAGACGTCACAACCCTGATATGTAGGATGAAGCTGAGGAGCTGCCTTAAGGAATGTCAATTTTCCACATACCATGTAGCTAGGGGATGTCAGATCACCGCCCTAGTACCTCAGCTGTTTGCTCCTTAAATAATAAGTGTCCCTGGAACCTCCGCAGCTGAGGTGTGGCCCTTCTGGAAGATCTCTGCACCTCCTCACAGCTCAGGCCTGGATTACCATCACTCACCAATTAAATAAGTAAATATTTGTCCACATCATGGGTGTGTGTAGCAACGCCGAAGAAAAAATGTGCACATGTGTGGAAGCCTTGTGGAGCCCTGCATCTTCCTTCCTGAACACTCCTGTCCTGTATTATCAGCTGGCCTTTTCTGTGTCGCTGAATTACAGGAACTCAGACTGTGCTATAAAAGGGGCCGGACGCTATACACCACGCTGCAAAATATTATTTCAAGGAACTGAAGTTATTAGGTGGGATCTATAGTTCACAGAGAAATATGTGTGTCCAAAATACCGTAGCATGACATATAAAACCTTCAAAATAAAAAAAATAAAAAATTCAAAGACAAAAAAAAAAATCACAGATTTTTCTGAAAATAAATATCTGTGTTGTCCCCATATGTTTAAAGGCTGCCGTAGAGACACTTTGAATTTCGGCCAATTCTGGTTGAATAATTTAAGCTGTGGGTGGCCCTGTCAGAAACCCCTGGCTCGAAGGAGCAGGGAGAAAAATCATCAGCTCAACAGTGACTGCACCCAATCAAATGCAACCAATGTTCGGGTATTCTGACAGCCGCGGATCCTGCCTGTCTGATTATAATAGCCAGCCAGTCGTACGCTGTACAAGAGAAACCTATACATGGATGGCTAGCGTAAAATGGTTCTAAAGCCTAATGCCGCGTACACACGAACGGAATTTCCGTGGGAAAAATCTTGGATGTTTTTTCATACAGAATTCCGCTCAAGCTTGGCTTGCATACACACGGTCACACAAAATTGTTTCCGAGCATGCGTAGAAATTTTGCGTGTCAGAATTGGTACAGACGATCAGAATTTCCGATCAGAACTTTTTCCAACCGAAAACTAGAGAACATGCTCTCAATCTTTTGCTGGCTGGAATTCCGCCAGCAAAAGACTGATGGAGCATACACACAGTCGCATTTTCGGACCAAAAGCTCACATCGGACTTTTGCTGGCGGAATTTCTGCTCGTGTGTACGGGGCATAAGGGTACTTTCACTCTTCTCTGTAGCAAAATCACAGTAAAAACGCATATGCGATTTTGCTGTGTTTCACATGCGTTTGCTGTGCGGCTCTGGTGCATTTTTGGGAAAAATGGACATGTGACTCAAAAACATACCAAAATGCAAAATCGTGGTGCGTTATTAATTTTACCACAATTTTGCTGTGATTCCATTCATTTCAATGGGAAGCTGTGTTTTTGGTGTGGTTTTCAAAACTGCGCCAAAGATGCAGCATGCAGGACTTTTCAGAACGCACTGCACCTGTAACGCAGTGGTGGTGTGAAAAGTCCCATAGGATTTAAAGTGAATGTAAAGTCTCCTTTTTTTTTCTTTAAAAATAATAAACATGTTATACTTGTAGTGGTTTTGCACAGAGCAGCCTGGATCCTCCTCTTCTCGGGTCCCTCGCAGCCAATCCTGGCCCCTCCCTCCTGTTGAGTGACCCCCACAACAAGCAGCTTGCTATGGTGTCACCCGAGCCAAGCCACAGCTCCGTGTGTCCATTCAGAAAGGGAGCCACGGTTCGGCCCGCCCTCTCTCTCTCCTGACTAGCTAACTGACTTTGACAGCAGTGGGAGCCAATGGCGGCGCTGCTATGTCTCAGCCAATTAGGAGGGAGAGTCCGGGACAGTCGAGGCACTCGTGCACATCACTGGATAGAGATGGGGTTCAGGTAAGTAATAGGGGGGCTGCCGCACACAGTTGTTTTTTTTTTATCTTAATGCATAGAATGCATTAAGATGAAAAACCTTCTGCCTTTACAATCACTTTAAAGTGAAACATTTTTCTTGCATTTTTCTTGCAAGGAAAAAAACGCAGGAAAAACGTATCAGTGTGAAAGAGCCCTATTCTATGCATTAGGGAAAAAAAACTTCTGTGCTGCAGGATCCCCCCCAGCCCCCCTCAATATTTACCTGAGTCCAATCTTGATCCAGTGATGTCTGGGAGAGCACCAGCTCTCTCGACTCTTTCCCTCCTCACCGGACAGAATAATCCCAATGGCTCCCACTGCCATGATGAGGGAGTGGGGTCAGGGCCCAGCCTCCCTGCCTGCATCAATAGACACAGACATGAGTGCCCCCAAAAAAAGCCAGTAGTGCTGGCTGAGGACCCCAGAAGAAGAGGATTGTGGCTGCTCTGTGCAATACACAGAGCATGGCAGAGAGCTGGTAAACATATATATGCTTGTTATTTTAACCACTTGACGACCAGAACTTATACTGTGGCAGGTCGGCGCTCCTGCGCGAACCGATGTACCCGTACGTTAGTCCGTGCATGTAAGATTGCACGCCCGCTGCGCGCCACAGCCATTGTAAACAAGGTGGATCCCCGTTCTGATAGTGATGGGGATCAGCTATCTCTGTCATTTCCCAGGCAGCCCATCCCCCCTACAGTTAGAACACGCTGAGGGAACACACTTAACCCCTTGATCGCCCCTAGTGTTAACCTCTTCCCTACCAGTGTCATTTATACATTGATCAGTGCATTTTTTATAGCACTGATCAATGTACTAAAGTCACTGGTCCCCAAAAAGTGTCATTTGGGATCAGATCTGTCTGCAGCAATATCGCTGTTCCCCTAAAAATCGCAGATCGCCACCATTACCAGTAAAAACAATTAAAAAGTCCCTAAATCTATCCCATAGTTTCAATCAATATAGGCCTAGTGCAATTTTTTTTTACCAAAAATATGTAGAAGAATACATATTGGCCTAAACTGATGAATAAATTAGTATTCTTATATTTTTTTTGGATATGTATTATAGTAGAAAGTAAAAAAAACACAAAAAGAAAGCTCTATTTGTGGTAAAAAAAGGACATCAATTTTGTTTGGGTACAACGACACACGACCGCGCAATTGTCAGTTAAAACAACGCAGTGCTGAATCACCAAAAAAAGTCCTGGTCATTAAAGGATATGTAAAGGTTTGTTTTTAAAAACAAAAAAACAAAAACAAACATGTCATACTTACCTCTTCTGTGCAGTTGGTTTTGCACAGAATACCCCCAACCCTCCTCTCCTGTGGTCCCTCAGCGGTGCTCCTGGCTCCTCCTCTTCTCTATTGCCCCGTTGGAGAGCTGCTCTCCCTCGGGGCACTTGTGCGGGCGCAGTCCCATGTCCTGCTGCTGCGTCCAATGACATAGAAGGAACTCGGCCTCACCCCCCGACTCCTGTGTCACTGGATTTGATTGACAGCAGCGGGAGCCAATGGCTGCACTGCTATCAATCTATCCAATCAGGACCCGAGACACATGGAAAGACCGGGTTCAGGTAAGTAAAAAAAGGGGGGGGGTGCTCTGGGGGGCTGCTGCATCACTGCTGGTTTTTCACCTTAATGCATATGCATTAAGGTAAACAACCTTAAGGGTTTACAACTCCTTTACAGGGGCAAATCCTTCCGGGGGTGAAGTGGTTAATAAAAAACAGAAAATTAAGCTTTAATATCACTTGAAAGCCCAACTCTGGGCAAATTCTACATGATCCCTTGTAGTGGGGCTGTGCCCAAACTGCAAGGGTTAATTGCTTGTGTTACTTACCTGATCCTCCCCACAGCTAGACCGGTCCCCACAGCTTCTACACTCCGCACTCCAGTGTCCTGATGTCATCAGGACCAGAGCGGGGTTCATAGCCCTGCTCTGGACGTGAGGATGCCGAGGGACAGTTCAACGCCAGATCATGGGACCCCTCAAGCCAGGAAATGGAGGATCAGGTAATTAAAACAGTTTCCCCTCTCTCTTGGACAAAAAGCGCTATTAACCCTTGTGGTGTGGGCACAGCTCCGCTGCAAGGGATCATTTTTTATTGCCTGGAGTCGGGCTTTAAGTCTGGATTCACATAGTTGCACAGTACAATAATGCACAGGTGTTAACGTGTGTTTTTGTGCATCGCCACATTGTGCTAAAGTGTTACTAAACCGACAACAGTAAAATCAGTCTGTATATGCAGTAAAGCATGCTTGTTATACTCACTGTGGAACATAAGTGGTTAATCTTCTGCATTGTTTAAAAAGGCTGTTTGATCCTGTCTTCTCTGACCATTCTCCCTGTCTTCCACAGTCCCCAACCCATCTGCTGATAGTACAGAGCCCTAGGAGGCATTCTGCATGTGCTCAGTTTGTGTGTTGCTAGAGAGTTTATTTGTTTTCTTGGGAGGGTGCACAGGGCCATTCAGCACTGTCCAGACAGAGGGTCAGGGGTCATGCAGCCTCATAGTACAGTCAGAGGAGAATGAAAACTCCTCCTACAAGCTTTAACCCCAGACACTGATAGAAGTCACAAGACTGCTATATACTGCTGATGAAAAAAGGTATTTAGCAGTTTATATTTACTAAAATAATTGCATTTCCATGTTCTGTGTACTGTGGGAGACCAGATGTAGTGAATGCAGGGTCCTGGGTTTAGTAACACTTTAAGGCTGCCCATTTAATTTATCAAATGGGTTATCAAAATACCTCAGTGGCAATGCAGCACACCATAACACCATAACATGCAGCACACATCCTGGCAATGCAGCACACCATAACACCATAACATGCAGCACACATCCTGGCAATGCAGCACACCATAACACACAGCATACCCACATCTGCACATTGTGGTGCACTATAGCACAGGGGCAGTTTTGCTTACTGCATGTATGCATTGAGTTGCCGATCAGAATGCCCACCACAGCATATATATACCTGTAATACAACAGTATGAATGGGCCCCAACTTTTTGGTACATGTACACAATTCTAATGTTTGTTCCAATGTGTACTCACATCTGTGTGTTGTGGTGACTATAGCACTGTAGCAACATACTGTATATGTGCTTTGGGGTGCCATTCAGAAGGTTCCTGAGTGTATCCACTCTTCCTCCTCCACACTTTATAGATGAACAGGTCTGAGCCAGAAAACTATTATAAATTCCATAATATCATGGAATTTTTCTCTGGTTGCATGTTCATTACTGCAATACACGGCAATGCACATTACATGCGTTGATGCATTACTGTGACATTCATTTTCAATAGCATCCCAATACAACAAGGGAACACACATGCATTGGAACTTGCTGCAATGCATGACAAGATCACCATAGTGCACCAAAAAGTTTGTTTTATAGGCATTTTTAATTTTTTACGTCTCTTAATGTAGCTTTATTTCAGCCAGTGTGTCCATGCACATTTATGATGTTTAGGTTTGTATTTTAGAGCAGCATTTGGGGCAAAAAAATAAATAAAAAATATGACC
Source organism: Lithobates sylvaticus (assembly GCA_028564925.1). NCBI lineage: Eukaryota > Metazoa > Chordata > Amphibia > Anura > Ranidae > Lithobates > Lithobates sylvaticus. The sequence goes on from CM053030.1 coordinate 438,400,030, forward strand.
CAAACTTGCATTCAGACACAAGCTTACTGGCATAATTGACATACTTATGCGCAAAAACGCATAACAATTCCTCCTGTATTGTATTGTAACTGTACTGTCTGCCCTCACATTGTAAAGCGATGCACAAACTGTTGGTGCCAAATTAATCCTGTATAATAATAATAATAATACGCTATTTCCAGTGGCCATAATCAATGAATATTCTAGCCAATAGCATGAGCTCATGAATTTACGCACATTTATGCTTCTAGACATGCATTTTTTATTCATCCTCTGGCAGAAAGATACAGCGTATATTGTAGATAGTATTTTTATGCCCCTGTGAATGAAGCCAAAAGTTGAAATGAGCGGTGTACTTTTACAACACAGCATTTCCATTTGGAAAGTTTGTCGTCTGATAAGCAATGTTTGCAGAGCAGTGCACAGAAAATTGCACCACTCCTAGAGATGAAGGTAAATGTGCTGCCCATAGCAACCAATTAGATGCCACCAAGAGACGATAAAATGAATGTATCTCCTGGCTGAGCGTGAGGAGCCAGTCTACAGAGATGTAGCCTAGTGTGTAGATTTACAGAATAACACTATAGAAAGGGACCAATCATAAAAATGGATATAATAATAATAATAATAAAAAAACAATGTGCACTACATTATTATCATAGGTGTGTGCAGCTTTTGCATAAGGGTGTGCACCCCAAAGCTCAAACTCACATGTATATATATATATATATATATATATATATATATATATATATATATATATATATATATAGACAATGTCAGTAGGGCAGAGATTAGTGTCAGTAGTTTATTTTAATTATTTGTTTATTTTTACTCTTTTACAGTTTTATTTTTTTATTATTATTTATTTATTATTTATTTATTCTTTTTTTTTTTTACAATATTTTTTCCACAAAATTTTAATTTTTTTTAATTTTTTTAGGAGCCCCCTAAACAGACCCCTGATGTCTCACTTTTAACACAGAGAAAGGGACTGAGGACAAAGACTCCCCAGTCTCTTTCTCTGCAGCCAAGCAGCAGGGGGAATCTGCGTAGCACAGGGTCTGTGCACGCCTGCGATTATTATATATATATATATATATATATATATATATATATACACATATATATATATATATATATATATATATATGTGTGTATGTATACAGTATAATTTTGTAGGGCATATGCACTACATTACTATATATATTATTATATACAGCATAAATCTATCTATCTATCTATATATATGCCCTACACACAGAGGAGTTAAATCATCAGTGTAGGGTTGCCACCTTTTCTTAAAGCCAAACCTGAACACTTTTTTTTTTTTGCAGTAAACACTATGGGATTATAAAAGACCTGGGATACATTTGGGTGCCCCAAGGACAGTAGTAATGTAGTGCACAGAGCGCACCAGTGGGTGTGGCCAAATTGCTCTTGCTGACATCATCACCCCACCCTTCAGTGATGTCAAACCTGCTCCTAAACAGCCGCCAGCAGCGGCAACAGATTTGTGTATGACTCAGTTATTTGGGGAGCCACAGCCTGTTCTAAATAATGTGTCCCGGTTTCAGATGGACTGAAACCCGGACACATGATTTAAAACCCGAACTGTCCGGGTGAATCCTGGACAGGTATCAACCCTACAACAGTGGTTGCCCAATGACTAAAGGAAGACATGGCATTGGAAAAAGCAGTGGAGAGTGTGGCAGTGGAGTGGCGATGGGGGGCACAGATTTGTCAGTGATGGAAGAGGGGACATTAAAGCCTTGTTCACATGTACTCTCAATGCCTCTTACCAGCCCTCTGAAAAGTGATTCATTGTGGATCACTTTTCAGAAGCATTTGGCAGGTGGTGAAGAGGTAATATGTTCCCTCCTCACTGGCTGATTTAATCCTGTAAATACTGCACCAACACGCTGCAATTGGGCACATTATGGGGCAAATGTGTCTCGGTTCCATTATTTCTTATCTATGATGTACGAGTGCTTTGGATTACAAGCATGGCTTGCATGGGTCACGTTCGGGGACAGTAATTCCCACCAAATGCAATATGCTGCTGTTTCTTAATTGCCATGGGCGCAAAGCACAGCATCATGGCCATGGCACGTGTACAGTCCTTGACAGCTGCAAGTATGTGTTCAGGTGGGTGGTTGGGGGGGAAGGGAACAGTAAAAATACAGATTAACCATCTGGTTTTACTGCCCCTGGCTAAATGTGTAAAGGAGCCCTGAGAGGTAAATTTACCATAGTGTGCAAGTCTGTTGTGCATGTCATCAGACAGTAACCTTGTGTACAGGGTAGTGTTACTAAAAGAGTAGATGTGATTCATTTAGCAAAGTCTGCGTTCACCTAGCTTAGTGACTGAGGTGAAGCCGTGTTAACTTCCATCATCCAATCACATGAAAACAAAGAGGTTTATTTACTAAATATGGAGAGTGAAAAATCAGTCTCACTTCTGCAGAGAAACCAATCAGCTTCTAACCTCAGCTTGTTTAATTGCGCTTTGGCAATAAAACCTGGAAGCTGATTGGTTTCTATGCAGACGTGAGACTGACCCTCCAGCTTTAATAAATAAACATAAAACTTTTCATATTCCTTTCACATAGAAGGTTATTCAGATTGAACAAAGCCTGGCAATATTCACTAACAGAGGCGGCTCTTTAATTAGGCAAATTAGGCAATTGCCTTAGGCCTCGCCCACAGAAGGGCCTCGCCGTCGAGCGATTGCCTAATTTGCCTAATGTTGTTGTGTGACTCACTGTGTCTGGCGGCGGGCGCTCTGCGCAAAGTGAGCTAATCCATATCCATTGCTGAGGCTGAGCCACCGCCGCGATCCGCGGCGGCGGACGAGCATGGTGGTTGTGTGGTGGGCGTGGCTAAGACTGCCTCAGCTGCCTGCGTTAAAATAGCAGGCTCAACTGCTGCGGCGCCGTTCTCTAGCCCTTCCCCTTGGCGGCCCCAATGCATGGTGGGAGTTGTAGTTCTCCCACAGAGTACAGGCACACAGACTTTAACTTGGCCGTCTGGTGCCTGTGCTCTGCAGAGACTACAACTCCCAGATTGCACTGCAGGCAGAGAGAGAAAGAGAACGTCATGTGTTGCTTCTCCCTGTCCTGCAGTGCTGGCTATTGGCTAAGCTTTAGTAAGGGACCGAGGCAAGGAGCAGGAACAGGTGTGTGTTCATTCTAAATTTGTCTGCTCAGTCTGATGTGCCCTGTTCCCTGTGCCCAGTACCCTGATGTGCCCCATACCCTTTGCCCAGTACCCTGATGTTCCCTGTGCCCAGTACCCTGATGTGCCCCATACCCGTGCCCAGTACCCTGATGTGCCCTGTTCCCTGTGCCCAGTACCCTGATGTGCCCCATACCCTGTGCCCAGTACCCTGATGTGCCCTGTTCCCAGTACCCTGATGTGCCCTGTTCCCAGTACCCTGATGTGCCCCATACCCCGTGCCCAGTACCCTGTTCCCTGTGCCCAGTACCCTGATGTGCCCCATACCCTTTGCCCAGTACTCTGATGTTCCCTGTGCCCAGTACCCTGATGTACCCCATACCCTTTGCCCAGTACCCTGATGTTCCCTGTGCCCAGTACCCTGATGTGCCCCATACCCGTGCCCAGTACCCTGATGTGCCCTGTTCCCTGTGCCCAGTACCCTGATGTGCCCCATACCCTGTGCCCAGTACCCTGATGTGCCCTGTTCCCAGTACCCTGATGTGCCCCATACCCCGTGCCCAGTACCCTGTTCCCTGTGCCCAGTACCCTGATGTGCCCCATACCCTGTGCCCAGTACCCTGATGTGCCCCATACCCTGTGCCCAGTACCCTGATGTGCCCTGTTCCCTGTGCCCTGTGCCCAGTACCCTGATGTGCCCAATACCCTGTGCCAAGTACCCTGATGTGCCCCATACCCTGTGCCCAGTACCCTGATGTGCCCTGTTCCCTGTGCCCAGTACCCTGATGTGCCCCGTACCCTGATGTGCCCCATACCCTGTGCCCAGTACCCTGATGTGCCCTGTTCCCAGTACCCTGATGTGCCCCATACCCCGTGCCCAGTACCCTGTTCCCTGTGCCCAGTACCCTGATGTGCCCCATACCCTGTGCCCAGTACCCTGATGTGCCCCATACCCTGTGCCCCGTACCCTGATGTGCCCCATACCCTGTGCCCAGATGTGCCCAGTACCCTGATGTGCCCAGTACCCTGTTCCCTGTGCCCAGTACCCTGATGTGCCCCGTACCCTGATGTGCCCCGTACCCTGTGCCCAGTACCCTGATGTGCCCTGTTCACTGTGCCCAGTACCCTGATGTGCCCCATACCCTGTGCCCAGTACCCTGTTCCCCGTGCCCAGTACCCTGATGTGCCCCATACCCCGTGCCCAGTTCCCTGTGCCCAGTACCCTGATGTGCCCCATACCCCGTGCCCAGTTCCCTGATGTGCCCAGTACCCTGGTGTACCCTGATGTGCCCTTTTCCCTGTGCCCAGTACCCTGATGTGCCCCATACCCTGATGTGCTCTGCTGTTCCACATACCCTTTGCCCGTGCCCTGATGTGACCCCCTACCCTGATGTGACCAATACCCTGCACCCTGCTGTGCCCAGTACCCAGATGTACCCTGTGCCCAGTACCCTGATGTGCCCCATACCCTGTGCCCAGTACCCTGATGCGCCCCATACCCTGTGCCCAGTATCCTGATGTGCCCTGTGCCCAGTACCCTGATGTGCTCTGCTGTTCCACATACCCTTTGCCCGTGCCCTGCTGTGACCCCCTACCCTGATGTGACCAATACCCTGATGTGCCCTGCTGTGCCCCATACTTTGTGCCCTGCTGTGCCCCGTACCCATGCCCTGCTGTGCCCCGTGCCCTTGTCCTGATGTGCCTCATACCCTGTGCCCTGCTGTGCCCCATACCCTGTGCGCTGCTGTGCCCAGTGCCCCATACCCTGTGCCCGTACCCTGATGTGCCCCATACCCTTATGTGACTAATACCCTGCACTCTGCTGTGCCCGTACACTGCTGTGCCCCATACCCTGTGCCCGAACCCCCAATGTGCGCCGTACCCTGTACCCATGCCCTGCGCCCATGTCCTGATGTGCCCTGCTGTGCCCCATACCCTGTAACCTATATCCTGCTGTGCCCTGTACCATGCCCCCTACTGTGCCCTGCTGTGCCATGTACCCTGCTGTGTGCCCTGTACCACGCTGTGCGCCCCATGCCCTGCTGTGTGCCTTGTGATAAGCCTTGCTGTGTACCCCATGTTATGCTGCTTGCCCCATGATGTGCCCCATGCCCAGCCGTGAGCCCCTTAAAGTGCCCCATGTTCTGCTGTGAGCCCCATAATGTACCTCATGTTTTGCTGTGAGCCCTGTGATGTGTCCCATGCCCTGCTGTGTGTCCAATGCCCTGCTGTAAAGACCATTATGTGCCCCATGTTCTGCTGTGTGCCCCATGATGTTCCCAAGGTTCTGCTGTGTGCCCCATGATGTGCCCAAGATTCTGCTGTGTGCCCCATTATGTACCCCATGTTCTGCTGTGTGCCCCATTATGTGCCCAAGATTCTGCTGTGTGCCCCATTATGTACCCCATGTTCTGCTGTGTGCCCAATGTTCTGCTGTGTGCCCCATGATGTGCCCAATGTTCTGCTGTGTGCCCCGTGATGTGCCCCATGTTCTGCTGTGTGCCCCGTGATGTGCCCCATGATGTGCCCAAGGTTCTGCTGTGTGCCCCATGATGTGCCCAAGGTTCTGCTGTGTGCCCCATGATGTGCCCAAGGTTCTGCTGTGTGCCCCATGATGTGCCCAAGGCTCTGCTGTGTGCCCCATGTTCTGCTGTGTACCCCATGATGTGCCCCATGTTCTGCTGTGTGCCCCATGTTCTGTGTGCCCCATGATGTGCCCCATGTTCTGCTGTGTGCCCCGTGATGTGCCCCATGTTCTGCTGTGTGCCCCGTGAGGTGCCCCATGTTCTGCTGTGTGCCCCCGTGATGTGCCCCATGATGTGCCCAAGGTTCTGCTGTTTGCCCCATGATGTGCCCAAGGTTCTGCTGTGTGCCCCATGATGTGCCCAAGGCTCTGCTGTGTACCCCATGATGTGCCCCATGTTCTGCTGTGTGCCCCATGATGTGCCCAAGATTCTGCTGTGTGCCCCATGTTCTGCTGTGTGCCCCATGATGTGCCCCATGTTCTGCTGTGTGCCCCATGATGTGCCCAAGATTCTGCTGTGTGCCCAATGTTCTGCTGTGTGCCCCATGATGTGCCCAATGTTCTGCTGTGTGCCCCATGATGTTCTCAAGGTTCTGCTGTGTGCGCCATGATGTGCCCAATATTCTGCTGTGTGCTCCATGATGTGCCCCATGTTCTGCTGTGTGCCCCATGATGTGCCCAAGATTCTGCTGTGTGCCCAAGATTCTGCTGTGTGCCCCATGATGTGCCCAATGTTCTGCTGTGTGCCCCATGATGTGCCCAAGATTCTGCTGTGTGCCCCATGATTCTGCTGTGTGCCCCATGATGTGCCCAATGTTCTGCTGTGTGCCCCATAATGTGCCCAATGTTCTGCTGTGTGCCCCATGATTCTGCTGTGTGCCCCATGATGTGCCCAATGTTCTGCTGTGTGCCCCATAATGTGCCCAATGTTCTGCTGTGTGTCCCATGATGTGCCCCATAATGTGCCCTGCCCCCCCCCCCCCCACCCGTATTGTCTCCTGACCTCCTGTGCTCTGCCCTGCTGTCCCCTGTACACTGCTTATCTCAAGTTAAACCCAAAACTGAGCATCTGTGGGGAAAAAAAAAAAGCACAAGTTTCACATAAAATAGTTAAGTTATAAGATTTGTTTCTATTATTCAAAGTGGTTGTAAACCCTCATGTATTTTCCCCTATGCATTGGTGTGAAAAAACTTGTCACTCAGCAGCCCCCCATTTTACTCACCTGAGCTGTTCGTCCCCACACCGGAGACATGCTCTACCTCTCTGGCCGGAGGTTCTCGGCTCTTGATTGGATAGATTGATAGCAGCGCAGCCATTGGCTCCCACTGCTGTCAATCAAATCCAATGACGCGGGGCGGGGCTGAGTCCGGCATTCTCTGTGGACGCAAATGCTGGACACGGGAGCGCGCCCGCAAGGTAACCCCCAGGGAGAGCGTTTCTCCTAGGTGGTTTCCCAATGCGGGGAGAAAAAGCGAGCCCCGTTGGGGGACCCCAGAAGAGGATGTACGGGGCCACTCTGTTTAAAACTAACTGCACAGTGGAGGTAAGTATATGTTTGTTGTTATTTATTTATTTTCTAAAACAATGGTTTACAACCCCTTTAATGCTATTTTTAAAAATGTTTTTATATCACAGCTCACTGATCATGCCAATGTTCCGTGAGCTGTAGATCTGAACACCACAGGTTACAGCCCCACTCCTGAACCCCCAATGATTGCCTTAGCCATACCCCAGTTCATTTTTAGTATTTTATCCATTATGGGCGTGAGTGGGGCCTCATGTCTAAGTTTTGCCTTAGGCCCCTTTCAGACGAGGCGGACTCCGCTTGCACGGAGCCCGCCTCTGTCCGCCGGCTCAGCGGGAGATCTGTCCGTTGATCTCCGCTGAGCCGGCGGATGACAAGCCTCTCTCCGCTCACTGAGCGGGGAGGGGCTTGCGAGCGCCGCTGATCTCTATGGAGAGATCGGATGAAAACGGACAGTGTGTCCGTTTTCACCCGATCTCACCCGATCTCACCCGATCCGACGGATCTGGACGTGTGGTCCATACGTCTGGATTTGGCGGATCGGACCGGATCGGATGTCAGCGGACATGTCTCCGCTGACATCCGACGCTCCATAGAGTAACATGGAGCGCCCGTTCAGATCCGCCGTCAAAACTGACAGGCGGATCTGAACGGGCCTTCCGTGTGAAAGGGGCCTAAGGCCTCTCAAAGCCTAGAGCCGCCTCTGTTCACTAAGTAAACATTCTAATCGCTAAGTGAATATTCTCTACTCCTTCAGTAAATCAGCTCCTTTAGCTGATCATAATACAGTAAAACCTTGGATTGCGAGCATAATTCGTCCCGGGAACATGCTTGTAATCCAAAGCACTCGTACATCAAAGATCAGAAATAATGGAAACTCAGATATTCGTTCCACAACCATTTATTCATAAGTCCTTCAGTTTATAGTCCATATGAAAAATCTTGGATGGTTTTTCCAACGGAATTCTGCTCAAGCTTGTCTTGCATACACGCGGTCGGTCACACAAAAGTTCGCTGAACTTTCGACCGCCAAGAACGCGGTGACGTACAACACTACGACGAGCCGAGAAAATTAAGTTCAATGCTTCCGAGCATGCGTCGAATTGTTTCCGAGCATGCGTAGGAATTTTGCACGTCAGAATTGGTACAGACGATCGGAATTTCCGATCGGAACTTTTTCCGACCGGAAAATAGAGAACCAACATAGAGAACCTGCTCTCAATCTTTTGCTGGTGGGAATTCTGACAGCAAAAGTCCGATTGAGCATACACACGGTCGGAATTTCCGAGCAAAAGCTCACATTGGACTTTTGCTGGCGGAATTTCTGCTCGTGTGTACGGGGCATAAGTGTAGCAATATGGTTACATTTAATGAAGCTACAACAGACCCGGTTCACACAGGGGCGACTTGTCAGGACACTTGTCACGCTCCATTCTGTACAATGAAACTGTTCTAATAGAAGTGACTCAAGTTGCTCCGACTTAGAAAAAGGTTCCTGTACTACTTTGGGGCGACTTAAGAGCGGCTTGCATTGACTTCTATACAGAAGTCGTTTTGCAAGCCGCGTTGAAGTCGCGCTGTATGGGGCGGCTTCAGAGTTGGGCTATTTTGATGCCGCCCCTGCGTGAACCGAGTCTTAGTAACTCACATGGTTGATGATTAAAACAGGCACATCTAACTATGCAGGCATCCGGGGTAAAGCTGTCCACATAGACCATCCTCCGCACCGCCAGCTCTCACCGCTGTCAGTCTGGAATCATGACCAGGAAGACTACCCTGCAGTAGAGCGATCTGAAAGCGAGGCTTGAAGCGCTTGTGGAGCGCAGCGTGAAAGGGATGACATTAATGGCGGTGCGGGGGATGGTCCATGTGGACAGCTTTACCTCGGATGCCTACATACTTAGATGTGTCTGTTTTTTTTATCATCAACCATGTGAGTTGCTAAATGTTGTACCTTCATTAACCTCCCTGGCGGTATGATTCTGGCTGGAATTTTGTGCTGAAAGCGGTACAATTATTTTGCATGGAAATTTGGCGTTTTTATATTGTAGGCTGCAATTCTTATGAATAACTCACTTAAATCTGTCCGAACCAGAGTCTAGTAGACATCCCGGGTATGATAAAGTTTGAAACACAAAATCATAAATTATAATATAATAAAAATATATATAAAAATGATTCAATAATGTAATCAAATCAAAAAAACTGAAATTTGCTCAGTTGCAGAATAGTCGCTGTCATTAGATTTATTGTTTGATGATAAATTGTGATTCTAATTTTTTATCGGTGTTTTCTAGCTGGTCTAAAATCACTTTTGACATAAAGGGACACTTTTTGGTTACTATGGACAATCTCCAGTTTCCAGGCAGAAAAAAAAAACTTTTTATTATATAAAATGACATGCAGGGCACTGGGCAGACCACTAGGGACAAAGGGGATGTGTATTTTTTGTATACAGTACTGTAATCTGTAAGATTACAGTACTGTATGTGTGTTGTGTTTTTACACTTTTTTGAATTTGGCGCTGATCTCCGCTCCCGTGCGTCGGAACGTCGCAGGGAACGGAGATCAGCGGCACTCGGCACTGTGTGAATCAAGCGAGCGGACGGCTCGCTTACACAGCGGGGAGACATGGCAGGATCCAGGGGAAAAGGTAAGTAACTTCTCCCCCTGTATCCTGTAATGCAGCCCGAGTCTGGCTCGGGGTTACCGCTCCTAGCAGAAAAAACGGAACCCGAGCCAGACTCGGGAATACCGCCTAGGAGGTTAAATGTAACCGTATTGCTACACTTAGAGGCGCCTCTCTTCTCTTTTATACTCAGTTGTGACTTGACACTACTTGTATATCAAGACATCGCTTGTATATCAAGTCAAAATGTATTAAAAAATTTTGCTTGTCTTGCAAAACGCTCTCAAACCAAGTTACTCTCAATCCAAGGTTTTACTGTATTACCACTTTGCTTTGTATTGGTGAGCTTTGTCCCCGAAATGTACAAGAATCCTGAACATTGCAGCAGCCGCACAAAGCTAAAAATGTGGTTTTGGTTGGAGTTGGCAAAGTGCGGTCCTGGCGTTCAATCATTTTGTATGGAGGGTGTTATTTTAAATGCAAGGAGCCCCCAGTCTAGACATTTTTAGCTATTTTATTGCTTTCCATTTCGCAGCAGACACTATTTACAGACAGTCTTCAGTGAGTGTTTCTGTTGATGGCTAAAGTGATGAGTAATATTTTGGGGGATAATCTTAAAATACATAATTCCCGAGACAGACATACAGTGCGCTATTCTGTCTCTTCTGAGTCACCGCTGAATTCACCCCGGGGGGAATATTGCTTAGACGGCACTGACTGAGCGGAGCCACATATTGGCACGTCTGTGGAGAGGCACTCCCATGTCCTCAATACGTTCTACGCACTTAACCCCTTCCCATCTACCCAGACAACACAAGCATCACAAAGCACTGGCCATTACACTGTAACATTATGGGAAATCTACAAAGGACAAAATGTATCATTATGAAGGTTACATAACAGGGAACAGTCTGCAATCCAAGGCATCAGATTTTTATAGCTAAATATTTAATATTTAAACGTTTATTCTATGTAAACACTACACATCCTAAATCAGTTTAGCCTAAAAATACATATAAAACTATTTTTCTAAACATCAATTTTCATTGCATCATTACTTGATACAATAGTACAACAATCCTTTGAAAGGTAAGAAAATCATCACCTATTTATTTTGCACAGTGCTTTACTACTTTTTACATCAGGGTGGTCTGCACATGTTGTGCGTTAATGTGCGATACGTTAAAGGGGAACTCCACTTTCGTGGCAAAAAAATAGCAAGTAAATAAAAATACTATAGCATATTCAATTGCGACACAAGTCATATTGTAATTGAATGTTATTATTATTATCATATATTTATATTTATATATATATATATATATATATATATATATATATATATATATATATATATATATATATATATATATATATATAGATAGATAGATATTTATATAGCGCCAACAGTTTGCACAGCGCTTTACAACATGAGAGAATATTTATATTTAGTATTTATCTCTCTCTCTCTCTCTCTCTCTCTCTCTCTCTCTCTCTCTCTCTCTTCTCTCTCTCTATATATATATATAAATATATATATATATATATATATATATATATATTTATAGATTGTAAGCTCTAACAAGCAGGGCCCACTGATCCCTCCTGTATTGATTTGTATTGTATGTGTTGGTACTATATAAATCCTGTATTATTATTATTGTTATTTATATATAATAATAATAATAAATATATATATATATATATATTATATATATATATATATATATTATATATATTTTTATATATATAAATATTTATATAGTGCCAACAGTTTGCACAGCGCTTTACAACGTGAGGGCAGACAGTAGTTACAATACAATTCAATACACGAGGGCCCAGCTCCTTAGAGCTTACAATCTAGAAGGGAGGGTCAAGTGAAAGAAAAGGTAATAACTGTGGGGGATGAGCTGATGGAGAAAATGAAAATACAGTTGTTAGGTGTGGTTTGGATAGGCTTCTCTGAAGAGAAGGGTTCCTTTTCAATCTGCAGCTCTATAATTTTCTGTGAAATGCAATATGGCTACCTGGAGGTGTTCTGTAAAGTGAAAAAAATGTTGCACACCAAGGATGTCTGTTATTTTAATGAAAAGAAAAAAAATAAAGTTTAATGTTACTTTAACCGAACAAGTTCAAAGCCAATTGGCTACCATGCAGAGCTGCAAAGGATTCTGCACTGTCCAGTTTTAGTAAATCAACTCCAATGCTCAATTCAGAGTCCAGTGCTCATGTACCAGTGATGATGTCACTTTGAATATCTCCCAGACAGTGCATGTTTAGGAGATTTTCATTGTACCTACAGGCAGTGTTGCCAACTGACCAGATTGAAATTTATTGACACGACACCCAAAATTTACTGCCACAGCCAAGTTTTTACTGGCATTTCCAAAAGTTAAGGTAGATATTAAGGCAAAAAACACATTTCTTATTTCATTGTCGATATAGTAAGTAATTTATAGTAAGTAAGTAGCTCAGGGACAGGACTCAGGAGGGCAAGACATTAGAATCGGCAGGCACACATACCTCATCGACATGAAACATCCCTCCCTCAATCACAGTGACAGTCCTTCTCCATGCCAGGTGGTCTCTTCAGTCCACTCCAGTCTAAACAGCTCTGACAGTTCCGCTCCCAGATAGCCTTGCTCCCATCCCACAGACGAGACTCCCGCCGCTCCGCCTGGCCCCCTTGCACTATGACATCACACTACATGCTCATGTACTGCCTCTGCCAGACCCAACCCCTGCCGGAACTGCCCAAACACACTGTAGCAGGCACTCGGATGGTCTCGACCAGCTCAGGACCAGAGCCGTGCGTCGCAGCCATATTTTTTACTGGCACCCTTTTCTTGTCACTGGCATTTACTGGCAGGAGAAAAGTGACTATTTTTTACTCGCTGCCAGTAAAAATACTGACGGTTGGCAACACTGCCTACAGGTAAGCTTTAGTATTAGCTAACCTATAGGTACAAGTGACCAAGCGGAGTCTACTACTGCTTTAAAGGAATACTTCTGTCTGGTATCTGTATGCATGCAAATTATAATTGCTTCGATATGCTTGCCAGTAGCCTCCCTGGCGGTATTCCCGAGTCTGGCTCGGGGTGAGATTTCAGTACCAAAAGCGGTATTCCCGAGCCAGACTCGGGATCGCATCGCATTATCCATGTAGAGGTTTACTTACCTTGTCCCCTGGATCCTGCAATGTCTCCCCGCTGTGTCTCGCTCGATCTGTCACAGTACCGAGCTCCGTTCCCTGCAACGTTGCGACGCACGGGGACGGAGTCCGGCGCCAAATTCAAGTAAAGTAGTAAAAAACACAGTATAGATACAGTATACTGTATCTTACAGATTACAGTACTGTATCAAATAATTACACCTCCCCTTTGTCCCTAGTGGTCTGTCCAGTGTCCTGCATGCAGTTTTATATTATAAATACTATTCTTTATGCCAGGAAACTGGAGATTGTCCATAGCAAAAAAATGTCAGTTTACATCAAAAGTGCTTGAAAGCAGGGATAATAAATTAGAATCACTTGCAAAATTGAGCGATAGCGATTTGTGGGGAAATTCTTCATCAAACAATAAAAGTAATAACACGACAATTCTGCAACTGAGCAAATTTCTGTGTTTTTGATTTGATTACATTATTGAATCATTTTTATTATTATATTATTATTTGTTATAATTATTTATAGTTTTATAGTTATTTATTATTATATATATATATATATATATATATATATATATATATATATATATATATATATATATATATATATAATATATTATAATTTATGATTTCGTATTTCAAACTTTATCATACCCGGGATGTCTATTAGACTCTTGTTTGGACGGATTTAAATGAACTATTTTATTATTTAATTTATAAGAATTCCAGGCCTACAATATAAAACGCCAAATTTCCATGCAAAATAATTGGTACCGCTTTCAGCACCTGAAATCTGAAATAATCATACCGCCAGGGAGGTTAAGTTGAAATAGTATAAGGGAAAACTGCTGTGAGAAATATGGGGCTGCCACTGGTGATCCACTTCTGATAATGCTAGTTGGCTGGCTGTCATATAGACCCCCTGATTTCAATGTTTCCGGGTCCCTGTCTCAGAATAAGCTTGCAGATCAGGAGTAAGGTTCCGTGAAGCAGGGTCGTTTTTTCCACTGGGCATGCTGGGCAGTTGCCCGGGGGCCCCACTTGTCTGGGGGGCCCCATCCAGGGCTGATCCTCAGCGCTGCAATCTGCTGCTTAAATTGACTGACTGCACTGGTTGCTCACTTCACCGGCCGGCATCTAGCTAGCAACCAGTGATGTCAATCAGAGGCCGCGGCTGCCCCAGCATTCATAGCGCACTGCAGCTGCCCCGGTGGCTAGTGAACAGGCTACGCCCAACTCTGCTATGTTCTTCAGACAGCATTGAGAGGGAGCGGAAAGACGGCCCTTGATAGCTGGCGCTGCCTTGCTGCTGTGAGTGACACACTGTACTGCACCAGGCCGGCGACCTCAAGTAAGTCTAACAATGTCTACTTAAGTAAGTTCAAGTTGTGCATCAAACACAGCCACTGTCTGTGCCCCTCAAAATCTGCCACTGTGCCCACCAAACTCGTGTTATATTGTCCAAACCTTTTAATTGTTTAACGTGTTAATGTTTAAACACTGATTTTGTTGAAAGTACCAATAAATATATCCTTATTGATCATTTTCATTTTTTATTCTCGTGCGTGATCGTGTAGACAGGGCCCCAGTGCACTGCATTGCCCGGGGGCCTATAATGCTCTTAAGATGGCCCTGCCATGAAGGAGTGACAGTGCATATGTATTTATTTAATACCATTTATACCGTGCATTTTTAAATGTGATTTTGCCCATACTATAGCAGGATGTGTAGGGGTGCCCTTAAGATAGATTGGCACCGCCATGTGCCTGTAATAGGGATGCACATTTTTTCTGCATTGCAGGAATGTATGTGATTTAGAGCAAATTTCCTCAACATCCAAATGTTAACCTAGCCTAAGGTTACTTTCTCACTAGCCTGCATGTTAAAATGCAGTGTTTTATCTTGCAGGCTAATGCAATGTCGTCTCCAGCAGGGAGCAGTGCGATGGACATTTCAGCACATTTTACACTGCTTTTTTTTTTTTTTTTATGTTTTTTTTTTTTTTGCAACTTTATTTATAGTGTCACATAGTGACACTTAATTCAGATCACTGCATGGTAGCGTAATGTGCGTTGTCATTTAGTGCAGACCTGCTGCATTTTTCTGCACTGCAGGGTACCGTGCAAATCGTTTGACACATGTAAGGAATAAAGTTAAATACAGGCATACCCCACTTTTAAGTACACAGAGGGGTTTATTTACTAAAGCTAGAAAGTGCAAAATCAGTAATGCTTTATTGAAAAACCTAGAACATACGAAAACCTACTGTCTAAAGTGTAAAACCATAATTGGCCAATTATAAAAAAAAAAAACAACCATAGCAGCTATTTGGTTTTCTGGACGCGGTTAGATACCTGTGACCCCTTAACGATTTGACCAATATTTTAAGAGACCAAGTTAAGGAGAGTTGCCTTGATAATAGAAATGCTACATGTATAGATTGAGGTTGTTGTGTAATTAAAATTAAAATATTATGTATGTGATACGATGTTATGAATTAATTGTTGATGTAACTATTATATGTATATGTTTTTTTCAATAGAAGGCTTGTACCTCTAGCTGGACAGCATCTCCTGAAGAAGCCCAATATATGGGTGAAACATGTTGGGAATTACATCTTTCTATGCTGTATCCATAAAATCCTGTTGATTTGTACTTGCCAATTGCTGTGTTTTTAACAATTTTTTATTTTTTCCAAAATAAAAAATGTTCTTATATAATTTAGTTGTTACTATTTTTCGAATTCATTTTCACCTTAAAAATCCCATTTTCCGCTCTCCATATCTAATCTTTCAAGGGATGTGGTGCTATTATTAAGTTGATTTGTCTGCGATCAAAAAACTACCTTCCTCAACCATAGCAGCTGCGGGGAAAAAAGGCAACAAAATTGTATAGATGGAATCCTGAAAGGTAAATATACTCCAGTAGGGGGTGTAGTCCATATGAACTAGATAGCTGTATCACATGAAAAGACCTCTCCTTCATATTAGTATACAAAGATAGGCCACTTCATATGGCTAGATAACCACTCAGAGTCCTTGGTGAAACCTTATAGTGGAATATATTGTAGGACCGACCCACATGTGGATAGTGTAGAGTACCGCACAGTACACCAGCGCCATACTGTGAATATAGAAAACATATGCTTTCTAAGTGCCCTTGCAGTGACCTGAGTTTATACAGTGCGGGGGGGGGGGGGGGAATGCAAGTCACTGAACATAATGGGGTTGATTTATTAAAGGCAAACGTTGTTGTATGCGCCAAAAAATTGGTACACTAGCACCATGCATTATAGGTTGGAGTGCCATTAAAGCCTAAGGGGTTGTTTTACTAAAGGCAAATAAACTGTGCATTGTGCAAGTGCAGTTGCTCTCATTTCCCCCACAGCTTAGTGAATGTGATGAAGCTCTGTTCCATCATCCAATCATATGCACTCAAAAATGCTTTTTTTTAATTTTCTTTGCACCTGATTGGGTTTTCCTTACAAAGTGAAGCTTCATCACATTCACTAATCTGTGGTAAAAATGAGTGCAACTGCACTTTGCAAAGTGCACAGTCTATTTGCCTTTAGTAAATCAACCCCTTATGCCCCGTACACACGGTCGGATTTTCCGACGGAAAATGTCCTATCGGACAATGTTGTCGGAAATTTCGACCGTGTGTAGGCTCCATCGGAAATTTTCCGACGGACAAAGTTTTATCTCCTGCTCTCAAATTTTCCGACAACAAAGTCCTATCGGACTTTTTCCGATCGTGTGTAGCGAATTCCGACGGACAAAGTGCCACGCATGCTCAGATCACATTATAAGACCAAAGCTATTGGCTACTAGCCTCTACGTAGTCCTGTCATAGGCAACAAACGTCACCACGTTCAGAATGATCGGATTTTCCGACAACTTTGTACGACCGTGTGTATGCAACACCAGTGTCGGACAAAATCCGTCGGAAAAAATCAGACGGATTTTGTGGTCGGATTTTCCGACCGTGTGTATGGGGCATTAGGCTTATTGGCACTTCAACACAAAATGCATGGTGCTAGTGTAACAATTTTACGGCGCATTGCCCATTGAAATGAAAGGACCACTCTAAAGCCTGGCACACACGATCAGATTGTTGGCCAACAAATCGTCAGACTTTTGTCCAAAGGGCGTGTGCCAGGAACTTGTCTTGCATACAAACGGTACACAATTGTCGGCCAACAAACACGAACTTAGTGACGTACTATGAGGAATTTCAGCTCTTGAGCTCCACCCTGTGGGCACCTTCTGCTAATGTCGTGTTTGGTGAGCATTGATTCTGAGCATGCGTGTTTGTACTTTCAACTTCTGTGTGACGGACTTGTGTACAGACGATAGGAAAATCTGACAACAGACCGTTGTCTGCCGAAAATTCACTAGCCTGCCATCCAACATTTGTTGGCGGAAAGTTGAATAACAATTGTCTGATGGAGCGTACTAACGGTCAGATTTTAGGCCAACAGTCTGTCATCACACAATTCCCTGCCGAAAATCCGATTGTGTGTACGAGGCTTAAATGTGATGCACAAAAATCATGCATACACCATTGTATACTGGGTATGTATAAAAGGAGCGGAAGGCAAAGGGAATCCCCCTGAGACAGAGATGGCAAATAAATAAACTCAGATCAGTTTTAGTCCATCCCTATTCATCAAAAATGAAAAAGAAAATTGCCTTATGCCCCGTACACACAGTCGGAATGTCCGACGGATAATGTCCGATCGGACCATGTTGTCGGAAAATCCGATCGTGTGTGGGCGCCATCGGACTTTTTCCGTCGGAAAAAATTTGAGATCCTGCTCTCAAATTTTCCGACAACAAAGTCCAATCGGACTTTTTCCGATCGTGTGTAGCGAATTCCGACGGACAAAGTGCCACGCATGCTCAGATCAAATTACAAGACCAAAGCTATTGGCTACTAGCCTCTACGTAGGTCCGTCGTACGCAACGAACGTCACCACGTTCAGAATGATCGGATTTTCCGACAACTTTGTCCGACCGTGTGTATGCAACACCAGTGTCGGACAAAATCCGTCGGAAAAAATCCGACGGATTTTGTGGTCGGAATTTCCGACCATGTGTATGGGGCATTAGATATGCTGTACTTTAAATAGGAGCAGTTTTCCCTTTCCTTGTATCTACAATAATGTTGATTCTAGTCCAGTTTTCTCATTCCAGTGCTGTTATGTTGTGTAGAAATGACATTAGTAGCAGCATGCACAAGTTAGGTATTTGCTGTTTGTGTATGTCAGGAGCTCAGTCCCCAACTGTCAAACCACTGCCATGACTGAGCTGTGTTGTGGTTCAAATATCATGAGAAGACGTCAGGAGATGCAGGAAGTAAACATATCTGCAGAAATTCCTCCCGTCCTCCTATCTGGGGAAGAGCTGCCAGAAGTTCTGCTTGTTATTTCTTGGTAGAGCTGTGAAAAATCCCTCCCTTTGGTTTGCATACTGAGCTTGTGACTGAAACAGGATGGAAACACAGAATAAGGCTCCATGCACATTGGCTTAAAGGGGTTGTAAAGGTAATGCCGCGTACATCCTATGCATTAAGGTGAAAAAACACCTGGCAGTGAACTTGACCCACGGGGGACGTGCTGTCTCTCTGCCCAGGGTTCTCGCCTCTTGATTGGATAGATTGATAGCAGCGCAGCCATTGGCTCCCGCTGCTGTCAATCAAATCCAATGATGTGGGCGCCAGGGGGCGGGGCCGAGTCCTGCATTCGGCCCCTATGGCCGGGTAACCCCCCAGGAGAGCGCTTCTCCTAGTGGGTTATCTGATGTGGGGAGGAGCCAACGAGAGCAGCCAGGGGACCCCAGAAGACCAGGTTCGGGGCCACTCGGTGAAAACAAGCTGCACAGTGGAGGTAAGTATCATATGTTTGTTATTTTTGTTTTTAAAAAAAATGAACCCCTACAATCACTTTTAAAAACGTTGCTTCTACAGGATTGTGTTCTGCCTGTAGAAGCAGCTCGATGTTATCCTATGTGTCCATGCACATTAGAACGTTAAGAGGCATATTTTGAGTTTAACGTTTAGAGGCAAAAAAAAAAAACCTTATGGTTTGTTTTTCTGATTGGATCTCGGAGGCAGAAAAAATGTAAAACTCTCCTAAACTTGTCTAAACTTTTTACTCCCAAGAGAACAGATGTTTTTTTAAGCCCAGTGTGCATGGAGCTGTGGGCTGAACAAAAAAAAAAACTGTCAGCTCAGGTCGGAGCCGCTGTTCTAACAATCCAATGTTAGTAAAGTGATCTCCTCTGCTGTGCTATTACAGTGCACTCAGCCATTGGATCGAGAGCCGATCAGCAGAGCTTTTTCGGTCCTGCCCCTTCAACAGAAGCCAATCGAACGGCCGGTGTAGCGTCACATATATGGCGACCTATCACATTTGGCTACCTGCTGGACTGGGCATGCGTGACGCCGCCATATGCGTTCCAACACTGTTTGCCACAGGGCCGCTCTTCGGGCACGACCTCGCCTTGGCATAATTATAATCTAACTCTATGTCCACTTGGATGGTGGGGCTTGGACCTGGACTCAGGGGTGTGGCCACAAAATTCTGCACAAGCGCAGATCGCCACAGTGTTGGATCGCATATGGCGGTGTCGCGCATGCCCAGTCCAGCAGGTAGCCAAATGTAATGGGTCGCCATATGTGACGCTACACCGGCTTCTGTCAGACCGGCTGCAGTACACACAGCCATTCACAGGAAGCCTTGTATTTTATCAAAATACAATACCAGCTTGGCCCAATCAAATTATTTAAAGCAAAAGAAAAAAGTTAGGCTTAAAGTTTGTGTATAGCCCAAACTTTTTTGTTTTGTTTTGGATAAGGTATAGAATTTGCCTCTGTTGGGGAAAATTACCTTTGTTATTCATCCTGGTGACCATGGTCATTGGAACAGAAAGTGATGGAAAATCTTACAGTTGTCACTATAACAGAAAGGAAAGTGAAATCCTTCAGTGGGGACATTTGTTCCTGTGACAACTATCTTAGAGGGAAATTCCCCTCACTTTGTTGAGATTTTAATTTGCTTCCTGTTATATTTTCATGATAGGAAGTGAAGGGGAAATCTTATCGAATATAGAGATAAATAAAAGTAACTCGTCAGGGGTGTTAACCCTTTGCTACTGTACCTACAGCTAAAGAAAAAAAAAGTCACAGTATGTCACAAAAGATATACTATATTTGATAGCAAAAGTATAGCTGGGGGTAAAATGTTCAAATATATATATTTTTTTAAAGGTGTTTTTCACCTTAATGCATTCTATGGAAAAAAGGGAGAAAGAAGGTGGGACTTTGTGTGAAGGACGTGGTAGCAATTGAATAGAATGGTGGGTATTAAAATATTTAATATTCTGTAGATACATATTTACATACGTTAAATTCCATATACATAGAAATACACACATTTCTAAAACAGTGGTAACTGATACTAACATGGTTATAATAATTAATAGTATGACAAGGTTACAGAATCCACCAAAATTCATAGTTGGGTAAACTATGTTTACAAGATAACATCTGCATGGCCAAAGGCTCTAATAGGCTTCAAAATAGGATGGGCCCACCCAGGTGTTACAACAGCGAATGATTATTCACTGTTGAAATACTGATCCTCAATCCGGCCAATCAGAAGCGAGTGTGAGACCCGTTTTTCAATTGGCCGAAAAGAGAAGACTCACAATTGGCCACCAAGGAGGGAGGAAACGAAAGCCGCAGCCGCTATGATGACCTGTGGAGAGCAGGGGAATGGGAGGCCGCCGCCAAGCAGGGCAAGCCGCCTGTGAATCGATGGGGTAAGTGCTACCAACCGGTGGAATACTGTTTGCTATTCCCCCAAAAATAAATTGGGGGGCTTTTGGTGTTTTTTGACTAAGCACCTGAATGTACCACATTAACCACTCTGTGCCCTTTCAAATAGGGATTGTTTATTTTGCAGGACAAGTTTTTCATGTAGCGTAATCCAGGTAAGCTTTCCCTTTATTAGGGTTAGGTTAATCAGGAGAGCATTAATCAAAGAAGCAGCCAAGAGGCCCATGATAAGTCTGGAGAAGCTGCAGAGATTCACAGCTCAGGTGGGAGAATCTGTCCACAGGACAGCTATTAGTCGTGCACTCCACAAATCTGGCCTGGTGAGTGGCAGGAAGAAAGCCATTGTTGAAAGAAAGCCATAAGAAGTCCAGTTTGCAAGAAGCTATGTGGAGGACACAGCAAACATGTGGAAGAAGGTGCTCTGGTCCGATGAGACCAAAATTTTACTTTTTGGCCTAAAAGCAAATTTGTGGCAGAAAACGAACACTGCACATCACCATGAACACACCATCCCAACCGTGAAACATGGTGGTGGCAGCATCATGTTGTGGAGATGCTTTTCTTCAGCAGGGACCAGGCAGCTGGTCTGAGTCGATGGGAAGATGGATGGAACCAAATACAGGGCAATCTTAGAAGAAAACATGTTAGAGCTGTAATTGCAGTGAAGGGTGAGCTGAATAAAAAATGCATACCAACATTATACCCTGCCTCAATCAGGGCAACATTCATAATGCCTTTGTGTATGCGTGTAGTATGGGATTACCAATCCTCCACCTTTAGGAGCTATGCCCAAGTCTCTCTCCCAAGCAATTTGATAGGGGAGTTTCGATAAATTGTAACTATTTTAATGTGCATGTGCACATTAAAGCCTCTCTCTACGATAAAGTTGTCCCTCTCCTACATCTTCCTCTCTCCTCCACTAACTGATCACTTTAGTCAAAAAAAATAAATAGCTAAATGCTATTTGTTACTTACCTGAAACAGAAACCACTGGCCCCACCCTTCTCCTATTCTGTTTACTCCTTTAATAGGTTCTTCTTCTGGTGTGACACGGACATTTCCTATTAGATGTTCAGCGGCTTGGCTCTCACAGGATCCTGAAGACTATTGACATCAGCTGAGGGAATCAGAGGGGACCAGCGGTCTCGGGCACTGTTGCAGGACTGCATCAGAGGTCCTCCATGCAACCCGGATAGGGTTATATATTTATATAAATTCTTTTTGGTGAGTATATCTCGTTTCAACCTGTAAGGAAAGAACAAACACTAGCAGAATGGGTTGGGAGGGTGAAGGAGAGAAGGGAGGGGGTCCATATTTAGCCCAGAATGGGGCTTTTATCTGGAGGTATATATTTCATTATCAGGAACATACAGTATGTTCATTCATCCAAACTAGAGGTCCCCAAACTATGACCCATGAGCAACATCCAACCCACTACAAGAATTTATTTGGCCCACCGCCAACTGTCTGTGATAAAATAAAACAAATGGCCACTGCCCCCAGCTATAACTGGCCTTTGCAGGAAGGAGCACATGGAAGGGTGACACATGTCAAACCAAACCAAAGAAACTTACAACCAGCCTGCAACCAACTGAGTTACCCTGTCTAAAAGTATATGTTAAAAACAGGGTTTTAGCTTGCACACATTTGCAAATACATGCGTAAGCTGCAGAGCCACTTCACAGCACCCCAGTATTATCTGCAGTCTTAACTCTAAATTTTGAGAGCCTCCACAGTGGAAGCACATGCATTATAATGGATAGGCACAGGGCTGGCAAGCCTGGAGGGAGCCCACCCCTCCTTAAAGGTACAGGGGTGCATTGGACACCCAGCATATGGCACAATTGCAGCAAAGGTGTCCAGTGCGTCCCCTCACCAGTATTCCAACAGTACAAACAAATGGCCACCGCCCCCACCTATAACTGGCCTTTGCAGCAAGGAGGACATGGAAGGGCTGTGAAACAAACCTATCTGGCTGGCTGTAGATATGCCAGTCTGTGTATCATAATACAGAGAGTGGCACATCCACCATGATTGGTTGTTAGGACCCCCAGCATCCTAGAAACAAATGATGTGTTGCCCTGCCCCCTGCATTTTCAGGAGGACTGGGCTTCCTCCATCCAGACTTGCTCTACCTCCCAGCTTGCAACCTGCTGCTCTGCACCCTGAAATATTTGGGTGGACTCTGCTGGGCACACATGGATGTTGATTTCTGTGCCTCCACTGTAGAGGTTCACTCTCACTTTTTTTTAAGTAAGAAAACATTTAAAATTTTAGTGTTTTCATGAAAAATTAGGAAATTTGTCAGGGACAAGTTCTAGGGATAAGCTTGCGTTTGTTTACAACCGCTCGCAGCTCATTGGATTGGGAATAGCGGCTGGCTTCCAGTTTCGGACGCCAAGATGGTTCCAAACAAATGCAAGCAGATCCCTAGTAACAACTCTCAAAGGTGGGATTACCCCTTACTTATGGTAGATTTCTTCTTATTTCATATTGTCCCCGGGCGAGGAAGTGAGGCAGATTCTCCCCAAGGAACAAACAACAATAAACACCTGACAAAGGTTCTAATTTTTCTCTGCTCTATTGTAAACTAGAAATAAGTTACAACTTGCAGTGCCATGTAAATTCTTATCTGATTAGTTGATTACTTTGTGAACAGGTAAAGGGAGTACCCTCTTTTTAGCTGCTTCATACAATTCATGTAATGGACTTTGTTCTATTTTCTATTTACTCGTTTATTTCTTCTGCTGCTTGGTGATATTTTTTATATATACATGTCCCTTCCGTGCAAAATTCTGCCCAGTCACACTTCCAGCCTTGCCTAATAGGCAGATAATAGGGCAACACAGAAATCCCAATATGTAACAGATCATGCCGTAATTTACATTATTAGTCACTTTCCACAAACACTATGAGGTTTCAGTTCCTCCATCACCGCTGCCAAATGTGTCCATCAGAGCTGCTCTGGATTCAGATTTCCACACACAAGCCAAAGCAGACACAATGTTTCCCCTCTGATGTTTTCCATTGTGAGAGCACTTTTCTACTTTGGGAATTATTAGACATCACATTGAATATGTGATCACATATTGGGATATCATTTACAAACATGTGAATTTATTCTGGCAGGGACATTTGTATTGGTCAGTTTGCAGCTTTATATAATTGTAAGGATTGCCCATCATTGGCTTGAAAAGTGTTTATATAATTTGACTTTTTTGTTACTATATAAAGCGGTAATCACTTTCACCTAAAGCTGCCCATACACTAGTAGAATTTTGTTCTTAATTTTTCAAATTAAAAATGTTCATTCAATTTTCTAATCGTTTGTGGGGTCAAATCAATGTTTGTTTTTGACTGCAATGTAGAGAAAATTTAGAGGAGCAGGATAGAAAAATGTTCTCAAACTTCGGGCATCCTACAACCAATGTTGTCACGTGCGTGCCGCGGCCCAGCATGGAGAAGGAGGACGGAAGTGAAACTTCTCCCTTCCAGGCCTGTAGCTTACCTTGCCTCCTGGCTCTTGTCCTTTGCCTGCCTAGCACTAAAAGTTACAGGGGCACACTTATGGGGACACCAGATGTAGGGGGGAACTCTGATGGGGCACCTGATGTATGGAAGAACTCTGATAGGGACAAATGATATAAGGGGGCACTCTGATTGGGACACCTGATGCAAGGGGGCACTCTTATGGGGACACGTGTTGTAGGAGGGCATCTCAGAGGGACACCTGATGTAAGGGGAAACTCTGATTGGGACACCTGATGTAGGGGGGAACTCTGATGGAGACACATGATGTAAGGGGGCATCTCATGGGGACACCAGATGTAAGTGGGCACTCTGATGGGGACACGTGATGTAGGGGGGAACTCTGATGGGGACACATGATGTAAGGGGGCATCTCTTGGGGACAGCAGATGTAAGTAGGCACTCTGATGGGGACACCTGATGTAAAGGGTAACTCTGATGGGGACGTTTGATGTTCTCAAACTTCTGGCATCCTACAACCAATGTTGTCACGTGTGTGCCCCGGCCCAGCATGGAGAAGGACGGAAGTGGAACTTCTCCCTTCCAGACCTTCAGTCTGCCTTGCCTACTGGCTCTTGTCCTTTGCCTGCCTAGCACTAAAAGGTACTGGGACACTCTGATGGGGACACCTGATGTCGGGGGGAACTCTAATGGGGGCATATGATGTAAGGAAGAACTCTAATAGGGACAAATGATATAAGAAGGCACTCTGATGGGGACGTCTGATGTAAGGAGGCATTCTGATGGTAAAACCTGATGTACGGAGGAAGGAACTCAGATGGGGACACCTGATGTAAGGGGAACTCTTATGGGGACACCTGATGTAACAGAGCACTCTAATGGGGAAATCTAATGTAAAGGGGAACTCTGATGGAAACACTTGATCTAAGGGGACACTCTGATGGGGACACCTGATGTAAAGGGGTCTCAGATGAGGACACCTGATGTAAGGAGGAACTCTGAAGGGGATACCTGAAGTTAGGGGTCATCTGATGGGGACACCTGATGTAAGAGGGAGGTCTGATATGCACATGATGTAAGGAGACACTGACTGGGACATGTGATGTAAGGGGTACACAGATGGGGACAACTAATGTAAGGATGCACGCTGATAGGGACACCTGATGTAAGGGAGCACACTGAAAATTTTTCAATAAATATTGAAAATTTAAATGCTTTGGAAATTGTACATTGATTATTTCTATTATAAAATGACTACACCTATACAAGGATCAGAGTAATAGCACAAATCTGATGCTGCGTACACACGATCGGAAATTCGGCCAGCAAAAGACCGATGAGAGCTTTTGGTCGGAAAATGCGACCGTGTGTATGCTCCATCGGACTTTTGCTGGCCAAATTCCTGCCAGCAAAAGATTGAGAGCGGGCTCTCTATTTTTCGGGAAAAGTTCCTATCTGAAAATGCGATCGTCTGTATGCAATTCGGACCCGTAAAAATTCACGCATGCTCGGAAACAATTTGACGCATGCTCTGAAACATTGAACTTCACTTTCTCGGCTCGTCGTAGTTTTATACGTCACCGTGTTCTTGACGGTCAAAAGTTCCGAGAACTTTTGTGTGACCGTGTGTATGCAAGGCAAGCTTGAGCGGAAAAACATCCAAAATTATTTGGACGGAAATTCCGCTCGTGTGTACGCGGCATGAAGATTCGGGCCTCTGCTGTAAAAAAAAAAAAAAAGGACTGATTGGACCTCCTTGAACTTTAATTTAATACCCCTGATACATATACACACACATATTTTTCCAGCTTTGAAACACAAAGTCCCCCCTATACATTGTAAAATGCTGCGTAAACTGTTGGCGCTATATAAATCGCATATAATAATAATAATAATAAACTTTACAATATGGCTCCCCATTTGGATTTTACATTAGACCATATATCTGCCGGAAAGGGTCCTTTTTTTGAGCCAATTTAGTCTTCACACTCCTAATTTCACTACAATTCATATTCTTAGAAACAATGGATATTTTCTACACCATCTGCTAAATATTTTCTCGGTAGTTATGGAAACTCGTAAGTTAAAAAGAAAGAAAAGAGAGATTTAGGTGACATCAGGTCATTGCTCACTTTAGCGGAAAGAAAAAAGGATAAGAGGTTTGTTTCCACAACTAATATATTCTAGGTATGACAAGTAAAGAACAATGTCCTCAGTGCTGGACCAGTACAGAGCACTGAATGTGATGTATCATTACAGCAAGTCCTGTTTATTACAAAGCCGTGCATGTATCCTGAGTACATTCTATAGTTGAATAATGTGGCAGACTCTGATTGTTCGCTGGGGCTGTGAGTATGTGGAGTATGTATGATGCAGACATTCCAGAGAAATTATGCCTCTGCATCTAAACTGCTTTCCCCTTCACTCTGGAATATGCACCCTGATCTGCAGAGAACAGAGGTGACAGAGAACACAGGGGACATTCCTGCACCAGCTGACTATTTTCCTGCACAGACTGAACCTTGCCTGGTTAATACAGGGGATTACATGTGACAAGCACGCTTATACAAGACAGCGCAAACCACTTACATGTTCACTGAGATGCAGCCATGCATGATATTGACTCCTGCTATTTTTACTGTATGTTTCACTACAGCTCAGCCCTCAACAGGCAGGACACACATAAGTTCCATGGAAAAAAAGTGACATCGAAAAACATTATGCTGCAAAGGAGATGATATTGTGTGTGTTTGTAAATATGATAGTGAATTTTTAAAATGTAAATTTAGGTATGGCAATTTTTTCATTGTTACATTGGTCCAATAATTAGTGGCGGGCCATCCATAAGGGGTGCAGGGGCGCCGCCCCCCCCCTAATCTATAAACCCGGCCCCTAATCTCCATGCAGGGCACCGGACGCATGGATTCCAATGAGATCTTTTTTTTCCAGAAGCACATGATTAGAGCCTGAGATTCTAATTGACTTCAGAAAAGGGTGGACTCATGGCGCAGGGCACTGCGCCCTGAGCCCACCCAGTTGTGTGACAATGACGAATTAATATTCGCTATTGTCTTCTTGATTCTCCTCCTCTTAGGACTCTCGGCCAATCGGGTCTCAGGACCCACTTCCTGTTTGGCCAGGAGGAGAAGCAACAGCCCCGAAGTAAAGAGTAGCTGGAGCGAGGAGCAGCCCTACCCCGGATCCTCCTCATCTGCCTCCTAAGGTAAGGAGGCCTCTGATCACTGCCTTGCCATCCGTCTCCCATAGGGGGTGATCGCCACCTTCCCATCTCTCCCGCCTTCCTGTCCGTCTCCCGCGAGGGTGTCATTGGTTTTCCACCCCCCCCCCCCCCCCCCAAATAATTGTAGCGCTACCCCCAGTTAAGAGAGCCGCTGGTTTGTTTTGGGTCCCTGAGTACAGCTCCACCAACCCCCGGCAATTTGGCTCTACCCACTCTGGCACAGTTAGTAAAGGGGTACGTCCCTATGCACATAAAACTTAGCTTATACTCTAAGTGTAATTGGTATGAACTCACAAGCAGACTGCTGAAATAAGAATAACTGGCTTTACTTTGGCAGTAAGGAAAAAAAAGAATAGCAACATGCATTTGAACATATATCTTACAATACTTTAGCAGGTCCCTGCAATATGCACTTTAACATGTACACAGGTATATCAAACTAGCAATGGAGAAACGGAGCGCCAAGTGTGGCGACCGTCTGCTATACACCACTGAGGTGCAATAAATCTATCTGCGCCTACCTAATGGACCAGGCCTGATCCCTAGTAATAGAGCTCAGTCCTTGTACTAGTACAGTGTTCTTCACCGGCAATAAATCTGTAGAGGTGGTGCACATGTAGCTTTAAATGGTGTCTTTGTAATCCACAAAAAGTAACATTGCTGCTCTGAGGTAAATTGCGCCTAGGCAGTTCAATAGGCATGAAACTTGTGTGTAAATGCAGGATGAGCCTTCCGGCTCTCTCACCAATCCTTGGGGTACCGTCCTCCGATCCGGTCCCTCTAATGGCGGCTCTGGTCTCTTCAATGGCGGCGTCCGGTCTCCTCAGTCACAGCCCTGCACTCCGGTCATCAGCTCCGTCCGACCGACAGTAAGGGGAAGTCTCCGCTCCGCTGCTGTGGACTCTGAGGGGTGAGAGTCTCACTCCATCTGCTGCAAGGCCCAGGCTTCAGGCCTTCAGCTCCGGTCCGCACAGGTGTCTCTGCTGGCTGCAGTCTCCGCGTCACACGCTCTGTCAGCAGAGGCAGGCCAGTCCTGTCAGGCCTCAGAAGAGGAAGTGTCCCAAGAGGAAGAGGCGGTCTCCGCTCTTCCCTTTTATAATCTCCCCCAGCAGCCTCCCGGGCGGAAGTCAGCAGCCCGGGGGCCTGGGGAATCATGGGAGATGTAGTCTCTACCAGAAAAAGGGGTAGAACCCCGCTACACACTCCCCCCACTTTAAATCTTTGGTCCCCAAAGATAGTGTTCAAACTACAAACTTTCTCAGGAACAACATTTTCACATAATTTGGACAGAGGAGCTTCCCACCAATTGGCATGAGATGGGGAGCTGTCCTGTCTACAGGTCACTTCAGTGTGTGCGACCTGCTTAACTGTGCCAGAGAGCGAGCTGGGGTTGCCCTCCACCAAATGAACAGCGGAAGGGTCAGGGCTTTCAGCACTTCTCCTTGCTGTAGTAACAGAGTCCTCTGAACTTTCTCCCATCTTGGGGTAAGTTAGCTTCTTGGGAGGCTTCACACTCCTGCGAGCTCTCTGTTCTCTTGGAACTTCTTCAGGAACACATTCTGGCAACATCTCTGGTTCTGGAACATCTTCTTCTTGTTCTGGGTAGAGACCAGGGACATCTTCCCAGCACTCAGGCACATCACTGAATGGCACAAACTCTGTGGCTTCTGGGTTCAATGTGTTATCTTCCACATCTTCAGTAGGTGGAAGATCTATGGCAGCATTTCCTGGAATTGAGGAAGGCCATAACCATTCAAGTTCTCCTTTTTCTTCCTCTGGTTGGGGGTCCTGTCCACCCCTAACTTGGGAGGTCTGGGACCTAGTATTAGGCCTGGGGGTATCCAGAATGGAAACAGATTCAGGTACGTCTCTTGCTGGAGGTATTCTGACTGCTTCAGTGAGTGGGAGCAAATGATTCCTATGCCAGGTCTTCAAAGGCCCCAATCTTCCTTCTGGCTTCAATTTGTAGACAGGCAATCCTGGAAGTTTCCTACAGATGATATATGGTTCTGATCTCCATCTATCAGCAATCTTGTGTTTCCCAGGGATCCCTAGGTTCCGTAACAGTACACGGTCCCCAGGTTGTAGGTCCTGTACTCTAACTTTCAAATCAAAGTTCCTCTTATTTCGGGCCCCCCTCTGGTTGGAGGCCGCTTGAGCTTTTTCATAAGCTATCTTCAGACTGCGCCTCAGTCTGTCCACATATCCTTTGTGGGAGGCAGCAGAGGCGTGGTCTAAGGAAATGCCGAAGGCTAAATCCACTGGCAATCTTGCTTCTCTCCCAAACATCAGCCGGTAAGGGAAAAAACCTGTCACATCACTTGTGGTGCAATTGTAGGCATGCACTAGAGCTGAAATGTGTTGGCTCCAGTGTTGCTTCTTCTCGGTCTCTAAAGTTCCCAACATGTTCAATAGGGTCCTGTTGAACCTTTCAGGCTGGGCATCCCCTTGAGGGTGATATGGTGTGGTTCTAGTCTTCTCTACTCCCAGAGAATCTAGTAGCTTCCTGATCAGGCGACTCTCAAAGTCCCTTCCTTGGTCTGAATGGATTCTCTGTGGCAGTCCATAGTGAACAAAGTACTTCTCCAAGAGTACCTTGGCTACTGTAGAGGCCTTCTGGTCCTTGGTTGGGAAAGCCTGAGCATAACGAGTGAAATGGTCGGTTACCACCAGAACATTTCCCAATCCGCTCAAATCGGGTTCAAGGCAGAGAAAATCAATGCATACCAGATCCATTGGGCCTTCACTCTGTAGATGGCCCATTGGGGCAGCTTGATGGGGTAATGTCTTCCTCTGAATGCATCTTGCACAGGAATGGCAATACTCCTCCACTTCGGTCCTCATGCAGGGCCAATAAAACCGGTCTCTGACAAGTTGGAAGGTTCTCTCTGCTCCCAAGTGACCATGCTGGTCATGTAAGGCAATCAGCACAGTCTCTCGATGCTTTTCTGGGAGAAACAACTGCCACTTGTCTTCTGGTCCATCAGAGGGGCCCCTTCGGTAGACTACCCCCTGATGCACCTGTAATTTGTCCAACTCTCTTCTCAGTAAGCGAGCTTCTTTGGAAGGGTGAAGGCGAAGTCCCTCCGGACTCTGGTCTTCCAGGGCTTCCAGGACCAATTTCCCCATGGGGTCTTCCAATTGGTCACACCTTAACTCCTTCTTGGACAGCTTCGGCAGACACTCTTCTGCCAGTTGAGTTACCCCACAGTAACACTTTGGGACTCCCACTGTGGTAACTCCTATCTCTTCAGCTCTGGATCCTCCTCTGGCTTGGAGTTCAGCCCCTGACAAAGGGCTCGCACTCCATCTGGTGCCACTTGGGTCCAGTCTTCCCAGTCATCGACCATGACATGGGATCTTCGGGACAGGGCATCTGCATCCCTATTTCCAGCCCCTGGTCTGTACTTGAGGCTGAAATTGAATCCAGACAACGCCGCCAACCATCTGTGTCCAGTTGCATCCAGCTTGGCGGTGGTGAATAGATAGGTCAAGGGGTTGTTATCTGTCTTTACAGTAAACTCGGCCCCATACAAGTAGTCTCTCAACTTGTCAACAACTGCCCACTTGAGGGCTAAGAACTCCAACTTGTGGGTGGGATAGTTCTTCTCGGAGGGGGTCAGGCTCCGGCTCACATAAGCCACTGGTCGTAGCTGGTCTTCATACTCCTGGTAGAGTACTCCACCTAGGCCCTCATGGCTGGCATCAACGTGTAGCTCATATGGTCTAGTGGGATCAGCGTAGGCCAAAACTGGGGCTGTGGTGAGACTTCTCTTCAAGGTTCTGAAAGCCTCTTCACACCTTGAGTTCCACTGGTCTTGGACCGTCTCACTGGACCTCCTAGGCCCCATTCCATCCTCCTCTCCTTCTGTCTTCAGCAGCTCGTTGAGGGGTTTGGCAATGCGGGCAAATCCATCCACAAACCTGCGGTAGTAGGAGCAGAACCCCAAGAAAGACCGAAGTTCTGTAACTGTTGTGGGCCTTGGCCACGAAGTAACTGCCTCCAACTTCTCAGGGTCTGTGGCCACTCTTTTTTCAGACACTATGTGTCCCAGATAGTTCACAGAAGACTGATAGAACCGACACTTCTCTGGAGAAAGTTTAAGTCCCTCTTCACTGAGCCTCTTCAGTACTTTCTCCAACCTGGCTTCATGTTCTTCCAGAGTCTTTCCAAAGACAATGACATCGTCCAGGTACACAAGGACTTCTATGAGGTTCATGTCTCCAACTGTCCTTTCCATCAGGCGTTGAAACGTAGCAGGAGCTCCAGATAGGCCCTGGGGCATCCTGTTGAACTCAAAGAATCCCACTGGGGTTATGAAGGCAGTCTTTTCTCTATCTTCTGGATGCATGGGGATTTGGTAATACCCACTCTTGAGGTCCATCACACTGAACCACTTAGCTCCAGATAAACTCTGTAAGGCATCTTCTATCCTTGGCGTGGTGTACTGGTCAGGAATGGTCCTCCTGTTGAGAGTTCTGTAGTCAATGCACAGTCTCAATGACCCATTCTTCTTTCTGACTACCACAATTGGGGAGGCATAGGGGCTCCTGGATTCCCTAATCACTCCCGTCTTCTTCAATTCCGCAAGCTGCTCCCTCAGATCCTCCAGATCTGCTAGCGGGACTCGCCTCACTCTTTCTCTGAATGGCTTGTCCTCTTGCATGCGGATTCGGTGGGTGGCACTCCTCGCACACCCCACATCAAACTCATCTTTAGAGAAAATCTTCTCCCATCTGGTCAGCTGGGCCTTGGCTCTCTCCTTCCAAGCTCCAGGTAGATTAGGGTTTTCCATGGAGAGTTTCTTCCAAACATCTTCACTTTCACCCGTCCCCTTCACTTCTGACCAGCCAACTGGGACAGCAGGACTCACCTGTCCCAGAAGCATCCTGGCAGGGATCTCCACGGGCCGCTCCGTGGGGTTTCTCACACTGACAGGGACTCTTCCTTTAGCCTTCTTCAGGTCCTTCAGTGAAATTACTTCTGGTATCACCTCCAGACCTGAGTGACCCTCCATTGGGTCAGGTTCCAACATTACAAAGGGGCCAGGCTGCTCCCAGGTAAGTTTTACCGTGGCTCTCATGCAGGTCACCTCTCCAGGCTGTAACACTGCTCCTTCCTTTCCAAGCCTCCATACCCTTCCTATCCCCTCACTTGGGGTCTTCTGCTCTAGGACCAACCGCTGGTAGGCCGCCTTCAGCATGGGATGGATCTTGGGAGTTGAAAGATTCTCTTTCTTCACCAGGGGGGTCAGAAGTCTTCTGACTAGGTCCGTGTTCGTCCCTATGATCAGGGACGTCTTGCTGGTTCCTGGTGGGCGGGGACACACCACTGCTAAGGTGTCGAACACTTCAGACTTCCCAGCTACGGATGGGTCAAACGTCAATCTTATGGGTAAGTATCCATCATAGGGGAAACTCTGGGTTCCCAATCCCCTTATCTCCAGCTCTTCTATCTTCTGTATAGGCAGATGACTCAGGTATCTGTCATAGAAGTCCCTGTACAACAGGGTCACTTGTGCTCCAGTGTCCAGGAGGGCCTTCGTGTACACTCCTTCCACCTGGATGGGTACAGTAGGGGATGGACCAACTAGCTCCTCTGGGTAGGGCCTAGTTGATGCTGTCCTCTTCTTTGGACTCTTTGCTTTACCAGCACTTGATTTGCACTTGCTCCTTTCTTGAGCCTGATATGCATTGATTTTCTCCCTCTTAGTGGGAGTGTGAACCCGTTGAGGGATATTGTCATCTCTCACTTTGAAGAGTTCACGTCTAGGAGTGCTGTGTCTCTCCGGAGGGGTCTTGCCCCCTTTCTCTGGAGTGCACCTTGGTTGAGGATCCCTGGGCCCCTTCTGAGGGGTTTGGTCTCCTCGCTTTCTCTTCTTGTTATGCTTCTTGGAGCTCACTGAAGGTGATGGGCACCCGGTTGACTCCTTCACCGGGGCCCTTTGGCGTTTCCCGCCGGCTGGCGGCTTTCTGCCTTCTTCTTCTTGGGACTGGCACACATAGCTGCAATGTGGCCCACTCCGCCACAATTAAAGCAAATCATCTCACTGTGGTCAGGTGGGGATGCTGGTGCTGGAACAGCTGGAAACAATTCCCTCCTGGTTGTTTCCTTCTTGGGACTGGGCGTCTCTTTCGCCACTAGAGATGTCAGTATCTCCATCATCTGGGACATCTGCAACTTCAGGGCATCTACCTCTGTGTCTCTTTCAGGGGTTAAGGCCGTCCTGACCGTGGCCACTGTAGACTTTGTAGACCCCATCACCTGCTTCTCCCTTTTCTCTTCCAACATGGCCTCTTCTTCTCTGACCATTCGGATGAGGTCAGGGTAGTCCAGGCTCTTCCCATCCTGCCGGGTGCGTAGAATTAGTGCGACAGGGTCCAAGGGTTGGGCTCCCCTCATCACCTGCTGGGCACGGGCTTCATCTACCTTCCCTGGATCTATCCCCTTCTTCAGAATAATCCTATGCAGGATCTTGTCTATGCGTCCCATGTACTCTGACAGCTTCTCCCCTGTCTTCTGGTAACAGTGTTCCAGTTGATAGGTAAGTTCTGTGACTTTTTCTGTCCCACCAAACACACCTTCCAGGATGTCTATGTAGTCCTGGGCAGTGCAATCCTTTTTACTGGTCTTCAGATTGCGTATGGCCTCTAAGGCAGGTCCTTTTAGGCTTTCAACAATCCTTTGTTTCTTTCTGCCTTCTGAGACCTCCCATTCTTCTAGGGCCTGCGTGGCACCATCTAACCACTCTTCAAATCCCTCTTCTCCCGAGGGTACAGGTGTCCTCCCTGAAAACATCCGGAGTTTCCTGTATCCCGACATTGGGTAATCCCCGGGGTCTCTTCTGCACTGGGTTACGATCTCCCCTAGAACAGCACACAGTTCTGCACTAAGAGTAGTGTGTGTGGGTGCGGGACTTTCCGCGCCCTTCTGCTCCTCCTTCTTTGGGGATAGAATGGCTTTCATAGGAGAGTAGTCTCCCTTCCGCGGCAGCGCATGCAGCAATTGGTAGTGCTGACCATTCGGTGCCTGTATGCTCTGGCTCCTGAACTGCTCTGGAGTCTCTTCCTTCCATTCTATTAAGGCGTACGTGTACCCAGCATCATTTCTCATGTCCATTATCCATGACTTCTGGCATGGGGATAATGACATTATGAGCTGCTTGACTGCCTCTCTCTGCCACATCCCTGGCAGTTCAATAACTGCTGCTGCGGCTGGGTCAGCGGCCCATGTTGCGGACCACCGTCCCACTTCTATTGGGTCCATGCCGGTACCTTCTGGCGGCTTTTTCCCGCTGACTCAGGATCCCGGATTACGAGCCCCCACGTGTAGCGCTACCCCCAGTTAAGAGAGCCGCTGGTTTGTTTTGGGTCCCTGAGTACAGCTCCACCAACCCCCGGCAATTTGGCTCTACCCACTCTGGCACAGTTAGTAAAGGGTACGTCCCTATGCACATAAAACTTAGCTTATACTCTAAGTGTAATTGGTATGAACTCACAAGCAGACTGCTGAAATAAGAATAACTGGCTTTACTTTGGCAGTAAGGAAAAAAAAGAATAGCAACATGCATTTGAACATATATCTTACAATACTTTAGCAGGTCCCTGCAATATGCACTTTAACATGTACACAGGTATATCAAACTAGCAATGGAGAAACGGAGCGCCAAGTGTGGCGACCGTCTGCTATACACCACTGAGGTGCAATAAATCTATCTGCGCCTACCTAATGGACCAGGCCTGATCCCTAGTAATAGAGCTCAGTCCTTGTACTAGTACAGTGTTCTTCACCGGCAATAAATCTGTAGAGGTGGTGCACATGTAGCTTTAAATGGTGTCTTTGTAATCCACAAAAAGTAACATTGCTGCTCTGAGGTAAATTGCGCCTAGGCAGTTCAATAGGCATGAAACTTGTGTGTAAATGCAGGATGAGCCTTCCGGCTCTCTCACCAATCCTTGGGGTACCGTCCTCCGATCCGGTCCCTCTAATGGCGGCTCTGGTCTCTTCAATGGCGGCGTCCGGTCTCCTCAGTCACAGCCCTGCACTCCGGTCATCAGCTCCGTCCGACCGACAGTAAGGGGAAGTCTCCGCTCCGCTGCTGTGGACTCTGAGGGGTGAGAGTCTCACTCCATCTGCTGCAAGGCCCAGGCTTCAGGCCTTCAGCTCCGGTCCGCACAGGTGTCTCTGCTGGCTGCAGTCTCCGCGTCACACGCTCTGTCAGCAGAGGCAGGCCAGTCCTGTCAGGCCTCAGAAGAGGAAGTGTCCCAAGAGGAAGAGGCGGTCTCCGCTCTTCCCTTTTATAATCTCCCCCAGCAGCCTCCCAGGCGGAAGTCAGCAGCCCGGGGGCCTGGGGAATCATGGGAGATGTAGTCTCTACCAGAAAAAGGGGTAGAACCCCGCTACATAATATTGAGCAAATATTGAAGGGACTGAGTATGTATCTTCCATACTTTTGGGATGCCCCTGAAAGCTGGAGATCACTGTAGTGGTCATTGCTACTAACAGCGGTGATCTCCACTTGCTTTGCAAGCCAGACATAATCCCCCATTAGTCGGTGTTGATGGGGGAATCCCTCCACCAATAGAGCTATTGTGTTCCCCATTGCCACTGGCAATAATCGCATCCTAAAAATATTACATGCTGTTTGTACCCAATTTGATCAATGGATCAACTTAAAGTGGTGTTGCCATCGAAAAAAAAAAAATTGCTTAAAAATCATAAAAAAAAAAAAAAAAAAAATTATTGGAAAAAACATTTTTTTTTACTCACCTCTAAATGCCTGTTGCTATGGGGTCCCTCATAGTCTGCCACCTTCCTGACATCACTTCCCTTCGGCGCCGCACAGTCATCTGGGACCTGCCACGTGTCCCAGATGACTAAACGTTGTATCACGGCACGCGGCTCGCGCATGCACAGTGGGTGCCCGGCTGTGAAGCCACAGCCGGTTGCCCACAGTAAGAATGCCGGCGCAGCGAGCGGAGCGGGGAACAAGGGGGGGCTTCGTTCACCTGCATCGCTGGACCCTGGGACAGGTAAGTGTCCGATTATTAAAAGTCAGCAGCTGCAGTATTTGTACCTGCTGACTTTTAAAAAAAATTTTTTAGGGGGCACCCCACTTTAAGTACAGTCAGCCTGCCCATACATGGTTCGAACCTCGGCTGGTCCCTGCTAAAATGGCCGAAATTCAAACAGTCTTAAGCCTCATACACACGCGCGGATTATCCGAGGACCAGGTCCGTCGGACCATGTCCGTCACACTTTGTCTGATGTTGGTTTTGCGTACACACGGTCAGACAAAGTTGTCGGAAAATCCGATCATTCTGAACGTGGTGACGTTTGTTGCCTACGACGGGACTACGTAGAGGCTAGTAGCCAATAGCTTTGGTCTTGTAATGTGATCTGAGCATGCGTAGCACTTTGTCCGGTCGGACAACCGTACACACGATCGGATTTGGTGTGATCGGACCGTGTTGTCAGCAAATCTTTCCAGCAGGAGATAGGACTTTGTCCGTCGGACAATCCGACGTACACTGTCCGATGGTGCATACACACGGTCTGATTTTTCAACAACATTGTCCGATCGGACAGAATCCATGAAAAAGTCCGACCGTGTGTATGGGGCTTTAGGCCGACTTAAGGTCTGAGCCAAGTGGCCTCCCTGCTGTATTGTGAACACAGCAGGTCTCTCACTCGACATGAGTGTCATTCAGGGAACACTTTGCAGTCTCTCAATAAGTGCAAAGGGTTTGCTGGATGTGGTGGAGATCGTGAGTCCAGATCCCCACCACTCCACCTTGCCCAATCAGATAACACTTTGCACTTGTTGAGAAAATGCAAAGTGATTCCTAAATGGCATCCGCACTGAGCGAGTGACCTCCTGTGTTCACACTGCAACAGGGCAGCCCCTCGGCACGTTACCTGGATGCTAGTGGAGATTACATTATGAGAATATCCCAGGGGGCTGCGGGACCTGGGACACGTCATTCTCACTGAGGCAAGAATGGTGGCGGGGGGTGGGGCTGGAACAGAATTTTTTTGTTTTAAATGTAAAGAAAAAAGGCTTTTTTTGTATTATGAAGAGGGTGCAGGAAGGAAAAGTTAGTAAAGATCCACTTTTGAGTATGTACGTTTGACTTGCTGTCAATCTATTGCAATCCCCTGTACAGCAGCACTCAGACTAGCAGAGGGAGGTGCAGGACTGGGAGCCAATCAGATGTGCTGCATGCAGATGTGCTGACAATGAAAATGCTGATAGGAGATAGGTGAGCAGAAGGTTGACCTCATCAGGGACTTCATCTACACTTCCTCTCCACCTCATCCAATCAGAGATGACCCTGTGTTCACTGAAGAAAAATGATTGGTGGTGCCAAACTAGCAACCCCCTGTGTTCAGTGTGCAGGGGGAAGGCCCCAAAAGCTGTCATTGTATGTACAGTAGCGCAAACTACTAGTGATTATCAGCATCCCTTAAGCCCCATACACACGGTCGGACTTTTTCATGGATTCTGTCCGATCGGACAATGTTGTTGAAAAATCAGACCGTGTGTATGCACCATCGGACAGTGTACGTCGGATTGTCCGACGGACAAAGTCTTATCTCCTGCTGGAAAGATTTGCCGACAACACGGTCCGATCACACCAAATCCGATCGTGTGTACGGTTGTCCGACCGGACAAAGTGCTACGCATGCTCAGATCACATTACAAGACCAAAGCTATTGGCTACTAGCCTCTACGTAGTCCCGTCGTAGGCAACAAACGTCACCACGTTCAGAATGATCGGATTTTCCGACAACTTTGTCCGACCGTGTGTACGCAAAACCAACATCAGACAAAGTATGACGGACAGGATCCGACCGACCTGGTCCACGGATTGTCCGACCGTGTGTATGGGGCTTTAGAATACCAGATATGGAAACTTACATCGAGGAAAGCTGGACCAATGTATGTTTGCTAAAAAGATAATTCATAGAGTTCCACTTTAAGAAAATTCAAGGCAATGCTGTTATGTGCTTGTGATCCACCATGGCTGTGAAGGCACGCATAGCAATTACATATGACATGATATATCAATCATATGAATGTTCTCTGCATTATATTATGGCTACTAGAAACACATCTGCTTTATAGGTTTAGATGTATACAGGCCGGTAAAATGGGTTTTGACTTCCCAGTAATAAATCAAATAACTATGTGTATTAGATTGTAAGCCCTCATGAGCAGAGCCTTCTTAACCCACTTGTATTGAATTGTGTTGTAACTGTATTGTCTTCCTTTATAATATAAAATGCTGTGCAAACTGTTATCACTGTATAAATCCTGTTTATTAATAATAATCAGGGCTTTTTTACAGCAGGAACGCGGGGGGACGTAGTTCCGGCACCTCCAGCACTGAATATATGCAATGACAAGGGGTGATGGAGTGTGCTGGAGAATCTATTGTTGTTTGCTGCAGGTGGATCTATTGTAGTAGGGGTGTCTATTGTTGCTTGTGAGGGATCTATTGTTGCTGGGGGGGTCAGTTGTTGTTGTTTTTTTCAGCTGGAGCGAGGGGGAGCGCAGTTGCGGCACCTCCAGAACTGAATGTATGCAATGACAAGGGGTACTGGGGTGTGATGGAGGGTATACCGATGCTGGCTGCTGGGGTATCTATTCTTGCTGGAGGGGATCTATTTTTGCATGGCAATCTTTTGTTACTGGGGGGTCAATTGTTGCTGGAAGGGATCTATTGTTTAGGGAGGGGGTCTACTGTTACTGGCTGCTAGACAGTCTATTGATGCTGGCTGCTGGGAGATCTGTTGTTGCTGCTGGGGGTCTATTGTTGCTTGGGGTCCATGGCTGCTCTCTGTGGGAGATCTATGTTATTGCTTTTCTTGTTATTACCACATTCCATACAAATTACTTAGCGCTACAAAATTATACTTGGCTCTATATTCTCTAAAAGGAGCTGTACTTGTAGCTGGGTAGGAGGTGGAACCAAGGGTTGGTGCTAGGGGCAGCTGGTCAATTAAGGCCCTTACAGGATGCCAGATGCATGGATTCCAATGTTTTTTGAAGCACTGATTAGAGCCAGAGGCTCTAATAGGCTTTAAAATAGGGTGGGCTGGGGGAGAAGAGAATGCGAACCAGCCCACCCAGATGTGTTACAATAGCGAATAAATATTCGCTATTTTAACATTGATTTCAACATTGATCCTCCTCCCGGCCAATCAGAAAGCAGGTCATGAGACCCGTCAACCGATTGGCTGAAAGGACAGATGATCCTATTGGACGCCTAGGAGGAGGGGGTGAAGTTGCATGGCCGCAGCTATGGAGGAAAGGACACAGGAGCAGCTTCCTGATGCCCGATGCCCACTGCCTGATGCCTGCCACCTGAATGGGGTAAGACAATGAGCAGGTGGGGGGCCTGGGGGGTTTGAGGTGACCGCCGGGGGGGGGGGGGGGGGGGTTGTTGCTGGTCGGTGCTCAGAGGTGGGTAGAGGCGAAACCAATGGTCAGTGCTCAGAGGTGGGTAGGGGCGGAGACAAAAGGTGGCTTAGAAGAGGGGAGTTTCGGTGCCCTGCCGAGAAAGTTTCCCCGCCGGATTAGGACCCCCCTCTACTGCGCAGGCTCAGCACTTGCGCAGTACAAAGGACTAGGCATCTTCCAAAAATTGCCGAAGCTAAACAGCTGCGAGTGAAGTGTACACCGCGCACGCGCAGTTAACATGTCGGTGTACGAGAGACGATGCCGCACGCTCCCGATGCTTGCGCTACACTGCAAGGCGCACATCTAAGCTCTTAGTGTAATAATAGACCCGCCCCTTAGTCAGACTCCCCTTGCAAAGTAGCGCGAACATCGGGAGCGTGCGGCATCGTCTTGTACACCGCCTGCGCCTGCGCGGTGTACACTTCACTCCCACTTGCTTACCTTGTTTGTTGCCTACGACGGGACTACGTAGAGGCTAGTAGCCAATAGCTTTGGTCTTGTAATGTGATCTGAGCATGCGTGGTACTTTGTCCATCGGAATTCGCTACACACGATCGGAAAAAGTCCGATAGGACTTTGTTGTCGGAAAATTTGAGAGCAGGATCTTAAACTTTTTCCGTCGGAAATTCCGACGGAAAAAGTCCGATGGAGCCCACACACGGTCGGAATTTCCGACAACATGGTCCGATAGGACATTTTCCGTCTGAAAATCCGACCGTGTGTACGGGGCACTAGTCTTATACTCACCTGGCCCCGATCCAGCTCCTACATAAGAGTGAATGGTAGCGCGTATGCGCAGGCCAGATTGTGACAATCATCTGTGCTCTCTAGTCTGCGATATCTCGCTGGATTGGGATCA
Source organism: Lithobates sylvaticus (assembly GCA_028564925.1). Taxonomy (NCBI): domain Eukaryota; kingdom Metazoa; phylum Chordata; class Amphibia; order Anura; family Ranidae; genus Lithobates; species Lithobates sylvaticus. Next base: position 438,440,946 of record CM053030.1, read on the forward strand.
GGTTAGTATAAGACTGGGAGGGATTCTGGGGGTGGGGAGCAGGGCCGTTCTTTCCACTGGGCATGCTGGGCAGTTGCCCGGGGGCCCCACTTGTCTGGGGGGCCCCATCCAGGGCTGATCCTCAGTGCTGCAATCTGCTGCTTAAATTGACTGACTGCGCTGGTTTCTCACTTCACCGGCCGGCATCTAGCTAGCAACCAGTGACGTCAATCAGAGGCCGCGGCTGCCCCAGCATTCATAGCCTACCACTGCACCAGGCCGGCGGCCTCAAGTAATGCCCCGTACACACGGTCGGAAAATCCATCGGATTTTTTCAGACGGATTTAATCCGACACTGGTGTTGCATACACACGGTCGGACAAAGTTGTCAAAAAATCCGATCATTCTGAACGTGGTGACGTTTGTTGCCTACGACGGGACTACGTAGAGGCTAGTAGCCAATAGCTTTGGTCTTGTAATTTGATCTGAGCATGCGTGGCACTTTGTCAGTCGGAATTCGCTACACACGATCGGAATTGGTGTGATCGGACTTTGTTGTTGGAAAATTTTTAGAGCAGGAGATACAACTTTGTCCGTCGGACAATCCGATGGAAAATGTCCGATGGTGCCTACACACGGTCGGAATTTCCGACAACATTGTCCGACAGGACAGAATCCATCAGAAAATCCGACCGTGTGTATGGGGCTTAAGTCTAACAATGTCTACTTAAGTAAGTTCAAGTTGTGCATCAAACACAGCCACTGTCTGTGCCTCTCAAAAGCTGCCACTGTGCCCATCAAACAGCCACTGTGCCCATCAAACAGCCACTTTGCCCATCAAAGCTGCCACTGTGCCCATCAAACACAGCCACTGTGCAAATCAAACACAGCCACTGTGCCCATCAAAAGCTGCCACTGTGCCCATTAAATGCAGCCACTATGCCCATCAAATGCTGCCACTGTGCCCAAGCGCTGCCGCTGTGCCCATCAAACGCTGCCACTGTGCCCACTAAAGTCGTGTTATATTGTCCAAACGTTTTAATTGTTTAACGTGTTAATGTTTAAACACTGATTTTGTTGGAAGTACCAATAAATATAGCCTTATCGATCATTTGCATTTTTATTCTCATGCGTGCACTGTATTGCCCGGGGGCCTATAATGCTCTTAAGATGGCCCTGGTGGGGAGTGCAGGGACTATTATATAGGTGTAATTGCACATTGCTTCTATGTAATGTTTGTAATTTAATATCCTGCTACATATTCAGGTTCTGCTCCCACTCCAAGTCTCTGAGACCACGACCATCTGATAGAACACAGCATACACCGATCAGCCACTGACAGGTAAAGGGAATATCTCGTTACAATGGCATCTGAAAATTAATTGATGGGATATATTAGGCAGCAAGTGAGCATGTTGTCCATGAAGTTGATGTGGTAAAAGCAGAAAAAAATGGGCATTGCAGTTTATTGTGTATGGGGCTGTGAAGCCCATGGTGACCCATGTCCACAGCCAAAAACTTCTACAATGGTCACATGAACATCAGAACTGGACTACGGAGCAATTGAAGAAGGTGGCCTAGTCTGATGAATCACATATTCTTTTACATCACTTACCTGTGGAACAGATGGCACCAGGATGCAATATAAAAAGACAAGTCGGCAGAGGCAGTGTAAAGCTTTGGTCAATGTTCTACTGGGTTCTACTGGGAAACCTTGGGTCCTGCCATTCGTGTGGATGCTACTTTGGTGTCCATGCCTCAATGGGTCAGGGCTGTTTTAGCAAAAGGGGGCCATACTCAACATTAGGTGGGTGGTCATAATGTTATGGCTGATCGGTGTACTTTCTGCAGTCTCTAATGACATGAAATACCCACAATGGCCTTTAGGTCACATGAAAAAGCTTAAAAGCAGTGTTTTTCTAATTCATGGCAAAAAAAGTTTTGATTTGTTGATTCTGACATGCAGCCTATTGATTTACGTGAAGTGTGGCTGTTAATGGCAGGTCCCATTAGGCAGTATTTAGAGCCTAACACTTAGACATGCTATGCTTATCAGGAAGAAAAGAAGTCAATATGTTAGCTTAAAGCCATTTTGTGGTGAGCCATAAACATTATCAGTTGGGATTTCCTCCACAATGGGAAAATCATTTGATCATTATATTGGGCATGTGTTCTGTGAGTATATTTAGCGGCTAATGCTTTGTATATGAAGTGTTTTATGGTCATCTATCAGTAATGTGGCCAGCGCAGAGCTATGGGCAGATACAAATCATGTAGAATTGTGGTAATATCAATTTCAAGCTTGTGTTTACTGCCTGGAATTCTATGGAACCTGTAAGCCATTTTATACATTTTAAAGCCCTATAAGTAGGCGTAACGGACTACCCACTGTTATCTTTTGTTAGCCAGAAAACCTTCCTGTGTGCGTTTTTATACTCAGTCCTGTCTTCCGTGATTTCAGGGCTAATACTGATCTTCACATGACAATATTTTGGACAGTTTTGACTTATTTTTCATTGTAAAAATAATAAACCACAGCAAGCGAGCTACCACCATCCCACGTAGATATGAATTAAAAGGATAAGTTCACCTTTTTTTTTTTTTTTCTAAATTCCAGGTCCCCTATGTACCAATATAGCATTCATGTACTGTAATTTTTGCAAAAATATCAACGATTTCTATAAAATCTACAGACACTTACCTCACTGTCCTCCATCCATGTTTCCAAACGTATCTATTATTTCTGTCTTACGTCCTTACAGACTGTAGGTCATGACACAGGAAGGAGTTGACCAGCTGACCTCATTAGCACACACCCTGCATCATCCACCCTCTCATTCCAAGCTGCACCTTTTTTAAATGAAATGCAATTAATCAGCTGAGTGTTTCTGTCCACTCCCTCCTATGTACTTGTATAAAGATGGCCATACACTATGCAATCTGATTGTATATTGTGTATTTAGTGAGAAGGGTGGGCACTGATTGATTGCATCTCATTTAAAAAACGTGCAGCTGGGGAGTGGGAGGGTGGATGATGCAGGGTGTGTGCTAATAAGGTCTGCTGGTCAATTCCTTCCTGTGTCATAACCTAAAGTCTGTAAGGAAGTAAGACAGAAGCAATAGATACGTTTGGAAGCATGGATGGAGGACAGTAAGGTAAGCATCTGTAGATTTTATGAAAAGCTTTAATATTTTTGCAAAAAAAGTACATGAATGCCATATTGGTACGTAGGGGAACTGGAATTTAGAAGGAAAAAAAAGGTGAATTTATTCTTTAACCGCTTCCCGACCGTCTCACGCATATACTGCGGCAGAATTAGGCAGATTAACGTACCTGTACGTTGCCCTTTAAGAGGTGGCTTGCGAGCGCACGCCCGTTGGGAGCTCCGTGACCGTGATCGCAGGTCCCATGGACCCTCTGTCCATGGAGATACCCGCGATCGTCTCACGGGGAGGAAGAACGGGGAGATGCTAATGTAAACAAGCATCTCCCTGTTCTGCCTAGTGACACTGTCACTGATCAGCTCTCTCTGTAATCGGGAGCGCTGATATGCCATGCAGATACCATGCAATTCCTAAATGAGGTGCCCCTTTTCGTGGCTCAGAAGTGTCCCTTGAAATTCATTTCAGAAGACTTCAGTGTTGATGCGGCAATCACTCCTATCAATCAGCACTACAGGCAGCTGGAGAACTCAGCCAAGCTGCAAAGGGGATTACCAGGCCAGGGACTGCTGAAGACAGTGACTGTATCTGGAATCCTGGGATATGTGGTCATCATATATATAAATGTAAATATATGAACTGATGTTGGTAGGTCATGTATAGTCGTTTGATCAATTTTAAAAATGGAAAACTGAAATTGGTTAAAATTAGGGATGCACGGATACCATTTTTTTAAGATCGAGTACGAGTACTTATACTTTCTCTCAAGTACTTGAAGGTAGTGGTGTTAGTATCGGTGCATTGAACTCATGCAAATGCTTAGTATGGGCACCGATACCATTTTCAATATCGGGGCAACGCTAGTTAAAATTTCTAGAAAATTGCCGGCACAACTTCCCAGTCTGCCTGCGCCTTGCACGGCGTCCCCTAATTCCAATGTGCATTACCTCTCCATACATACAAAGGTATTTATATTTGTCTGCAGTGTTTAGTAGAGGTACAGTACTAATTTCTCTATAAGAAAACTTTGATTGTCCTTTAACATGCTGAGAACTGCTATACACAGCATATTCGTTTCCTTTACCAGCAGCCTTTCAGTCTACTTCCCCTTTATACAGGTCATGGTTGGGAAGCCCCTGATTATCCAGCAATAGGGAAATACAGTTTACTTTTAGCAGCATTCTTTTTATTTTTCCTTGAACTAGCTCAATTCCAGCATTTATTTATTTATCTTTAAGCATTTGTTCCCCTTTTATTGCATTAACAAGTTTAGCTGTACTACTCACCTTTTGCACACAGTAGAGCTGCCCTCCGTGTCCTTCTTTGACACTAATCATCTCCCAATTTCTAGGTTGAAAGCTTTTTACTGAATATGCAGCTTCATCTCGTGTCCTTAATATGTGTCAGCTGCAACCATTCAATCGGTAAACTCACCCAAAACAATAAATTGATGTACAAATAATAGTGCGCTCATTCAAATAAATACATCCTAGTAACCAAAAATCTTCACATCTAAACAATAATAAAAAAATCTTAAAGTTCAATAATGAAATTCAAAAGTCCAAAAAGTGATAGAAAATACAAATTCCGTGATGATTCTGAGATGAGTGGATGACCCTCTCACTGACAAATAATTAATCCAATCTGTGCCACAAAACAATTGGTTTGCAATCACCTCCACTATCCACCTCTATGTGAATTGGCCGCTCACCCTAGGGGAAGACTCTTAAGTGGGGTACACACTATAAGAAAAATGGGCGAATGTTCGTCCAATTTTTATTGATGTTTTACAGCAAATTGGAACTGATGAACGAAAATTTTACCAAAATTCTTACGAATATTCTTGTACGGCAAAGGCTTTTTTTGTTGTTTATTGTCTCTGATCATTCGCAGTCTTTCTTTTCTGATATATCTTATATGAAAATCGTACGAAAACTGTACACATTAATCGAAACTCATTTGTTCTGTTCCCGTACGAGAAACATTTTGGAGTTTATCCCTTCGGGAATTTTCGGGCTGTCGAAAGTTGTGTACACACTATACGAAAATATGGGGAGATCCTCGATTCTCCTGAACACCAGCTCCAATAGTGGGAACATACACCTCGTATGTAAAACGATTCTTGATATGCTCAGAATATATAGAAAACATTCATTGCGCAATTAAAATCTGATTTATTAAAAAACTTGTTTAAAGATGTGCACTCACATTTTCCACATCTTGAAATGATTGCAATATAAAATCTCCAGGTTGAGAGTTCCTCGCCTCCTCACCGCTAATTTCAAGTGTGCAAAACACCGTAAGGGACGTCACCTAGCTCCACCCGATGCGTTGCGTCACTTGTCACGTAACTTCTTCAAGGGATAGGAGCCTAGTGACAAGCGCCGGGATTTAAGAGCCCTGCTATGCATATCGGTAACCAAGGTGACAGGTGAATAATCGGGTCATGTTCCCTCTTTCTCTTTGAAGATGTTGCTGTTTGTTTCCACTTTCTTCTCACACTGATTTCTCAATGGGAAGGTCTGCACTCATCATAGGCACCTGGTGAATTCTCTGTTCTATGTACATATTTAAGCCCCTCACACTGGATCCAGGAGGGAGTCCCAAAAGAACCTGAGGGTGCGGAGCTGAGCTGCCAGAAAGAGGAGAGAGGGGCTGGGTATCACAGGTTGCAGAGGCGGGGGGGAGCCTGGAAAGACTGTGCTGTGGGCGAAGTTGCAGAGAGAATAGAGCTGCTGTACTGTGCTAGACTGTGTTCTGGCTTTCAGAGAAGAAAACCCAAGAGGACCTGCCAGTGAGGTGGACTTCAGTGGGGAGCCCCACAGTTTGGTGTTATCTCTTGCTTGTCTTCCAAGAAAACAGAGTGCTGACCTGGGGATTCCTATACTTCTGCTAGATGTGGTACTTGCCTTGGGACTGTACATCAGATCATCCACTGGCTAGTGGTGTAGTCAGGGCCATAGAACTATAGATAGCCTTGACCAGGGATATGCAATTAGCGGACCTCCAACTGTTGCAAAACTACAAGTCCCATCATGCCTCTGCCTCTATGTGTCATGCTTGTGGCTGTCAGAGTCTTGCTAAGCCTCATGAGAATTGTAGTTCTGCAACAGCTGGAGGTCCGCTAATTGCATATCCCTTGCCTAGACTGTTTTTTTTTTTTTTTTGCAAAATTTGGTAGTGATTGATAGCTGACCTTGTTATTGCTACATTGATTTAACAGATCTTCCTTTGCATAGCTTTCTTTTCTTTTCAAATAAAGCCCACTTTAAAGTGGAAGTAAACCCTTCCATATGACTTTGGCCTACAGGTAAGCCTAGATTAAGGCTTACCTGTAGGTCCAATAAATATCTCCTAAACCTACATGGTTTAGGAGATATTTAGCGATGAAAAGGCATCGCTGTCTACGGCGAATGCGCCGTAGACAGCGGCGCGCAGGCGCACTGAGGGCGCACTGAATATGCCGATCTCACGGCGATATGCCGTTCTCATGCGCATGCGCGGGAGTGACGTCTCGCCGCTCCAGCGAATGATAGCGCTGGAGCGGCGAGACCCGGAAGTCTCTCCGGCCCTGGATGGCGGCGAAGAAGATGGAGGATAAGGACGGCTTCGGGGCTTCGTTTTCAGGTAAGTTTTTCATAATGAGCTAGTATGCTATGCATACTAGCTCATTATGTCTTTGCCTTGCAGGGTGTCTTTTTTTTTTTTTTTTTTTTAAGAGGCTTTACTTCCTCTTTAATGCTACTGGTATGACGGTGAGTGTTGGGCTCAATTCGAAGTGGATTAAAACTGAGGGACAGCAGAAGGACCCATCTATCCAGCAGCTCTCTAGGGAGTAAGAGCAACATAAACATTATTTTATGATACAGTTATAAAATACTAGACAAAGTTATTAGTAAGAGACATACACTTAAAGTACAGGTTTTACCCACAATATCAGATAAAGTAACACAGACAGAGGTGACAAAGGCTGCTTCCTTTCTTAGTTAAGAAAAAAAAAATGACTTCTGTTTTCTTGGTCTAAAGCAGGGGTCTCGAACTGGCGGCCCTCCAGCTGTTGCAAAACTACAAGTCCCATCATGCCTCTGCATGTGGGAGTCATGCTTGTAACTGTCAGCCTTGCAATGCCTCATGGGACTTGTAGTTTCACAACAGCTGGAGGGCCACCACTTTGAGACCTCTGGTCTAAAGCCTTGTACACACAATCAGATTGTTAGCAGGGGATTGTCTGTTGACAGACTGTTGTCCTAAAATCTGACCGTTAGTACGCTCCTTCTGACAATTGTTGTCCAACTTTCAGCCAACAAATGTTGGATGGCAGGCTAGTCAATTTTCGGCGGACAACGGTCTTTTGTCAGATTTTCGTATCGTCAGTACGCAACTCCGTCACACAAAAGTCAAAAGTACAAACAGGCATGCTCGGAATCAGTGCTCACCAAACACAAAATTAGTAGAAGGGGCCCAAAGGGTGGCGCTCAAGAGCTGAAATTCCTCATAGTACGTCACTACATTTGTGTTTGTTGGCTGACAATTGTGTACCGTTGCAAGACAAGTTCCTGGCACACGCCCTTTGGACAAAAATCAGACGCTCGGTTGGCCAACAATCGGATCGTGTGTATGAGGCTTATGGGTCATTTAACTTAAAATGCTAGCTGGAAACAAAGCATTGAACCTTTTGTCAATAGTAAGAAGTGACTTGCCCTTACCAAATATGGCTTCCAACCCCTTCCCACCCACCCCGGTGTTCCTTTAAACAGTTTGGAACACCTACTGTCAGCTGGTCCTGCCTGCTACAGATCTTTGGCCCGGACAAAGAGCTGTGCTCATTGGGACAAAAAAAAGAGTTTTGCCCATTTCAACTCTATATTAGACATGTGCGCCGTCAATAAATTTGTTTTGTTTCGTTCCGTTTCTTATTAGCCGTTAATTCGTATTTCGTAATTTGTGTCCGAAATTTAATTTTGATTCGTACGAAATACGAATTATTGTTAGGTTCGTAAACTTTTCGTAACAATTACCAACCTTTGTTATGATGAATTTATCATGAGGGGCTCCCTGGGTTTTTAACTTCATAACGAAGTAATAACGAACATTCATAACGAACATAACAAATAATCGTAATTAACGAACAATAACGAATAATCGTAATTAACGATCATTCTTATTTTGTTCAGTCTCCCACTCCCATATTAAAAAAGGTAATTTTCACAACCCTCACTCAGCAGAAGAAGAAAACCTCTGATTGGTCAACAAAAGACCAGTCACGTTTCCATTGTAACGGAATTTGGATCTGAAATTCGAAATTTAGTATTTTGTACAAAATTTGGAAGCATAGCAATTCGTATTTCGGATCCTCCCGAATGTATGAATTTACGGAAATTCGTACGAATTTTCGATTCATACGTAATTAATCGCACATGTCTACTTTAGTTTTGGGCCAACTGTTTGGCATTATGTCATCTCTTTCCAGTTCTATTGCTGGCATATACTCAATAAACCTGTACTATGTTTTTATTACTGCCTTGTGTGGAACTTCATCTAAAGTCCCAATGGGCAAAACTCTGCATTTTCAGGAAAGAAAATCACACCATCTATGGCCGGCTTTGGATAACTCTGTTCTGGAAGAGTGCAGTGAGCGTGCTCTCAGCGTATAAACATCGGCCACCAAGCGACGCATATGTGCTTTAAAGCCCACCCGTTTGCCGCTGCACTCATGTGTTGGGTAGTCATAAAGGGGTTAATATAGTTGACATTTGATTTAACAATATCTGTATCTCTGTATTAAAATGATAAGTTCAGTTGTATTGCTCTTTTTTTTTACACTCCATTGCTTATCTATTTAATATTACATACTTACCTAAAAAGCAGTTTCCAGAGATAATTCCTGAAGGCTGGTCTAGTGGGGCACAGCAACTCTTCTTACCTCTGTAACCAGTACATACTGTACACAGCCCAAACTAAATTTAACTTAATGGGACATAGCTTGATTCAGCGGAAAAAAGTTTTGGGTAGAAATCCACTTTAACGTACAATCCCTAAAAAACTATTACAAATGTAATAGGTTTTTCCGTTTACTATATAGGACTATTTACTATCTATTTACTATATAGAAGGGGAACAAGGTTTTGAAGCATTAAATGGATAAAAGTCTTGAAAGGCTCCAGTAAAATAAACTTTTACAGATACAGTATATCTCACCTCCCGCTGTTCTCTGAGATTTGTATGTCTGACTATAGAAAGAGAGACCAACAGCCGCACATGAATTTCATCACCATGTTTGCAAAACCAGCCACTGGCAAGGAACTGAACTTGTCCTTAAAGTCACAATTTGGAAGAAGCTCAGCTCCAAAAAGAGAAGAGTGTAATGAAACATGTGTGTTCCTAACAGCAGAATAGCCAAACAGCTTCCCAGCTGGGAAGGGCTGAGATTCAGGGAAAATCAAAGTAAGGTACAAGAAACCTCTGAGTCATATTTTCTGCAAAGGATTTTCCCAGAAACGTCTTCTCAACAGTGATTTTATGTTTTGTTCATGTAACAAGTCGTATACCAGTCGTGATGGAGCGTGACACTGAAAGCAGTTGCCATGGATTTTAAAACGCAGGAAAACATGGCTTTAAAATAATAATTATATTAAACATTATTGTATATACACAGTGTTTTTATACTGGAGACATTTTTGCCTGTTTTGTGTCAGGTCAGTTTAGTCTATGGTGCTAAAAATAATATTTCCATGTCCAGTTCTTTTAAAGGGTCAGTTACAGTAATGCTGCGTACACACGATCGGACTTTCCGGCGGACAATCCGACGGACTTTGCAGCTGAGGTCCGCCAGACTTTCAAATGAACGGACTTGGCCACACACGATTACTCCAAAAGTCTGCCAGATTTGAACGTGATGACGTAGAATAAGGAAGTTCATAGCCAGTAGCCAATAGCTGCCCTAGCGTCGGTTTTAGTCCATTGGACTAGCACAAAGACCGGACTTTTCGACTGGACTCAAGTCCGGCGGACAAATTTGAAGCCAGTCTTATTTCTAGGTCCGCCGGACTTTTAGAAAGAAAAAGTCCGCTGGAGCCCACACACGATTGAATTGTCTTACGGACTCTGGTCTACTGGACCAAGTCTGCCGGAAAGTCCGATCCTGTGTACGCGGCATTAGCCTTATGCCGCATACAGACGATCGGAATTCCGACAACCAAACCGTGGATTTATTTCCGACGGATGTTGGCTGAAACTTGTCTTGCATACACACGGTCGCACAAATGTTTTCGGAAATTCCGATCGGCAAGAACGCGGTGATGTACAACGCGTACGACGGGACTAGAGAATGGAAGTTCAATAGCCAGTGCGGCTCTTCTGCTTGATTCCGAGCATGCGTGGAATTTTGTGCATCGGAATTGTGTACACACGTTCGGAATTTTGTTGTTGGAAAATTTGAGATCCAGCTCTCAAATTTTTGTTGTCGGAAATTCCGACAGAAAATGTCTGATGGAGCCTACACACGGTCGGAATTTCCGACAACAAGCTCACATCGAACATTTGTTGTCGGAAATTCCGATCGTGTGTACATGGCATAATGCTAATATACCTGTATATGATGCATACATACTGGTGAGTTGGATCTTTTACTGGCTTGGTGTAAGCATAGCTCCCAACTGTCCCTGATTTTGAGGGACTGCCCCTGATTTGGAACAATATCCCTCTGTCCCTTTTTCCTCCTTATTTGTCCCTTATTTTGGTCTGATCTATATAGTTGTATATCTATCAAAAAGTTTTCCCCAGTGCTAAACCTTTAATCCAATTTCTAAATTGCTGCATTTGTAAATACTACAAGTAGTGGTAAAAAGAACTTGTGGGTTTAACCAATCTTTTTTGGTTTTTTTTTTTTTTGTACAATTCTCCATTAAGGGGGGTTTGACAGGGGGCGTGTCCTATGCCTACATACTTTTGCTAATAGGTGTCCCTCATTACCATTTCAGAAAGTTGGGAGGTATGTGTAAGCATGATGTCACATGGGCACTAGCGACTGAGTCACATGGCACAGCCTTTCAAGTACCTCTGTGGAATTGCGGTGGGCTTGCTCAGCTAGCGAGGGGGGATTCCATAGGGACTGACAGGCAGACTCTTGGAGATCCTGATGCTGGCAATTGGACTTAGAGATCTTGATGCTGGCAATTGGACTAGCGCACAGATCGCCCATGTGGCATGCTCTGTTCCTCTTACAAAGAAATGAAGGACACCGCCTCAAGGCTTCAGTAGATCCTCATCTGCTATCAACCGCTGGAAGTGCAGGTGTTCTGCCGAGATGGTTCCCCTCGGCGGATTAGTGTAGATCCGTACTGCGCATGCGCAGCGGAATTTCCGAAAATTTGCCGAAGCTAAACAGATGCGAGGGAAGTGTACACCGCACACGCGCAGTCGGTGTACAAGACGATGCCGGGGAAGTCTAACTAAGGGGCGGATCTATTATAACTCTAAGCAAGGGGCAAAGGAAAAAGAAAAAGAAATCGTTCAGCTGTGGATATAGAGGAGAGTAATAGAAAAGCTGTGTAGAAAAGTACTATCTGGGGTTTTTCTTTTCAATTAGGAGTGTATTTTTTTAAACTTTTATTTTTTTGAAACAAACAAAATCAGCTGTGCGGTGTACACTTCACTGGCATCTGTTTAGGTTCGGCAATTTCCAGAAGATGCCTAGTCGTTCGTACTGCGCATGCGCAGTACAGAGAGGAACCAATCCGCCAGGGGAACCAACTCGGCAAGACACCGGCAGAGAAAGGGCTCCAAAGAAATCAATAAGGTAAGAAAGGAAATCCCAAGAGCCACACATCCCACAAAACAAGTAGAAGTAGCCTCAACCCAGACTCTGTTCAGGCCACGTCCCAAAGCGTTTTGCCCTCTGTGGGGAGAGGCCTGGACAGAATTTAGCCTGAGGCTGCTTCTACTTTTCGTACAAGGGTTTTGTGTGATATGCGGGTCTTGGGATTTTCTTTCTTACCTTAATTACCACCCCTGTGTAATTTTTTTTTTTCAATCCCTTCTTATCTTTTCACAGGGTTATCCTCATTAAACGTACTCACAGGCAAAACATCTCCAATGTTGTTCTGTTGTGATCTACTGCACACCCAGTCCCATCCCACCATCTTTGTTTCCTGCATCATCAGGAGCCAGCTATCTCCTCCTGCTTCTTGCAGCCGCCTCCTGATAACAGCCCATGGTGCATGTGCAGGATATTGCCCTGAAGTCTGGGATGTGTGACGTGAGTATTTTGAGAGGCTGCGTGAAGCTGAGGGCTAGGTCATTCTCTCCTAGGTGAAGCAGGTTACATAAAAAAAAAAAAAAGGTATTTACAAAAAAAATGTGTGAGTTTGTAAAAAAAAGAAGCGAGGAGTAATGAAAAATGGAAAAAAAGGGTGAAGAGCCACTTTAAGTGTCGGTTCACACTAGTGCGATGGCAGACATTGCATGTAATTTGCAGCGCCACTTCTGTTCACATTATATGTGATGTCTGTGCGGTGCGATCTCAGCCATACAGATAGTATGGCTGATATCGCACCGCATTCGGTGCAAACACGCACAGGACCCTTTTTGCCATCCGATTCATGTCCGAACTGTCAGTTCACAGTGCAATGCGAGCTGAAATGGGGGTGTCGGTTAACATAAAATGACACTCCCCAGCAGTTCGCATATGGCAGTGTGAACTGCCTTGCGGGGTGCGATGCGGGAACCCGCAGTTGATTCGCAGGGTTCTCGCATCGCACTAGTGTGAACCGGCACTAAGTCCGAAAGTAAATTGCTGCAGAGATTGGGACCGCTGTCAAAATAGCAGCAGGGCTGGTATTTACAAGAGTGGACCTGTGACTGGTGGGGCAGCGCAATACAATATATGAAGTACACTATGGGGTTGATTTACTAAAACTACAGAGTGCAAAATCAGGTGCAGCTTTGCATAGAAATCAACTTCCAGGTTTTTTGTCAAAGCTTAATTGAACAAGCTGAAGCTAGAAGCTGATTGGCTACCATGCACAGCTGCACCAGATTTTGCAGTCTCTAGTTTTAGTAAATATCCGTAAGGCCCCTTTCACACCGGGGCGTTTTTCATGCGGTGCAGCGCTAAAAATAGCGCCTGTTCACCGCATGAAAAAATCCTGCCCCTTTAACTCCAGTGTGAAAGCCGGCGGGCTTTCACACTGGAGCGGTGCGCTAGCAGGATGACAAAAAAAGTCCTGCTAGCAGCATCTTTGGAGCGGGATAGGAGCGGTGTGTTCACCGCTCCTATACCGCTCCTTCCCATTGAATAGAATGGGACACCGCGGTGAAACCGCGGCAATACCGCCGCAAAGCGCCGCTACGGCGGCGCTCTGCGGGGGGTGTTTAACCCCTTTTCGGCCGCTCGCGGGGGTTAAAACCGCACCGCGAGCGGCCGAATACCGCGGTTAAAACAACGGTAAAGCAGCGCTAAATATAGCGCTGCTTTACCGTCACGCGGCTCCCCACCCCGGTGTGAAAGGGGCCTAACTGGTTAAAAAAAAATCCAATATGAAGAGAACGCTTCACTTGTAATTGCCTGTGCAGCCCTTAGGGCGCACATGGGCCACCCAGAATAAAAAAGCTCCCGCCCAGCTGTCATTTTACAATAGGCTGGGTGGGAAGTGGTTAAAGAGGAACTTCACCACCCCCTGTGTAATTTTTATTTTCAATCCTTCTTATCTTTTCACAGGGTTATCCCTATTAAACATACTCACACACCAAATGGCTCCAATGTTGTTCTGTTGTGATCTACTGCACACCCAGTCCCATGCCGCCATCTTTCTTTCCTGCATCATCAAGAGCCAGCTATCTCCTCCTGCTTCTTGCAGCCACCTCCTTATGATGACCCATGGGGGTTATTTAATAAAGGCAAATCCACTTTGCACTACAAGTGCTCTTGGAATTGCAGTCACTTTCGATTTGAGGGGAAGATCTAAAATGAGGGGAAGCTCTGCTGATTTTATAGACCAATCATGTTCAAGCAAAAATGCTGTTTTTTTTTTTTTCTTGTATGTACCCCTCAGATCTACAGCGACTGCACTTCCAAGCGCACTTGTAGTGGGTTTGCCTTTAGTAAATAAACCCCATGGTGCATGTGCAGTAGATTGCCTGAAGCCTGGGATGTGTGACATGAGTATTCCGAGAGCTGAGGGCTAGGTCATTCTCTCCTAGGCGAGACAAGAAAAAAAAGGTATTTACAAGAAAAATTGTGTGGTAGTGTAAAAAAAGAGGTGAGGAGTAATGGAAAGTGGAAAAGAGGGTGAAGATCCACTTTAAGTCCCCGAAAGCAAGTTGCTGCAGAGATTGGGACCTCAGCTGTCAAAATAGCAGCAGGGCTGGTATTTACAAGAGTGGGCCGGTGACTGGCGGGGCAGCGCAATACAATATATGAAGTACACTAGATCCGTAACTGGTTAAAGAAAAAGCTATCATGAAGAGAAAGATTCCCTTGTAATTGCCATTGCAGGTGGCTGGAGCTGGAAACGTCTCAGTTTACACTCCTGGCTCAGTTCACTCTTTAGCGTTAGCTAGGCAAGCCTTTGGCTCATGTTACATACACTCGCATTGTTGTCTACAACACTTGGGTCCCTCCAATTAGAGAGTAATAAAGACGATGTAAACCATAACTGATTGACAATTTATTTGCTAAAGCTCTAAGCATCATAAACAATTGATATTTTTTAAGTAAAATGCATGGTTTCATTTTTTTTTTTTTTGCTTTGTTGCATCCAGTGCTGCGGATCCCTTGCAGGCACTTTGTAGGCACTTCATGTCTACGTGCATGCACTCCAGTAATGACTGCATGGCATTTCTCAGGAAGGGTTTCCTGATGGTGACAACAATGTACTAGGTCTGGGTCAAGTACCGTATATACTCGAGTATAAGCCAAGTTTTTCAGCACATTTTTTTGTGCTGAAAGTGCCCCCCTTGGCTTATACTCGAGTCAAGCACTTTTCTGCAGCAGAAAATTACATTTTCTGACCCGATTTTGGGGCCCCGTATCTCTGGGCCTCCTGGTGCTAGGAACCCCAAATTAGGTGTGCAAACCCAACACTACAACATATCCAAAGATGGGGTTCCTAGCTCTAAGTGACCCCGAGATACGGGGCCCCAAATTCGGTTCGGAAAATGTCATTCTCTGCTGCAGAAAAGTGCTTGACATTTTTCCGAACCGAATTTGGGGCCCTGTATCTCGGGGCCACTTGGTAATAGGAACCCCATCTTGGATATGTTGTAGTGCTAGTTCAACTGAGTTTGCATACCAAATTTGGGGTTCCTAGCACCAAGTAGCCCCAAGATACGGGTCAAAAATAAATAAATTGGTCAACTGTGTCCACCTGCAGCAATGTTATTTCAGGACCCTTTGGGTCCAGATACCCCAAATTTTGGCTGCAGATAGGGGGCATTTAGGAACCCTTAACTACAAAGGTTGAAGTTTGGGGAACCTATGGCTGCAAATGGGCACAGTGAGTGAGGAATGCAAATGGGCACAGTGGGGCTGCAAATGGGCATTGTTGACCCTCTTTTCCACTTACAGTAGCTGCGCATTTCTCACCCTAGGCTTATACTGGAGTTAATACGTTTTTCCATTTTTTTGTGGTAAAATTAGGTGCCTCAGCTTATATTCGGGTCAGCCTATACTCGAGTATATACAGTATGTTTAAATGACTGCTTATAGTCTCCTTTGGAAGCCCATGTGATATGGTGGCAATGTAGGAGCACAGCCACATTGTCATCCTATATAACAAAAATTGCCTGAAGGACCTTTGCAGTATTACCAGATATTATTTTTAATGAACGTTTCAAGTACAAAAAATACATAAAAATTGAGTTTTGAAATTATTTTAACATGTTAAAGCTTACATAAGATTTTAGGGATTGGGTTTGCCTACTTTAGAAAAACTGTTAGTATCCCAGCTGGTGGAGTTTGTTCTGTAGGCAGTGCCAGTGTGTACAAGACAAAAACAGCTATAATTAGCTCCCCTTTACTGCACATTTTATCCATTGCTTGCAACATGGGAAGCACCTTGTCTTATAATGTCTGACTCGTTTTATGAGCTAAATTTATTCAAAAGAAGAAAACATGGACTTTAGAGGCACATCTGTACCGTTGAAATACAAAATGAACTTTTATTAACCACTTCAGCCCCGGAAGAATTTACCCCCTTCCTGACCAGAGCACTTTTTGCGATACGGCACTGCGTCGCTTTAACTGACAATTGTGCGGTTGTGCGACGTTGCACCCAAACAAAATTGACGTGCTTTTTTCCCACAAATAGAGATTTCTTTTGGTGGTACTTCATCACCTCTGCGTTTTTTATTTTTTGCGCTATAAACAAAAAAAGAGTGACAATTTTGAAAAAAAAGCTATATTTCTTACTTTTAGCTATAATAAACATCCCCAAAAAATTTATAAAAAAAAAAGGTTTTCCCTTAGTGTAGGCAAATATGTATTCTTATTTAAATATACATATGTTTGGTAAAAAAAAATCGCAATAAGCGTATATTGATTGGTTTGCGCAAAAGTTATAGTGTCTACAAAATAGGGGATAGATTCATGGCATTTTTTTTTTATTATTTTCTTTTTATTATTATTAGTAATGGCGGCGATCTGCGATTTTTATCGTGACTGCGACATTATGGCAGACGCATCGGACACTTTTGACACTATTTTGGGACAATTGTCATTTATACAGTGATCAGTGCTATACAAATGCACTGATTATTGTATAAATGACACTGGCAGGGAAGGGGTTAAACACTAGGGGACGATCAAGGGGTTAAGTGTGTCCTAGGGAGTGATTCTAACTGTGGGGGGATTGGGCTACCTAGGACATGACAGCGATCACTGCTCCCGATGACAGGAGCCCACAATGCCGCTTCTTAAAGGAGACGTACCTGTACGCTCATTTGCGCAGCTGTGCCATTATGCCGACGTATATCGTCGTGCGCTGGTCGGCAATCGGTTAATCTTTAAAATTCACATTATTGACATGACATGTTAAAAACAAAACATGGTGTTTGGTCTAAATGACGCTCACACTACCTAACACAACCAACTATTACCACAGTGGAACAGATCGATCAATAATGATTCAAAATGAGATGATGTCAAATGGAAGGAGCAGCTGGTTGGTGGTAGAGACGTAGTAAAGAAAACTCGACATGTTACGCGTCCTTAAGAGCTTCTTCAGGAGCTTGCAGAGGCTGTAAATGGACTTGAAAAAAACAACTTTATAGATCAGACCAAAATGAGGGACAACAAATGAGGAGGAAAGAGGGACAGAGGGACTTTGTTTCAAATATATATATTATACATATATAGATGCGTATATTACACTTCTTTACACGCTTTTACGCAAGGTCTTTAGGAAACATTTTGCTCAGGATCTTTTTGTCAACAAGCTCCTGAGTATAAACATCAGTAAATCATTTTTTATCTATGGCCTTTTGTGTCCAGCAGCCCCCTCAGCCCCCCTAATACTTACCTGAGCCGCATCTCTATCCAGCGATGTCCACAAGTACCTCGGCTGTCCCGGGGCTCTCCCACCTGATTGGCTGAGACCAGGGCTGCTGATAGGGGGGGACCACTGGTCCTCTTGTAGGGGGCCCGAGCTCACAGGAAGGGGGATTAGTGATGGACGACAATTGTGCCTCTCTTCCTACAGCAGCTGAAAACTGGTCTCTCCCCCTCTCACTGCTGTCAGCTTTTTATCTGCTGAGAAAGAGACAGTTGTCCCTCAGTGATCCCCTTCCCTGTTTGTTATCTCTGTAAGGCTCCATGCACACTGGCTTAAAAAAAGTTGCTTCTACAGAAGTTTTGTGCTCTGGATGTAGAAGCAGCTCAATGTTATCCTATGTGTCAATGCACATTAGGACGTTTACGGCATGTTTTGATCTCAACGTTTAGAGGCAGGATTGGAGCTTACTGGCAGAAAAAATGTAAAACTCTCCTAAACTCGTCTAAATTTTGTTTAAAAAAAACCCTCTATATGAGCATTTTTTTCTGCCAAGTGAACTGGAGTTTTTTTTAAGCCCAGTGTGCATGGAGCCTAACTTTGTTTCTCTCCCTCTGTCTCTCTGATCCCAAAGCCTGTATATTTTTTTAATCTCATCTTTATTTATTAACTTTATTTATTAAAAGTTTTATCTTTTAGATTTATATGGAATTCTGGGAGTTATGTTGTATTTGTGTCTGCTTATAATTGTATTGTATTTTTTGTGAAATATAGCATTAATATTTTCTTGGGAGAGCTGTCAGGTAGTCTGTACGGGGCCCTGCAATTTTCGCCATTGGCTCCCTCTGCAGTCAATCAAAGTCATTCAGCCAATGAGGAGAGAAAGGGGGTGGGGATCGGGTCATGGCTCAGTGTCTGAATGGACACAGGGAGCTGTGTCTCGGCTCGGGTGCCCCCATAGCAAGATGCTTGCTGTGGGGGCACTCACCAGGTGGGAGTGGCCAGGAGAGCTGAAGAGGGACCGGAGAAGAGGAGGATCCCGGCTGCTTTGTGCTAAGCCACTGTACAGAACAGGTAAGTATAACATGTTTGTTATTTTTATTAAAAAAATCACTTTAATGATGCTGTAACACACAGAAATGACACTGCTTCTGTTTAGGTTAACTGTTATGTTCACATCTATGCGATACTAGTTGCTTCTGTAACATACTCTATGTTGTAACCATTTTACCTTTAATAAAAATTTTCATGGAAAAAAAAAAGAAATTACACTGTAACATATTGCTTATCTAAAAAATGTTTTTATTTTTTAGCAGCTTACCATTTCGTTGATGCAGTGGTTGTGTCTTCTGTTATTTCTGGGTTACAGTATTTCCTTTGTTATATCTGATCATCTTGCCAGTAACACAATTCCTGTCAACGGGGACAACGATCACTCACTGTACTATAACTATGGAGGAGCAGCATTTTCACCCTGTTATTAATACATTTCACAGGGTTAAAAAAAAAGATAATGAAAAAGCCAAATTACGCCATGCCTATAATTTATTGTGCACTTGTCTCACGCCAATCTCTGGTAGTGCGGTGCCACTGTTAACTAGAATATCCCTATCTTCACTGACACTGACTACTCTTAATTATTTGATATTTCTATAGTGCTTTGCTCCCTGGAGGACTCAAACTCCTTTTATCTGCTGTTGGAGCAGATGGTGAGGCAGCCATTTTGGGCATGTTTAGTAGAATTCCATTCTAGGGCTAATTAACCTACCAGCATGTCTTTGTAGTGTGGAAGGAAACCCAAGAAAGCACAGGGAGAAAAGGCAAACTCCTTGCAGATAGTGTCCTGGTTGAGATCCCAACCGAGGACCCAAGTTAATGTGATAATTCCTAACTTCTTTAGTAAATCCTTCCCATTGCATTAGCAGTAGTTGTGTAATTAAACCAATCCTCTGGTTCCATGTTTTGAGCCATTTTATGCATTGGAGAGGTTGCCTGCTGTGTCTTTCAATGAGTTGCTCAACAGGAACTTGAACAGGGTAGAGCTGGCCACTGACTTCAGAGTTTACACCGATGTGCAAGCATGATCCAAGAATCCTGCCATGTCTTTCAGCCAAACATTGGCCATAAAGAGACCATCTCTGATCTGGTCACATGAACTTTCTTCCTTGGGGCTCATTTAGACAGGAGATGAGATCTGTCATGCGTGCATGAGCTTGTGCAGGCAACCCATAGAAGTAGATGCGGATGCAGCAGCTGCACAGATGCAAATTCAAATTTGACAGGCATGCAGTAGCGGGTGACAGACCATAATGCAGACAGTAAGGGGTTATTTCCTAAAACTGGAGAATGCACATCTGGTGCAACTCTGCATAGGAACTAGGGATGAGCCGAACACCCCCCCCCCCCCCCGGCCCCCGGCCCCCCCCCCCCCCCCCCCCCCCCCCGTTCGGCTCGCACCAGAACCCGTGAACGGACCTAAAGTCCTTGCGAGCTTTAGAACCCTATTAGTTATAATGGATGCGAACGTTCGAAATCAAAAGTGCTAATTTTAAAGGCTAATATGCATGTTATTGTCATAAAAAGTGTTTGGGGACCTGGGTCCTGCCCCAGGGGACATGTATCAATGCAAAAATTTTTTTTTTTAAAAACGGCCGTTTTTTCAGGAGCAGTGATTTTAATAATGCTTAAATTGAAACAATAAAAGTGTAATATTCCTTTAAATTTCATACCTGGGGGTGTCTATAGTATGCCTGTGAAGGGGCGCACTTAGAACTGTCCCTGCAAAAAGTGTCATTTTTTTCAAGAAAAAAAGCTATTTAAAATCACTCGCGGCTAATGTCAATTGACGGCTCCCGTAACACAGAGAACAGTCATTCATTGAAAGTTCATTCATAAAAAAAAAAAGTCATTGATAAAAAATTTAAAAAATGTAAAAAAAAAAGCGTGGGGGTCCCCCCAAATTCAATAACCAGGCCCTTCAGGCCTGGGATGGATATTAAGGGGGACCCCAGCCAAAAAAAAAAAAAAATGGCGTAGGGTCCCCCTCAAAATCCATACCAGACCCTTGAGGTCTGGGATGGATTTTAAGGGGAACCCCAGCCAAAAAAAATGGCGTGGGGTCATCCTCAAAATCCATACCAGACCCTTATCCGAGCACGCAACCTGGCAGGCCACAGGAAAAGAGGGGGGGACGAGAGCGGCCCCCCTCCCGCCTGAACCGTACCAGGCCACATGCCCTCAACATTGGGAGGATGCTTTGGGGGTCTGAGACCCCAAAAGCACCTTGTCCCCATGTTGATGAGTACAAGGGCCTCTTCCCCACAACCCTGGCCGGTGGTTTGTGGGGGTCTGCGGGCGGGGGGCTTATCGGAATCTGGAAGCCCCCTTTAACAAGGGGACCCCCAGATCCGGCCCCCCCCCTGTATGAAATGGTAAGGGGGTACCCATTTCACCAAAAAAGTGTCAAAAATTGTAAAAATGACAGGAGACGGTCTTTGACAATTCCTTTATTAAAATCTTCTTTCTTCTTTCTTCATCCTTCGTTTCTTCATCTTCTCCTTCCGTCATCTTCTTCCATCTTCTTCTTCCTCCGATCCGCTTCTTCTTGCGCTGGTCTTCTCGTCCGGCATCTTCTTCCATGGCTTTGGCGTCGGCGTCTGTTCTCGGGCCGCTCCTCGCAATGGGAGGCTCCCGCTGTGTGAGGCTTCGCTCCGTCTGACAGGTCTTTTATAACGGAGAGCACCTGGTGACCCCGCCCCCCTCTGACGTCATGGGGAAAGCCATAGGGAATTCCCCATGACGTCCCCGTGCGTCAGAGGGGGTGGGGTCACCAGGTGCCCTCCGTTATAAAAGACCTGTCAGACGCAGCGAAGCCTCACACAGCGGGAGCCTCCCATTGCGAGGAGCGGCCCAAGAAGAGACACCGACACCATGGAAGAAGATGCCGGACGAGAAGGACGAGAAGATCAGTGCAAGAAGAAGCGGATCGGAGGAAGAAGAAGATGGAAGAAGATGGAAGAATATGACGGAAGGAGAAGATGAAGAAACCGAAGGATGAAGAAAGAAGATTTTAATAAAGGAATTGTAAAAGACCGTCTCCTGTCATTTTTACAATTTTTGACACTTTTTTGGTGAAATGGTAGGGGTACTTTTGTACCCCCTTACCATTTCACACAGGGGGGGCGGGATCTGGGGGTTCCCTTGTTAAAGGGGCTTCCAGATTCCGATAAGCCCCCCCGCCCACAGACCCCCACAACCACCGGCCAGGGTTGTGGGGAAGAGGCCCTTGTCCTCATCAACATGGGGACAAGGTGCTTTGGGGGTCTCAGACCCCCAAAGCATTCTCCCAATGTTGAGGGCATGTGGCCTGGTACGGTTCAGGCGGGAGAGGGGGCCGCTCTCGTCCCCCCTCTTTTCCTGCGGCCTGCCAGGTGGCGTGCTCGGATAAGGGTCTGGTATGGATTTTGAGGGGGACCCTACGCCATTTTTTTATTTTTTTTGGCTGGGGTCCCCCTTAATATCCATCCCAGACCTGAAGGGCCTGGTTATTGAATTTGGGGACCCCCACGCTTTTTTTTTTTTTGTTTTGTATCAATGAATGACAGTTCTCTGTGTTACGGGAGCCATCAATTCATTAGCCGCGAGTGCTTTTAAATAGCTTTTTTCCCTGCAAAAATGACACTTTTTGCAGGGACAGTTCTAAGCACAGGAAACCTGCCCCCCTTCACAGGCAACCTATAGACACCCCCCAGATGTGATACTGCAATGCTGTACTAACAGCACGCACACACAAATCCCCAGAAATAGAGCACATATTCTCTGCAGTCAGCAGCACACTGACACGCTGACACTGAAACACAATATCACAATATGCAAGGCCGCCGCCGCGGCGGCCTCTTATACCGTGGGGCGTGTACTAAAGCCCCTGAGCTATAATTGGCTACAGGCATCCTGCCTGTAGCCAATTATGGCTCTCCTCGCTGCC
The DNA here is from genome assembly GCA_028564925.1 of Lithobates sylvaticus. Classification (NCBI taxonomy): domain Eukaryota; kingdom Metazoa; phylum Chordata; class Amphibia; order Anura; family Ranidae; genus Lithobates; species Lithobates sylvaticus. Next base: position 438,463,557 of record CM053030.1, read on the forward strand.
GGCGCTGTGATTGGCCAAGCATGCGGGGTCACAGTGCATGCTTGGCCAATCATCAGCCAGCATTGCACTGCGACTGGCGCAATGCATTGCAGGCCGCTCGCATCATACGAATTTGATGCGAGCGGCCCAATTAGTTCTGCGCTCGCCGAACGGGCGAACGCCCGATGTTTGATTCGAACATGGGTTTGAATCGAACACCGGGCTCATCCCTAATAGGAACCAATCATCTTCCAGTTTGTATTGCCAAAGCTTAATTGAACAAGCTGAAGTAAGGAGCTGATTGGCTACCATGCACAACTGCACCAGATATTGAGTGCTCCAGTTTTAGTAAATCTCCCCCAGTGTATGTTCAGGTCTGTGAACCCATTCCTGCAGTCTTGTCAAATTTTGACATGCGGCCCCTGTCCTGCTGTGTTCTGGGTTGGTGACTCAAAGAATTAAAGCCAGAGGGCTAACATGGCAGCCATGCACACAATATTTTCAGAACGAGACATCACGAAGGCTGCCTCCATGATTCTCTCAGGAAAAGAATGGAAATATCTTTGTTTTTAACAAATAATCAATTTTTGGATTTCAAGGCTGTCATGACAGTAGTAAAGTCTGGTACCGTGTTAGCCATCAATATAAGCTGGGAATACACAGATCAGCAGGGACAGGCCGAATTTCCAGCGTAGTGTAGCCCCCCCCCCCCCCCCCCCCCCCCCCCCCCCCCCCCCCCCCCCCCCCCCCCAGTTCGATGGAAACCAATACACACTCTCAGAAAATCGTACAAAACATACCGCTTTTGAAGAGATCATGCAATAATCCGATCGTTAGTAAAGAGCTTTCGAGAGCCAATCAGGACAGTCCATCCGATATTATCTGATCGGACAAGCACGAAAATGTTTCTTGTACAATACCAGATCGTTCAATTTTCGTTTAATCAGTACAGCTGTCATTTGAAAATACAATACAATACAACTCATTACATCAAGAATTTTTGGGACTTTAGTAAACTCTTCATTTTCGATATGAAATAATTCGCTCAATAATCTCATCGTGTTTACCAGCCATTAGATTGGCATCTGTCGAACAGTCCTGTTGGAAAACTTCCTTCAATCAGTGGCTGCAGCTAATTGGCTGCAGCGCTGATCAGTGTACTCTGACAGGGGGGGGGGGGGGTCCCTGGTGTAAGGATACAATAGCACAGAAGGGGGGGTTCCTCTATCCACCTTGCTTGTGTGGATGAGAAAATATGAAATATGGCGTGTACCCATTTACATGGAATGGGGAGCAGGTGTATTAAATTTGGTGTTATTGCTCTCAATCTCTCATATTGGTTAACTGGAAGTTCAACCTGGCACCTCATGGTAAAGAACTCTGAGGATCTGAAAAAAATAATTGTGGCTCTACATAAAGATGGCCTGGGGCTATCAGAAGATTGCCAAAACCCTGAAACTGAGCTGCAGCACGGTGGCCAAGACCATACAGTGGTTTAATAAGACAGGTTCCACTCAGAACAGGCCTCACCATGGTCGTCCAAGGAATTTGAGTGCACGTGCTCAGAGTCATATCCAGAGGTTGTCTTTGGGAAATAGACGTATGAGTGCTGCCAGCATTGCTGCAGAGGTTAAAGGAATGGGGTTCAGCCTGTCAGTGCTCAGACCATACGCCGTACACTGCATCAAATTGGTCTGCATAGCTGTCATCCCAGAAAGAAGGCTCTTCTAAAGATGATGCACACGAAAGCCTGCAGTTAGCTGAAGACAAGCAGACTAAGGACATTGATTACTACAACCACGTCCTGTGGTCTGATAAAACCAAGATAAACTTATTTGGTTCAGATGGTGTCAAGCGTGTGCGGCGGCAACCAGGTGAGGAGTACAAAGACAAGTGTATCTTGCCTACAGTCAAGCATTGTGGTGGGAGTGTCATGATCTGGGGCTGCATGAGTGCTGCTGGCACTGGGGAGCTACAGTTTATTGAGGGAACTGTAATAAGTTTTCTAATTTCCTAAGGTCTCATAATGTCTGCAGTCTCCTCACGCATCACTAACTTACTAACAGACATATCTGTCTGGATGTCACACCACTTCCTTAATCTGAACTTGTCCAAAACTGAGCTTATAATATTTCCATCCCCACGTGCTTCTTCCCCTGACTTATCTGTCAAGAGCAGGGTTCCTCAAACTATGGCCCTCCAGCTGTTGTGGAACTACACATCCCATAAGGCATTGTAAAACTCTGACATTCACAGACATGACTAGGCATGATGGGAATTGTAGTTCCTGAACAACTGGAGGGCCATAGTTTGAAGACCCTTGGTAAAGAGCAATGGCACAACCATCCACCCACCCCCACATCTCAGGTGTTATCCTGGACTCTGAACAGCTCTGGCCAGACAGCCACTAACGTTAGAAAGAGGGGATCTTGATCTTATACAGGAGGAGTATGTTAAGAAATTGATTGAAACCTTGGACAGAGTTGAAAAATGTGTCGCTCGCACCTCTCCTTTTTCTTCACAGGAACCTACCAACCATTTCCAGGTGGGAGACATCGTAGTGGTCCAGCAACTGAATCATACCAAGAAGCAAGAGTACCCATTTGGACACTAGACTACAGTGATCGCGGTTACCCGAATAGCCATTCTGGTAAAGGAACAACAGGCTTGGATCCATGCCAGTCATGTGAAGAAGGTGAACCATACACCTAAGAAGCAAGATAAAACACAGAGAGGTAAATCGGGTGATACAAATCCTTGAACAGTGCGTGAAGCAGGTGGTCAAGACTCTGAAAAAGATGGCCTCGCTTATTTCACCATAGTCTTCTGGGAAAGTCTTGTTCTTGATGACTTTGATAGTGCTCTTACCAACTTGGATACATAACACCAGTGTAGAGGTACCTGATTATTATGAGATCATTGCACAGCACAGAAAAGAGGTAGACAAACTACAGGTTGAAGCAAGGGATCTAGCTAAGACATGGAGCCCTTTTAACAACATAGGAGGGTTCGGCCTCAGTGGCATATTCTCATAGTTGAAAGACATTGCTATGGTTATTATAATGATCTTGCTTTTTATTTTGTTCATGTATGCTTGTTTCAAACTTGTTACGTGCTTAATTTCCCGGGCTACTCGAACCTCTGACCCAGCTGCTGCTAATAAAACTTACCTCAGCTTATATTACAAAAACCAAGATGAGTATGTTACAATGAAACGGGATAAGTCCTGTCCATGACTTAAGAGGGGATTGTAATAATATGAATCAACCATCATGACTCCATTTCGTATACCCTCACCATCTTATGTGAAGTCTCTTATTGTGTAAGTTTAAGATTGTGTAAGAATGTGCAAGAATGCTTGCACAGCATCCCCCCCCCCCCCTATTGTGCCCCCCCCCCCCTCTCACTGTCTGTGTCAAGTATGTGTATACTGTGTGATTGTATATTGTGCTCACTGTGGTCAAGCCTGTTCTCGGAATGTATATCCTGTTTAGCCTTAGGCAATCAGGTAAGATATGCGACTGATGACCAGATGTCCTATCTAACTGTTGATAGATATACATCAAGTAACAAACTTGTATATCCCTAGACATGTATGCATTAAACTAATCACTCCCCCTCCTTTGTTCTATACTGAATATAAGCTACTTTCCTGCACAAAAAATTCAGACATCTTTTGAACTAACATCCTGTTTCACATGCTTCATGGGTGTCTCATGGTACTGGGGGTCACAGTGGTCTGCCGAAGTTAACCAGGGTAGTCTTCCAGAACCAGAATTCCTTTACGGAACCATGAATACCAACATGTACTGTGACAAACTGAAGCAGAGCATGATCTCCTCCCTTCGGAGACTGGCCGCAGGGCAGTACTCCAACATGATAACGGCACCAAACACACCTCCAAGATGAACACTGCCTTGCTAAAGAAGCTAAAGGTAAAGGTGATTGACTGGCCAAGCATGTCTCTAGACCTAAGCCCCATTGAGCATCTGTGGGGCATCCTCAAACGGAAAGGTGGAGGAGCACAAGATCTCTGATCTATGATGTCGTCATTAAAGAGTGGAAGAGGACTCCAGTGGCAACCTATGAAGCTCTGGTGAACTCCATGCCCAAGAGGGTTAAAGCAGTGCTGGAAAATAATGGTGGCCACACAAAATGGTGGCCACACAAAATATTGACACTTTGGGCCCAATTTGGACATTTTCACTTAGGGGTGTACTCACTTTTGTTGCCAGTGGTTTAGACATTATTATTTTGAGGGGCACTGTTATACAAGCTGCACACTCACTACTTTACATTGTAGCAAAGTGTCATTTCTTCAGTGTTGTCACATGAAAAGATATAATAAAATTATTGCAAAAATGTGTGGGGTGTACTCACTTTTGTGAGATACTTGTATTTTCTGCATGGAATGCAGATTCTGGCTGGCAGAACTAGCAGCGTTTAGATGCGTGGGTACAATTGTAATGACGTTTGAATGCGTATACAAGTTTACTTGCATGTGAATGTGTAAAAATCTGTAGATACCCTGTTTCCCCGAAAATAGGTTCTACTCCGAAAAAAAGACCTAGTGTTATTTTCGGGGATGGCTGCAATATAAGTCCTACCCCAAAAATAAGCCCTAGATAAAGTCATTGTAAAAACATGTAATCTGTTTTGTAAAAAGATTATATAATGTGCAGTGTGTTTCCTTTTGTAACTTTATTGTGGAAAATACCTTATTTACAGGGCGCTCACATGACCCGCCTCTCCTCCCAGCTGATATCAGCAGCCCCTCCCTCTACAGTGCTCGAAGTGGAGAAAAAGAGCTCCGGCGGGTCACGTGAGCTCCCAGCTGTCCTGTAAATAAGGTATTTTCCACAAAAACTTTTTACTGCGGCAGGTTGGCTCTGCTGCGCGAAATTGCATTATTGTATGTGATCTTGCGAGGTCTGGTTAGCAGGGCGCATGCCCGCCGCAAGCTCTGTGAGTCCGACCGCGGGTTACCCGCGATCGTCTCGCGTAGAGGAAGAACGGGGAAATGCTAATGTAAACAAGCATTCCCTGTTCTGCCTAGTGGCAGGACACGGATCACAGCTCCCTGTAATCGGGAGCGTCGATCAGTGTCGTGTCACACATAGCCCATCCCCCCACCATTAGAATCACTCCCTAGGACACACTTAACCCCTACAGCGCCCCCCCCGGTTAACCCCTTCACTGCCAGTCACATTTACACAGTAATCAGTGCATTTTTAATTGCACTGATCGCTGTATAAATGTGAATGGTCCCAAAATAGCGCCAAAAGTGTTTCTATGTGTCCATCACAATAAAAATCAATGATCGCTGCCATTACTAGTAAAATAATTTTTTTAAATAAAAATCCCACATAAAAACACACAGATCCATGTCCTGTCAGGGGAGAGGAGATCGATTGTGTGTTCCCAGTACAGAAGAACACTGATTGGTCTCCTCCCCTTGTGAGTCCCCTCCCCTACAGTTAGAATCACTCCCTAGGTAACACATTTAACCCCTTGACCGCCCCCTAGTGTTAACCCCTTCCCTGCCAGTGACATTTATACAGTAATCAGTGCATTTTTATAGCACTGATCGCTGTATAAATGTGAATGGTCCCAAAATAGTGTCAAACGTGTCCGATATGTCTGCCGCAATGTCACAGTCACAATAAAAATCTCATTACTAGTAAAAAATAATATCAATAAAAATGCCATAAATCTATCCCCTATTTTGTAGATGCTATAACTTTTGTGCAAACCAATCAATATGCGCTTATTGCGATTTTTTTTTTTACCAAAAATATGTAGAAGAATACATATCAGCCTAAACTGAGGAAAACTTGTTTATTTATTTTTTTAATTGGGATATTTAGTATAGTAAAAAGTAAAAAATATTGTGTTTTTTTTCAAACTTGTCGCTCTTCTTTTGTTTATAGCGCAAGAAATAAAAACCGCAGAGATGATCAAATACCACCAAAATGAATCTCTATTTGTGGGGTACAGTGTTGCATGACCGCGCAATTGTCATTTAAAGTGCTACAGCGCTGAAAACTGAAAATTGGCTTGGGCAGAAAGGGGGTAAAAATGCCCTGTATTGAAGTGGTTAAAGGATCAGGATATTTATATATTTTTTTTTTTTTAGGGTTACAACCGCTTTAAAGGTGAAGCCCAGCCTAAGCTATCGTTTGGCTGGAATTCTCCTATGGGTCACAGGAGTGCAATTCGTTTTGCACTCCTGTGACCTGTTTTTCAGCAGAGAGCATGAGATGGCCGGTCCCCGCCCCTCCACAGCTCAGCGCTCCAGTGAGCACGCAAGGGGGGGGGGGCAGAGTGGAGAGCTGCTGATTGTCAATCAGCAGCTCTCTGCTTGGGGATCTGTGAGGGCCGAGTCATCGGCAGTGTGCGATCGCACAGCAGGGGACAAATGCAGCATTGGACCGATGCTGCATCCACCTAGGTAAGTATAAATGGGCCAAAAAAAAAATCTTACTTCTCTTTTAAGATTGTCATGATGACATGACTGTAGTCGAATTAATGTAGATTATTGTACATATTGTAAATAAATAAGACATCCCCTGAAAATAAGCCCTAGTGTGTTTTTTGTAGCCAAAATGAATATAAGACCAGGTCTTATTTTTGGATAAACACGGTATGTACAGCCCTGGTTGCAGCTGTGTCCTCCCCTTTTTGTACAACGCTAAACGCAGCGCACATTTTTATTTGTAGATGCAACTGTGTTTATGGCCCCATTGATTCCTATAGTGCTTTGTTTAAAACTATTCGCTGTATGTATCTAAATGTGATGTTTTAGCCGCTTGTTTGAATGAACTATTATGAATAAAGTTTGGAGGGATCTAAGTCATCCTGAAAATTCATATTATTATTATACAGGTTTTATATAGCGCCAACAGTTTGCGCAGCGCTTAACAAAATAAAGGCAGACATTACAGTTACATTACAATTTGGTACAAGAGGAATCAGAGGGCCCTGCTCGTTAGAGCTTGCAATCATATCATGAATTACTTAAGTTAGCCAATGAAGGGTATCACCTAACTCCAAACTTTCTGCAAGCCTGTCATGAGAATGGAAAGCACATCCCGGGTGCTTTTTTGTTATACTTCAAATTTTTGTATGTGTCACATGTTAGCAAACAGCTGTGAGGTTTCCAAAAAACTCTTCAGTTCCCCTCAGTGGGCGCAGCGTCTTCTGAGGAAACCAGGAGCCTGTCATTTAGTGTCGTGCTGAGCTCATGCTCAGTCTGGGACGGCCTCCAGTCTCACTACTGTTTATAAGCGACTTTCTGTTTTAGCTTATTACCTCAGCATGCAGTCAGCGTTCCTCCCACTTCCTGGAGACATGACAGGGAGTAGCAGTTCTCTGACTTCCTCAGTTTGTTTTACACAGAAATACACCCCTTTATGTGACGACATTATGATAGATGATGGGAATGGTGACTGTGATGTGCCACTGGTGGCGTCTCAAAGGAAGGAGGGACTCCATGTCGATGACATCTACTGCGGGGGAATAAAAGGGCTGTCCTCTTAAAATAATTCCGCTCTCACACGGAGTGCAATAGTCAGCAGAGTCATGTCGGTGTAGACCACAATGTGTTACTATGTTGCGTAAGAGTAGGAAGAGTGGTTACATTTCCTTTGAATATTACGCGTACAATTTCAGCTAAAACACAACTCTCGGTGTGTCAACAGATGTGAATAAGAAAGATCGGTAAGACTAAAGTTGGCCGTGCACTAGGAGAATTTCCTTCTTAGGTTTTCATTTTAAGAACGTTTGTTCAGTTTTCAAATTATTAGTGGGGGTCAAATCAACCTTCGATTTCAACTATAGGAGGGGTATTGACTTAAAATTCCCAAAGGTCCAGCCATTAAAATTTTCTTCCAGAAGAGATCCGAATGGCATGTTTGATCCTTAAAGGCACCTCAGAGCATCGGCAAACGCTGCACAATTTTGTGAGCGCTAAACTGGTTTGGTGCAGCGCAATTTTAAAAAAGGGTCAGGGACTTCTTTTTCTGCGTTTCTGCATGTAAGACAGCCCATTGAAATGAATGGGCTATCTACACACAGAACAAAGGTAGCAATGATGTTCTCAGTCCCTCATGCACATCACAGCCCCACCCTCTACATCACAGCCCCCCTTCACATCACATTTCCATCCCCTTTACATCAAGATCACCCCTTTACATCACAGTCCCCCCCTTCACAGCAGTGTCTTTAACCTTCAATCCCCTTCACATCACTCCCCCTCCATATCACCCACTTCACTTTCCTGTCGTCACATTCCTATCCTCATCCCCCCTTTAAATTACCCCCTCCTCCTTCAGATTCCAGTCCTCTGCCCCCTTTACATTCCTGTCCTCACCCCCCCCCTTTATATCACCCCCTCCTCTTTTACATACCTTTCCTCACCCCCCCCCCCAGATTCCTGTCCTTGGCCCCCTTTATATCGTCCCCCTCCTCTTTTACATTCCTGTCCTCGCCCTCCCCCCTTGTATCACCCCCCCTCCTCTTTTACATTCCTTTCCTCACCCCCCCCCAAACTCCTTTACATTCCTGTCCTCGGCCCCTCCACCCTTATATCACCCCCCCCCCTCCTCCTCCAGATTTCTGTCCTTGGCCCCCTTTATATCACCCCCCTCCTCTTTCACATTCCTGTCCTCCCCCCCCCCCCCAACCTGTAAACCTCCCCTACTCCAGATTCCTGTCCTTGCCCCCCCTTTATATCACCCCTCCTCTTTCCCATTTCTGCTCTCACCCCCCCTCCTCCTCCAGATTCCTGTCCTTGGCCCCCCTTTATATCACCCCCTCCTCTTTCCCATTTCTGCTCTCACCCCCCCTCCTCCTCCAGATTTCTGTCCTTGGCCCCCCTTTATATCACCCCCTCCTCTTTCACATTCCTGTCCTCACCCCCCCCCCACCTGTAAACCTCCCCTTCTCCAGATTCCTGTCCTTGGCCCCCCTTTATATCACCCCCTCCTCTTTCCCATTTCTGTTCTCACCCCCCCCCCCCCTCCTCCTCCAGATTCCTGTCCTTGGCCCCCCTTTATATCAACCCCCTCCTCTTTCACATTCCTGTCCTCACCCCCCCCCCCTCCTCCTCCAGATTCCTTTCCTTGGCCCACCTTTATATCACCCCCTCCTCTTTCACATTCCTGTTTTCACCCCCCCCCTCCTCCAGATTCCTGTCCTTGGCCCACCTTTATATCACCCCCCTCCTCTTTCACATTCTTGTCCTCACCCCCCCCCCCCTCCTCCTCCAGATTCCTGTCCCTGGCCCCCCTTTATATCACCCCCCTCCTCTTTCATTATCCTGTCCTCACCCCCCCCCCCCCCCCTCCTCCTCCAGATTCCTGTCCTTGGTCCCCCTTTATATCACCCCCCTCCTCTTTCACATTCCTGTCCTCACCCCCCCCCCCTCCTTGTATCACCCCCCCCCTCCAGATTTCTGTCCTTGGCCCCCCTTCACATCATCCTCAGCTTCCTTCCCCTACATCCTTTGCAGTGATCTATCTCTCTTCCGTGTCCTACCTACACAGGGTGGAAGGTGGGAGGCACATCAGTCTAGAGCTGATGTCAGAGGCAGGACAGTTCCGGATGGAGGATGGGAACTGCACAACTTTTTTTGGTAACCAGCTTGTGTTCGGTTGCTAGCAACCAAACATCTGATGGTTAATTTGAAAAGTTGACTTGGCAGCTCCCACCCTCCGTCCAGAGCTGTCTTGCTTCCGATGTCAGCTCTAGACTGACGTGCCTCCTGCTGTCCATCTGGAGCTGTCCTGCCTCGGATATCAGTTTGAAGAGGATGACAGAAGTGATGGCGGCTAAATGGAAGAGCCAGCTCCTAAATGACGGAACCACTGCCAGTCCAGATGGGACAGTGACTTGGTCTGGATTCAGACCGTGGTCCACCATTTAGTGATGTCTGAACTATAATGATAAGAAAGTTCAAAGGAGCAGAATGGAATTTTTTTCTCCTATGAAATACAAATTTCGAAGGCTTCCTTCACACAGGCATACTACAGTACACCTGTAGGGATGGACAGGTGATCTTCCTTCCCGTGCACACAGTTTGCGTTTGGGGGTTTTTATGTCAAATGTCCGTTCAGCCAGTCACTGTGTCCCAACTGACATGGAACTATCTGCATGGGCATGCTCAGAACATCTGTGCCTCCCTGTGCAGGTAATCACTGACCTCTCACGGGTGTACGCATAAATGCGCCCGTGTGAACAAGACCTAATAGCGGATGTTATTTTCGTTTGGGGAATTACAGTACATTCATTCTAAACTTTAATGTTAAAAACAAATTAAAATTTTAAAAGCGGAGGTCCACCCTAAAAAAAAAAAAATAATAATAATAAAAATGCTTCTAAAAATCTAAAAAAAAAATTGAAAAAAATATTTATTTTTTACTTACCAGAAATGGCTGTTGCTAGGCACATCGTCCTAATCTGCCACTTCCTACTCCATGGTGATCTTTAGTCTTCTCCTCCTCGCGTTGTCTTCTGGGGAATGGGGCGCGCTGTGTTCTGGGAACTGTGTGTGTGCCAGAACACAGCCGACCATTCACAATGCGCAGTAGGAAACGGGCAGTGAAGCCGCAAGGCTCCACTGCCTGTTTCCCTTAGTTCGAATGGCGGCGCCGGGACCGGATCCGATGGACGGATTGGCCTCGGGCGGCCGACATTGTGGGCACCCTGGACAGGTAAGTGTGCTTATTACAAGTCAGCAGCTACAGTGTTTGTAGCTGCTGACTTTAAAAATAAAAAAAATTTTCAGCTGGACCTCCGCTTTAAGTACTTTCAAAGACATTTGTCAAGTCATAGAATGTACTGAGAATTTTCATATGCATGGTTCAATAAATATTCATACAAACGTTTGTTCGAGAATCTACTAGTGTTCTACAGCTGTAGTCCTATATACTGTACAGCCCTGTACAGCGAAGCTGTATCCACTTTTTAACAGGATGGGTAATTGCCTAAATGATCAGACTGAGAGTAACTGTAAAGCTGGCCATAGACGGATCAAAATTTGTCTGGCTCAGCAGGAAAATGCTGAATGTTGATCCATCTATGGGCAGGCTGGTTGTACTAAAATTGATCTATCGATTGACTTCAGTACAACCAGTCTGTCTGTTTTTTCTTGTGCAATCACTGCCGGCGGCTATGGCTGCTAGCAGTGACCATTGTATTCTGACAGCGGGGAAACTTGCTGCTGTCAGAATAAAATAGCACAGTGGGACAGGAGGGATTCCCCCATCAACACAGTCAGTTTTTTTTTTCCCCTTCAACCTTAAAGGAAAGAAAACTACATAATCTATGGCTTGTTTTAGTTTCAGTTTACTAAACAGGCGTAAAGTTAGAAGCAAGTATGCAAAGCAGGGTCAGAGTGGCAAAGCATAAATACACTGCATAGTAACACAAAACAGATAAGGAAGCTCCATAAACAGCAAAAGTCTCTTTGACTCAGTCAGGGTAACATGGATTCCGAGCATAGTCACTCTGAGACTCGAGAGCAACAGAGAGTTTAGCTGTGAGTCATTTCTTCAAATAAACGGTACAGAACACAAACAGCTACTTCACTTATTTTCATGAACACCGTCCCTCACAGTGAAGTCCAAGGTAGCTCTGGTAACACAGGCAAACAGCTGGAGGGATCCAGGGACAGCACAGCGACTTATTGACCAGCACTCCTGTCTCACAGCACTGGGGTCATCAGTTCAAATGCCAGCCATGACACTATCTGCATAAAGTTTGCATGTTCTCCCTGTGCTTGTGTGGAATTCATCCTGGTACTCCAGTTTCCTCCCCGGCTGTAGTATGTGTACATGGAAATTAGGGATCTTAGATTGTAGACTCCTTAAGTGCAGAGACTAATGTGAATGTACAATATGTAACTTGACAGTGTTATATACAGTGCATCCGGAAAGTATTCACAGCGCTGCACTTTTTCCACATTTTGTTATGTTACAGCCTTATTCCAAAATGGATTCAATCCATTACTTTCCTCAATATTCTACAAACAATACCCAATAATGACAACATGAAAGAAGTTTGTCTGAAGTCTTTGCAAATTTATAAAAAAAAATAAAAAAATCACATGTACATAAGTATTCACAGACTTTGCTCAATACTTTGTTGGCGCACCATTGGCACCAATTACAGCCTCAAGTCTTTTTGAGTATGATTCTACAAGCTTGGCGCACCTATTTTTGGGCAGTTTCTCCTATTCTTCTTTGCAGAACCTCTCAAGCTCCATCAGGTTGGATGGGGAGCATCGGTGCACAGCCATTTTCAGATCTCTCCAGAGATGTTCAATTGGGTTCAAGTGTGGGCTCTGGCTGGGCCACTCAAGGACATTCACAGAGTTGTCCAGTAGCCACTCCTTTGTTATCTTGGCTGTGTGCTTAGGGCCGTTATCCTGTTGGAAGGTGAGCTTTCGCCCCAGTCTGAGGTCCATAGGGCCCTGAAGCAGGTTTTTATCAAGGATGTCTCTGTACATTTGCTGCAGTCATCTCCTCTTGATCCTGACTAGTCTCCCAGTTCCTGCCGCTGAAAAACATCTCCACAGCATGATGATGCCACCACCATGCTTCACTGTAGGGATGGTATTGGCCAGTTGATGAGCGGTGCCTGGTTTCCTCCAAATATGACGCTTGCCAAATAGACCAAAGAATTCAGTCTTTGTTTCATCAGACCAGAGAATTTTGTTTCTAATGGTCTGAGAGTCCTTCAGGTGCCTTTTGGTAAACTCCAGACCGGCTGTCATGTGGCTTTTACTGAGGAGGGGCTTCTGTCTGGCCTGATTGGTGGAGTGCTGCAGGGATGGTTGTTCTTCTAGAAATTTCTCCTCTCTTCACAGAGAAATGCTGGACCTCTGTCAGAGTGACCATCGGGTTATTGGTCACCTCTCTGACTAAGGCCCTTCTCCCCCTGTCGCTCAGTTTGCCCAGGCAGCCCATTCTAGGAAGAGTCCTGGTAGTTCCAAACTTCTTCCATTTACAGGTGATGGAGGACACTGTACTGCAGAAATTTTTCTGTACCCTTTCCCAGATCTGTGCCTCGATACAATCCTGTCTCGGAGGTCTACAGACAATTCCTTGGACTTCATGGATTGGTTTGTGCTCTGACATGCACTGTTATCTGTGGGACCTTATATAGACAGGTGTGTGCTTTTCCAAACCATGCCCAATCAACTGAATTTATGGACTCCAATCAAGTTGTAGAAACATCTCAACGATGATCAGTGGAAACAGGATGCACCTGAGCTCATGTGTGACATGGCAAAGGCTGTGAAAGGCTTTGAATACTTACAATATATACATGGGATTTTTGTCATTTTTTATTTTTAATAAATTTTCAAAGATTTCAAACAAACTTTTTTTACGTTGTCATTATGAGATATTGATTGTAGAATTTTGAGGAAAATAATGAATTTACCGTATATACTCGAGTATAAGCCGACTTTTTCAGCACATTTTTTATGATGAAAAAGCCCCCCTCGGCTTATGCTCGAGTGAGGGTCTCGAATGAGGGTGCAGCCTCACTGTGCCCATTTGCAGCTGTACCTTTGATAACTTAAACAGCGGGTGTCTCCCGCTGTGTCATGTAGTCTGTTCGTTGGCCGTCCACTTTAACAAAGCCCCACCGCCTCCTCTTCCGTGATAGGCGGAACACTGATATAATGCTGGGAAACTGTTCCGTCTATCACAGACGAGGAGGAGGCGGGACTTTGTTACAGTGGACAGCCGCCGAACAGACTGCATGACACAGCGGGAGACACCCGCTGTTTAAGTTATCAAAGGTACAGCTGCAGGTGGGCACAGTGAGGCTGCAGATGGGCACAGTGAGGCTGCATATGAGCACAGTGAGGCTGCAGATGGGCACAGTGAGGCTGCAGATGGGCACAATGAGGCTGCAGATGGGCACAGTGAGGCTGCAGATGAGCACAGTGAGGCTGTATATGAGCACAGTGAGGCTGCAGATGGGAACAGTGAGGCTGCAAATGGGCACAGTGAGGTTGCAGATGGGCAGAGTGAGGCTGCAAATGGGCACAATGAGGCTGTAGATGGGCACATTGATGCTGCAGATGGGCACATTGAGGCTGCAGATGGGCACAATGAGGCTGCAGATGTGCACATTGAGGCTGCAGATGGGCACAGTGAGGCTGCAGATGGGCACAGTGAGGCTGCAGATGAGCACTGATGATACAGGTGGGCACATTGAGGCTGCAGATGGGCACAGTGAGGCTGCAGATGGGCACAATGAGGCTGCAGATGGACACAGTGAGGCTGCAAATGGGCACAGTGAGGCTGCAGATGGGCATTGTATACCCAGTACCTGCTGCATTTCCCATTCTAGGCTTATACTCGAGTCAATAAATTTTCCCATTTTTTTGTGGTAAAATTAGGTGCCTCGGCTTATATTCGGGTTGGCCTATACTCGAGTATATACGGTAATCCATTTTGGAATAAGGCTGTAACATAACAAAATGTGGAAAAAGTGAAGCGCTGTGAACATTTTCTGGATGCACTGTATCTATTGATGGTTGAAGTTATATCATGTCTATGGGTGGCTTTATAGAGTAACTTTCCTAAGTACTATGCGCAGTTAAAAACTATTCATCTAACAACCAAAGTGCATGAATAAACCTCTTTATTCAAAAATGACATGCAAATTGCTAAGGCCTCATGCACACGGACGTTTTTACAGCTGCTTTTTTGAGCATTTTTTTGCAGCTTAAAAACACCTGTCCATGTTAGTTTATGGCTTCATGCCCACCTAGGCGTTTATGAGCTGAAAATGGCATAGGCGTTTTTAAGCTGTAATAAAAAAACCAGGACCAGTGCGTTCTGAGGCTCCAGCGTTAGAGCTGTAAAAACGTCAGACGCCGGTAAAAGGTGTTAAACGGCAATTAATGAGGCTTAACGCTGTGTTAAGCCTCGTCCGGCGTTTCTGTCTCTATTCAAAATCAATGGTTCCCTATGGGAGCCTATTGATTTGAATAGAAGTCGTACCAGAAGTATGAAGATGATCCGACTTGCGGTGCGACTTGTGTGCTGAGGATCTTGAAGAGGAGCTCCGCAAAAATGTAAAAAAATTTTTTGCGTGAGGTTCCCCCAAGACGATACCAGGCCCTTCGGTCTGGTATGGATCTTAAGGGGCACCCCCACACCGAAAAAATGCCGTGGGGTTCCCCCAAAGATCCATACCAAACCCTTATCCGAGTACGCAGCCCGGTAGGTAAGGAGAGGGGGCGAACAGCGCCCCCCTCCTGAACCGTACCAGGCCGCACGCCCTCAACATGGGGGGTTGGTGCTTTGGGGCAGGGGGGGCCCTGCGCCCCCCACCCCAAAGCACCTTGTCCCCATGTTGATGAGGATAAGGGCCTCTTCTCGACAACCCTTGCCCGGTGGTTGTCAGGGTCTGCGGGCGGGGGATTATCGGAATCTGGGAGCCCCCTTCAATAAGGGGGCCCCCAGATCCCGGCCCCCCACCCCATGTGAACGAGTAAGGGGTACATCGTACCCCTACCCATTCACCTGGGGGAAAAGTGTAAATTTAAAAAAAAAAACACAGTACACAGGTTTTCAAAGTAATTTATTAGGCTGCTCCGGTGGTCTTCGTCCGACTTCGGGGGTCTCTTCCGACTTCTCACGCTCTCTGGCCTCTTCTCCCGCTCTCCGGTGTCTTCTCCCACTCTCCGGTGTCTTCTCCCGCTCTCTGGTGCCTTCTGCGGGACTCCTCCGCTATCTTCTTTCAGCTCTTTTACTAACGGAGCAGCCCGGTCTTCTACTCCTCCGCCGCCGCCGTTCTCTTCTCTCTTCCGATGTTGAAACGACGCTGTCTCTCGCTGTAATGCGGTGTACGTGGTGCGTTGCGACTTATATAGGCATGGGGGCGTGGTCACCGGATGATGTCACACGGGGACTCCGCCCCTTATGACGTCAGAATCCCATCATGCCCCGGGCTATGATGTCATAAGAGGGCGGGGTCACCGGGTGACATAATCCGGTGACCACGCCCCCATGCCTATATAAATCGCAACTCACCGCGTACACCGCATTACAGCGGGAGACAGCGTTATGTCAACTTCGGAAGAGAGAAGAGAACGGCGGCGGCGGAGGAGTAGAAGACCGGGCTGCTCCGTTAGTAAAAGAGCTGAAAGAAGATAGCAGAGGAGTCCGGCAGGAGGCACCAGAGAGCGGGAGAAGACACCGGAGAGCGGGAGAAGAGGCCGGAGAGCGGGAGAAGTTGAAAGAGACCCCCGAAGTCGGACGAAGACCACCGGAGCAGCCTAATAAATTACTTTGAAAACCTGTGCACTGTGGGTTTTTTTAAATTGACACTTTTCCCCCAGGTGAATGGGTAGGGGTACGATGTACCCCTTACTCGTTCACATAGGGTGGGGGGCCGGGATCTGGGGGCCCCCTTATTGAAGGGGGCTCCCAGATTCCGATAAGCCCCCGCCCGCAGACCCCGACAACCACCGGGCAAGGGTTGTCGGGAAAAGGCCCTTGTCCTCATCAACATGGGGACAAGGTGCTTTGGGGGGGGGGGGGCCCCAAAGCACCAACCCCCCCATGTTGAGGGCGTGCGGCCTGGTACGGTTCAGGAGGGGGGCAGTGTTCGCCCCCTCTCCTTACCTACCGGGTTGCGTGCTTGGATAAGGGTTTGGTATGGATCTTTGGGAGGACCCCACGCCATTTTTTCGGTGTGGGGTGCCCCTTAAGATCCATACCAGACCGAAGGGCCTGGTATCGTCTTGGGGGAACCTCACGCAAAAAAAAAATTTTTAATTTTTGCGGAGCTCCTCTTCAAGATCCTCAGCACACAAGTCGCACCGCAAGTCGGATCATCTTCATACTTCTGGTACGACTTCTATTCAAATCAATAGGCTCCCATAGGGAACCATTGATTTTGAATAGAGACAGAAACGCCGGACGAGGCTTAACACAGCGTTAAGCCTCATTAATTGCCGTTTAACACCTTTTACCGGCGTCTGACGTTTTTACAGCTCTAACGCTGGAGCCTCAGAACGCACTGGTCCTGTTTTTTTTATTACAGCTTAAAAACGCCTATGCCATTTGCAGCTCATAAACGCCTAGGTGGGCATGAAGATGCCATGTCCCTTAAGATCCATACCAGACCAAAGGGCCTAGTATCGTATTGGGGGGAACCTCACGCAAAAATGTTTTTTACATTTTTGCAGAGCTCCTCTGCAAGATCCTCAGCACACAAGTCGCACCGCAAGTCGGATCATCTTGATCTGACTTCTGGTACGACTTCTATTCAAATCAATGGACTCCCATAGGGAACCATTGATTTTGAATAGAGACAGAGAAACGCGGCTGAAAGCTAGCGCGGATTAACGTGCATTGAATTCAATGCAAAACGCAGAAAAAATCGTGTTTTTAACGCTGCTTTTTTCCTGGCGTCTGTTCTAGTTTTACAGCCCGTTTTTTTAAACGTCCGTGTGCATGAGGAAAGCTGAACTCCAGGACAAGCAAATATTTTCTAAATACAAGAGGAGTGCGTATTCTTACTGGAATCTTGGTGTGCTTTGTGTATTTCTTCCAGATCTGTGCAGTAATTTGGCGTGAAACTTTGCCTCTGTGATGAGCTTCCTGTACTAAAGACCAGTCACTGCCGCTCTCTCTCCTTGTGCAGGGTAATATCTGGGTTTGTAAAGGCATTTAGAGCACATAAAGTGGATTTATATCCTTTGTATGTTAATGGAAGTTTGTGTACCTGGGGCTCAGCTTTAACGCTAAATTCCAAGCAGATATAAAATGTGTTATTACTTCAGTGTGTTTTTTTCGATGCACTTAGTAGCTGCATTTCACTCGGTATTAGTCTCCTGCAGTCCTTGTACAGCAGATCTCACACTGGAAATGCTAGAAGCAGCACAGAGCCAGACAGTTGTGCTGCTCATATACTAACAAGGAACATGCCAATAGGAGGAGAGAGCAGAGTGATAGAAAGATGAGCCGATTATTCTGCTGCTTCTCCTTCACTGTCCAGTCACAGGCTGGGGAGGGATGAGACCTATGATTGTTACCTAACTGCAGCAAAAGAAAAATCAGGTATTCTTCCCTGTCAGACAGGGCTGTTCTGTGTGACAGCTGGAATTCTGTTTTAAGGGTGTCTCAACAGCTGAGCAAAAAAACAAACAAAAAAAAAACCCCATTGAAATCCATTTGTCCGACCGCCACTGATAACTACATATTAGGGTTGCCACCTTTTCTTTAAGTCAAACCCGAACACTTTAGCTGCGCACAGAAGTTTTCTTTTATACATATATTTTGCAATTAAATATAATTAAATATAATTTTTAATCATATGAAGTTAATCACAAGAGTCCCCCTTTACATCAGAGTCCACAGAGCTCCCCTTTTACATCTGAACTTGCAGAGTTCCCTTTCACTGTAATGCCGCGTACACACGGTCGGAATTTCCAATGGAAACAGTCTGATGGGAGCTTTTCATCAGATTTTACGACCGTGTGTATGCCCATCTGTCTTTTTCTGACGGCATTTCCGACGGACTTTAGATTGAGAGCCTGTTCTTAATTTTTCAGACGGAAAACCTTTCTAACGGATTTTCCGATCGTGTGTATGCAATTCCGACACGCAAAATTCCGACGCATTCTCGGAAACAATTTGATGCATGCTCGGAAGCATTAAACTTCCCTTTTATAGTGCTGTCGAACGTGTTGTATGCCGTGGTGTTATTGGCCGTCGGAACTTGGTGTAACCATGTGTATGCAAGACAGTTTGAGCGAAATTCTGTCGGAATTCCGACGGGAAAACCATCAGAGCTTTTTCCGATGAGAATTCCGACCGTGTGTACGCAGCATATGGGAATGTTTGACCATTCTTCCAGAAGCGCATTTGTGAGGTCAGGCACTGATGTGGAAGAGAAGGCCTGGCTCTCAGTCTCCGCTCTAATTCATCCCAAATGTGTTCCATCGGGTTGAGGTCAGGACCCAGTGCAGGCCAGTCAAGTTCCTCCACCCCAAACCCACTCATCCATGTCTTTATGGATCTTGCTTTGTGCACTGGTCCTAATCATTTGGTGGAGGAGGGATTATGGTGTGGGGTTGTTTTTCAGGGGTTGGGCTTGGCCCCTTAGTTCCAGTGAAGGGAACTCTTAAGGCATCAGCAAACCAAGACATTTTGGACAATTTCATGGTCTCAACTTTGTGGGACCAGTTTGGGGATGACCCCTTCCTGTTCCAACATGACTGCACAAAGCAAGATCCATAAAGACATGGATGAGCGAGTTTGGGGTGGAGGAACTTGACTGTCCTGACCTCAACCCGATAGAACACCTTTGGGATTAATTAGAGCGGAGACAGCGAGCCAGGCCTTCTCATCCAACATCAGTGCCTGACCTTACGAATGAGCTTCGGAAAGAATGGTCAAACATTCCCATAGACACTCTCCTAAACCTTGTGGACAGCCTTACCAGAAGAGTTAAAGCTGTTATAGCTGCAAAGGGTGGGCCAACTCAATATTGAACCCTAAGGCCGCGTACACACGAAGGGACTATCCCGCGGGATTATCCTCTGGACTGAAGTCCAGCGGATAATCCCCTCGTGTGTGGGCGTCGGCGGACTTTTTGGAGCCAAATTCCGGCGGACCAAAGTTTTAAGTTTGGTTTTAAAATTATCCGCTGGACTTGGCAGTCCGGCGGACAATCCCGCCGTTAGTAGGCAAGTCCGCGGGACTTTTGAAATGAACGGACTTGCCGCTCATCAGCAAGTCCGTTCATTTAGCACGTGACTTCAGGTTACGTAGCTAGCGTAGGCAGTAAATGCCGCCGCGCTAGCTCCGTAAGCTGGCATGGATTTAAAGGGACTCCCCACGCCGAAAAACGGCGTGGGGGTTTCCCCCAAATCCATGTCAGACCCTTATCCGAGCGCGCAGCCTGGCAGGCCAGGAAAGGGGTGGGGACGAACGAGCGCCCCCCCCCCCCCTCCTGAGCCGTACCAGGCCGCGTGCCCTCAACATGGGGGGTGCCCTGGGGAAAGGGGGGCTGTGCGGCCCCCCCACCCCAAAGCACCTTGTCCCCATGTTGATGAGGACAAGGGCCTCTTCCCGACAACCCTGGCCGTTGGTTGTTGGGGTCTGCGGGCGGGGGCTTATCGGAATCTGAGAGCCCCCTTTTATAAGGGGGCACTCAGATCCCGGCCCCCCACCCTATGTGAATGAGTATGGGGTACGATGTACCCCTACCCATTCACCTAAGGTGTAAAATGTAAAGTAAAAAAACACCCACACTTTTGCAAAAAATAGTTTATTGCACTGCTCCGGGGGTCTTCTTCCGTCTTGGGGGTCTTCTCGCCGGACTCCCCCGCCATTTACCAAGCTCTTTTACTGAGCGGGGGAAGTCCGGATACCTTCTTCGTCGTCGCCACCGTCGTCTAGGGGTCTCGATCCGCCTTCGGGGGTCTTCCGGGGTCTTCCGGGGGTCTCTTCTGTTCTTGCGGCGGTCGTCGTCTTTCATGCCGCCGGCGCCGCCTTCTTCTTCTTGTCCTTCTTCTTGTTCTTCTTCTTCCGATGTTGACCCGATGCTCTCTCTGCCCGGAATGCCTGTGCCGCGCTGCGCTGGGACTTATATAGGGACATGGGGACAGGGTCACATGCTCATGTCACATGGTGACCCCGCCCCCTTGTGTTGTCACAGTCCCCCCGCCCGCAGACCCCGGCAACCAACGGTCAGGGTTGTCGGGAAGAGACCCTTGTCCTCATCAACATGGGGACAAGGTGCTTTGGGGTGGGGGGGCCGCACGGCCCCCCTTTCCCCAGGGCACCCCCCATGTTGAGGGCACGCGGCCTGGTACGGCTCAGGAGGGGGGGGGCGCTCGTTCGTCCCCACCCCTTTCCTGGCCTGCCAGGCTGCGTGCTCGGATAAGGGTCTGACATGGATTTGGGGGGAACCCCCACGCCGTTTTTTCGGCGTGGGGAGTCCCTTTAAATCCATGCCAGCTTGCGGAGCTAGCGCGGCGGCATTTACTGCCTACGCTAGCTACGTAACCTGAAGTTACGTTCTAAATGAACGGACTGCTCTGTGTGTGGGCAAGTCCGTTCATTTTCAAAAGTCCCGCGGACTTTGGCCGGCGGATTATCCGCCGGAGAAGTCCGTGCGTGTGTGGGCAAGTCCACACGCTCGGAAAGCTGGAAAGCTGGAAAGCTGGAAAGTCCGGCGGATTGTCTGCTGGACTAAGTCCGCCGGGAAAAGTCCGCACGTGTGTACGCGGCATAAGGACTAATGCCCGAGTCCGATCGGATTATGTTGTCGGAAAATCCGATCGTGTTCGGGCTCTAGCGGGCTTTGAGCAGGATCTCACATTTTCAAACAACCAAATCCGACTTTTTCAGATCGTGTGTAGGGAATTCCGACGGACAAAGTGCCAAACATGCCCAGATCAAATTACGAGACCAAAGCTATTGGCTACTAGCCTCTACGTAGTTCCATAGTACGCAACAAACGTCACCACGTTCGGAACGATCGGATTTTCCGACAACTTTGTCCGACTGTGTGTATGCAACACCAGTTTCGGACAAAATCCATTGGAAAAAAATCGGATGGATTTTGTGGTTGGGGGCTAAGACTGGGATGTCATTAAAGTTCATGTGCGTGTAAAGGCAGACGTCCCAATACTTTTTACAATATAGTGTATATTCATTGTATGCAAAGTCGTGTTTATGTGAATATTCCTGGGGACGGGGTCCATGGTTTTTATCCATCCTAAGAAAGGTACGGTAGGCATATCCCTAGATCATTTGATCATTACAATGCAGGGCTGTTTTTGTACACATAGAATGAAATGAGTAGTCCTGGTATACATATTAATAACTGACATTCTTGTAGCAGCCCATATCCATTGGACAAGTGATATCTCATTCATGTGCACACATCCTACTAAAATATGTACACATCTTTCCGCTTCATCTGTCTGACGCTCTTTGAAGATAGGAAGGTGAATGAAAGGCCAGCTTGCTTGATCTATTGAAGTTTAGATACAGCGGCTTTAATTTTGCCTATTTGATTACTTGCACATTACTACAATCTAAGCCTTCACACATGGCATCACTTAATGCAGGCTCTGGGGAGTTGTATACTGAGACATGGATGAGCTGAGACAGACTCCTGATCACAGGTGGGTGAATGGAAATGACAGTTTCAGTGACTAGAACACTGTAAGCCGGGATGACTGCCCTGCAATTATGGCAATTATAGTGTTTCACCTCTGAACAGAACACGGATTCTTTGACCTCACAGAGGCACAGTGTCCTGGACTGGCTCAGCTCCTGTAATCTTCACCCAGAGAGAATTGTCATGTAGGCACACTGTCTGCACCAATGCCACTAGACAACCTAAGCGTGCTCCTGCTTTGGACATTTTTTTGTATAGCCGACTCTTCTAATACAAAGTATGATGCCTAAATTATATATAAGGTTTTAGAAGGTGGACAGCACCAGCTAGTAAAAAAAATATATATATAGAGAGAGAGAGAGAGAGAGAGAGAGAGAGAGAATGAGAGAGAGAAAAAATAATTATTTTAACTTGAAACCAACAAATGTCAGAAAAAGGTTTCTTCCTTACTGGGCACTTAAACCCCCCCTCCTGCCCATACCAAATTTCAGCGCTGACGCACTTTGAATGACAATTGCGGGCTCATACAACGCTGTACCCAAATTTCATTTTTATAATTTTTTTCACACAAATAAAGCTTTCTTTTGGTGGTGTTTAATCACCGCTGGGGTTTTTATTTTTTCTTAGACAAACAAAAAAAGATGGATAATTAAAAAAAAAAAAAAAAATCATGTTTCATAGTTTGTTATAAAATTTTGCAAACAGGTAATTTTACTTCTTCATTAATATGCGCAGATAGGTGGCACTGATAGATGGCATTGATGGGCACTGGTAAGTGACACTGATGGGCACAGATAAGATGGCACTGATGGGTGGCACTGATAGGTGGCAGTGATAGGTGGCACTGATGGGCACTGGTAGGTGACACTGATGGGCACTGGTAGTTGATACTGATGGGCGGCACTGGTAGGTGACACTGATTGGTGACACTGATGGATGGCACTGGTGGGCACTGGTAGGCGGCACTGTTGTGTAGTTAGGCAGCACTGTTAGGTGGCACAGATGAGCATGCGGCTGCTCTCCTTGATCGGGATCGTGGTCCCGAAGACAGCTGCCGGTTATTATTATTTTTTTCTCCTCGCGCTATTAGCCTACATGAGGACGGGAGGACAAAATAAGGTCCACGCTGTAGCTGTCTTTTGGCTATAGCGCGGATGGGAGGCGGTTAAGTGGTTAAACTTTCCTCATTTACACACAAAGTCTATTCCTTTGACAAATTGTTACAATGTTTATACTTAAGTTCCACTGCTAAAGAATGTTACTATTCTTGGCAGACTGCCCAGTTTTTCTCTTCCTTTCTTTGGATGGCTGTGGCTTCAGAAGAGCACAGAGAATTCTTTGCATAGACAGAATCGTGAAACACTTTTGTCAATATCGCAACGGGAAAAAAATTGCAATAACGATTCTTGAGGATTAATCGTGCAGCTCTAATATATATATATATATATATATATATATATACACAGTATATATACACACAGTAATACCTTGGATTATGTACATAATTAGTTCCAGAAGAATGCTTGTAATCCAAAGCACTCGTATATCGAAGTGAGTTTCCCCATAGGAAGTAATAGAAACTCAGATAATCCGTTCAAAAGCCACTGCTTGTCTATGCAGTACCGCATGTGGCCAGAGGTGCGGGGGCGCCAGAGAAACTCGGAGACACTCAGAGACACTCAGAAACGGAGTTGTTCCGAGTGTTTCCAAGCATCACCGGCGCCCCCGCACCTCTGGCCTAATTCGGTACTGCATACCCCAGCAGCTTGAATCCTGCTCGTCTTGCGAGACAACGCTCGTAAAGCGAGTCAGGATTTTTTTTTTAAAATAGCTTGTATTGCGAAACGCTCATAAACCACATTACTCGCAATCAAAGGTTCCACTGTGTGTATATATATATATATTTTTTTTTTTGTGTAAAACTGGATGCAAAAATATAAATTAACAGTAGAAACACATATACCGGGATCCCCGCGGAGCCTGGACCGGCTTTGTGCTGTCAGCCAACGGCGGGTAAAGCCAAAGGCCTGCTATTGGCTAAATCTGGGTTACAGGATTGTAGAACTAGGTGCACTCTTGTAGTAGAATTATGGCCAGAAGAGCTTTGGCCATACTTCTTTAACAATGATAAAAACAACATCTGATGCTTACAATATAAATTTAAAATTGAATCATGGATAATTATTATAGTTCATCTCAGAGTTTTTTTTTTGGCCGTGACAAATTAATGCGACCAGATGCCAGAAGTTTTATGGTCTTTACTGGAACCATCAATAGCCAGTTTTGGGTCAGAAATCATCCAAGTTGTATCCAGTATAAAAAGATGTACATACCTGCTGTGAGCTTCTCAGGCTGTCTGTTCAGGATTCATGGAGGGTGCCAATAGTCACATCACACAGCCCCGATCACACTGAAGCACCTCTGTTTTCTGCTGGCTCCAAAGCTGCAGACTTTTCAGGAGTCGGGCAAAAAGCCACCGATCCATCTTCTCTGTTCCAGCTCCGCAACCTCTGCTCTTACCAACTCATCTGTATGAAAAATAGAGCACTACAATTTCAACGGCTGTCATTGGTAAAATGAATGAATCCATAGTGTACATGTTTACTATGTACTATCAGTGTTGTAATATTTCCAAACTTTTCTCAAAATCCATTAAATGTACATATACATCCAATATCACTCTCCCAACACTCATCCTCAGTCCTCAACATTTGTTATCCCTCCAAACATTTCCTGTACTCCTAATTTATTCCATATTTCCCAATAACCCCCAACAATCCCCATACTCCCCAATATTTTCTATAATTTTTCATCTTTTTTTTAGCATTCTCAACTCCAAATTTTCCATACTTTACCAGGCCTCCCAACAGTCTCCAATATTTTCTATATTTTTAAATTTTCCATTCCCCATACTCCCTACTTTCCCCCATATTTAAAGCAGAACTACCCCACCTCTCTTGACAAGGAAATGATTACTTTGTATCACACACGTCTTACACAGATACTGCCAGTTTTTAGTTTTACACACCTTACATTTGTCAGATGGGTGATATGAGTGCACGGGGCGGTCCGTGGCGGCTGCCTCCCCTGACCCTTTACCCAACTTTCGGGATGGGCGGATGCTAACCCATCTCAACCCTGGGTGAGACAGTCTATCCCTGACCACCCTACAAACCCATTGCAGGAATTGGACATGACTTACAGTTCACTCTCATCTATGTGCATCTTACCCCTGATAAAACGTGTTGGGTTGTCAACTGAGGGTGCCCAGTCTAGCCTATACCAATCATGAATCTCCACAACATTATTATTTTCTATCTGTTATTCATTAGAATCTATGTATGTTTAATATGCAATTTTTATTGATTTATACATTTACTTGTAATCAGTGTAATAATCATGTCTATTGATTGTTTGTAATAAATGTGTCATTATTATGAATTATGTAAATTTTTTATGCTCATTTTCGCATTATATATTATTATATTATATTATTCTTTGATTATGTTCTTATAAACATCATGGACCACCAGCTCTGACGGTTTTCCCGAAGGAATTCCGACAGAATTCCCCTCAAACTGTCTTGCCTACACACGGTCACACCAAATTCCGACCGTCAAGAACGCGGTGACATACAACACTACAACGAGCCGAGTTCAATGCTTCCGAGCATGCGTCAAATTGTTTCCGAGCATGCGTAGGAATTTTGTGCGTCAAAATTGCTACAGACGCTCAGAACTTCCGATAGAAACCTTTTCCGTCTGAAAAATTGAGAACATGCTCTCAATTCTTTGCTGTCAGAAATTCGGCCAGCAAAATTCCGATGGAGCCTACACACGGTCACATTTTCCGATGAAAAGCTCTCATCTGTCTTTTTCTGGCCGGAATTCCGATCGTGTGTACGCGGCATCAGGGGAAAATAACATTTAATTAAAACGCATTATACTTATATTTTATTCATTCATATCAATTGATCACAATGACAGGCTTCATATAAAGTCCCATGTCCACCTCCTATTTCCTATATAAAGCAGAACTACACGGCACCTGAGCACCACCAAAAACAATATTTCATTCATTTTTAATAGTCAAAGCAAACTCCCCCATCCATTCATGTCTTCATGCTTTATTTTGCTGAGAAATTACTTTGAAAAACACCTCCTAGCATTTCTGGCCATGGCCATCTTGAGTAAGGGCAGACGATTCATGTAGTCATTTACTTCCTGAAATCCATCTGCCCTTAGTTCATGCATGCGGGCAGGAGGGTGTGCTTAGTTGAGAGAAAAACCCTCCTTCCCTCCTAATTTTGCCTAGGACTGAAAACCAGGAATTAACTAAAGAAATGTAAAAGATAAAGTTTAAACAAATAAATAAGATATACACTATATTACCAAAAGTATTGGGACTTCTGCCTTTACATGTACATGAACTTTAATGGCATCCCAGTCTTAGTCTGTAGGGTTCAATATTGAGTTGGCCCACCCTTTGCAGCTATAACATCTTCAACTCTTCTGGGAAGGCTGTCCACAAGATTTAGCCGTGTGTCTATGGGATTGTTTGACCATTTTTCTTGAAGCGCATTTGTGAAGCCTAGCGCACAGTCTCCGCTCTAATTCATCCCAAAGGTGTTCTATCAGGTTGAAGTCTGGACTCTGTGCAGGCCAGTCAAGTTCCTCTACCCTGAACTCGCTCATCTATGTCTTTATGGACCTTGATTTGTACACTAGTCCAAATCATTAGGTGGAGGGGGGTTATGTTGTGGGGTTGTTTGTCAGGGGTTGGGCTTGGCCCCTTAGTTTCAGTGAAGGGAACTCTTAAGGAGTCAGCATACCAAGACATTTTGGACAATTTCATGCTCCTAACTTTGTGGGAACAGTTTGGGGATGGCCCCTTCCTGTTCCAACATAATTGTGCACCAGTGCACAAGGCAAGGTCCATAAAGACATGGATGAGTGAGTTTGGAGTGGAGGAACTTGACTGGCCTGCACAGAGCCCTGACCTTAACACGATAGAACACCTTTGGGATGAATTAGAGTGGAGACCTTCTCTTCCACATCAGCGCTTCTGGAAGAATGGTCAAACACTCCTAAACCTTGTGGACAGCCATCCCAGAAGAGTTGAAGATGTTATAGCTGCAAAGGGTGGGCCAACTTAATATTGAACCCTAGGGACTAAGACTGGGATGCCATTAAAGTTCATGTGCGTGTAAAGGCAGGTGTCCCAATACTTTTGGTAATATAGTGTACCTTCTTATCTATTTACTAATGCTAGCAGCACATAGATTAAAAATGGTCCATGTTGATTGAGAGAGTGAAGTTCCTCTTTAATAAATACTAAAATGCTTATACTTTCCATTATTACCCATGCCATCAAACAATTTCAATATATTTCAGCATTGGCCTGTTTCTTCCAAAATTCTCCAAACTTGTTAAACAATCTCTTCACATTCTCATTTATTCCATATAACTCAACATTTTCATACATCCCAGCAATCCATTTCTCTTGCCAGCTTATCTATACCTCCCAATGTTTCCTGTCATAACCCAATCTTGGGCCATTCCAATAGGCAAAGCTCCACTGCTTCTGGGTGGTGTTGGAGCTTGCTCTGCCCACACCCATTGTTACTAGTTCATCATGATAATGGACAGCCCCACTGGCCAGTAGGAATATGTAGCAGGTAGGAAGAGGAAAAGCTCAAGCAAGTTTAGGAATCACTGTATTTATTGGTGTATAACACGCACATTTTCACCCTGAAAATCGGGTGCAAATATTGTGTTCGTGTTAAACGCCGATACTGCAATTTGGGCTGCCTACGAGGGAATGGGGAGGGGGGTGGGATGAGCGCCGTCGGATTACATACAGCGAGAATCTCCTGTTTACTCAGCGGCCTCTGTAATAGGAAGTAATAGGAAGTCCCGTCTCCTGGCCGATATTGAACCAGTGTTCTGTCTATCATAGAAGCTGGTCCAGGAGGCGGGACTTTGTATTAAAAAGGCCGTCGCATAAACAGGAGATTCTTTGCTGTATGTAATCTGACGGCGCTCGAACCGCCCCCTTCCCTGTTCCCTCCGAGGCAAGGCTGTAGATGGGCATTGATCAGGCTGCATTCATGGCAATGGTGAAGCTGCATATGGGCATTGATCAGGCTGCATTGATGGGCAAATGTGAGACTGCAGATGGGCATTAATCAGGCTGCATTGATGGGCAATTGTGAGACTGCAGATGGCATTGATCAGGCTGCATTGATGGGCAATTGTGAGGCTGCAGATGGGCATTGATCAGGCTGATTTGATGGGCAAGTGTGAGACTGCAGATGGCATTGATCAGGCTGCATTGATGGGCAATTGTGAGGCTGCAGATGGGCATTGATCAGGCTGCATTGATGGGCAATTGTGAGACTGCAGATGGCATTGATCAGGCTGCATTGATGGGCAATTGTGGGACTGCAGATGGGAATTGATCAGGCTGCATTGATGGGCAATTGTGAGGCTGCAGATGGGCATTGATCAGGCTGCATTGATGGGCAATTGTGAGGCTGCAGATGGGCATTGATCAGGCTGCATTGATGGGCAATTGTGAGGCTGCAGATGGCATTGATCAGGCTGCATTGATGGGCAAATGTGAGGCTGCAGATGGCATTGATCAGGCTGCATTGATGGGCAATTGTGAGGCTGCAGATTGCAATTGTGAGACTGCATTGATGGTCACTGACCCTTATTTTGCTTCAAAGTTTTTAAAAGTGCTTCAAAATTTAATTTTTTTCCTGAAACTTCCCTCCTAAAATGAAGGTGCGTGTTATACGCCTGTGCTTGTTATATGCCGATAAATACGCTACTTTGCCTGGCAGAATTTCCATGACAGGGAGAATTTGGAGGCAACTAATTGCACTTTATATCTGCAACAAAGTTTCAATAGGTTGGCCACACTCGGCCCAATACAATTAGTGATGCCTATAGGTGTTAAAAGAGTAGCAATTACAATGAATGTTATGAATGTTGGGAATGCTAACTGATCCATTCAGAGATTACACAAGATCTGCCAATAGCTCTCTATTTTCTATAAAAATAAAAATCTAGCCTTTTACTGTGTTCATTCACTCAGCCGTACATGGAGACAGGGTGCAGAACAAAACCTGAGCAAGAAAAGTCTGATTTCTCTTTATTCTTGTCTCTGACCCCATTAGAGAAATGTTCTTTCACATCCCGTACTTTCCCTTGTTCCTGTTCCAATCACTGTACAAAGGACAGTAAGTGTGGACGTCACCAAAACCGAAAGGTACAAGCAATTTTACAGCGGAACTTCACTCTGACTACTGTTAATCCGTATACTGCTAGCATTGATAAATAGAAAGGAAGGTCTATTATATTTACTTGTTTTACATTTTTGTTTATTTTTTTTTTACATTTCTTCAGTTACTTCCTGGTTTCCAGTTCTAGGCAAATGAAGTCATACGTCCCAGGAGTCATCAGGATGGGAGGAGGGGCTTTCTTAGCTAAGCACATGCATAAGCTAAGGGTAGATGGATTCCACGAAGTAAATGCTAGATTAATCATTTGCCCTAACTCAAGATGGCCATGGCCAGAAGTGATAGGGGGGTGTTTTTCAAAGTGATTTTTCAGCAAAATTAAGTATGGAGACATAGATAGATGGGGGAGTTTTCTTTGAATATAAAAAATGTATTGTATAGTGTTTTTGGCACTCAGATACAACGTAGTTCCGCTTTAAAAGTTCTAACACTTCCCAACATTTGTTTTTGTCTTTGTTCCTTTTAGAGAGATTGCCAATTGCTTTAAAAGAGTACACAGACAACAACAATATCAACAAAGGTTCTAAAGCCAGCCATAGATGGTTCGAATCTCAGTGGGTTCAGTAGGAACCGGTTGGGATTGGAACCATGTATGGGCAGGCTGGATGTACCCAAGTTGCTCGATGTATGCCCACTTGAGGGGCGTGTTTACCTGCACAAGGATGCAAGGATGATCGATCAACCTGCGTACAACTGGCCTGCCCATACATGGTTCGAATCCCAGCCGGTTCCTACTGAACCGACTGAGATTTGAACCATCTATGACCAGATCATACATGTGATATTTGCTGGCAGTCACCCCCCCGCTGGGAGACCACAATGGCTCAGTGGGAGGGCATCCAACATCAAAACTGAGCGTGTTGATGGGGGAATCAAGTGATTTTCTTTCCTGTCTATGGCCCGCTTAACCCTTCTATGGGCTATTCAAAACAGAATAAAAAGTTTTGGCTGCAACTGGGCTTTAAGCCAACCATATACAGTTTGAATCTTGGCCGGTTCAGCAGAAACTGAAAGAGATTTGAACCATGTATGGGCAGGATGAATGTACCCAAGTTGAGCGATCGATCAACTCTGGTGCAAACAACCTGTCAGATTTTACATGTGATTATTGCTAGCGGCTGTTATAGCCACTAACAATAATTAGGCCCCTTTCACACTGGGGCGGGAGCCACGGCGACG
Source organism: Lithobates sylvaticus (assembly GCA_028564925.1). Classification (NCBI taxonomy): domain Eukaryota; kingdom Metazoa; phylum Chordata; class Amphibia; order Anura; family Ranidae; genus Lithobates; species Lithobates sylvaticus. The sequence continues at coordinate 438,494,191 of CM053030.1, forward strand.
GTAAAGCAGCGCTATATTTAGCGCTGCTTTACCGTCGTTTTAGCCGTGGGATTTGGCCGCTAGCGCTGCGGTTTCCCCCCCCCCGCGAGTGGCCGAAAAAGGGTTAAAATCCCCCGCAAAGCGCCGCCATAGCGGCGCTTTGCGGCGGTATTGCCGCGGTATTACCGCTGTGTCCCATTGAAATCAATGGGTAGGAGCGGTATAGGAGTGGTGAATACACCGCTCCTATACCGCTCCAAAGATGCTGCTAGGGACATTTTTTACCGTCCTGCTAGCGCACCGCTCCAGTGTGAAAGCCCGCCGGCTTTCACATTGGAGTGAATGGGGCCCGTTTTTTCAGGCAGTGTACAGGCGCTATTTTTAGCGCTGTACCGCCTGAAAACCGCCCCAGTGTGAAAGGGGCCTTACTGTGTTCTCCTGGCAGAGACAGCTTACCTGGGCTCACAAATACCCCCCACCTCCCCACTTGCGCCCCCTTGGAGAACACAATGGCTTCAGGGGAGGGATTCCCCTATCAACACTGACAGTGTTGATGGGGGAATCAAGCGATTGCACGAATTGCAGGAAAGAAAATCGCTCCGTCTATGGCCAGCCTTAGTAAATATATAACATTTCTGTTATCAAAACACTTACTATTCACGCTACACCAGTATATTGGGCTACCTGTAGACTTGACACCTTATCTTGAGGGTGCAATAGCAATCATCTGGGAAAATCCATTCTGGACAGTCCATTAATTTTCCCTGAAATTGTCCCTCCTTGGGGTTGTGTGTAGAGATCACCAAATGCCAAGGGATAGTCAAATGTTTCCCAAGCTGACCTTTTCAGTCTGATCAGATGACGATGACTGTTCATAGTCTCAGTTCTAAAATGAGATACAGAAGCTGCGGTACTACATGTGGTCCAAATGTCTTTGTGTTGTGACTAGTTCTATTTGTATGACATGTTTTCCATTTCCCCTTCTCTCTTGGGAATATGAATCGGTAGTTGTGCTTCTGCTTGGAAGGGGTGAAAGTAAACAAAGTTATTGGAATGATTCTTTGTAATCATAGACTGGCTCCCTGTAATTAGCTTTCTCCACGTGGAACTCGATGAAAATTCTCTTATCTGCAGCTAGACCATGATAATAATGGCGTAGCATAGCAGATAACTTACACCCATAAATAATAACACTGTAATTGCAGGCTTGGTGTTCCTGTATTATATAAACCAGAAACGTTTGTGCCAAGAACATTCAGAAGGAACGTACAGACCAAGGTGTTCACAAATATATAATTTAGGTGCAAATATAAAAACATTCCAAACATCATTCATCACAATTTATGTCTTATGCGTACACACGATCGGACATTCCGACAACAAAATCCTGGATTTATTTCCGACGGATGTTGGCTCAAACTTGTCTTGCATACACACGGTCGCACAAATGTTGCCGGAATTTCCGATCGCCAAGATCGCGGTGAAGTACAACACGTACGACGGCACTATAAAAGGGAAGTTCAATAGCCAGTGCGGCTCTTGTGCTTGATCCAGAGCTTGCGTGGAATTTTGTGCGTCAGAATTGTCTACACACGCTCAGAATTTCCGAGCGGATTTTGTTGTGGGAAAATTTGAGAACCAGCTCTCAAATTTTTGTTGTCGGAAATTCCGTTTGCCAAGAACGCGGTGACGTACAACACGTACGACGGCACTATAAAAGGGAAGTTCAATAGCCAGTGCGGCTCTTCTACTTGATTCCGAGCATGCGTGGAATTTTGTGCGTCAGAATTGTCTACACATGCTCGGAATTTACGACAACGGATTTTGTTGTCGGAAAATTTGAGAAGCAGCTCTCAAATTTTTGTTGTCGGACATTCCGACAACAAATGTCCGATGGAGCCTACACACGCTCGGAATTTCCGACAACAAGCTTACATCGAACATTTGTTGTCAGACCATGCTAAATACACCCCTTATATTATTTATTTTTATATCTCAACGTTCCATGTCCTGTAGATATAGCGATTATTAGCAGGGGTTCCTTGAGACCTAAAAGTTATTTAGGTGTCCCTCTGTGCCACGAACGCAAGGGGACCTTTTTCCTCGGACCACCAATGTGATGAGGAGTTATGCCCCGTACACACGGTCGGATTTTCCGACGGAAAATGTCCTATCGGACAATGTTGTCGGAAATTCCGACCGTGTGTAGGCTCCATCGGACTTTTTCCATCGGATTTTCCGACGGACAAAGTTTTATCTCCTGCTCTCAAATTTTACGACAACAAAGTCCTATGGGACTTTTTCCGATCGTGTGTAGCGAATTCCGACGGACAAAGTGCCACGCATGCTCAGATCACATTATAAGACCAAAGCTATTGGCTACTAGCCTCTACGTAGTCCTGTCGTAGGCAACAAACGTCACCACGTTCAGAATGATCGGATTTTCCGACAACTTTGTCCGACCGTGTGTATGCAACACCAGTGTCGGACAAAATCCGTCGGAAAAAATCCGATGGATTTTGTGGTCGGATTTTCCGACCGCGTGTACGGGGCATTACACTCACCACTTGGGGTTCCTTGAGACCTAACGTTATTTAGGTGTTCTTCTACGATCAATTTAAAATATGCTAAAAGTGGGAGGGGCCTTACTGTCTGTTGCACTGGGGAAGAAGAGGAAGGGCTGCTCATAATATGGTGTCTGATGTCTCTTCCATCTGCAGCTAGGGATATCATATTTTATGCTTTAGTGCTGGAAGAAGAAGACCACACAGAAAGGTCAGAGGGAGGTTGCATGAGATGTACATAGGCACAGTTAGGACATATACTAGAAACACAATGGTAGCCTCAGACAATGTGGTTGATTTAGTAAAACTGGAGAGTGCAAAATCTGGTGCAGCTGTTCAATCAACTTTTAACTTCAGCTTGTTCAATTAGGCTTTGACAAAAAAATGGCGCTGTACCAGAATTTGCATTTTTCAGTTTTAAAGTAAATCAACCCCATTTTTTTTTTTTAGGCCGGCCATACATGTTAAAAGTTTTCTTGTTTAGCCCAGCAGAAAAATTACGCCATTGCCCCATCCAACAGCGTAGATTTACAGTGGCAGGTATTATATTATTACTGCCAGAACCCGCATCTGTCAGAATAAAAGAAGAGTGCCTTCATGTGATTGGATGTAGGCATGGTTCAGCCAAGAATTTTGCGCCCAGCTCAGATGACAATAGTGGTGCCAACAGGGCCACCCATTGAACAATTCCGGCTGAAATGGCTAAAATTTGATCTGGGGGGTGTGGCAGGGGGTGTGTCCTATGCCTACATACTTTTGGTAATAGGTGCCCCTCATTCCCATCTCAAAAGGTTGTGATGTAGTGAGTGTTAGGAAAGAAGTATGTTACTGACATGCCAACACATAAACATTAAATTGTTACTAAACCCAGGACCCTGCATGCACTATATCTTCTCTCCCACAGAACACGAAAATGCAATTATTTTAGTAAATATAAACTGATAAATACCTTTTCTCATCAGCCGTACATAGCAGTCTTGTGACTTCTATCAGTGTCTAGGTAAAGCCTGCAGGAGGAGTTTTCATTCTACTCTGACTGTCCTATGAGGCTGCAGGACCCCTTATATAACTAAATAAAGGTTTTAACCCCCTGATTGCCCCTAGTTAAGCCTTTCACCCCCTGTAACCAGTGATCTCCGTATTAGTGTCACGGGTGATGCTGGTTAGTTAGTTTTTTTATAGTGTCAGGGCATCCACCATATATTACCTAAAAAAGGTTTAACCCCCTGATCACCCGGCGAGTGACATCAGTTAGGTTTTACCTTGAGGCAGTGTCAGATTAGTGCCAGTAGCATTAACACCGTCAGATTCATTGTCAGATTCAGACTCAGAATACGATCCAGTAGACAGCAGCGGCACCCTGACAGATAGCTCTGAAGATGGAGTAGTGGTCCCTGCCAAGGTCAGGTGTACCCGACCCCGTTCTTCTGCTGTTGTTGAGGTGCAAGAACCGTAGGGCTCTCGTTTGGAGCAGAGAGCCAGTACTAGTGCCGTTCATCCTTCTGATGAACTGGCAAGCACCAGTGGCCTAGTACATCCTGGTCGTACATCCAGCACTGCAGTATCACATGGTCACGTGGTGAGTCCCATAAGTGCAGTTCCAGCTGGTGCGGTGGCTAGCAAAAGTAGTGTCTCGCAGCTACCAAGAAAACAAACACAGGCCCGTCGAGCCCATACTGCCCTTCCTGCTGCCTTTGCCAATCCTAATTGGGAGCCCACCACTTCTGCAGCACCCGTACTTCCCCTATTCACTGGCCAACCCGGAATTCAGGTGAAAACCGTTTATTTTACGCCACTTGATTTTTATTCACTGTTTTTCACGGAAGATCTCTATAGATCTATTGTGGACCAAAGAAATTTGTATGCTGGTATGCTGTATCACCACTAATCCCCAGTTCACCCTAGCCAGAGATTGTTAGACCTATCATGGTCTCCCAATATAAGACCTTCCTGGGCCTATCCCTCCTTATGAGCATAACTAAAAAAAGTGATATTGGGCCACTGACCCAATTCACCATATGCCTGTGTTCTCTGCCTCCATCACCAGGGCTAGATACGAGCAACTGTGTGGCACATCTGCATACTCACAGTGGATTTCTATACAGACCCCACTGACTAAGGTTGCCTCTTTTTCTTCAAGCCAAACCCAAACACTTTAGCGTCGCACAGCAATTTTTTTTTTTTTATCACACTCTATAAGATTGTAACAGACCTGGGACATCTTTTTTGGCAGTCCAAAGAGAATAGTAATGTGGTGTGCATGGTGCCCCCCACCCTCCTGTCAGGCCCTGTTCCAAGACACATTCCTGTCTGAATATTGTGTCTGGGTTTCAGGCAGACTGAAACCCGGACACATGATTTAAAACCCGGACTGTCTGGGTGAATGCTGGACAGATGGCAACCCTACACTGGGTAGTATAAAGGCAATCTACCAGAAGCTGGCAATGTTTGTGTGCACACACAAAAATCCACCATGTGTGGACAGATGCACTACTGGTCTTTGCCAGGTCTTAAACACTTGGGAGACGATAGTGGCGCATTATGTATGCACACATGCCAACGTTTTTAAAATGGTGGCGCAGAAGCCCGGTGTTTGTTCTGGAAGTGTGCAGTGAGCGCTCTGTCCACACAGAAACATTGGCTGCCCAGTGCGCATATTTGCAGACTGATAAAGCTGCACATATGTGTTATGTGGGCAGCAAAAGGTTAAAGACTGGCATGCTTAAATATTTTATATTTTTTGTCCTTGGTTTCGATATGATTTAATGCTCAATAATGCCTCGTACACACGAGCGGACAATCCCGCCGGAAAGTCCGAGCGTGTGTACGAGGCATAAGTGTACCTACACAAAAATGGACGGTTATGCATTAAGCTCCATAATGCACTCTAAGGTTCAATGCACAAGCAGATAAAGTATATGCAAGTATAAACATTTCCATACATATTTTTTGGACTTTATCTGCATTTTTTAAATAATATCACTTTTATTCGAATAGGTTTTTAAATGCTGGTTATGTGCAATGCAGTCCTCCTTGTGATCGTGCCAGACATCCAGGCTGCAACATGTGTGTTAATTATTACACATTACAAAGCATTGCACTGTGTAAAATCAAACTGATATTCTGTTATACCTGTGCAGACATTCAGCTGCTTGCACACAGCCCTGCTATTTCTACAAGCAAATATTGATTCAAGTCTTTTCCCACAACCTACAGGTGCCTTTGGCACAAAGCGGGTTAATGTTAGTCCCTGGCCTGGGAGAAGAATATCATTTGCCTGTGTACGCTCCTATTTGCAGCTGATCCTAGTGCCAAGTGGTTAGACCTTTTGTGATAAGGAGGGCCATAAAACAAAGATGGTGGAGTTTAGCGGATTAATCTATTTGCCTGACCTTTGAGCCTTGCTCCAACTTCCCAGCAAACAGTACTGCAAGAGGACGTAAATCAATACTTCTAATTGATTTTACGCCTATATTATTGTTAGAGAAGGTGTTTTATCCCATAAACATTGCTGGCGTATAGATGTTTATATTCACAGTACAAACCTGTATAACAAGGGGGAGATTACAGAAAGCAAATAGCTTTTCCTGTAGTAATGATTGTATTTAAACATGATCAATCAGCTGCGCAAAACTCAATTCTGGATAAACGTTGTCAGCAGATTTACATTACATTAATGTCAACTGTTCCAGGTTTGAAGGGACAGTCCCACATCGTGACCCTCTGACCATCAATGCTGTGTCCCAGCATCACAGCAGCGACCTTATTTGAGTTACTGCATATGCACAGTAATTTAAAATGGCATTAATTGCAGATACTGGGCTGCAAGTAGGTTGTCCCACTTTTTTAAAAGGGCAGTCTGGGTGGGACTTACTCATAAAGTGGGTGTCATCAGCATTATCCACATATTCAGAGGTAGGGTCATGGTAGGACCAACCTATAAGGTGGGCATTTGGAGGCATGTCAAAAAACAAAGGAAAATTCCCAGCTCACTTACCAGCCTGCAACAAACCAAATCGTCCTGTCTAACAATTCACGTTAAAACCAGGGGTTTTGTTTGCACACATTTGCAAACATATGTGTAAGCTGCAGGGCCACTTCATGGCACCATAGTGTTACTGCAGTGCTAACGCTATACATTTTAAGAGTCTCCAAAGTTGGAGCACATACAGTATATAGGCAGGTATGCCTTGAGGGAGCCCACCCCTCCCTAAAGGTATAGGGATGCAGTGGACACCCAACAATAGTACCATGGCAGTGAAGGTATCCAGTGGGGATCCTCACCAATTCACCAACAGTACAAACAAATGGCAACCACCCCATCCTGTAACTGGCCTTTGCAGCAAGGAGCACAGAGATCAAAGCTGCAAGTCGATTTTCCCCACTTATTAAAATGGGAAATCTGGGTGGGACTAACCCGTAAAGTGGGCATCATCAGCATTCTCCACATAGTCAGAGGTCGGGTTGTGGTAGGACCAACCTATGAGGTGGGCATGATTTGGAGGCACCCACCTGGAAAGTGGACAGGTGAAATGCAGACCATGAGTGGAGTTAAGAGTGTTCCAGGATCCAGGACCATGGTGTTGGTAAGTATGCACTATATGGCTAAAGGTATGAGGACACCCCACCAAATTATTAAATTCAGGTGCTTTCAGTAAAGGGTACAGTTAATGCTAACAATTGTGGACTTTCAACATTGTGGAAACAAAAACTTTGGTGACACTACCGATTAGCCTTGATCTCCGATGGGCCTTGACTGGTAATCGTTTGCACGTACTTTATCAATAGTTTTTTCTGTTTATATATATAAGCATTTATGATTGGTGCTTAACATGCATTTTTTTTTTTTATTTCTTATCTATAGACTTTATTTTGTGTTCCTCCTAAAGAAGCGGCTTAGAGCCACGAAACATGTAGAGGATGACCATACACTGAGGCAATTTGAAACTCCTATTTGCCACCATGGAGTGTATTTGAGTACCAGTGTAATGTTCAATATTTGTACACAAAAAACTTTTATAGTTGCATTTTTTTGTATCTGGATACTTTATTGTATTTTAAATTATGTACCAATAAAAATCTGTATGTTTTATCCATATGTTCAATCTGCTCAGGGTACCGAGATAGTCCATTATTTTCCCTTTTCCGCTGTGGAAATCCCTTTAGGGGATGTCTCCTTGCACCCAATTATTTATCATTGTCATTTGGATGATGGTACCCTTTACCTCTAGTTTAAATTCATTTATCCAATTGGAGGTTTTTTTTACTATTGCGGACAGCTTGGAGAAGGCCCTTTTTGTTCCAGCATGATTGCACCCCTGTGCACAAAGACAGGTCTATAAATACATGGTTTGATTAGTTATGCGGCGTACACACTGTCGGAATTTCCGATGGAAACAGTCCGATGAAAAGCTTTTCATCGGATTTTCCGACCTTGTGTATGCCCAACGGTCTTTTTCTGTCGGAATTTCCGACGGACTTTGAATTGAGAACCTGTTCTCAATTTTTCAGACGGAAAACCTTTCTATCGGATTTTCCAATCGTGCGTATGCAATTCCGACACGCAAAATTCCGACGCATGCTCGGAAACAATTCGACGCATGCTCGGAAGCATTAAACTTCCCTTCTATAGTGCTGTCGAACGTGTTTTTTAATGCCGCTGTGTTATTGATCATCAGAATTTGGTATGATCGTGTGTAGGCAACACAGCTTGAGCGGAATTCCGTTAGAAAAACCGTCAGAGTTTTTTCCAACGAGAATTCCGATCGTGTGTGCGCGGCGTTAGGTGTGGAGGAACTTGAGTGGCCTGTGCAGATCCCTGGCTCCGACCCTACTGAACACATTTAGAATGAACCACAAAGCCAATTGAAAGTTATGGCTTCTCATCCAACATCAGAAAATTACCATACAAATACACTTTTGCCTGAATACCGACAGACGTACCCCAATTTCTTTTGGAGAAGCCTACCCAGAAATGTGGAGGCCATTATAGCTCAAAAGGAGGTGGGGGGGGGGGGTTAACTCCTTATTAATGCCTAATGGGATGTCCAAGAATCCTCAATAGGTGTTCACTAACATTTAGTCATATAATGTATATAATGTTAGAATATGCTTCCTTGCTTTAACCCATTAATGCCTCTTGTTTCAATATTGGAACAGTAGTGATGTGGGAGTTATTTATATCCTACTGCTCTAGGTAACATATGAATTTTATGCGCAAATAAAAAAAAAAAAATTAAACCTTAGGCATAAATGGATACATTGTATTTTCATGAGTGCACTTTTGAATTGTTACAATGCTTTGCTTAAATTTTTTTTAAATCTTAAAGGGGTTGTAAACCCTAGTTTTTTATTATTAAAAAAACAAACATGCCCATACTTACCTGTACCTATATGTCCTCTTCATTGTGTGCCTCCACGGAAAGCCGCTTTCCATGGGGGCACCCATGCAGGCTCGCTCCCCTCTGCTTCATCCATTGACACAGACTGAGGGACTCGTCATCGCCCCCCTGCTCCCTTCTCACTGGATTTTATTGACAGCAACGGGAGCCAATGGCTCCTGCTGCTATCAATCTGTCCAATCAGTAGAGAGACAGCATCTGGAGCCACTGTGCTCATGCCCATCTCCGGATCGGATCGGGCTCAGGTAAGAAAAAGGGTGGGTCTGGTGGGAGCTACAGTGCAGAAGGTTTTTCACCTTAATGCATAGACTGCATTAAGGTAAAAAACCTTGAGGCTTTACAACCGCTTTAAATAATAATAGCTTAAAAATAATCTTAAAAAAATGTTGATGTAGCTTTTACATTTTAATATGCTTTCTTTTCCATATTTTTTATTAGATATTGAGATTTTGCAGATTTACCTAAAGCCGGCCGAAGACTGAAATTTGACCAGTTTAGCAGGGACCGACCAAATTTCGATCAGTGAGTATGGCAATCCCTGCTTGACAGAAGTCGATCATTAGATTTACTTTGTCAAACAAACAAGTTGAAAAACTTTTCTCAGTGTATTCTAACAACGTGGGGTTCTGCTGTTAGAATACAATGTCCCAAAAGGGACAATGACTGTGTGGATGGAGGCATTTGTTTGTGTTTTTCTGGTTCAGCCCAATGGCTAAATGAAAAGAAAAAAAAAAAAGAAAATGTATGACCCGTAAACCCACACTGATAAGAGACCATTTATACTAGTGTACTGCGGTAACGTGATAAAATGTGTTTGCACAACCTATGGCAATGTTTGACACACTGTTGGGGTGCAGTGGCATTCATTATCAATGGCACCCCAAAGAACTTAGGCCATACATCGCAACGTACTTGCATTTTAGCGCACTTCGACACAAACCATCTGTGCATTGTCATGTGCTGTGTTAACAAAAAAAAAGTGTGTCCAATTTTCATTACGTTGCAGTTCATTTACAATGGGCTGCCTTAACACAACACTTAGTAACATAGGAATACTGCATGGAGCCACACGTGTCACCACAACATGCTAGGTATGAGAAAACATATAGTTGATGTTTTTTACACATACTGTATATCTAAATATTTTCTTTAAAGCTTATCTGTCAAATATAAACCAGGATCAGAGTGTTTAGAGTGCAGTACTTTATAGTATAGCAGCCAACTAGAATTCATAAACTATCGGTCATTAAAGGTTAATGGACTTTGATCATCATCACCATTGCCCTTTCTACTGCTTAACTGAATAAAGGTACAGTGTATATACACATATATATATACACACTATATATATATATATGCGCATATATATATATATATACACACACAGGTATATACAGTGTGTACTACACATATACAGTATCTTACAAAAGTAAGTACACCCCTCACATTTTTGTAAATAATTTATTATATCTTTTCGTGTGACAACACTAAAGAAATGACATTTTGCTACAATGTAAAGTAGTGAGTGTACAGCTTGTATAACAGTGTAAATTTGCTGTCACCCTCAAAATAACTCAACACAAAGCCATTAATGTCTAAACCGCTGGCAACAAAAGTGAGTACACCCCGAAGTGAAAATGTCCAAATTGGGCCCAAAGTGTGAATATTTTGTGTGGCCACCATTATTTTCCAGCACTGCCTTAACCCTCTTGGACATGGAGTTCACCAGAGCTTCACAGGTTGCCACTGGAGTCCTCTTCCACTCCTCCATGACAACATCATGGAGCTGGTGGGTGTTAGATACCTTGTGCTCCTCCACCTTCCATTTGAGGATGCCCCACAGATGCTCAATAGGGTTTAGGTCTGGAGACATGCTTGGCCAGTCCATCACCTTTACCCTCAGCTTCTTTAGCAAGGCAGTGGTCATCTTGGAGGTGTGTTTGTGGTCATTATCATGTTGGAATACTGCATTGCGGCCCAGTCTCCGAAAAGAGGGAATCATGCTCTGCTCCAGTATGTCACAGTATGTTGGCATTCATGGTTCCCTCAATGAACTGAAGCTCCCTAGTGAGAGCAGCACTCATGCAGCCCCAGACCATGACACTCCCACCACCATGCTTGACTGTAGGCAAGACACACTTGTCTTTGTACTCCTCACCTGGTTGCCGCCACACACGCTCAACACCATCTGAACCACATAAGTTTATCTTGGTCTCATCAGACCACAGGACATGGTTCCAGTAATCATAGTAGGTGAGGTTGAAAAAAGACACAAGTCCATCAAGTCCAACCTATGTGTGTGATTATATGTCAGTATTACATTGTATATCCCTGTATGTTGTGGCCGTTCAGGTGCTTATCTAATAGTTTCCTTAGTCCATGTCCTTAGTCTGCTTCTCTTCAGCAAACTGTTTGTGGGCTTTCTTGTGCATCATCTTTAGAAGAGGCTTCCTTCTGGGACGACAGCCATGCAGACCAATTTGATGCAGTGTGTGGCGTATGGTCTGAGCACTGACAGGCTGACCCCCCACCCCTTCATCCTCTGCAGCAATGCTGGCAGCACTCATACGTCTACAGTTTCAGGGTCTTAGTAATCTTCTTATAGCCTAGGCTATCTTTATGTCGAGCAAAAACTATTTTTTGCAGAGAGTTATTTGCCATGAGGTGCCATGTTGAACTTCCAGTCACCAGTATAAGAGAGTGAGAGCGATAACACCACATTTAACACCTGAGACCTTGTAACACTAATGAGACACGGAGGGAAAATGGCAAATTTCACTTAGGGTGTACTCACTTTTGTTTTCAGCGGTTTAGACATTAATGGCTGTGTGTTGAGTTATTTTGAGGGGACAGCAAATTTACACTGTTAAACAAGCTGTACACTCACTACTTTACATTGTAGCAAAGTGTCATTTCTTCAGTGTTGTCACATGAAAAGGTATAATAAAATATTTACAAAAATGTGAGGGGTGTACTCACTTTTGTGAGATACTGTGTATATAATATATTACATACACACACCGATCAACCATAACATTATGACCACTGACAGGTACATTGAATTACATTGATTATCTCATTACAGTGGCATCTGAAATTGGCTGGAAAATATTATGCAGAATGTTGTCCCTGATGTTTTGAAAGTAGAAAAATGAGCAACCGTAAAGATTTGAGCGACTTTGACAAGGGCCAATTTATAATAGCTAGACGACTGGGTCAGAGCAACTCTACTCGGTTCACACTACTACAATGCGATTTGCAGCAATTTTCAGTTCGATTATATAGAGCGACTTGGCTGCGATTTGCACATTCTATGGGGCCAAGTTGCACTGTGCATGCCACCAAAGTAGCACATAAACCTTCTCCAAAAATCACTCTATGCTGAGTCACATTGATTAGAGTGGGCACTATATAATCCCGTGATTTCCCTTGTCAGATGATTCTGTGCGACTAACGTTTCATCGGAAATCGCACTAGTGTGAACTAGGATTAAAACTGCAGCTGTTGTGGGATGTTCCCAGTCTGCAGTGGTCAGAACCTACCAAAAGTGGTCCAGGGAAGGAAGACAGGCAAACCGGCAACAGGGTCATGGGCAGCCAGGGCTCACTGATGCAGGTTGGGAGTAAAAGGCTGGCCCCTGTAGTCTGATGCCATAGAAGAGCTACTGTAGCTCAAACCGCTGAAAATATTAATGCTGGTTCTGATAGAAAGGTGTCAAAAAACACAGTGCATCGCAGTTTGTAACATATTGAGCTGCATAGCCACAGACCAGTCAGGGTGCCCTAGCTGACCTGTGTCCACAGCCAAAAGCACCTACAATTGGCATGTGAGCATCAGAACTGGACCACAGATAGGGTTGCCACCTTTTCTTCAAGTCAAACCCGAACACTTTAGCGGCGCACAGCAATATTTTTCTTTTTTTGTATAAACTATACATATATTTTGCTAATAAATAACATTTCTAATCATATGATGTTAATAACAAGAGTCCCCCTTTACATCAGAGTCCACAGAGTTCCAGTTTTACATCTAAACTCGCAGAGTTCCCTTTCACAGTAAGGGGGGACTCTGCAGACTCTGATGTAAGGGAGAACTCTGGAACCCTGATTTAAGGAGGGGGAACACTGAGAATTCTGATGTAAGGGAGAACACTGTGGCCTCTGGTGTAAAGAGGAACTCTGATGTAAGGGGTGCTCTGAGAACAGTGATTTACCTTAGTGTACTCACTCAGAGGCAGGAGAGAGAAGGTATCACAGACAGGAATGGATGGTGAGCTCACTCACCCCTTGGGAGTCAGCACCTCTCATCCAGATGTATCTGAGGCTGCTGGACTTCAAATTTCCGGCCCCCGCTTTTCTTTTCTGAAGCACTGTGCCAGGGATTGGAGTGTGGGCAGACACGGGGGTTGGGGCTGGACGAAGAGGTGCAAATCGAGCCCTCTCTCCTCTCCTGTTTGTCTGTGTGTGTTGGGGGGGGGGGGGGGGGTTCTTAGTGCTGGCTTTGGGCAGCATGAAAGAGAGTGTAATGCCCTGTACACACTATAGGATTTTCCGACAACAAAATCCATGGGATTTTTTCCGACGGATGTTGGCTCAAATTTGTCTTGCATACACACGGTCACACAAATGTTGGTCGGAAATTTCGAACGTCAAGAACGCGGTGACGTACAACACGTACGACGAGCCGAGAAAAATGAAGTTCAATAGCCAGTACTGCTCTTCTGCTTGATTCCGATCATGCGTGGCACTTTGTGCGTCGGAATTGTGTACACACGATCGGAATTTCCGACAACGGATTTGGTTGTCGGAAAATTTTAGAACCATATCTAAAATTTTGTGTGACGGAAATTCCTATGGGAAATGTGTGATGGAGCCTACACACGGTCGGAATTTCCGACAACAAGGTCCTATCACACATTTTCCATCTGAAAATTCTAATCGTGTGTACGGGGCATAACAGTCACTCTCAGCTTAGACAACTGCAGCCAGCGACCCTGCTGGGAAGCCATAGTCCCGTCTGAATAATGTGTCCGGGTTTCAGGCAGTCTGGAACCCAGACACATGATTCCAAACCCGAACTGTCCGGGTGAATCCTGGACAGGTGGCAACCCTAACCACAGAGCAATAGAAGTAGGCGGTCTGGTCTGATGAATTCATAAACGGTTTGAGGAACAACGAGTTTTGAGATGTTGACTTGGTCTCCAAATTCTCCAGATCTCAATCCAATTAAGCATCTGGGGGATGTGTGGAAAACCAATTCCCACCTTGCAACCTACAGGATTTTAAGAATCTGCTAGTGACAGCTTGGTGCCAGATGCCACAGCACACCTTCAGAGGTCTAGCGGAGTCCATGCTTCAAAGGGTTTTGGTGGGTGGTTATAATGTTATAACTGATCGATGTGTATAATAAAAAAAAAAACAAGATATAGTTGGTAAAAACTAAAATAAAATTGGGAAATCTATCATATACAAGATAAATCAGCCCCAGATGACACCCCCATATAGAATAGAAAAGGAGGATTGCTCAGATAAGGAATCCAGAGACTTTGCCTGAAGCAAGAGATCTGGACTTAATGACAGCATACAAAGGCTTCGAGTGCTTGCAGCTTACTTTTCTTCTTCAGCATAATGGCGTGTACGTGTATAAATGTCAGTGATTAATTGTGATTGAGCTCTGCATAGATTTTTATTTTTTTTTAGCTTTCTAAGAAACAGAAAGTGATAATCCTATAGTAACATTGACAGTGCATGTACAGTAGTAGTACACAGTAAAGCCGATCAAAGATGCTGGTGTTTGATTACCGTATATACTCGAGTATAAGCCGACCCGAATATAAGCCGAGGCACCTAATTTTACCACAAAAAAATGGGAAAACGTATTGACTCGAGTATAAGCCTAGGGTGAGAAATGCGCAGCTACTGTAAGTGTAAAAGAGGGTCAACAATGTCCATTTGCAGCCTCACTGTGCCCATTTGCAGCCTCACTGTGCCCATTTGCATGCCTTTACTGTGCCCATTTGCAGCCATAGGTCCCCCGAACTTCAAACTTGGTAGTTAAGGGTTCCTAGATGCCCCCTATCTGTAACCAAAATTTGGGGTCTCTGGACCCAAAGTGTCCCAAAATGACATTGCTGCAGATGGACACAGTTGACGACTTTGGGGCCCTGTATCTCGGGGTCACTTGCTGCTAGGAA
This sequence comes from Lithobates sylvaticus, assembly GCA_028564925.1. Classification (NCBI taxonomy): domain Eukaryota; kingdom Metazoa; phylum Chordata; class Amphibia; order Anura; family Ranidae; genus Lithobates; species Lithobates sylvaticus. Next base: position 438,509,328 of record CM053030.1, read on the forward strand.
CCCCAAATATGTTGTAGTGCTATTTCCACTGGGTTTGCACACAAAATTTGGGGTTCCCAGCACTAAGTGGCCCCAAAATACAGGACCCCAAAGTCGGGTCGGGAAAATGTCAAGCACTTTTCTGCAGCAGAGAGTGACATTTTCCAAACCGACTTTGGGGCCCCTGTATCTCGGGGCCACTGGTGCTAGGAACCCCAAATTTGGATATGTTGTAGTGCTAGTTCCACTGGGTTTGCACACCAAATTTGGGGCCCCGAGAAACGACGCCCCAAAGTCGGGTTGGAAAATGTCATTCTCTGCTGCAGAAAAGTGCTTGACTCCAGTATAAGCCAAGGGGGGCACTTTCAGCACAAAAAAATGTGCTGAAAAACACGGCTTATACTCGAGTATATACGGTATTAAAGCGGGACTGTACTGAAAAAAAAAAAAAATTAAAAGCCAGCAGCTACAAATACTGCAGCTGCTGACTTTTAAAAAATGGACACTTACCTGTCCCTGGTTCCAGCGGTGTCGGCAGCAGAGGCCGATCGCTCGCTCGGCTCTCTGCTGTAGCCGGCGCCATTCTCGGTGAGGGAATCAGGAAGTGGCTTCACTTCCCGATTCCCTACTGCGCATGCGCGAGTCGCGCAGCGCAATGAGAATCTTCAGCGCTGTCTGCCGGGACACGTGTGTGTCCCAGCAGACAGCGCGCCGGGACAGGAACTTGCGTAAACTCCCACGGGAGTTTATGCCGGAAGTGGGTGCAGATACCTGTCTTAAGCCCCATACACACGCGCGGATTATCCGAGGACCAGGTCCGTCGGACCATGTCCGTCATACTTTGTCTGATGTTGGTTTTGCGTACACACGGTCAGACAAAGTTGTCGGAAAATCCGATCATTCTGAACGTGGTGACGTTTGTTGCCTACGACGGGACTACGTAGAGGCTAGTAGCCAATAGCTTTGGTCTTGTAATGTGATCTGAGCATGCGTAGCACTTTGTCCGGTCGGACAACCGTACACACGATCGGATTTGGTGTGATCGGACCGTGTTGTCGGCAAATCTTTCCAGCAGGAGATAAGACTTTGTCCGTCGGACAATCCGACGTACACTGTCCGATGGTGCATACACACGGTCTGATTTTTCAACAACATTGTCCGATCGGACAGAATCCATGAAAAGTCCGACCGTGTGTATGGGGCTTTAGACAGGTATCTGCACCCCCCTCCCCCATGAAAGGTGCCAAATGTGACACCGGAGGGGGGAGGGTTCCGAAAAGCGGGAGTTCCACTTTAGGGTGGAATCCCGCTTTAAGATTCCAAGATAACTCTCCATTCATCCAGCATGCAAGTAGTCGGATCGTGTTGGATGATTGCCTTATTACAATTCATAATTACAGCATAACATTTTTTTTATTTTATTCAAGGAACATACATTATACAAGATGTTTTGAATGAGTGAATCATCATACGATGATTTGGTCCAGCATTAGTTTGTAATTATGAAAAGTAAATCTGTGCAGAGAGATTATGAAGACTGCCATACCTCCTAACATTTTGAGATGGGAAGGAGGGACACCTACTAGCAAATGTATGTAGGCATAGGACACGCCCCCTGCCACACCCCCTTAAAGGAGAATTAACCAAAAAATAAAGGTTATTTAAATCCACAAGGGTTTTTTATTTTTACCATTACTATTCCTTTATATTGGCTTTTAAAATTTACAAATGCAGCAATTTAATCAGATGAAAGGTTTAGCACTGGGAAACACTTTTTAAAGGATAAAACGTGAATTGTATATACAACTATATAGATCAGACCAAAATGAGGGACAAATGAGGAGGAAAGAGGGACAGAGGGACATTGCTCCAAATCAGGGACAGTCCCTCGAAATCAGGGACAGTTGGGAGCTATGGAGACTGCCACTGCCAACCTCTCCTAAAAATGCTAGTTCTCTGGTTGTCATCCCAATTCAATAGCTTCAGTATTTTCATAGATCAACATGTACTGTATAAATACATAAGTGGTCCATATAGTGAATATAGGTCATCACAGAGGACAAGGAGGCACTCTTTACAGCTTGAGGAAAATAAATTTAACCTCCAAATACATGAAGCGATACCCCTGTAGGGGCCGCTGGTGAATGTAGTCGTCTCCCATCCTGCACAGCCAGGCACGGGAATTCCCAGTTACTCAGAGACAAGAAGTAATCCTTGTAGCTTTGCTTGTTTTTTTTATTAGGGGAATTGAACTTGGATGAGGAAGGGTGCATATGGGATGCCCATTTGATCAATGAAACTCTGTAGAGACTTGAACTATATACACTCCAGTATATACATTCTTTCCTCTTCTACCTCCAGCACACACTTGCTTGCAGACTATCACTCCCAGAACCAGCTAGCACAGATTTCAGACTCAGCACAATCTCAACTGGTTCTGGATGAATTCCATTTGCAGGCAGGGACTGCGGGCCCCTATGGTGTAGCATAAATGGAAGTCTTGGTGCTAGCTGTCCTATCTGTGGCTACTGCTCCCAGTACCACCTCTTCGGGCACTGCAAGCTCTCCTGGCTGCAGCTGCCCCTTTCCACTGCCCATGCCTCCTGGCTCTTCACCCATCTCCGACTACTCCATCCCATTCCTCTCAGGCGTGCCTCCCAGTCCTCCTGTCACTCACCAGCCTTCTTGGCTGTTCCTCCTGGAGACTTACATGGAAGTGTTCTCCCGCTGTCCTCTCCTTGCTCCCAGGGCCTCCTGGCCAGGACACCTCCATGGGTTTTGAGAAGGTCCTGTCCACACCCGAGCCCAGGCCCAACTCCAGTCAGCTTGTGCACTATTGTCTCTATTCAATCCTATAGGGAGTTTGCAATACGCACTACAGTGGGTGTTTTTATAGGATTAACAGGAGATTGCTGTGCATCCAATAAAGAAGACTCTTTCAGAAGGATGTGGTCTGCCATAGAGACCTCCCAATAGTAATCTTAGCAGACAAGTGAGGGACAGATGAGTATAGCACTGGGAGGTGGGGCTGGAGGAGGGAGCTAAAACCATTTGCGTTACTGCACTTACTGTATGGCAAACTAAACAAGTAACAAATCCAGTTACAATGCGATGCAAAAGCCTCATAAAGTAAAAAAAGAACATTTCTTTTACCTTCCTTGACTGAACCAAATCGCCCTTCATTTGTGTCTTACGCGCTCCCTCTCCCGGACACTGCAGCATACAGCAGAGGATTTCAGCACCAGAGGCAGTGCCGTCATCCCAGAAAGCAGTGGGTAATACTGGATGTGGCCAGATTCTGATTGACTAGCTACACTCTTGTGAGCCATCAGTGACAATGCTGATGGCCACACCCCTGCAACATTTTCTTCACAGCCTATATGAGAGTGGCAACTCTGCTCTGAATTCAGGAGCAGTGCAGCATTGTTGCCACACCATCACAGGGAGCTGCATTAGGTAGACTTCAGCAGGTATTTGTGGGACTTTAGGAAAAAAGGCTGCGCTGAAAACAAATAAAATAAAAAAATATGCAATAAATACGTTCAATTATCCCATCCAATTATCCCATCCATGGGGCACAGGAAGACGTCACATTTTGACGAAACGACGTAGGGTGAGCGGCGTGCTGACGTCACCTCCTTCTCCCGTCCATTCCAGGAAGCGACGGGCAGTGAGAAAAGTAAGAGAGCCGGCCGGCTCGAAAAGATTTAAAACAACCGCTCTGTTATTGCTTTTAAAATGTGAGTTTGTTACTTTTTAGAGAATTTTAAATTAAAAGGTGAAACTGTATTGCGCTATGGTGTCCCTTTCTTTTGCATGGCATTTAACCCTTATTGAGTGAAAACTAAGGGATCCCGTACAAAAGATCATTTTCCATAAGAACAACCTGACGATTGTGTCCCTGAGAAGCCAGGATAAAGACCCAGGCAGGGGTATATGCCATACGCCCATCTGGTCTCTCTAATACAGGGACCAGACTAGCTGGTAAGCGGCTAATTTTACCATTTGGTGGAGGATCTCTGATTTTTGCTATCTCACCATCCTTTCAGTGCGTGTTGGATGTCCCAGATGGGAATTACCACTAATATAGTTTGAATCTTGTGGTGGACTTTTCCTTGCATGAACTGGTTTTCTCCGTGCAAATGTCATCTTCTCTAATTTTGGACTTTTATTGTTCTTTATGACACCTTAATAGATCTCAATTCACTGTGAAATACACTTTGGGATTTGGATCTCTGTTGTTCTATATGACATCCTACCAGAGTTTGAATTATTGTATTATTTTTATGGTTTGTCACACCCAACAATTTTCAACGTATCACAGAGTGGTGGATAAGAGAGGGTGAATAAGTATTTCTAATTTTTTCAGATAAAGATAGTTTGGAAAAAAAAAAAAAAAAAAAAAAAAAATTTTTCCCAGCACAACACAATGTGGATGGGATAATTGAACGTATTTATTGCATATTTTTTTATTTTATTTGTTTTCAGCGCAGCCTTTTTTCCTATATTCTGTTTTATGTGTGTATCTCACATCAGGTTGCAGCAGAATTTTTTATTAATTTATATAGTTTATCCATTTATATCACTAATTTTTATAAAATTAGTCACGTATAAGACAAAACTTTTTTGAGACAGCGCTGTTACCCCACGACATATATACATTTGTGGGACTTTGCAGGGAACTAAGAGAAAACTATAAGTGCAATAAGTGCAGATGTCCTTATAATTAAATGGTGCGGCACATATTTTTTAATAAATGGGAGGTTATAGGTCTGTTTTAAACTGCAGTTACTACTTGGGGAGTCCTTACACAGAGCTGAAGATGTGGGATCTTTGCACTATCTTCCTGTAACGACTTGGAGCTTTAATCAGTTGCCTGCTGACCTCCATTTATCACAACCTTAACACAACACTGGCAATAATAAATATAATAATAAGTACATTTAAAGTTTATTAAAATAGGCATGCAAAGTTGGCAGAGGAACTCTGTAGTTTGCAACTATTTTTTATATTATTATTTATAAAATACTTTCCTTTAAAGCGAAACGAAACTATCTCAATCAACATTACTGTAACTATTTTTTAATCCTTATGCTTCTAGCATTCGTAAATAGATAGGAGGGTATATTATATTCTATATTAATTGCTTCAAGGAGAAGTAAAGCCAAAGCTTGTTCGGCTGTACTTCTCCTGTGGATCACAGAAGTGCAGTTCATTCTGCACTCCTGTGACCCGTTTTCAGCTGACAGTGGGCATGATCGCGACAATGATGTTGGGATCTGCCTACATGTCTGGACCGACACGTGGCTCAGCCTCTCAGTGAGCCGTTGAGAGCCTGATCTGGCCTTTCTCGCCCCCTCCACAGCCCAGTGCTCCAGTGAGTGGGGGGGGGGGGATGGTAGAGCAGAGAGTTGCTGACTGACAGTCAGCGGCTCTCTGCTCAGGAAGCCCTGAGAACCAAGTGATCAGCGGTGTTTGATTGCTCAGCTCTCAGTGTTAGAGGCAGCGAGGACCGATGCTGCATCCACCTAGGTAAGTATGATTATGTAAAAAAACGAAACCCCATTATTTCTTTTAAGTTGCTTCCTGGATTTTGACATAGGCCAAAATGATGCCATACACTCCCGGAATCTTTTTTATGCATTTTATTTTTCAAGATGGCCATGGCTAGAAATGTTGGAAGAGTGTTTTTAGCTTTAGCTTGAGCTTACAATTTAAGAGGGAAGGTCAAGAGATACAAGAGGTAATAACTGTGGGCGATGTGCTGATTGAGAAGATAAATGTACAGTTGTTAGGTGGGGGCCAGATAGGCTTCTCTGAAGAGATGAGTTTTCAGGGATCATCTGAAAGTGGATAAAGTAGGAGAAAAATTGGACAGATTGGGGTAGAGCATTCCAAAGGATGGGAGAGGCTCTGGAGAAGTCTTGAAGGCAAGCATGGGATGAGGTGACAAGGGAGTTTGAGAGCAGGAGGTTTTGGGAGGAGCGAAGAGAACGGTTAGGTTGGTATTTTGAGACTAGGTTAGTGATGTAGCTGGGGGCCAGGTTGTGGACGGCTTTGTAATTTATAGTTATTATCTGGAGGGAGTTGCAGTAATCGAGGTGAGAGATGACCAGGGAGTGGATTAGAAGCTTTGTGGTGACATTGGTTAGGAAGGGGCGTATCTTGGAGATGTTGCAGAGGTTGAGGCGGAAAATTTTGGGTAGCGATAGGATGTGGGTCCGAAAGGTTAGTTCAGAGTCCAGGATTACACCTAGGACCTCGGCGTGGGGGGGACAGGTTGATAGTTGAGCCGTTGATATTGACAGAGAAATCAGGGGAACTGAGACCTGAGGGGGGAAATATCATGAGCTCCGTTTTGAATAGGTTGAGATTGAGGAAGTGATGTGACATCCAGGCGGATATGTTTGCTAATAAGTTGGTAATGCGTGAGGAGACAGATGGAGAGAGCTGGGGGGTGGAGAGATAGATTTGGGTGTCATCAGCGTAGAGACGATATTTAAAGCCGTGGGAGGCAATCAACTGACCCAGGGAGGTGTTGTAGATTGAGAAAAAGAGAGGTCCAAGAACAGAACCTTGGGGGACCACAATGGAGAAAGGAAGAGGAGAGGAGGAAGTAGAGTTGTAAGTGACACTGAAGGAGCGGTGGTATAGGTAGGATGAGAACCAGCGAAGAGTACAGTCAAGGAGACCAAAGGAGTGGAGTTCATTGAGGAGGAGGGGGGGTCCACTGTGTCAAAGGCAGCAGAGAGATCCAGGAGAAGTAGTACAGAATAGTCTCCACTGGTTTTAGCCGTTAGTAGGTCATTTGAGAGTTTAAGGCCTCATGCACACGAGACGCTGTTAAACGCGCGTTCAGAGGCAGTTGGACACTTTTTTCAACTGCACCTGAACGCATGCAATGTTATCCTATGTGTCCATGTACACAGTCTCGTTTTTTCCCGTTTTTATGCAGTTGCGTTTAACCTCGTTTTCCAGAAGCAAAAAAATGCGTTCAGACACTTTGCTTTTCCACGTTTCAGACGCAAAACGCAGCTAAACGCGGCTAAACGCAGGCACCTGCGTTTAGCCGCGTTTGCGTTTATAAGCCTTTTTAAAGGAACCCAATTTTTTGGACCAGAAAACTCAGAAATATGATGGTAAACCATAAAAAATACTAGAAACATTTGTTTAAAATGTCGTAATTAGTTTAGATAGTTCATAGAGCATATATACTCACTAATGTATACATGTTTGTGAAATATCCAACGGACATTCGCTGTGCCATCAACGGATGGGTCCAATATCGCCAAGCTCTGATTCTGGACCTCTCATGCAAATTTGCGACGACGTTGCTGCCTCATCAAGAGCAACATCAGGAGCATTTCCTGACATATATTCAATATGGGATCCATTTCCAAAAAAAAACACAGAAAGAGAGGCAAATGCAAGTGTACAACTGCTCTCTCTGCTGCTGCTGCTGCTCACAAAATGGCAGAAATAGTTAATAATACATGCTTTCTGAGCTTGGGGAGGGTCTATATGATGTTATCTTTGCAAATGCTTATAGACGCAAACGCGTCTAAACGCGTCTAAACACGACATGAAAACACAGCAAAACGCGCGTTTTTAAACGCAGATTTCTGCTTTTTAAAACATGCGTTCAGCAGAGTTTGCATCTGCGTCTCGTGTGCATGGGGCCTAAGGAAAGCAGTTTCCGTGGAGTGTTGAGGGATCAAGAAGTTTATTCATGGTCAGATGGTCGCTTAGTCGGTTGTAGACCAGTTTTTCAAGAAGTTTGGAGGAGAAACGAGTAAGGAGATCTGACGTAGGTTTTTAAGATTGGTGGGGTCCAGTGAGGGTTTTTTAAGTATGGGGGTGACTAGCACATGTTTTAGAGAGTTTGGGAAGATGTCACAAGAGAGGGTTGAAAATGTGAGTTAGAGAGTGTAGAATTGAGTCAGAGGGTGAGCGTAGCATTTGCGAGGGAGCAGGATCCAGGGGGCAGGTGGTTAGATGAGTGTTATATAAAAGTTTAGCAGCCTCATTAATAGTAGCAGGGTTGAATAAGGGAAGTAATGATTGTATCTGTGGACACGGTGTGTTGCATGGGGGAGGTTTTTGCGCATTGGAGATCTCCTCATAAATTGTATCAATGCAGGCCATACATGGTCGAATTTTGAACAAATTTTCTTTTCAAAATCAGAAAGTTTTTTTTTTTTTGTGATCCGATGGTGCCACCATTGATTTTCGAAATTCGGCCGACCAAGCCTTCAATTTCACCTCATGTTGCTACAGAAAAGAATTTTCTTGGCCAGGAATCTTATTTTCTCTCCGTAAATTTTCTTTTCTTATTACATTTCTCGCACGATTATCCCATCATTGATTAGAAAATCTGTAGTTCTTTCAAAAAATTTCCAACATGTCCGATTCCTCAAATTTGATTTCCGAACGAAAATCGGCTGTTGCTGCAGCCCACTAATAGTGCGAAATTCATACGAAAATTCTTAGATACGATTTTCGATAGAAAATTCTTTCGAAATTCGAACCGTGTATGGCCGGCATTAGTTTTGAAGTGATTGGCGATCTCCTGGGCAGTGAGTGAGTTGGTGGGTGGAGGCAGTGGAGGACAGAGTAGAGTGTTGACTTAAATGTCTAAATTGAAAAAATTCATTAAACAGCATTTTTAGTTTGCGGTGCTTGAGGTCCGCATGCAACCAATAATACCATAATTTGTTTAAATAAAGGATACTGAAATGAGAGATAGAGCTTAAAATTCACTTTTTCTTGAAACCAGCATCAGTATTTCTAAGGACAACCCCCCCACCCCCCTTTTCGGTCAACAGTATGGCATTTCAATTAGTCTGTACAGGACTCCGCCATCCCAGCAGAATGCAAACGAAAATTGCTTGGTGACATGCAGAAAGGAAGCTGTGCAAAGCTGTCTCAGACACCAAGCCAACATTAACCAGCAGCCTGTGTGTTACAAGGAATGGGGAGAAAAAAATGCAGACATACCAGACTGAGTTATAGTTTGTGCAGTCAGGGCGGGCTGAGCTACACAGAGTGCCAGGACAAAAAGACCAGCTTACTAGGGCTTACAAATTGAGGACATTTAAGCAGCTGGCAATTCCCAGTAGTATGACAGTAGACTAGGGGCATTTAAGTACAAGTGTTAGCTGAATACAATTAATTGCATTGCTTTGTGTTTTAACAAATGGAAATAAATAAGAATACAGAAAAATTATGTAATTTGATGCTCGAGATTAAAGAAGATCATCAGTAACTTTACAAATCTGCTTGAATAAATTACTGACATGTCAGAACAGGGCTGGTGCAAGGATTTTTGACACCCTAGGCGAAATCTCATTTTGCCGCCCCTCCCCTGGCTCCACCCCCTTCGCCCTGCACATGTATACCCCACCTTTTTAAAGTGGTTGTATAATAAATTTTACAACGTTTACCTACAGGTAAGCCTATAATGAGGCTTACCTGTAGGTAAAAAGAATATCTCCTAAACCTGTACGGTTTAGGAGATATTCCCCTCGCAAAGAGCCGCTGACTGCAGCAGCGCATGCACACAGGGAATTCTTGGCTGAAAGCCCAGCAGATGCCGGACTTTGCCGGAAAGAAATCTCCCGCGTGCATGCGCGGGAGTGACGACATCGCGGCTCCAGCCACTCACATTGATGGAGCCCCTATACCCGGAAGACTAGCCGAGGCAACATGTCATCTCCCTCGGCGTGGACCAGGTGAGTTACCGACGCCTCGTTCTAAGGTAAGTATTTCATAATGAGCTAGTATGTGGTGCCGGGAAACAGACACAGTCCTTCACAGCCGCTGCGTCTCTGACACTATCTGTGAATGGAAGGACGGCTGCATGCTGATGCTGAGACTTAGTTGCTTGCTGCAGAGAGAAGAGAGTAGGAAAACCAGTGGCCGGGCGCCCCCTAGGCATCATGGCGCCCTAGGTGGCTGCCTAGTTTGCCTAGTGGTAGCACCGGCCCTGGATGCAGCCGATGTTAGGCTGACAATTTTCCAACAAACTCCTTGATTTTTTTTATTCTAAGCACGTCAGAGGGGAGGAGCTGACTGGACCACCCATGAAGCAAATTTAGGCCAGTTCATCAGGAACCAGCAAAAATTTGCACAAAGTTTGGCCACCTTAAAGTGACACTAAACAATATCCTTATTCTCTTATTCTCCCAAAATAATCCATAGACATCACCACTTAATAGCTCTTTAATCTATCATGAAATCATTTCTTCTCAACTTGGGTACACACCAGCCTGACGGATTCGCTTCTGATTATCGCAAGCGGCTGCTATAGCCTCTAGCAATAATCAATGTCTATTCCTCTGTCTATTGGCTGCCTTACTGTGTTTTTCTGCCTTCTTGTTAAACCTTTTGTAAGCTCCCAAGCCTTTCCTCTTCCTCTCACTTCTGTTTGTTTTGAAGGAGCAGTGCACACTAGTTGCAGTCATGCAGACTGCTTTATGCACATAGTCTATAGTCCATCTTGGAAGCAAGCAAGAGAGGGTGGCTACATTCCTACATACATTGGAACAGTGGCGGCTGGTGCTCAAAATTTTTGGGGGGCACAATCAAACTGAAAAATTAAGCCTCACTGTGCCCATCAAATGCAGCCTCGTTGTGCCTATAAAATGCGGCCTGTAGAGTATGGAGGGTGTACAGTATGTGTATATAGAGAAGGTGGATGGTATTAGTATATACAAGATGGAAGATGAGCTTTATATACAGCCACCTTCCTTCCTGTATATAGAGACCTTCTTCCATCATCACTGACTGCAGATATACATCATCTGTCCTGTATTCAGCTATCATCACCTTCCTTCCTGTATATAAAGACATTCCTCCATCACTGACTGCAGATATAAATCATCTGTCCTGTATACAGCTATATTGACAGTAACAGGACAGATGACGTATACAGGATGGAAGAAGGTGGGTGTATATAGTTGTATACATTACAGCAGAGGCGGCTCTAGGCTTTGTGAGGCCTTAGGCGAAACTTACACATGAGGCCCCACTCACACCCATAATAGGAAAAAAAATACAAGCACACAGAAAAGAGGGTGAGATAAAGAGGGGAGGAGAGAGAGAATCAGTGATTGAGTACAGGCAAATTAGGAGGCCGCGAGGCCCCTGTGAGTGCGAGGCCTTAGGCGACCGCCTAATTTGCCTAATTAGGGAGCTGCCTCTGCATTACAGGACAGGACAGACAGATGATGTAGTCACTTTAGTGATGATGATGGAGGAAGGTCTCTCCTCTGAGCTGATCTCTGTACATATACCCCGCTCACTCCAGCCGCATGATCAGTCACCCCCCCATGGGCCCAGTCTGCACTGTCGACCACTGAGTCTGACTCTGGTGGTAGACTGGAGTGGAGGGAGAAGAAGGGAAGTGTGTGTGGAGCGAAGGGGCGGCTGTCAGTGCACAAGCAGCTTACCGGTCCGGTCCGGCCAAGTATTAGAGAGGCACCGCTCAGGCCTTGCTCTGCTGCTTCATTCCATTACATCCACAATACAGACAGTGAGCTGTGGAAAACCAGACCTGATGCCGCGGTTCTGCGCAAAGCACCGCCTACCGTCCTTCGGACTCGCCAATTACAAAACAGCAACTGGAGGAATCATTGTAGTGTGGGAGTGTTCCGGGCGCATGGCTTGCACCCTGAGGGCACTCTAAAGACAGCCCAATGGAGCTTCTCAGCCGCAATCACCCGATTACAACCACGTCAAGCTTCCCATAGACAGCTGTGTGTCCGGCTTCTGTACACACTTAAAGAACCACTTTTCTTCATGACTAGCTTTGGGGGGCAATGCCCGCATGCCACCTATTGATGGGCCGCCACTGCATTGGGACCATGGAAGATGAACATAGCCACCCTCTAACAGAAAATCACAGCAGAAAAAAAAGGAATTTGTAGATTTTGAGGAGACCGAGAGCTAAAGAAGGGACTTTTTTTTTGTTTTTATTATTGGAATTCCTAATGTTAATTTTGTAACTTTGTAACTTTTTGCCAGCTCATAAGATGAGAGGCAGCAGCTAGGGACTGCTCTGAGTAAATGCCGCCATACAAGGCTTGAATTTTGGCCAATTTCTGCTGAATTGGTGAAAATTTGAGCTGTGTGTGTCCCTGTCATCACCACTTGATTCACCAAAAGTTAATTGTTTAATCGACTTTTGTCGAAGAAGCCAGGTGGAAAACTGTTGAGCGAATAGTGACTGCATCCAGATCGATGGTCACACTGGTCCCATTCACTTCCACTGGCGAGTTTGACAGGCAGTGAAACTCAACTCATCTCGTTGCTGCACCATGATGCAAAGCATTGCGGCTGTCAAAATGTGTACTTACCCAAACAGCTTCATATCATGGTAAAAACACAGATCAACTGCCCATTTGAAAGGAGCATTTGACTTCTGATTCTGATACCATGCACTTGACCCCTTAATAACAAAGTGCAACTTTCATATCGTGCAGTACTCCATTACAGCCAATTAGTGGGGCAGCTCCTTTGTGGAACACTCGACAATGGCTGAGAATCTCGGGAGCCGTGATGTCACCCATAGGCTCCTGTTGCACAGCCGTTGACGGAGCTCGCTCCTCTCCCCTGCAGCTGCCGCTAACTGACACAGGGGGGCTTGAGCTGCGGGATAACATAACTTGATTGAAGCAACTAAACAAAGATAAGTGTAGCGCCCACACTTTATTAATTGTGTGCTATCAATGTAAATTAAATTTTTCTCAGAACTGTAACAGAGTTCTGGGGGTTAATTGTACAGGTTTTACTTTGGCATCAGTTTGGCTGGGCTGTACTGAAGTTCCGCCTGGTCATAGGTGCAGTGAGGCACCTGTGACAGGCTGAGAACCAAGCCTGGTTGGACGTGTGAGGTACCAATCTTTCCCGGAGACAATTAGTGGGTGCGTCTGGCCCCGCTGTGTAGTCTGAGGAGGGGTATTTCAGGTGCTGAAGTCACGTGTTGAGGGTTCGGCTGCTGCTTTGATTCCTATTTCCGGTCTGGGTCAGACCCGTGAGGGGTCCCGGACCCAGGAGTGTCTGCTGTCCCCGCAAGCATGGTCACCCTGACCAGTCCCAGAGGCCCTCATGGTCTGGGGTGGGGATCCGTCCATTCCCGAGCCTGGCTAGTTCGAGGCCCAGTAACTGAAGGAGGATTCAAAGGCATCCCGGTGTGCTCTCGGTATTGGAGGGACATGGCAACTCGTACAAGTGACCAGGGAAGGACTCTTCGGAGGAGGGCCAACACGCTGGCTGCTCGGTAAGAGCCTGGGAGCTGAGTTGTATGGACACTAAAGAATCCACACTTTCCACAGTATCGTCAAGAAGGCTGAGAGATCCAGGTACTGTGAGAAAGGTTCCTACTTATCTTCAGTTACAATCTAGTCTGTGGCAGAGACTTTGCTAAGTTTTCCGGATCACATGTTGGCTGCTAGATCTCTGGCTAGAGGTTTATCCAGCAGTGAAGCGCCCAGTTGCGAGTGGCTACTCTCTGGGTTAATTAGAGACATTCAGTGGATGTCAGCAGTTCAAAGTGCCTGAGTTTTATCACCCGTGCCCTCTATTCCCATCTGAGACTGTGTTACTGTTGGATGTTACCCCTGCAAAATAAAAATCCTCAAAAGGACTTTTGTGTGTGAGCTCTGAAGTTACTGGGTACTAACCCTGGGAACCCCTAGACACCGAAAGACGAGCTACGAGGAGGTAATTGGTAAGCCCAGAAAAGTCATGGCCGCCCCTAGGGGTTATGGCCGCTACATAAGTATACAGATCTTTTTTTAAACATGGTAGGCAGGACAGGTAGGAGGAGGGGGGAAGGGAACATTCTTAAGGGCTCTTTCACATGGGGCGAATCAGTGCAGATCTGCCCCGTGGATAGCCGCTTGCTCAGCGGGGATCGCCGGAGCAATCTCCGCTGAGCAGGAAGATGACAGGTCCGTCTCTGCACACTGTGCAGGGACGGACCTGTCAGAGCGCCGCTCTCCCCTATGGGAGATCGGGTGACCGTAGAGTCCGTCGTCATCCGATCCGCTCTGCAGACAGATGAAAAAATGGGGTTTTCATAGCGGACACGGACAAGAGCGGGTGTCAGCGGATGCTCATCCGCTATCCCATAGGGATACATGTATGTCCTTTTTGCATCCGAAAACGGAAGGTCCGTGTGAAAGAGCCCTTTGGCTTGAATTCAACTTTAAATCTACATACAAAAGAAACAGTAAATTAGTCTTTTACTGTAAAAAAAAAATTTGTTTTTGGAAAATCACTTACGGTAACTAAAATAAAATTTTATTTATATAAATGAACAAAAGGATTCTGTAAAGAGAATTATTTCAAAAGACATAATTTTTATAATCTGGCTATAGCTGCTTGTTTAGGAACAGTGAAATCGTTTTCGCCTTTATCCTCCAGTGCCGTCTCAAATATTCGGTTATTACAATGATGGAGAGAAATAATGCTTAATAACAGGCATTAATACTGGGTTGTCTTGTGATTACCTGGCCTAAAAACACTGCATTTGCTTCTGTTCTCGTCTCTCCCTGCGGAAAATAATCGAATACAGTACACACTGGCTGCACTATGTTATTATTCATTATAATTGATGCCCAGAGGCATCTGATAACTCTAGCGTGTCTGTGGTTCAGCACAGACATTAAATGGAGATCAAGTATGATGTGTTGTCAGAAATTTATATATTATTACATTACAAGGATTTATTTATGAAGCTTCAGATATATTGTACATCTCGGATCATAATAAGGCTGAATGTAAAATAACACAGGGAAATTAACAACAAGAATAATAATTAAAGTGTTTTTGCATAAACAAAAATTGATTTGTTAATAATAAAAAATAAATGAACATCAAAGTTAGTTAATTGCTAATCATGTTATCTTCCGCATTATTCCATAAATGCAAAACACACCATAAACTCACACATCACTTGTAATAGATATGAAGGACTTTCTGCACAGCCAACGTGGGCCCTGGCCTAGGGCACCAGGACTGCCAGAGGCAACGCATAGCCACCCACATGCTATGTTGCTGAATGTCAGTAAAATATTTGAGACTATAACAAAAGGTTGTAGACTGCTGCTCTACCTGCCCGTGCAATCCAGCTGGGTCCTAATCATTACTTTACTTGCACAGCTTGAGCTTTCTTTTTTGTTTTCTTGGTGGAATGGTGTACTGTGTACTTATAATTAATCCACAATAAGCCTGTACCTTAGAATCAAGCTGCTAGCAGAGCATAAGGCCTCATAGACACGGACATTTATTAGTCCTCAATCGTAAAATCCCCAGGAGTTTCTTGTGCCCGGGGAGGCGGAGGTGCTGCGTTGAGCCGCCAATAATAGTAAATGGTTGTATGCAGGTGTCCTTGAGTAAATGCAATTGTTTCTTCATTGCCGTTTACCCGCACACACACATACAGCATATTTCTGGGGTTGCCACCTCATCCCTTTAAAATCGAACACATATTAACCACTTAAGGACCGTAAGGATTTGCCCCCTTAATGACCAGGCCATTTTTTGCGATACGGCACTGCGTCGCTTTAACTGACAATTGCGCGGTCGTGTGACATTGCACCCAAACAAAATTGATGTCCTTTTTTCCCACAAATAGAGCTTTCTTTCGGTGTTATTTGATCACCTGCAAGTTTTTTTTTTTTGCGTTATAAACAAAAAAAGACCGACAATTTTTTAAAATATATATATATTTTACCTTTTGCTATAATAAATACCCCCCCCCCCCCCCCCCCCCAAAAAATAAAAAAATAAAAATTTCTTCATCAGTTTTGGCCGATTTGTATTCTACATATTTTTGGTCAAAAAAATTGCAATAAGCGTATATTGATTGGTTTATGCAAAAGTTATAGCGTCTACAATATAAGGGATTGATTTATGGCATTTTTATTATTATTATTCTTTTTACTAGTAATGGCGGTGATCAGCGATTTTTAGCGGAACAGATCGGACACTTTTGACACTTTTTTGGGACCAGTGACATATATACAGCGATCAGAGCTAAAATTAGCCACTGATTACTGTATAAATGTCACTGGCAGGGAAGGAGTTAACACTAGGGGGCAATCAAGGGGTTAAGTGTTCCCTAGGGAGTGTTTCTAACTGTGGGGTGTGCAGTGACTGGAGGAGGAGACAGATTGCTGTTCCTGATCACTAGGAATGTCAAATCTCTCTCTACTTCCCTGACAGAACAGGGATCTGTCTGTTTACATTGACAGATCCACGTTCTGTCTCTCTCAGGAGCGAACACGGGTGGCCAGCATCGGCTCCGGCGTCACGCTGCGAGCGCATGCGTACGCCCCCTAGAGGTCTTAAAGCTGCTGACGTACAATGACAGTGATTGGTCCAGGAGAGCCAACCTGCCGCAGTACAACTTGTGGCAGCTGGTCTTTAAGTGGTTAAAGCGGAGCGACACCTGAAAAAATTTTTTTAAAAGTCAGCAGCTACAAATACTGCAGCTGCTGACTTTTAATAAATGGACACTTACCTGTTCCAGGTTCCAGCGGTGTCGGCAGAAGATGACGAGCGATTGCTCGTCTCTCACTGCCCCGCCGCCATCCTCTGTCAGGGAATCAGGAAGTGAAGACACAAAGTCTTCACTGACCGGTTCCCTACTGCGCATGCGCGAGTCACGCTGCGCGCCTCTATTGGTCCCCGCTGTGTCCTGGGAACTGTGTTTCCCAAGACACAACGGGGCATTCTCGGATAGGGGCGGGACAGCTCGGATAATGCGTCCCGGAAGTGGGTGCAGATACCTGTATTATACAGGTATCTGCACCCCCCTCCCCCCTGAAAGGTGCCAATTGTGGCACCAGAGGGGGGGAGGAATCCGATAAGCGGAAGTTTCACTTTAGGGTGGAACTCCGCTTTAAGGTAATGTGTAGCTCTAAATATTGTGACCTAATAAAGGAAACATATATACATGTAATAATATAAATATCAAAAACTAAGCCAGATACCAAAGTTTTATGCCTCGTACACACGGTCGGATATTCCGATGGAAAAAATCTGATCGGATTATGTTGTCGGAAAATCTGATCGTGTGTGGACTCTAGCGGGCTTTTGAGAGAAAAAATTGAGAGCATCTAAAATTTTAGGACAACAAAATCGGATCAGACTTTTTCTGATCGTGTGTAGAGAATTCCGACGCACAAGTGCCACGCATGCTCAAAAGAAATTTGGAGACGAAAGCTATTGGCTACGTAGTCCTGTCGTATGTTTTATACGTCACCTCGTTCGGAACAATTGGATTTTCTGACAACTTTGTCCGACCGTGTGTGCAACACCAGTTTCGGAAAAAATCCGACGGATTTTGCGGTCGGAATGTCCGACCGTGTGTACAAGGCATTAGTGCTTGTGAAAATATACACGTGAAAAATATCAATACACAGTAATAAAATCAAATAAATCTGTGTATTGTACTGGGTACAACACAATGGTGTGTTGGATCACAGTCCAAAGAAGCCAAGTCCAAGCAATGTGGAAGACATAGAAATGCTAGCCCGACGCGTTTCGACAACAAAAAGTCTTCAATGATGCCCAGTTGAAAACACGTTGGGCTAGCATTTCTATGTCTTCCACATTGCTTTTAGATGTTTTTTATCGATTTTTGTGATCGCTTTTAGATTCTGTATCTTGCATATCATTGTAAGATTTATATATATATATTTGAATAAACCATCCCTGTTTGACTCACTGCCATATGGTATTTGGGTCCACCATTTCCGGTAAGGATACCTCACCTTTTCTATGTGAACCTGCACAAGCATCCATAGGTATACCATCCGGTTTATCGGGAGTACACATCCCAGCCCATTTAGGAATAGGGGAATAACATCTCTCTCCACTTCTTATGGACTTGGCTTCTTTGGACTGTGATCCAACACACCATTGTGTTGTACCCAGTACATTCTGAATCACTTTCACAGATTTATTTGATTTTATTACTGTGTATTGATATTTTTCAGGTGTATATTTTCACAAGCACTAAAACTTTGGTATCCGCCTTAGTTTTTGATATTTATATTTTACATGTATATATGTTTCCTTTATTAGGTCACAATATTTAGCGCTACACATTATCTTTGCACATTGCTGTGAACTTTGTTTGTTTGAGTGTTAGCTGCTTTTTGTATACACATCTGTTTTATTTTAGGTTTAGCGCAGTATTTCCCCTCCCCATTTTCACATTTAAGTGGTTAAGGGACTAATCAGAATTTTATTGTCATCTTACAATAGCAATCATAAAATGAAACAGAGTTGAGTTTAATCACCACCTTAATCAGCCACAGAATCTGTGTAATTCACATGTGTTCGGTTTTAAAGGGATGAGGTGGCAACCTTAAATATTTCCCTAAAAGTGACACTATCGCGTTTAGGGAAATATAATTTTGTGTAAGGATAGCTCTAGAGCTGAGACAAAGAAACAGTCAAATAAAAGAGCCCCATAGAGGAACACAGGCAACTACAGGGCTGTTATTTGATAATGTTATGCACAATCAGGAGCTGGGTGACAGCATGTAGTATCAGCTTGATGTTATGCATTTGATAGCTTGGCTGCAAACTTCTGAGCTCCAGGAACCCATTAACTTCAGGGTTTTCTTCAGACAAGTAAATAAATCTTAATAAGAAGGCCTAGTTATAATAATTTAGGAATAATAATTCAAATTCATGCATAAGCCCAAAGCCTCGCTTACATGGGTGCACATAAAGTGCTTGAATATTATCACTTTGTAAAACAGCCCATACAGTTTAAAAATAAAGAAAAGGCAAACCATCTATGTATAGATATAAAAAATAAAATTTGAAATACCTTTTCTCACCCTTTTTTAGGTGATCACATTCTCTCTGCTCCCTCTTTCTCAGCTGCATAAGAGCTGGGGGGGGGGGGGTAGAAGCAACAGTACACAGAGTTTCTCAGTAAATGGCTGTGCAGGGGGGAGGCATGTCAGGACAAGTCTGATCATTGGAGGAGAGCAGGCTGAATTACCAGCATAGCTAGAAAACTAACCACGCTGTGCTCTCCTGCTTAGTGTGGTCAGTTTTTAATAGGAAAGCAGAGGGACTGACAGGAACACCAGGGATTTCACACAAAGGAAGCAATGTAAAGCGAACAGGATATTTTCTCATACACGTACATGGTAGACACATATCAAGAATGCTGGGGTAACACACTTTAAGCATACAGTGTGGGTGGCGTGCAAAGTCTGCACAGAATGTACAGGTGTTCCGTGCATCCACATGAAGGCAGTCCTATTCAAGTCAATTGGGACACAGCGCCCGCATGCACACAGCCACTACTCTCAATCTGACATCTGTGTGATGGCAGGTGCGTGTCCCCAAATGCCCACTATCTGTGTTTAGGGACACACACCTGCACCTGCAGGGCTGACAAATTTAGACTAGCGGTTGTGTCCGTGCTTCAAATGCCCACAAGCAAAATGACATCGGCCAAGATAATTTTTTATAAGAGTTCTTACCAGATAAAAACGAACGGAGAGATCGGGGAGCAACAAAACAAGTAAGCAGATTAGAAGATAGCTATCTTTTACATTCATTCATCTAAAAAAAAAAAAACTATTTAAGTCAGTGCAGGACCGCTTTAAAGTGGAGTTCCACCCACCCTTCACCCCCCCCCCCCCCCCCCCAAAATGTCATTAATGTGCTTGGAAAAAAAAAAAACATTTGGAAAAAAAAATTTTTTTTACTTACCTCATAATGCCTGTTGCTATGTGGTCCCTCGTAGTCTGCCTCCTTCAGCGCCTGGACTCCTGACGTCACTTCCCTCGGCGCAGGAAGGGAGAGTGCCTCCCCCCCTCCCTCTGTCAATCATCTGGGACACATGACAGGTCCCAGATGATTGCGCGGCCACAGTTAAAATGCGGGTGCCGCCGAGTGGAGGGGGAGACTAGCGGGGCTTCGTTCCCCCGCATCACTGGACCCTGGTACAGGTAAGTGTCCGATTATTAAAAGTCAGCAACTGCAGGATTTGTAGCTGCTGACTTAATTTTTTTTTTTTTTTTTTTTAAGGGGAACACCGCTTTAAAGAGAATATATTGTGGTTTGTCCAAATTGTCTTCATTTATTATGTTCAGGGCTAAATATTAAATATTTATGTCGTATTTCCCACATTCAGTCAGCAACCGGAACTCTGGAGTATGCTGACTGCAGGTTTTCTGAAGTTCAATGCTGTTCAAGTGATCCCCTGCTGTCAGCTCAATTTAGAAACAGTCAATTTTATCTTCTTGTCTCCAATTCATATTATTTTGTGTAGAATAATAAAGAGACAGGGGTTAAAGTAAGCATCTAGTGCTGGCTTGTCTTATTAGGGATCGCAGAATGCTCTGCAAAAACAGTGTCATGGAAGCCTCCTTTATTTAAATGCCAATTGAGGGTTTTGAATGAGAAATTTAAAAAATTACATTAAATATTAGTTTATAAACTTTTAAACATAAAACAATGTGAATAAAACTGTCCCAAAGCCTTTATAGTTTGCTTTTAGCCAAGCTACCATCAGGTTGAAATGCATTCCAAAGATGGGGAGGCTTGTGGTGACCCTTGCAGGGTCAAACTCATTGCTCCAGGCAGTCTGCATAAAAAGGCTTTCAGTCTCCACTCTGCTGACCCGTCTTCTCTTTTATCCCATTTCCTTCTGCCAGTTTGGGATGAGTGAAGTCTGATTTGCATCCTCTTGATGTTTGGTGTACCTAGTAGGTTATGTCTAAGTATGTTACTTACCCTCTACACCCCACACACATACATTGTATGAGTCAACATAAGTCAGACCAAATGTTAAGGTTTATATGAAATGAGGACATTTATAGCTGAAAAATCAGGCCAGGACAAAATAACATTTTACAGAATAGGAGTCAGGAGATTACGGCAACTTACCCACATCACAGTTAGGTAGGTGACACCTTTTAAAGGTAATCCATAGTTTGATGGCCACAGGAGAACCTCAGCTGGCCAGCAGCGTAAATCAGAAGGCAGGTTTATGTTAAAGGGTCACTAAAGGAATTTTTTTTTTTTTGTTTTTAAATAACAAACATGTTATACTTACCTCTACTGTGCAGTTCGTTTTGTACAGAGTGGCCCCGAACCTGGTCTTCTGGGGTCCCTCGGCGGGTGTCTCGGCTCCCCCCGCAAGTACTTCTCACATAAATGCAAGCTCCCTCTCATGGTATAGCCGGCAGCTATAGCGGCTCGCTGTATCACTCGGCCCGCCTCCCGGCGCGCCGTGTCATTGGATGTGATTGACAGCTGCGCGAGCCAATGGCTGCGCTGCTTTCAATCCATCCACTCTAGCCAATCAACGGCCAGGGTGAGTGGCGAAGAGGACGTCGGGGGCGAGCGCGGGACTTTTGAGGGGTCAGATAAGTATAACGGGGGGCCTGGGGGGGCCGGCAGTGTCAGATGTTTTTTCACCTTAATGCATAGAATGCATTAAGGTGAAAAAAAAATGTAAATTTACAACCCCTTTAATCTAAAAGAAATTTAGCACGGACATTTAAAGATAAAAGATTTATCTATTCTTCACATGGGGACAGACATAATGTCACATGGGGATTTATTTATTTATTTCAGGTACTTATATTGCGCCGTCAATTTACGCATCGCTTTACATATACATTGTACATTTACATCGGTCCTTACCCTTAACCACTTGCTTACTGGGCACTTAAACCCCCCTGCTGTCCAGAACAATTTTCAGCTCTCAGCACTGTCACACTTTGAATGACAATTGCGCGGTCATACAACATTGTACCCAAATGACATTTTTATCATTTTTTTCCCACAAATAGAGCTTTCTTTTGGTGGTATGTGATCACCTCTGCGATTTAAATTTTTTGTATTTTTTTATATTTTGTTATAAAATTTTAAAACAGGTAATTTTTCTCCTTCATTGATCTACGCTGATGAGGCAGCACTGATGGGCACCGATAGGTGGCAGTGATTGGCACTGATGGATGGTGGTGATGGGCACTGATGGGTGGCAATAGTGGGCACTGATCGGTTACACTGATAAGCAGAACTGCTAGGTGGCACTGATTGGCACCACTGGTGGGCATTGATAGGTGGCATTTGTGGGCATTGATAGGTGGCACTCATGGGCATTGATAGGTGGCACTGTGGGCACTGGCAGGTTGCAATGGCAGGTGGCACTGGCAGGAGGTACTAGTGTGCACAGATGCGGTATAATTGCCTCTTCCTCTTCGGGACCGATGTCCCTTGCAGATGAGCCAGTGATCAGCTTTTTTTTCTCCTCACACTGTCAAACGATCACGAGCTTTTGTTTACATCATGTGATCAGCTGTCATTGGCTGACAGCTGATCACATGGTAAGGGGCCGGGACCAGCCCCTTACTCGGATCGGTGATCACCTGAGTCTCAGTGACTCTGTGATCACAGCGCGCTCCGCGTGCGCCCTGCAGGCCGTGCGCAGGGAGCGTGCACAGAGGAGGCTGTCATATGACAGCCCCCCAGAAATTCAGGTCCACGCTGGGGCCGTCATTCGGCTATAGTGTGGATGTCAAGTGGTTAAGGAGCTTACAATCTAAGGTCTTTAACACACATTCATACATACTAGGGCCAATTTAGACAGGATCCAATTAACCTACCAGCATGGCTTTACAGTATGGGAGGAAACCGGAGTACCCGGAGGAAACCCACGCAGGCACCAGGAGAACATGCAAGCTCCAGACAGATGGTGTCGTGGTCGGGATTTGAATGTTTTATTGGTGTTCCTTGTTAATTGGGGTGAGGTGTGTAAAGTGAGGGAGTCAATGGCAGTATATTGCCATGGTTGGCCAGGGCCTTTATACTGGCATGTGTTAATACAGCTGTGGTCTTTATGCTTGCTTTTTCTAGGTATTTATTGGGTGAGTGGAATGGGCAGATATGGTATACATATGGGCAATACCACTGTATCAGTCCAGATGTAGTCCTCCCAACAGCTTACAGCTTACAGCAACAGTTTTCCCATAAAATGTGCCATTAAGGTATTTTATTCACATTATTTACCTGTAAAAGCCTCTCTATGAGAACATCCAAAAGCCCTGAAATTGTTGCTGGGCCCCACCATCTTGGATGTGATGTCAGCAGCCCCAACAGACTGAGAGCTGTCACTCTATAGCAGTGATGGCGAACATTGGCACACCAGATGTTTTGGAACTATATTTCCCATGATGCTCAACTACACTGCAGAGTGCATGAGCATCATGGGAAATGTAGTTCCAAAACATCTGGGGTGCCAAGGTTTGCCATCACTGCTCTATAGTATTCCCCTTCACTCCTCCCCTGGTGGCTACAAAAATGTAGGGAGGGGTGGAGTAGCTGGGTCAACACAGAAAATAATTAAGCTGGCCACATATGGATTGAAATTCAGCTGCTTCAGAAGGGATTTCGATCTATGTATGGGCACTGTGGTTGTACAAAAGTCGATCTACTGATTTTGTACATCCGCCCTGTCGGATTTTCCCTGCTTGATCAGCACTGTAGGCTATAGCCTGCAACACTGATCTGTGTAGTCTGACAGCAGGCAAGTCTCCCCGCGGTCAGACTACAATATTGCAGCGGGAAGGATTCTATCTTAAATGTGCTGATGGCAGAATCAGGTCAGCTGAACAAAAAAAAAAAATGTACTCATCTATGAACTGCCTTAAGCCTAGTACACACAGGCCGAATGTCAGACGACATCGTCCGGTTCAATAAAAAATGGCCAACATTTGTCCCGTGTGTATGGCAGCAGGTCCGACAGAAGACGGCCAACCTTCTGTCAGACGAGCATGCTGGAAAACCAGCAGCCAACCAGCTCCCGATCAGCACTCTCAGCCAATGGCAGAGACCGCTGACCAGAGTGTTCTGGTGGGGGGGCGAGGAGCTATGATGTGCAAGAAGGGAGGGGGCTGTGCTATGGAATTGACTGTAGCTGAAATAGTCATTTTTAGCAAGCTTAGAGGCATATTGCAAGTGCAACACTGCAAGTAATCATTTTTAAATACTTGATTTTTCTCTGTTTTATCTGCAATTGTTTAGGTTGGTGACAGGGTCTCTTTAAAGCTAACTCTTGCTGACCATGTTTCATGTCATACCCATATTTAGATTGTAACATGAAACATGATTCGAGTTCACAGTCCCCCACGCTCACTCCCCCCTTTCCCCTCAAATCCCATTTACAGAATACGGAGGTTCTTATTCCCACCATTGATACTTCCAACTCTGTAGCTGAAATCAAGACCGAGCTGGAGCTGGAGGAATAGTCTGCAGAAGTCTGATCATGGTTGTAATGCTTAGCAAGATCAAATGCAAAAAGAATATAAATGCACATTTTTCCTTTTGCAGTATGGGTGTAATTATTTTTTATTTGCAAAGGGTGGACTTCTCCTTTAAGTAAGGACATGTATGCCCTATTTTGCATCTACTGAAAAGCCATCTGCAATATGACTATTTATTAAAAAGCCACTCACCCCACATCACAGTCATCTCAAGCCTCTCAAAGTCAGTACATCGAAACTTGGTCACCAAAATAGGGATATTTAGGTGCAATACACATTTCTAACATAACTTCATTTTCTCTGTTAAGCCTCGTACACACGATCGGATTGTTGGACTTTTGTCCAAAGGACGTTGGCCCAAACTTGTGTTGGATACACACGGCCACACAATTGTTGACCAACAAATACGAACGTAGTGACGTACTACGTTGTTTTTAAGATCTTTAGCGCCACCCTTTGGGCTCCTTCTGCTAATTTCGTGTTAGTAGAAGTTTGGTGAGTGTTGATTCGCACTTTTCATTTCGCACTTTTAATTTGGCGCTTCTCAGTTTGTTTCTGAACGGCCGTTTGTCAACCAGCCATGTTGCGGAATCGGGGGAGATAACGTGTTATTTATTATTGGCCTTGGAATTATTGCTTTGACATTATTTTTTTGGTTGAATGGAATATTGAATGGTATATTTTCTATATTTTTGGATGCATAGAATGCACTTTTTGGTTAAGTTCTATTGGCAGATAGCATGTCTAATTTTATTTGTTTTCTTTTTTTAATGCACAATAAAAAAAAAATTGTGTAGAATAATACTTGGCTATGTATTTTACTTCAAATGACAGTTTGGGAGTAGGCAGTTACATTTAAAAAAATACAATGTAAAATTGACAAGGGACACCAACACAGTTGTATCTTTGATCTTAAAAACTACGGGATAATGGTAATGTGGGAACTTGCCCAAATAAAAAAAAATAAAGCATAATAATATTATTCTTGATATCACTAGAAAAAAAAAATTTGAAAATTTGTTTGCAATAACTCCATCAGTATCACCAGCAAAACAGCTTCATTATTATCCCATTAAAGAAGAAGAGAATTGTGTGCTGCATTTCGAGATTTCAGAATTTGCCACGTCACGAATGTTAATTCTCCATTACGAACGCTAGTTTACAAGACCGATCGCTTCTGGCTTGTCCTTGCTTCTGAGCATGCATGTTTGTACTTTGGACTTTTAGCCGACGGACTTGTGTACACACGCTCGGAAAATCCGACAACAGACATTTGTCCGCGGAAATTTTTAAAACCTGCGATCCAACATTTGTCTGCGGAAAATCCGACAACAATTGTCCAATGGAGCTTACACACGGTCGGATTTTCTGCCAACAGCCTGTCATCACACATTTCCTGTCGGAAAATCAGATTGTGTGTGCGAGGCTTCACACTAGATACCTGCTGGTGACTACTGCATCACTAATTACCAGATTAATAGATTGCGTCCCCAAACATCCTGTCCAGCCAGTTTACTGTCTGCTTAGCATAAATCACAATATGGGAGTATAATTCTAAGGAGTTCTAGAAGATCAAAGTCTGCAGATATTACAGCAAACTTCCTGTGCCTGATACAGCGGTCACTCATCCCCTAACTTCACCTTCCATAAAAAAGCCATCCAGAGAAAGAGAATGGATGCTTCATATACGTCTTCAACTATACAGTACATTTAGGAGGCAATTTACCTGTTTGTGTAATAAAGTAATTATGTCATTTTAAGGCAAGATTCATATAATGGATTCAAGACTTTTGCCTCCTTTTATAACCCAGTTATGTTTTACAGACGATGAAAAATATGAAAGACAAAAAGTTAAAAATAGATACGGAAATATGTGCTGAAATAAGCACCAGACAGACTGTAAAAACTGTAGAGCAAAATAAGGAAAAATAAAACTTGACAGTAAAGGAAGTATTCGACACAATAATCAGTACAACTACATGCACTTGCTGTAATGGCACAGACTGTATCACATATATTACAGGTTGTTTCACTTCCTTTTAACTGCAGCAAAAAAGGAGTTTTGAATGGGGCCCCAAAAATAGGACTCATGGGCAGTGGTGTATTTTGGTTTTGTTCTACCCTAGGCAAGACTAAAAATGGGTGCACCACCTCACCCTCCCCCTCAACTAGATTCGTCCCTCCCCAGCCGCTTTAAAATTGTGCACGCCCGTGCAACAGCGACAAACTACGTTTTACTATCCATAGGCGACGCTTTAAAAGCCTTTACAAGTTACCACATTAGATTTACAGAGGACGTCTGGAGGAAGAATTGCTGCCCATGATCTGACGTTTGCAGTGATACCTCACATGTGTGCGGCGAACATTGTATGCATGCGATGCGCTCATTCGCCTTTGCGTGCAAGCATGGGAGGACAGGGGCACTTTACATTTTTTGTTTTTTATTGATTCATTTTAATATTGCTTTCATATATATTTTTTTTTTTATCACTTTTATTGCTGTCACAAGGAATGTAAACATCTTTGTGACAGCAATAGGCAGTGACAGGTACTCTTTATGAAGAGATCTGGGGTCTATAAGACCCTAAATCCCTCTTCTGCACTTAAAATCATTCAAAACTCAAAGATCAGCGTTTTTAAATGCTTTTGATTGTTAAAAACTGGCGCCGATGGTAGTAAAATGGAAGTGATGTCATGTCATCGCGTCTGGTTTACTGTTACGAACAGCCGAGCAAAGCTGATCCTTGCTTTGCTTGGCTATCTGGCCAGTCAGCTGATGCACCGGCTGTCACTCGAGTCTCCCGCCCGGCAGAGCTGATAATAGCAATCGCTGGTAAGCATTAGAAAAGAGCCGACCGCCAGCGCTAAAAAACTATACCGGGGTTATGCCTGCAGCTGCCAGGTGACATCGCCAGGTGGCTCCACCCTTACCTATATAAGAACTGTCAAACAGCGAAGGAGGCATTTGGTGGTGGACCATCAACGAAGGTGGAGCAGGTTTTTTCTTTGTTCATTTTCAGCTGCGGCGGGCGGCGTGATTGACAATGGATTTACATCAGGGGCCACTGTTTTTTTTTTTTGTTTGTTTTTTTGTCTTTGTGTTTTTATTACTTTTTGACACTTTTTTGGTGAATGGGTAGGAGTACATAGCTGTGTGCTCGGATAAGGGTCTGCGCTTTGCGCATGTGCAGTAGAGAGCCATCTGTGATGCCACAAGGCTTCACTGCCAGATCTCTTACAAGCAAAGGCAGCGGCAGCAACTGAGATCGGATTGAAAAATCCGCTGGGGTGCCAACATCGCGGGATCCCCGTACAGGTAAGTGTCCAAATATTAAAAGTCAGCAGCACCAGTATTTTTAGTTGCTGACTTTAGATTTTTTTGGTGGGGGCTGAAGCTCCGCTTTAAGCCTGTCTTACATAGATCAAAATGCTGATCCATGTATGGGCACCCTGGCTGTACAACCAGCCTTTTCTCCCGATTGATCAGTGCCGCCACCTATAGCCAGCGGCACTGATCATTGAATTCTGAAGGCAGAGAAGGCTCCCCGCCATCGGAACACAATAGCACCGCGGGAGGATTTCCATATCGAATGTGTGGATTTAGGGAATCACATTATTTTTTGTGTTCAACCAGTAGGTTGAAAAAAATGATGATAATATGGGCTGCCTTAGGAGCATTGCCCCTCTCTTCCTGTCCCCTTCACCATCACAGCATTAATGTCAACTCAACTTCCTGTTTTGTCTGTCTAAAGTTCATTGTGGGGATACCATTACCAGTCCCTAGTGGATTCTCCAAAGAAACAAACAGAGAATGCACTCCAGACACAGGAAATGCAGATTACAGCAATGTCCTGCTGTGAGCGAACAGAGGCAGCAGTAGAAACTGGACAGGCGTTCTAACCCTTCCCTACTCCACTCTACTGGGCTGGAGATACACTTATAGGCTGGGTTCACACTTTTTGCGTCTGCAATTACAAGAATTTTTCGATGTGTGTTGATGCACATTTCAACAGGTGTCCTTGATGTGTTATTCATGCCTTTTTTATGCATTATGCATTTTTTGTTTAGTCAATAAAAGTAAGAAAACTTAAAGGTTGCTAAGAGAAAGGGGCTTGTTTTCATGCACTAAAACACACGAACATGCCTGTTACATGTGTTTTTTTTTTTTGTACACTGTCATTAAAGTCTGTGGGGTCAAAAATGCATAAAAAAAAGCACCAGTACTATTCTTCCCAATACACAGCACTGCCGGGCACCGATGTCACCTGGCTCAAAATATAATATTAAAAGAAACCTAAAGTAAACCAGTACTTTTTGCAAACATGCAAAATTTTGATTTAGATACAGTAGATGTTTTCTAATGTAGGGGTTCTCAACCTTTTTTGCAGTCAGGGCACCCTTTAAAATGATGCATAGCCTCGAGGCATCTCATTCTAAAGTTTAAAAAACAAAGCTAATATTTTTACATATCGTAGCATAGGACACCCAACATTAGAAAATATACCTTTGCATACTGAAAATGACTAGTATTTAGGGTTTCTCTTCTCTCTCGGTTTCTCTTTCTCACTTAGCTAACTTGACCCCAGTACTGAAAGAGAGGAGCAGAGAAGGGGCAAACTAGGGTGTCCTCGGGCGCCTCATGTCCACCTTATCAACCTATTATGTCATTGGTTCTTAGACGCTGGCATTTGGCCCACACAGTGCCCAATGTTCTAGTGCTGCACAATAAAAACCCGTGGCTTTGTTTAACAAGAAGGAAAACCTGATCCACCCACTTGTTTACAATTTTTAGGTCAGTTTGGGGAAATTTTTGGGCATTTTGCCAAGGCACCCCTGAAGAACCCCAAAGGCACCCCAGGGTGCCATAGCACCCTGGTTAAAAAAGCCTGGTTTAATGTATGTGGTTAGCTTTACTGTGTGTTTTCTTTGACAAATTGGGTTTCTAAAGCTGCCCATAGACGTGTAGATTTTCTAATGTACATTTTTACGAAAAATTCTCAGTACATTCGATGACTTTCAAAAGTACTTGTAAATAAAGTAATAACGTAATAACAGTGTTAGAAATGTGTTAATTCCAGAAAATATTGTCATCCTGCTTCTTCTAATTTTCTTATCTCTGCAGTCAAGAAACAAACATCAGTTTGGCCCCACTAAGGACTAGGACAGGGATATGCAATTAGCGGACCTCCAGCTGTTGCAAAACTACAAGTCCCATCGTGCCTCTGCCTCTGGGTGTCATACTTGTGGCTGTCAGAGTCTTGCTATGCCTCATGGGATTTGTAGTTCTGCAACAGCTGGAGGTCCGCTAATTGCATATCCCGGGACTAGGATATCAAACAAACCTTAATACGAAAAATTTCAACCAAAATTCTACAAGCGTATGGGCAGCTTTAGCCCGTAAACAGCTCTGCAGTAGGGACTGATGTGAATGATCCCATAGGTTCTGTAAAAGTATGTTGCAAGTACTATGCAAGTTAATAAAATTGATACATACAAAATTAGGTGAGCTGGTATTTGTGCACCTTATAGTTATACAACACACCATCGCCAGTCATGTGGAATATATTTGAGCTCAATTAAACATAATTTTTTTATCTAATTCAATTTTATTATAATTAATGTTTTATTTTTTTTTACAATTATTACATTTTTAACTAAGCATTGTCAATGGATACTATAGTACAAAATAGTTCTATTTTGAGAAAACAAATGCAAACAATAAAATGCCCAAGCTGCTCCTTACTACAATGTTTCTATATAGTAAAGCCAATGACATTCCTTTCAAGTATTGTATTACAACCTAATTGGTATTCAGAATGCAATGTTAACACGTAGTAGTCTGTCTGATCACCCCAGTGAAAGGGCCATGGCAATACAAATTTCAGTGCCCAGCATGGCTTCCGAGACTGGTGCCACCATGATTAATGGCATCCTTGTTTTATAGATTTTTTTTGGCTACCTCAACTCATATCATTTGCCTACTGCATTAACCCGTAAATTAGAGATCCTTTGCTGTAACTTTTTTGGGAGCTTAAAGGAGCCATTTGTAACTAGGTCCCATGAATTTCAATGAAGGTACCACAAGTTCAGGGAAAATACATTAATTTACTTAATTTAAATTGATTCACTAATGAATTATCTAGCTAATTAGTATTAGCATGGACCCTGTTCCTTGACATATAAACAGAATAATTAGAACAGTTTACAGTACACTTCAGTAAAACATTAAAGCTATTCATTTACACTTCATTATGAGGTTAAACCTACCAGCTAAATGGCTGCAATGTTTATCCCGGTGCTCATCGTGTAGATACGATTGCGCTGTTCACTAAATCTCAGTATCCAAAAGCTGGCCATACACGAGCAGCGCATTGTTCAAATGTTTGTATGGAAATTTTGAAAAATCGTGTGTCAGATCATTTGTTAGTACCATTATGGACTTGACAAATTTCATTTGAAAACCCTGAAAATTTTTGTTTGCGATGCCAATGTTTATATTCTAAGTTCAATTTCAGAAAAAAAATGTGTATTAAAATAAGGACAATTTTTCCTAAATGAAAACCAAATTTAAAGTAGAGTTTTGGCCGAAATATGATTTTTAAGATAAAAATACCCCTAGAATACTCATGCCTTGTGCAATGTAACAAAGGTATGCTGTAAACTATGCCCAGTTTTCTATTTGTGCAGCATAATTTTCTTACTTTGTGAAGTTCCTGCACAACGCGGCCATCTCCAGTGTGGGCACCTGAAGCCACAGTGTCCTTCTTCCTGGATTCCGTGCATGCTGGCTACCCAGCATGCACCAGCCGATCTCGTGCATGTGCAGTGCAGTGCAATCTTGGTCAGCTTGATATGGTACTGGAGCAGTGCCATGTCAAGCTGACCAAGATTTTCCATAGATGCCAATGTTAAATGTTACTGGAGCCGTGCCATGTCAAGCTGACCAAGATTTTCCATAGATGCCAATGTTAAATGTTACTGGAGCCGTGCCATGTCAAGCTGACTAAGATGTTCCATAGAAGCCAATGTTAAATGTTACGGAGCAGTGCCATGTCAAGCTGACCAAGATTTTCCATAGATGCCAATGTTAAATGTTACGGAGCAGTGCCATGTCAATCTGACCAAGATTTTCCATAGATGCCAATGTTAAATGTTACTGGAGCCGTGCTATGTCAAACTGACTAAGGTGTTCAATAGACGCCAATGTTAAATGTTACAGGAGCAATGCCATGTCACGCTGACCAAGATCTTCCATTGATGACACACATCTCCCAGGAGCCAATGCAAAGCCGGAAATGGCGTATGGCACCACGGTCCCTAAAGGAGAAAGTGAAATTAGATATAGGCATAAATCAGGCAAGTGAACAGAAAAAAAAAAAAATAATTGCCAATTCATTTTAAGGATGCACATTGGTGTTGCATGGTGAGGAGTGAAAAGTGTGGGTGGAACTCCGCTTTAAACGTAAAAATTTCCCATTCTACTTTTTTTCACTTTATTGTCACTATGGTCAAACAACCATCGATTTGACCCCAATAACTATTAAAAATTCGAATGAACGTTCCAAATTTTTTTTTTTGTTAACAAAATTCTACTAGTGTATGGCCAGGATGATTTCATGAATGGCAATAAATGGCACAGTATCATATGACAAGGGGGTTCAGTTCTCTCCATCCGTGAAAGGCTTAAAGCAGAACTGCAGAAATAATGGGGCTGCTTTGCCATCTAAACCCTTCCATTGTAGCTCTGGCTGTATGTTTAGGGACGTTGTCCTACTGGAAGGTGAACCTTCACTCAAGTCTTTTGCAATCTTAGGTTTTCTTCTAAGATTGCCCTGTATTTTGCTCCATCTATCTTCCCATCAACTCTGACCAGCTTCCCTGTCCCTGCTGAAGAAAAGCATGGTTTGTTCAGGGTGATGTGCAGTGTTAGTTTCCCGCCACACATAGCGTTTTGCTTTTAGTAAAAAAAGTAAAATTTTGGTCTCATCTGACGAGAGCACCTTCTTCCATAGGTTTGCTGTGTCCCCCAGATGGCTTCTCGCAAACTGCAAATGGAACTTCTTATGGCTTTCTTTCAACAATGGTTTTCTTCTTGCCACTCTTCCATAAAGCCCAGATTTGTGGAGTTCACTACTAATAGTTGTCCTGTGGACAGATTCTCCCACCTGAGCTGTGGATCTCTGCAGCTCCTCCAGAGTTACCATGGGCCTCCTGGCTGCTTCTCTAATTAATGCTCTCCTTGCCCGGCCTGTCAGTCTAGGTGGACGGCCATGTCTTGGTAGGTTTGCAGTTGTGCCATACTCTACAATTTCAGATGATTGATTGAACAGTGCTCTGTTAGATGTTCAAAGCTAGGGATATTATTTTTATAACCTAACCCTGCTTTAAACTTCTCCACAACTTTATCCCTGACTTGTCTGGTGTGCCTTGCCTTGGTCTTCATGATGCTGTTTGTCCACTAAGGTTCTCTAACAAACCTCTGAGGGCTTCACAGAACAGCTGTATTTATACTGAAATTAAATTACACACAGGTGGACTCTTTTACTAACTAGATGACTTCTAAAGGCAATTGATTCTACTAGATTTTAGCCCCTAACTAAAATAAGTAAAAGGGGCTGAATACAAATTCACTTTTCAGATATTTATTTGTAAAAAATTTGGAAAACCATTTATCAATTTCCTTCCACTTCACAATTATGTTCCACTTTGTGTTGGTCTATCACATAAAATCCCAATAAAATACATTTACGTTTTTGGTTGTAACTTGACAAAATGTGGAAAATGTCAAGGGGTATGAATACTTTCTCAAAGCACTGTATACCCTACTCTATCGCATGAAGACTGCTGTCAATATCAAGAGACAGGAAATCATTGCTGGGAAGGAAAACCCTTTCCATGAAATATAAACACACACATATACACAGTATATACAGTATACTATACAAAGTAGTTAGTGAACTATTTAACTGGCTGTTAAACCTGAATTTTGGGTACAGTGATTGCTCGCTTGCTCTGCTGCCTAGCACATATAACACAAGGAGTCATTAATACGAAAGAATAGTGCGAACGAGTGCAGAGCCTATTTCTGTCTTCTTTGAAGTCACATGACGGCTGCATCATAAAGCACTTTTGTTTTGTTTCAATTCAATAGGAGAGGTCGGCACACAGATCTTATTGGTTAGTGTTCTGTACACTGCCCGGAGGCACGTAACAACTTAAAATACAAACTTGAAGATCTCAGTGCTGGAAACTCCAACATAGAGAATATTAAACTGCTGATTGGGCATTAATAAGTCAGAAAGAAAACACTAACACGTGACAAGGTGAAACATTTCCTCCAAGTTCTTGGCAATAGTTACAGGGAAGATAAAGCAATAAATAATTTCAGGGTTTCTCAGAAAACACAAAATTCACCTTTTCTCAGAATTTTCAACTCCTGCCTTATATTTCACAAATTGACTGTGCCTGGAGCAGATGTGAAGCATAAAATAATAATAATCCTAATTAGAAATGTACCTCTAAGGTAAGGGAGAAACTACAAGTGTGGCTTCTAAGTTTGGACATATTTACATGCAATGCAACAGGATATGAGTATATATGCAAAGGCTTAAAGGCTCGGACCACCTTTAAAGAAAATATACATATTTTTGAAGAAAAAAAATGTACATAGTTAGTAAGGTTGAATAAAGACACCAGTCCATCCAGTTCACCCTGAGTGAGTGTCTACAACTGTCCCTATCCCTGTACATTGCACACTCACATTGGTCCCTACCCTCAAGGAGCCCACAATCCAAGGTCCCCATTCATATACTAGGGCCAATTTTGGACAGAAGCCAATTAACCTACCTGCATGTCTTTGGATTGTGGGAGGAAACCGGAGTACCTGGAGGAAACCCACGCAGACACAGGGAGAAACATGCAAACTCCAGGCAGGTAGTGTCGTGGTTGGGATTTGAACCAGCGACCCTTTTTTACTGCTAGGTGAGAGTGCTATCCACTACACCACTGTGCCACCCCATTTATTCCTTTTTTACACAGTAGGCTAAACAGCATTGCACCTGCAATCAATGGATCACGGGTGCAATGCCAGGCTCCTGCAGACTCTTCCCCCAGCTCCCTGCCCATAACAAGGTCTGGGCTTTAGCCAAGGTTCACACTGGTGCATGGAAAACACTTATGCCGCGTACACATGACCGGTTTTCCAGTCATAATAAACTCTGAAGGTTTTTCCGACGGAGTTCCGACATAGTTCCGCTGAAATTGTCTTGCGTACACACCATCACACCAAAGTCCAACTGTCAAGAACGCGGTGACGTACAACATGTACAGTGGCCAATAGCTGCCGTCTCGTACTTGCTTCAGAGCATGCGTCGTTTTTGGTCCATCGGAACAGCATACAGACGAGCGGTTTTCCCGATAGGAATTGGTTCCGTCGGAAATATTTAGAACATGTTCGATTTCTAGGTCCGTCAGAATTTTCTAAAAAAAAGTCTGATGAGGCATACACACGATCGGAATATACGATGAAAAGATTCCGTCTGACTTTTTCTGTCGGAAATTGTACGTGGCATTACTGTGATTTACACAGGAATTGCACCGCATTGCGATGTATGGCTGAAATCGCATCTCATCCGCACCAAAATGGTGCAAGACCCTTTTTTTCTCCCGCACCTGAATCACATTGCATGGGTGTCGTTAAGATAACATTGACAGCCGCAGCAGATCACATGGAAGCTTTGGAGTGCGATGCAGGAAACACAGCGAGGTTGTGTATGGCTTGGATAACACACTTTCTGTCCTGGCTATAAACTGTCAACACTAAACTTGTTCTGCCGGCCAGGAATGCTCCCCGCTGGCAGAACACAATAGTACTGTGGGAGGGATTCCCCCATCAGAATTGGCAGTGTTGATGGGGGAATCAAATCAAGCAATTTCTTTCCTTACACCACAGGTACAATTGCAAAATCTATGGCCTTCCTTGGTCTGAAAATAGAAAATGAATTCAGCTTCCTTATCTAAAGCTGGCCTAGGAGGATCCAATTTGGCCGGTTAAGAAGGAACCAATCGAATTTCGACCCATCTAGGGCCATTCCCGTTCCAGAGAAGTCAGTCTAATGATCAACTTCTCTCCAATTGGCTTGTTGGAAAATTTTCCTTCGATCAGTGCTACAGCCAATTGGGAGAAGGGGCTCCCAGAAGGGACAGCAGGGAGCAGTCCCTGCTGTCAGAATAGCCGAAAAAACTGATCCATGTATGGTCAGGCTAAAAACTGGTAAACTTCACGTTCGCAGGATGATATACAGAAACGCATGTTTCCCGGAAAAGCATGAAAAATTTACCAAAACGCGGACTTGAGGGCTTGTATTGCCTTTAATTCCTAATGGCACCCCCAAACATGAGAGCAGTCAAGTGTTTTGTTGCATGACAAAACACAAGAACAAACATGCTAAATTGTGAATTGCAGAAACCCACAAGGCTCACTGCTAAAAAAAAGGGGCAGGAGCTACTTTGTTTGTCACGTGTAGAGCAGATGATTGAAGTGAATGAACTGCCCTATGCTGTTGCACAACAAATGTGCAAAAAAAATAAAAATTGCTACGCATCATGCAGGTGTGAATGGGGCCCTATAGTGTATAATAGTGAAAAAGTGTTGCTTTAACAAGTCACAACCCCAACATTCTTGGCGTTCGAGAGGACATCACAGCATGTGGTGGTATTGCTCATTTTCTATGTTGTAGGTTTCCATACTCCATCCATCATTGCTGTAAATGCCAGTACACTACATGGCAGTGGTGGCCACTCATGCAGGGTGCAGGGGCGCCGCCCCCCTAATCCAATGCGCCTGGCCCCTAATCTACATGCAGGGTTCACGGACGCATGGATTCCAATGGGGTGTTTTTTTTTTTTCCGTAGCACATGATTAGAGCCTGAGGCTGAATTGGCTTCAAAAAGGGTGGGCTTGGGGCGCAGAGCACTGCGCCCCGAGCCCACCCAGTTGTGTGACATTAGCTAATTAATATTCGCTAATGTCTTCCTGTTTCTCATCCCAGTCAATCAGGAAGCAGGTCCTGAGACCCGATTGGCCAGGAGTCCAAAGACCCAATTGGGCGGGAGTCCTAAGTCCTGATTGGCCGGGAGCAGAAGTGACAGCCGGGACCTGGGAGGAGAGGGGGGAAGGGGAAGCAGTGAGCGCCGGGGAGTGGGGGGTGTTTGGCTGGCTGGCTGGGGGGGTTGGTTGGCTGGTTGGGGGACCATAGCCTCCCCCCAAGAAAATTGAGCACCAGCCGCCACTGCTACATGAATTTATGGACTGGGAAAAAGGCATGGGTTTTCTAAAGCTTAGTACACGCCAGTAGTTTTTTTTTCGTTCAACCCTGAACAAAAAAATCTGAGCCACTGTACTAACTATCTGATAGTGCAGCGATCTCCCCTGCTGTGCTATTGTGCTCTGACAGGAGGACGGCCCCCCGCCAAAATACACCATGCCATTGGCTGAAACCGCTGATCAGGAGCCGATCGGCAGACCTTTTTTCGGTCACCCCCCTTCCAATACACATGGGCCGAATGTAATGCGGTTTCTATTGAACCAGCCGATGCCACCCGACATTCGGCCTGTGTTTACTAGGCTTTAGGCTGGCCATAGATTATGAAATCTGTGGTCGAAGGAAATACAAAATCGCTTGATTTCTCTATCAACTCAGTCAGTGTTAATGGGGGAATCCCTGCCTCTGCGCTATTGTTTCCTGACAGTGGGAGTTTTCCCATCCATCGGAATACAATGTTTGCTGCTGCTGGCTATAGCTGGCGACAGTAATCATATGAAAAAACCTGACAGGCTGGTTGTACTAAAATCAATCAATAGATTGACTTCAGTACAACCAGCCTGCCCATAGAGGGATCAAAATTTGTCTGCTTCCTGCTGAACCTGTGTGACTGATTAGTTGTTTGTGTGCCACTCAGGCTCAGTGGATGAGGATGTGCAAACTGAAACGTCCGCTGCTGCTGCAAAGAGTGCTGGCAAGCCACGCCCCAATGCGTTTCACTCCGCCCCTAGGAGCTTAGTCATGGGGTTGGAGTCCAGGCTGAGGTTGCCACTCCATCCACCTCCATAGGACATCTCAGATATGTGGTATGCAGGGGGCTACCCCTCTTCCCTTAAGGTGCTGCTGAACCAGCCGACTTTCGTTCCGTCGATGGCTGGCTTTAGTTTACAGTTTGTGTAGTCAGTACTGCCATATAACATCTTTGAAAGTCATATGAGTTGTGGCATGTACCTTGAACCCTCACATCCAGGAGTGTGCCTGGTTGTAACTACTACCTTTACAACTCCTGTTCCCCTATAGGAAGTTATTTTATATGATAATTGTTTGAGCCTTATACTCTTTTAAAGTTAAACAACCCCATGAGCACCCTGCAGCACATGCAAAATGCATATTGTGAAAGGTATCAGTAAACACTACACTTGTTTTTTTTTACTTTCCCACAAATGACTTATTTGCAGCTTTTGTAACATGTCTATAGATAAGAAACTGAGACTAGAATGCAAAAACGGAAACATCCCTGACGTGGTTTGTGCAATAATTTAACATGTGGTAGTCTGAAAGGATAAAACATACGTGCAGGACGGGAGGTGTAAAGATACTGGCTGTCCCAGTCCCACATGCTGTGTATGGCAATTCTATAGAACATATGCAATTACAAACATACACGTTATCACACTACTACTACTTCCAATAACACAGTGTTGACAATTCTTTTTTTTTTTTTTAAATCTTTATTTGTAATTGTTTTCCAAAATACATCATCATAACAACACTTTTCATAATC
Source organism: Lithobates sylvaticus (assembly GCA_028564925.1). Taxonomy (NCBI): domain Eukaryota; kingdom Metazoa; phylum Chordata; class Amphibia; order Anura; family Ranidae; genus Lithobates; species Lithobates sylvaticus. Next base: position 438,547,448 of record CM053030.1, read on the forward strand.
TCTTAATTCATTTTTGACATACTAATTTTCCCCCATTCCCCCCCCCCCCGCCCCCCTCCCAACCTTGCTTAATTCTCTATGGGGGTCCGCATCTCAATCTCTTCTTACCCGTAATGGCTCCTAACAATATAAAATGTGAGAGGGGATCTAAGTCGTAACTTCAAAATAATATCTCCAGGAATCTTTAAATTTATCCCAGGCCATCCATCTATGCTTCGAGTCTGCCTTGTCCTCCCCCGAATTCACTTCCGCTGTTTCTATTCTTTGAATCGAATTGACGCCAAAAATCCACTCCCGAATAGTCGGGCACGCAGCTTCCCGCCATTTTTTCGGGATAAGATTTTTTGCCTCATTTAAGAGGATCGGGGTCAGAGCGATCTTATATTGAGACCATGGTGTCTCCGTCCCATGGAAAAGACACACCCATGGATCTTCCACTACGGTATCCCCAGTGATCAGATATATCAAATCCAATATTCCTTTCCAGTATTTTTTTATCTCCGGGCAGTCCCATAATATATGTGCCAACGTACCCCTTGATTTACACCCTCTCCAACATTCCGGGGACACCCCATCCTGGATTTTGCTCAGTTTATCGGGGGTAATATACCATCTTGACAGACATTTGAAATTATTTTCTACTAAATTAATGGGAAATACCGTGCTGTGAATTATTTTAAATATTTTCTCCAACCTATTTTTACCACACTGTGACCCCAATTCTTCTTCCCATTTTTTGACGTATGGAGGCACGTCCAATCCATCTTCATTTATTAAAAGTTTATAGATTCGAGAGATACTATGTCTCGCGTCCCCCCGAATACACAGTTTTTCCAGCTGGGTGTACTTATCCTCCCCACGTAGCGGGCGGGGAAGGCTTTCCACGAAGTGTTTTAGTTGGGCGTACCTCCATACGTCAATTGAAATCATTTCTGATTGCCTACTTAACTCCTGAAATGTGCATATTTCACCCATTTTTGTTATATCTCTCAGTTGTGTGTTTTCTATCTTAATCCAATTCCCCCAGACCTCGCTTCTTCCTGGTTCAAACATTGTGTTATTTTTTATATATATTAAAGTGGAATTAAATTTTAGTTTATTTTTTTTAAACAAGCTATCCCAAACATCTAAAGTGACCCTAGTTATCTCGTGTGCCTCTTTATCAAGTTTCCTAAACCTAGGTGGGTTCCATATATCGTGACCTAAATCTCTGCAACTTACTGTGTGCTCTAATTTAATCCATCTTTTATCCTTACCTCCACCGGCCCAATCAATCACCCGTGATAGTGAAATCGCTCGGAAATAATTTTCAAAGTCAGGGACTGCTAACCCCCCATATTTTTTCTCCCGGTTGAGTATGCCGGCCGCGATACGCGGCTTCTTATTTGCCCAAATGAATCGTGAAATTATTTGCTTTAAGGACTTAAAAAACGAGGAGGGAATGTCAAGGGGAAGCATCTGGAGTTTATAGTTAATCTTTGGCGTAACGATCATTTTTAATGCGTTTATACGACCGATCCAAGAGAGCGGTAAAAAAGACATTCTACGTAATTCTGTTCTTATTTCATCTAGTAGAGGAAGAAAATTTATGGAATATGTTTTTTTTGTTGTTTCTGCTAATCTGATCCCCAAATATTTGATACTTTCTCTCCAGGGAAATTTAAATTCGTTTACTAGTGAATCTGCTTCGGCTTTTTTTAGATTAATGTTTAATATTTCTGACTTTCCCAGGTTGATTTTTAAATTTGAGATCCTACCAAAAGTTTTTAATACTGATAATAAATTTGGGATGGTGATCCTGGGGTTGGAGATATAAAAAAGAACATCATCTGCGAAAGCAGCAAGTTTATGTACCTCGCCTCCTACCCTGATACCCGATATGTCATTGTTTTTACGGACCGCTGAGAGAAGAGGCTCAAGGGCCAGGACAAACAGAAGGGGCGACAACGGGCAGCCCTGACGTGTTCCATTACGCATGATAAACGTCTCCGAGGGAACCCCGTTTACCCGAACAGAGGCCTGAGGCTGAAAATAAAGCATCTTAACCCATTGTAACATCCTGGGACCGAACCCCATAGTCTCCAGAGTACCTATCATATGTCCCCAGTCTACCCTGTCAAAGGCCTTCTCGGCATCAATTGACAGGAGTAGACTGGGGATCTTGTCCCGCCTGGCCGCATGGAGCAACAATAGGGTCCGAACCCCATTGTCTCGCCCCTCTCTCCCTGTAACAAACCCAACCTGATCGGGATGAACAAGTTGGGGCAGCTTTCTTTTCATTCTCATTGCAAGGACCTTGGCATAGAGCTTGGTGTCAGTATTTAGTAAGGCTATCGGGCGGTAGCTTGAGCATAATGTTCTATCTTTGCCTTCTTTATGGATCAGAGTGATTGAGGCCCGCAGGGCTTCCCCCCCCATTATACAGTCCGTGCCCAGGTGGTTCCAATACCGACACAACCTCGGGACCAATAAGTCTTTATATTTTTTCAGGTACGTCAGTGTGAAACCATCCGGGCCCGGGCTCTTTCCGCTTTGTGAGCTCTGTAAGGCCCTGAAAATCTCTGCCTCTGTTATGGGGCCATCCATGCTTATCCTATCCGCCTCTGAAAGAGTCGGTAGCGCGCTATCCATAAGGAAGGTTTTGCCTTCTGTTCCCTGTTCAAAATTTTGCTTCCCCTCCTGTCTGACATCGTATAATCTTTCGTAGTATGTCTTAAATGCCTTTGCTATTTCTTTAGTCGAACTAACCATTTCCCCAGACTCGTTCTGTATTTTCTCGATGTAATTAACCTCCCTTTTCTTTTTCAGTACACGGGCTAGGTTTTTTCCTGTCCTATTTCCCCACTGACGTTTCTCTTTTGCTATTTTATAAAAATATTTCCTAGAATCTATTTCCAAGGCCGTTTTTAACTCTTCTCTTTTGCTTATTAGTTTATGGTATAGATCTTGATTTGGACTGGTATTACTTTTATGGTCCCTTTCGAGCTTCTGAATCTCCTCTGTTAGTACTAAGAACTTCAATTTTTTTTCCTTTTTTATCCCGGCTCCAATAGAGATGAGGACCCCCCTTATATACGACTTGTGCGCCTCCCATAGCGTCACGGGTGATACATCTCCCGTGTCGTTCTGGGAGAAAAAAAATTTGATTTCCCTTTTAATTAAAACTGCTGTATATGGTCCCAATATCAAATTGTCGTTCAGACGCCACGAAAAGGGGTGTCTTTGAGTCTCGGGGGTCGCCACCCTTAACGAGACCGGGGAGTGATCCGACAAAGTCGTTATCTCTATTTGGGACAAGATAACCTGATCCAATAATCTATGGTCTATTAGTAGGTAGTCCAAGCGGGAATGGGTCCCGTGAACTGGTGAGAAAAAGGTATAATCTCTATCTTTGGGGTGTGTGACACGCCAACTGTCAACCAACTGATTTTGGGATATTTTACTCTTCAATTTTTTCAGTTGTTTTGGGCTCAGCCTATATGCCAGTGATGTACTATCATAACTGGGGTCTAGGCAAAGATTAAAATCGCCCGCTAGGACCACCTCCCCCAATTTAAACCCCTGTACTCGTCCCAAGACTTGAGATAGAAATTTTATTGGGTTTTTATTTGGGCCATAAACATTTATAAGTGTAAACATATTTTCCCCAACTCTCCCCCTCAAAAAGAGATAACGACCTTCTGAGTCCTCCAATCTATCGAGCAAAGTAAATTTAATATTTTTAGAGAATCCAATGGCAACTCCCTTTGACCCTACGGTCGGGGAGTCGCAATAAAACCAGACTGGAAAATCTCGGGAGAATAATTTAGTGTTTCCTCCACGGAAAAAATGCGTTTCTTGAAGAAACGCTATATCAGTCTGGTATCTACAGAGTTCCCTCAGAATTTTATGTCTTTTTACCGGAGAATTTAATCCCTTCACATTATATGTTAGGAGTTTTATTTCACCGCTTACTATTTTTCTTTTTATACGGATAAGTCATTGGACCCTTTGTAACTCTCTTAAATAGTCTCTCTGCAAGGTTCCCTCCCTCCCCCCCCCTCAACCCCCCCACCCCTCTCCGGTCGTGATCCGACCCCATGAGAACCAAGGGGAAACCTATCCGGACCCTCTCTGAGTATACTCCAGGGCATCCTTCTAGGGTCCCTAGTTCACCTTACTCCAGGGTGTCACTCAGACCCCGCAGCCCTCCCCGGAGGGACATCCCCCCCCCCGATAAAACAGGGGGGGGGGAAGTCCCCCCGGGGTCCCCGGGACCCCCCCCCCTCCAACCAGCCCTCCACCCCCCACCCACCTCCCCTCCCACCCTCTCCCCCCGTCCCAACCCCAAGCCCTGATTACAACCTTCAGGGCTAAACACCAGATATCAATCTCATAATCTACAAAAGGGAACAGAGAAAAAACTACGGTTTCAAGCCACCAAATCCCCCCCCCCCCCCCCTGACAATATCCTCGAGTAGGCCCATACATTTGAGAAAGAAAAAAGCGAAAGAAAAAAAAAAAAAAAAAAAAAAAAAAACTCATTTCACTTTCCCCTCCAGCATCTCCCCCATCAATGAGGAATGATGGGGGGAGATATGCCCAGGGCATAACAGAAGTCCTGCAGTTCATCAAGGAATCTCATCCGCACAGTCTTCCCTGATTTTACGACTATTAGTGAAGCTGGGAAGCCCCAACTGTATTTTATATTTGCGGCCCTCAGCGTCTCTAAGAGAGGTTTCATCTGACGTCTCCGAGCTAGCGTTTTAGCCGATAAATCCGTAAAGACCTGGAGGTCAACAGAGTCGTATTTCAAAGGGGGGTTGTTTCTCAATTTTGCCCAAATGTTAGCCTTATCTTCATAGGAATGAAACTTGACTATAACATCCCTAGGGGTCTCCTCGCTGAGGCCTGGCGGTTTCCGGATGCGATGCACCCTATCAATTTTGAAGGTCGCGCCCTCGGGTCTCCCTAGCAGGGGGTTGAAAATAAGGTGAATTTTTACAGATAAGTCCTCTCCTTGTTGTTCCGGGAGTGATCTAATCCTCAGGTTTTGCCTCCTGTTTTGATTTTCTTGGTTCTCAATAAGATATTCAATGTCTCTGTGTTTTGTTTCCATTTTATTCATTTGGGCTTTGAGGTCCAATATTTCTTGTGCTTGGATTATCACCAGGTCCTCAACTTTCTCCACTCTATTTACAATAAGGCCTAAGTCTGACCTAACATTAGAGATTTCTGATTTAATAACTCCCTCTAACTTAGAGAACATTTCCGCCATTTCTGACTTAGTTGGAATATTAGTTAAATTTCTTTGTTCTAGGGAGTAGCTAAGGTCCCGGGCTCCTTCAGTATCCCCTTCCAGCCTAGAGAGGTCGGTCTGTTCGGCCTTCTGTCTTTCTAACTCCTTTTTTTTTTCCTTTGTGCTCTGCTGTTTTTTTCTCCATTTCTGGGCTTTTTAGGCTGACATCTTTAAGATATTTCTGGATTGTACTGGTGTTGGGATTTTCCTTTGGTGTTTTTGGTTCTGTCCCCCTCAACGCCCTTCCTTTCATTTTGGATTTATTTGTCGGGGGCCGCAAGACCTGTGCCCAGGGAGGCGGGTATAACATTCATCAAGAAAAACATCTCAAGATAACTCCCCCCCCCTGCACTTACCCCCAGAAAGGGGGAAAAAAAAAAAAAAAAAAAAAACAGACAGTCCTCCGGGCCCTCTCAGGTGATACTAGCTTGAGTTTTCCAAAAAAAAAAAAAGAAACTTTAGCCAATCCTTTAACTCGTCTAGTTACACACACTCAAATAGTTTGTGCTCCGAGGGGGACGGAAAGGAGAGCCGAGGTCAGGGGGGCCCGATCTTTACCAAAGTTGCTATGGATTATCCCAAAAACCCCCGTCATCACAGTCCGAGGTCCCAGTGTGAGGTTATTTAATATTTCTTGCGTATTCGCCACCGACAGGCGGGGGTATAAGCCCCAGCAAGGGGTCTCTAGCACACACTTATAGGCACCCTTCCTCACCATTCAATCTGTTACACGTTAAAACATTTAGATATACTTAGGGAGGTAGGGTGTGCGACTTAATACCAATACCGATTTAGGCTCTTATGAAAAGGTAGGTGGTACTGGAAAAGATACACATGGGAATCCTGGAGATGAAAAAAGAAAAAAAAAAAAAAAAAAAACAGCAGTCTCGGTCTGGTCAGGGCGGGGTATGTCGCACGACTTCCGTCAAATTTGCTTAATAATATTTCGTACTAGGTATGGCCCCCAGCCTGATGGGCAAATAATTTCATGCAACTTCAGGGCCCCTCTGGCACCAACTGTTTATGAAAAGCCACAGTCCTGCAACAAGTTTATTCAACAAACGTGGGTCCCTTGCATCATTTTTTAAACATTTTCAAAGAATGACAATGTGATTTTTCCTCTTTATGTACTCCATACCTGGGGGGTATCCGGCCGTACCCCCTCTTGCTCGGACTCTTAATTGGTTTCTTCAATCTCCCCAAAGGGAGGAAGTGAGGGGAGAAGAGGAGAAGAGACAGGGGTTCAGTCCACCAGAGTGCGCCCCCAGGATTCACTCCGTTACAGGAGCGGGAGCATGATACAGGAGACCCTGCCTGACGTAGCTTCCTGGAGCTTCCGGTGGCCGTTAGCAGGCAGCAGTTAGGCTCCGATCGGATCAGGTGTGTGGGGGTGGATAGATAGCGTACGCTCAGTTCCTCCAGTACCGCGTGTGTCCTGGGTCCGGGCCGCGGACGGAAGGGAGAGGTGGTGGTAGCGGGGCGGTCTCAGGGTCTCTCATGAAGTCGGCGTGAGATAGCTAACGCTCCACGCCGACTCCGCTGGTCCGACTAGGGAGTTCCCGGGCATCCCTCGAGCCGCCGGCATCCGGCTCCTCCCCTAGCTCTGACGTGTCACGTCAGCATCACGGCGCTGAGCTTGTTGACAATTCTTAATGCTGTTTTTGGATTAATTCATATATTGAAGTCATTCAGAAAAACATTTGATTAGAATGGTAATAAGAGTAAACTATAAGTTCTGATACAACTGATTATCCCTTTCATGACTACGCCTATTTCTGACATTTGGTGTTTACAAGTTAAAATCCATATTTTTTGCTAGAAAATTACTTAGATCCCCCAAACATTTTTTAGCAGAGGATCTACAGAATAAAATGGCGATTGTTGCAATATTTTATGTCACACAGTATTTGTGCAGCTGTGTTTTAAGCGTAACTTTTTGGGAAAAAGATACTTTCATCAATTTAAAAAAAAGGAAACAGTAAAGTTAGCCCAATTTTTTTATATAATGTGAAAGATGATGTTATGCCGAGTAAATAGATACCAAACATGTCACGCTTTATAATTGCACGCACTCGTGGAATGGCGACAAACTACGGCACCTAAAAATCTCCATAGTCGACGCTTTAAAATGTTTTACGGTTACCAGGTTAGAGTTACAGAGGAGGTCTAGTGCTAGAATTATTGCTCTCGCTCTGATGATCGCGGCGATACCTCACATGTGTGATCTGAACACCGTTTACATATGCGGGCACGACTTCCGTATGTGTTTTGCGGGGAGGGGGGTGCTTTAAAAATATATTTTTTTCTTATTTCTTTTATTAAATTTTTTATAATTAAATTGTGTTTTTGATCATTTTTATTGCTGTCACAAGGTGGTGACAGGTACTCTTTATGGAGGGATTCGGGCTCTAAAAGACCACCCGATCCCTCCTTTGTACTTCAAAGTATTCAGATCGCTGAAAATCTGAATCTGAATACTGTATTTTTCTTTTAAACTGGCGCCATTGGCAGCCGAGTAAACCGGAAGTGTCGTTGTGACGTCACTTCTGTGTTTACATTCAGGAGCCTGGAACAAGGCCGTTTCCGGCTTCGTTCCAGTCTGTCTCTAGGCGTCAGAAGTGGCGCGTCACGGATCGGAACTCCCGGTGGGACGGGAGGCCCGGTAAGAGCAGCGAGAGGCGGCGGGAGGGGGGATGTCCCCTCCAGCTCCTCCAGTATAACAGCCAAGCGGCTTTTAGCCACATCGGTTGTTATACCTGGAAAGCCGATCGCCGGCTCTAAAAAACGGTACCGGGATGATGCCTGCGGCTGCAGGCATCATCCCGATGTAACCCCCAAAATCTGAGTACGCATATCTGCGTACGCTTGGCGGGAAGGAGATATATATATATACGGTTACATTGTTCCAGCATACCCGGCGCCATCTTAGGCTGAATAGAAGGGTTGTCTATCCTGTCAGTGTGCCTGTTAATGTGGATGGCAGACATCTGCAAATTTAAAGGCCAGCATAGAAAATCAAAGTGTATGTAAACTCTAAAAATGTACTTCACTTATTTGGTCCCTTTTGGTCTGTTAAATACACTATATTGTCAAATGAATTGGGACACCTGCATTTACACGCACATGAACTTTAATGGTATTCCAGTCTTAGTCCGTAGGGTTCAATATTGAGTTGGCCCACCCTTTGCAGCTATAACAACTTCAACTCTTCTGGGAAGGCTGGCCACAAAGTTTAGGAGTGTGTCTATGGGAATGTTTGACCATTCTTCCAGAAGCACATTTGTGAGGTCAGGCACTGATGTTGGACAAGAAGGCCTGGCTCGCAGTCTCCACTCTAATTAATCCCAAAGGTGTTCTATTGGGTTGAGTTCAGGACTCTGTGCAAGTCAGTTGAGTTCCTCCACCCCAAACTCCCTCACCCATGTCTTTATGAACCTTGCTTTGTGCACTGGTCCAAATCATTAGGTGGAGGGGGGATTATGATGTGGGGTTGTTTTTCAGGGGTTGGGCTTGGCCCCTTAGTTCCAGTGAAGGGAACTCTTATGGCATCAGCATACCAAGACATTTTGGACAATTTCATGCTCCCAACTTTGTGGGAACAGTTGGGGATGGCCCCTTCCTGTTCTAACATGACTGAACACCAGTGCACAAAGCAAGGTCCATAAAGACATGGATGAGCGAGTTTGGGGTGGAGGAACTGTGTATGACAGTGGGTGCAGGGAGAGGATCCCCTGCTTGCTGTCACGGGTAAATGGGGGATCGGGGGATGCAGGGAAATGTTGCTGAATAAGTGTTACACCCTAAATATGGGTATGACATGTAACATGTCCAGAAAGGTGAACGTATCCTCATTCAGAAGAAGTATAGTATCTGATAAAGGTTAGCCATAAAGCCAGGGAAAAACAGGCCGCAGTATAAAAAGTCAAACTACATCTGAGAAAGGTACATAAGAGGCTTTTCTGGCCCATAATGATATCTCCTGCAGTCTGCGCTAAAATGTCCACTACTAGGTTACTATACACAAATATGCATTGTCGTATGATCAAAACGACTTCAAAACAATCTAATTGTGGGCAATAAACAGAAAACATCAAAACAGATTAGCTCCAATGATAGAAATCCCAGTCTTCCAGGTTTGAAAATGACTTGTCAATGCTTTCTTTTACCTGCTTATTATGTAGCGTACACACAATCGGACATTCCGACAACAAAATCTCATGTTTTTTTTTTCCGACGGATGTTGGCTCAAACTTGTCTTGCATATACACGGTCGCACAAAGTCAAGAACGCGGTGACATACAACACGTACGACGAGCTGAGAAAAATGAAGTTCAATAGCCAGTGCTGCTTTTCTGCTTGATTCCAAGCATGCGTGGCACTTTGTGCGTCGGAATTGTCTACACACGATCGGAATTTCTGCGAACGGATTTTGCTGTCAGAAAATTTGAGAACCAGGTCTCAAATTTTGTGCGACGGAAATTCTAATGGAAAATATCCGATGGAGCCTACACACGGTCGGAATTTCCGACAACAAGCTCCGATCGCATATTTGCCGCCGGAAAGTCCGACCGTGTGTACACGGCATAAAGCAGAATTAAGTTGGTGCTGCCTATACCCCCTATAGAGAATTAATTTGACACAAACAATCCCAAGGATACATGGCAAACAAATACATTTTTACTGGAGGATCTGGTCTTTCCTAATAAAACAATTTGTAGCCTCCGTGTATGGATACTGTTTGAAGTTTTGTAACTTCCCTCACCCAACGTGTAACAAATTCAGAGGAGGACAACAGTGGTGGAGTGTCTGTGTTCATTCATCCACTGCAAATTGGGGATGGTCAAAGAGTGCTTCATGGGAAAGTCAGAGACAATGGCACTCTTGATGTTCACAGCAGGGTCCTGATTGGGAGGATAAATCAGAGATCAGGAGGAGATAACTCAGTGCTTGGACCCTTTTAGAGATAAAAGAAGGAAGTACACCTTGAAATTAGCTGGCTGAGAAGAAGTCTTCAAAAACATCATAAAAACACTACATTAACATTGAATTGTACATTGTACACACTCCAAACTATCAACAAATTGTTTATTACAGCTAAAGTAGCCCATAGATATTCAGATGACCATACACATTAGATAATTGTCTTCTCATCTGGCATTTGCAGACACATCAGCCTTTTTGTTGAGGAAATAGTGAGTTATAGAAAATATAGAAAGCCTCCTTTTACCCCCTTAAGGCCCCTTTCACACTGGGGCGGGAGCCGCGGTGACGGTAAAGCAGCGCTATATTTAGCGCTGCTTTACCGTCGTTTTGCCCTTCAGGTTTCGGCCGCTCGCGGTGCGGTTTTACCCCCCCGCGAGCGGCAGAAAAAAGGTTAATATCCCCGCAGAGCGCCGCCGTAGCGGCGCTTTGCGGCGGTATTGCCACGGTTTTACCGCGGTGTCCCATTCAAATCAATGGGAAGGAGCGGTATAGGAGCGGTGAATACACCGCTCCTATACCGCTCCAAAGATGCTGCTAGCAGGACTTTTTTTGCCGTCCTGCTAGCGCACCGCTCCAGTGTGAAAGCCCGCCGGCTTTCACACTGGAGTGAATGGGGCCGGTTTTTTCAGGCGGTATACAGGCGCTATTTTTAGCGATGTACCGCCTGAAATCCGCCCCAGTGTGAAAGGGGCCTAAGTGTCAATGTTCACAGCACGCCTCTACGATCCTGCTCTACAGAAATATTCAGATATACAGTACATAACCCATTGACATTGCAAGAAGGACCAGAAAAACACAGTCGTTCTGCTGCACTACTAAGTAAGAAGCTTAAAATGTTACTAAACCCAGGACCCTGCATTCACTATATCTGGTCTCCCACAGTACACAGAACATTGAAATGCCATTATTTTAGTAAATATAAACTTCTAAATACCTTTTCTCATCAGCTGTATATAGCAGTCTTGTGACTTCTATCAGTGTCTGGTCAAAGCTTGTAGGGGGAGTTTTCATTCTCCTCTGAAGCTGCAGCACACCTGACCCTCTGTCTGGACAGTGCTGACTGGCCATGTGCTGATCACATGCACTCTCCCAAGAAAAAAAAACTCTCTAGCAATACACACACCAAACTGAGCATGTGCAGCTTGCTTCTATCAGGAGATGGTTTGGGGACTGTGGAAAAAGGGATGGATCAGAGAAGACAATATCAACCAGCCTTTTTACACAAAGCACCACTTAGGTTCCAGAGTATAACAAGCATGCTTTACTACTTATACAGACTGATTTTACTGTTGTGGGTTTAGTAACACTTTAATATGTCTACTTTATGGAGAAGGAATAGATGGTTTCAAAGTTCCTGATCTATAAGGAACCTTTTGACTACTCTCAGAATCCCCTGTGCCTCCTGCCACCCTACAGTTCTCTTGCTGAAATCCTCCACAAATGTTCAAGAGCTGGCCTGCAGTAGGTAACAAAATAAGGAAAACGTTAGAACAATTAGTAAATGTTGAGGCCTGTTGTGGCCCACAAGGGATGATCATTATGTAAAATGCTGCCTCTTTTGGAGAACTAGGGCTTATGTTACATAAAATAATTGTGCATTGAAAATCAAAATGCACAAAAGCCCGTGCCAACAACTCATGATTCTTTAAGTTCATAGAGCTAAAATATCTCAATTTATTTAATGCCTTTTAAAGTGTATCCAAAGCCAAAACTTTTTATAGAGCATGGAACAGTTAAAACCACTGTGAGGTATTTTTTATTTTTTTTTGCTATCTCTTCCTTCCCTTCCTGTCTTGAGACACAACAGAGGAGATCTCTGTCAAAAAAGAAAAATCCTCTCTTGGGCCGGCCATAGACAGAGCGAATTTATTTTAAAAATCACTCGATTGCTGCACTGACTGTGTTGATGGGGGAATCCCTCCCGTGCCCCATCAAAATCTGGCAGGCTGGTTGTACCAAAGTTGATCGATCGATCAACTTATGTACATTCAGCCTGCTCATACATGGTTTGAACCTCGGCCGGTCCCTGCTGAACCAAGATTCAAACGTTCTATGTCCGGCTTTAAGCTGGTCATAAATGGAGCAAATTTTGAATGGTTCCCGATCAACACACCAAAATTTGAGCCATGAGGTTAGGAGCACTCTCTTAAAGGGAGTGCTCCTAATCTCAGCTTGTTACCTGTATAAAAGACACCTGTCCACAGAAACACTCAATCAATCAGATTCCAATCTCTCACCCTAGCCAAGACCAAAGAGCTGTCAGTGACAAGATTGAAGACCTTCACAAGGCTGGAATGGGCCACAAGACCATCACCAAGCAGCTTGGTAAAAGGATGACAACAGTTGGTGCGATTACTTGCAAATGGAAGAAACACAAAATAACTGTCAATCTCCCTCGGTTAGGGGCTCCATGTAAGATCTCACCTCGTGGAGTTTCAATGATCAGGAGAACAGCGAGGAATCAGCCCAGAACTACACGGGAGAATCTTGTCAATGATCTATTAGATCGTAAACTCTTCCGAGCAGGGCCCTCTTAATCCTCTTGTATTTTATTGTATTATAAATGTATTGTCTCCTTTTTATATTGTAAAGCGCTGAGTAAACTGTTGGTGCTATATAAATCCTGTATATTAATAATAATAATGATCTCAAGGCAGCTGAGACCAAGAAAACAATTGGTAACATATCCCCTGCTCAAAAAAGCACATGTACAGGCCTGTCTGAAGTCTGCTAATGAACATTTGAATGATTCAGAGGGGAACTGGGTGAAAGTGTTGTGGTCAGATGAGACCAAAAATAGAACTCTTTGGCATCAATTCAACTTGCCGTGTTTGGAGGAGGAGGAATGCTGCCTATTACCTCAAGAACACCAATCCCATCATTAGACATGGAGGTGGAAACATTATGCTTTGGGGGTGTTTTTCTGCTAAGGGGACAGGACAACTTCACTGAATCAAAGGGATGATGGATGGGGCCATGTACCGTCAAATCTTGGGTGAGAACCTCCTTCCCTCAACCAGGGCATTGGAAAATGGGTCGTGGATGGGTATTCCAGCATGACAATGACCCAAAAGACACGGCCAAGACAACAAAGAAGTGGCACAAGAAGAAGCACATTAAGGTCCTGGAGTGGCCTAGCCAGTTTCCAGACCTTTATCCCATAGATAATATGTGGAGGGAGCTGAAGCTTTGCGTTACTAAACGTCAACCTCAAAACCTTAATGACTTGGAGATGATCTGCAAAGAGGAGTGGGACAAAATCCCTCCTGAGATGTGTGCAAACCTGGTAGCCAACTACAAAAAAGTCTGACCTCTGTGATTGCCAATAAGGATTTTGCCACTAAGTACTAAGTCATGTTTTGCAAAGGGGTCAAACACTTATTTTACTCATTAAAGCTGAGCGCCACCCGTTTTCAAGACCTATATATAAAAAATAATACTCACCTTCCTCGATCTGAAACAGTCGTTTTTTTTTTTTTTTTTTTTACTTATCTTTAGTTGTTCTTCTTCTTGCCATCCATCGCTTCCTGGTTCTCCTTCCCTTTGGATATGGGCGGGGATATTACGGCTATTTCGTAATATCCCCTAGCCCGCACTCTCTCCTGGGAGCTTGTGTCATAGCTCCCAGGAGTCAGTGCGGCTGCCTGGCCCGAGATCGCGCAAGACTTGAAACCGAACGTGACCGTCATTCGGTCTCTGCTATCACAACGGGGCGGGACTTTCGACGTCGCCGCCTCTGTGATGGCAACAGGAGCTGCTGACGCACATGCGCGAGATTACAATGAATGGGCGTCAGTGAAATCCAGGAAGAGAACGCCTGGAGGTTTCACTCGCCCACAGGCAAGATGGAGAACGGAACAAGCTTTTTTATGAAGTGATTTTTTTAAGAGAAAAAATGAAAGGCACAACTGCTAGAACCCGGACTGGTGAGTTAATAAATTACAAAATAGATTCTTTATTAAGGACTTTTGAAAAAAAAAAAAACGTCAGGGGCAGTGGAGCCCCGCTTTAAAATGCAAATCAATTTATAACTTTTTTGAAATGTGTTTTTCTGGATATTTTTGTTGTTATTCTGTCTCACTGTTAAAATAAACCTACCATTAAAATTATAGACTGATCATTTTTTTGCCAGTGGGCAAAGGTACAAAATCAGCAGGGGATCAAATACTTTTTTCCCTCACTGTATTAATTGTGGATTTCTCCCCTCCACACACTTTAATTCTAATAACCTTGGTTGAAAGGGGAAAAAGAGGGGTGAATCTCCCCAACTTGGACACCGACAAAAAAACTGATAGAGTTTCTAACCCCTCCTACTTTATCCAAACAAAAATTGTGGCTATGGATACACTTTAACTAACCCCACATGTGCAATCATTAAATAAATGGTGTTGCTGCATTTCATCTCGTAAGTTGACCAAGAATTGCTTGAACAATCTAAAGCTGACGAATTCTCCGACATGCTCATTGGCTCCTCTCATCTTTAGTTATTTAGGAAGAAGCTGGAGTGAGATTGTATGCGGTAATAGAGGTTTTGACCAGTGAACAAAGAGCTGCACATACTAAACAGATTGTCTTTAATTAGAAACAGAATGTTATGAGTCATTTCTTATAACACTGCCATATTTTTATTGCCTTTCAAATAAAGATCCCGGTCTGAATGATTTAGTGGAAGTTTGTAAGCTTTGCGGGATCTTGCCTATACAACACACACTGTAGCTAATGCTTAATCAGAGTCTATTCTGTCTTATAAAAATACACTACTGGATGCACGTTCCAGGAGAGAATAACCTTGTGTATAACATGTAAATGTCACCATTCTACACATTACGCATGTAATGTAACTGAATTTTGCAAATACCAAGAGTGAAACGCTGTAATCATGTGATTTGTTTTCTGGCTGAGATAACAATGTTTGCAGATTCCGGCGCAAGCAGAACATGCTCATTGTGTGCCGACACAACTTAAAGCCGAAGTAAACCCATCGATTTAACAGTTTTAAAAAAAAAGGCATGCCGTGAATGCTAACTGCACATTGGCTGTGCTCTCAACCAAACAGTCAAACCATCCAATGGCTGGTGTCATAACGGATCACATGTGCAGCACCGTGGCAGTTGAAGATTAAACAGAGGCAAAGATGGCAGCTTCCTTGGCTGAAAACGATAGGGGGGTTTACTTCCACTTTAAGAGAAAAGTAGAAAAAGCAAATCACATCAATTTAGGTGGCAATCTAATTGCTATATAGCGTAACCCCATTATAATTGTAGAAAAATGAAAAGTCTTTCTATGGAAATTATATGTTTTATCATCAGGGCTGGTGACAGGATTTTTGTCTACACAGGCGAAGATGCATTTTGTGTTAGGGAACGGAAAACAGGTATTTTAACAATCCGAATCCCCAGCAAGTGGTGAGGATTCGGATTTTATCAAAATACAAGCCCCCCCCCCCCCTTCCGGCAACTGCCCACCTGACCCTGATTCTGGCATTCTACGGCTCCTTTCACACAGGCGTTATCCATTCAGTCATATTTTTGCTTAAAAATAAAAATGGATTCTGTTTACAGTCTTTCATCCGCTTCCATTTTTAAGGGCCAATTCACACCAGTGCGTTGATCTGTGTTTTTGTTCGGCTGTAAAATGCAGATCACTGGAAGGAATCTGAAAAACAATAATTTCCAGTGTCTCCTATTCACAACACCTTTGTTTGTCTTTTCACACCATAACGCTGCAAATGCATATCAACGGACGTCAAAATGAATGTCAACGGATGTCAGCATGTGTTAAAACGCGACTAAAGTGGGTAGAAATGTGCATGGATTTTCCATACATTTTAGTGCAAGTCAGTGTGAATTGGCCCTTAATAGGAAAAAAATGTAGACTTGTTCTGTAAAAAAACTGACCTAAATAGAAGCTGATGAAAAACTGATGTAAATGAACAATGTCTGTTGTGCCCATAGGAATGCAGTGCTGTCTGTCTTTCAATAGACAGATGAAAAATGGACAGATGGAACACCCCTTTGAAAGCGCCGTAAGGTGGCTGCCTAAGCAGCCTTATGCTGGTGCTGGCCCTATTTTTCGTGTCTTAATGCCGTTCACTGCCAGGATTGTGTAGAGAGTGGAGAAAACGTTGTTCCTGTGTGGGAAAATTCTTCATGTCCACCATATTTTATACTGGAATAGGACAAATAAAAAAATGTGGATGCAAAAGGAGATTTTCCTTGGTTGCTTTGTGCAAACCAGGCTGTCACCTGGGGCCTAGACAAGTAGATATTTATGGCTGGACAGGAATACAGTCTGTGGCAGCTGCAGACACCTGCCAGACGATCACTTTTGGATGGAAGGATCAGTTGGACAGGTTTGAAATTTTTAGAGCAGCTGGACATACAAGAAAGATCCAACCACCCTTAGGATTAATTGTGTTCAGGGTGCTGTAAAGGGCTTAATAAACGTGTACACTCTGATCTACTGAGCATGGAACGACGGCAATCAGGCAGGAGAGAGGACACTGTCCTCCATAATAAGCTCAGGGTGGGAGGTGTTTGTCCTCATCTCCACTTACCATTCGGTAAAAATGCATCTTGGGCCTTCTAGGGATACCTGGGAATGCATGTCTGTTTCCAGAATTGTGCCCATACTCATACCTCACAACGTTCTGAAATGATAAAGAGGGACACCTTTTAGCACACAGGATGAAGGTAAAGGACACGTCCTTTCCAAGGCCCCGGATACATGGACCACAAACATCTAACATACAGAATATGATTGGCTAAACCAGACAAGTGCTTTTTTTATCTCAATTTTTCCTTTATTATGGCTTTTGAAAATAACAAATGCAGTAATAAAGAGATTGGATAAAACTTTTAGTGCCGCACAACACTTTTGGTAGTAAACTAGTACATTTTGTATAGAAATGTTCAAATCCAACCAAAAAGAAGGACAACTGGGGCTGCACGAGGGACAGAGAGATTTGGTTTTAAAAGAGGGACAGTCCCTCCAAATGAGGGATAGTTGGGAGCTATGGCCATACTGACGAGAGGATAGCAAATCAGGAAAATATATGTGATAATTCTCCACTGCCACCTTTAAACCTTTAAACTAATAAGAGAGGACCAGACTCTTTGTTTCCTGGTTGTCAAATACTCATGTAGTACTTACATATGGACGTATAAGCAATCCAAAACTGGTAGTCCACTTTTCTTCTGAAAATCACCATTATTTCATGTATTTTACTATAATTTACAAACGATACATTCTCAGCTGGTGTTAATGGGTACCTTTAGTCATATATGAATTTAAGTTAATAACATAAGTAAGTTGAAAAAAAAGATTAATTAATTTTGCTCTGCTTAAAGCAGTTGTGGCCAGCTCTCTTTTTGAAAAGGGGGGGGCAGATCAAATATCTATCTAAACGTCTTTCATCTGCATGCCTTAATGTTTTGTTTACAGTGATTGCACTGTCATGTGTTTTGCTACATTTTCAACTCCAGCAAAACTGAATGCATGGACAAGAGAAAGTACAGTGTTTTCAACAGAACTATACAAACAATGTGTTGCTTTGCCATGTATTGTAAAACAAACAGTGCTATAGGTTGCATTTTGGGTGCATGGTCCTGCTATTTGCCATTGGAGTCATTTGAATGAAAAAATTGTGCTTTGGCTTTTCCAAGTAAAAAATTGATTTACACAATGGTCTCGTAAATAGGTATGGGAGAATCGGTTGGGGTTCAATTCACAGGGGGTTTGTTAAATTCAGTGAAGCCAGTTAGTTGAAGCCAATAAAGTCTATGGGAGAAAATCTTGATACTAAATTCTGTTTTTAAAGCCAGTAGGCAAGCTACTGTCAAAGGGGTTTATGGGCACAGCCATGGGGAATGTTTATAGAGCTTTTTCACTAGCTGCTGAATATAAATAACAGGACACTTATCTGCCCAAGGATCCAGTGTTGTCCTCACCCAGGCTAGTTCTTCACTAGCCTTTGGGTTCCCAGTGCCAGAATCTTAACTGTGGGCAGCCAGCTTGGCTGCTTACAGTTTCACAGCCGGGTGGCCAATGCACATTCGTGAACCACGCTGCGCTTTGTGAATTCTCGCAAAGTCTTCTGGGACCTGTGAAATGCACAAGAAGACTGCGGGGGTGGGGTACTTTTCAAATCTAGGTACCCGCTCCCCCCCCCCCCCTCATAACATGCCAAATGTGGCAGAGGAGGGGGGGGGACTTAAAGCAGAACTTCCCATTTTGGGTGAGGTTCTGATTTAAAAAAGGAAAATGTGTATTAAAAATTCCATATAGTGAGGAGGGGCTCCCCTTAATGCAGTTTTAAAAGTGGAACTACACTCTTCCAATCAACATTGATTATTTTTAATCCTCATGCTGCTAGCATTAGTAAATAGATAGGAAGGTATATTATATTTACTTGTTAAAAACTTTAGTTTTTTTACATTTCTTCAGTTACTTTCTGGTTTCTTACCTAGGCAAATCATGTCATACGTCACAGGAGTCTTCAAGAGGGTTGGAGAGGAGGAGGGTTTTTTTCAGCTAAGCACACTTTCCTCCATGCATGCTTGAGCTAAGAACATGTGGATTAGAGGAAGTAACTCCTACAAGAATCCTTTGCCCTTACTCAAGATGGCCAAAAATGCTAGGTGGGGTCTTTTTCAAAGTGATTTCTCAAAAAAATAAAGCATGGAGACAAGGATGAATGGGGGAGCTTGCTTTGAATATTAAAAATGATTTAAATATGTTTGTGGTGCTCAGATGCAGTGAAGATCCGCTTTAAAGTGTTTGTAACCCTAAAAAAAAACTAAGATCCTGTTCCTTTAAGGTAGGGGTCTTCAAACTATGCCCCTCCAGTTGTTCGGGAACTACAATTCCCATCATGCCTAGTCATGTCTGTGAATGTCAGAGTTTTACAATGCCTCATGGGATGTGTAGTTCTGCAACAGCTGGAGGGCCGTAGTTTGAGGATCCCTGCTTTAAGGCATGAATAACAGCACAGTGCTTGTGCTGTCAATTCTTCTCTTCCTAACTGGTAATAAACCTGGCTGATCCTGCCAGTTCCTGTGTCCCCTCTGCTTTTGCTGACCACGATAATCATGGCTGCTGAGCCCTGATTACCGTGGTCAGTTTACGTGCCTCCGACATCCGCAGCTCTCATCTCTCCGACAGTCTCTCCGACAGTCTCTCCCCCCTCCCTCCCTGCCAGCATGGGATCGCTTTCCTCCCTGCCCCTCCCACCTCTATTCAGCTGCATAATGCAACACATACAATTATCAATGAATCCCATGCAGGTATGCTGGCATTAACGAAAGTGTAAGTGTTTGTTTAAAATGAAAACGCAAAATACCCTTTCTGACACCGCAGCCGTGCCGTCACGTGGCCCCCTGTGCTGGTCGGCCCCAATCTATGAAGAGAAGCAGGAGGGACCGAAATTCCCCTCTCCTGGCCGGCTGATGTCACAGGGGAATCTCAGCCCCTCCCACTGCTCTCCAAAAAATCTTGCATGGAATAACATTATGTGAACAATATGCAATGAAACCAAAAGCAAAAATAAAAACAGACTGTACTGGTCACTTCTTTCTGGGAAACTCAGAGGTGGTTTCAAATTCCAAATGACGAAACCTTAATCTGTTTAGGCAAGGAAGGTTGTCAATACAGGAGGAAAATAAAACTAGAAAGGGGAAGAGAAACAGCATACGTGGGTGGGGGGTGCACAAAAAGCTTACAACATCTCAAGTTGTTCAATTGTAAACTGCTGTGTATGTGTACCCGCTTTACTGCTCAAGCAAAAACCATCAACCTGGGTTCACACCAAAAATACATCCTGTTTTGTCATGTTGTTCCTTTAAAATGAACCTGTGTTTTCTAAAACTTTTAGGTTTTAGATGCTTTTTCTCTTCCCCTTTCTAGTTTTCGTTTTCCTCCTGTATTGACAATCTTCTTTTGGTTTCGTCATTTAGAATTTGAAACCACCTCTGAGTTTCCCACGAAGAAGTGACCAGTACAGTCTGTTTTTATTTTTGCTTTTGTTTTCATTGATATTGTTCACATAATGTTATTCCATGCAAGATTTTTTGTGCCACTGCACAAAGCCATATCTTTGACGATGCCACCTAGGAGCTTATTCCCACCTCACAGTCCACGTTATTGTGCATAACACGTGTGCACTAGTCTGTGGAGTGAATGTATGCAGCCATAGTATAAAATAATTGCAGTAATTGTTTTTTTTTTCATTTCTTATTTTAACTTCTATGATATTCTATAGCACAGTAGCGCTTTGCGATGCATTGACATACATTGCATTGTGTTTTTGTGCACTGCATTGAAAAATAATACAGCATGTCTGCCTTTTTCCCCAGCATACATCAAGACAATTCTGTGGTGTGAGCATGCCACATGGACAGCAATAGTATTTTAGATTATAACTCTCTTGAATTGAGTTGAAGTTTACCTGTACTGTTGGCACCATATAAATCCTGTATAATAATAATAAAAATAATAGTATTTAAAGTGGGGGGACACCCTAAAAAACAAAAAAGCATTAATATTCTGGAAAAAATAAAAATTAAAAATTAAAAAAAAAATTTTTTTACCTGATCCGAAATCCCTGTTGCTAGGCAGTCTTCCTAATCTGCCTCCTTCCTACGCCGCGGTGATCTTCGTTCTTCTGTCCTCCGCCGCGTTGTCTTCTGGGTAATGGGGCACGCTGTGTTATGGGAACTGTGTGTTCCCTGACACAGCACGTCCCATTCACAAAGTGCCGTGCGACTCGCGCATGCGCAGTAGGAAACAGGCAGTGAAGCCGTAGTCTTCACTGCCTGTTTCCCTTACTGAGGATGGCGGGGGACATCTCGGCCTCCACGACCGACATCGCGGGTGCCCTGGGAGGGTAAGTGTACTTATTAAAAGTCAGCAGCTTCTTTTTTATTAGCTGCTGACTTTTAAAAAAAAAAATTTTTTAGCTGAAACACCCCTTTAATATGCCCTTGTGTTATAGGAAAAATGTGAGATTGTAGAAAAAAATCATACAGTACATACTCACCTCAATGCTGCAGCATAAGTGTGAAGCTGCAGCTATTCTCCGCTGTCTCTAAGCCCAAGAACTGAACGATTACATCACATGACTGCTGATCGCTCAGTTGTCAGTCAGCTCTGAGCAGAGAGTGATGACTGTCAGTCACCACTCCCTGCTCTGCCCCTCCAGTGCTCACTGGAGCACCAGGCTGCGGAGAGGTATGCGGTACTGGGTGGCTGCAAAACATCCAGTTGTACAAAACATTTGGTTGTACTGCAAAACAACCAAATTGGCCCTGTCTAATGCCCCATACACATGGTCGGACATTCCGACCACAAAATCGGTCTGATTTTTTCCGAAGGTTTTTGGACGAAACTTGTCTTGCATACACACAGTCGCATACACACAGTCGCACAAAGTTGTCGGAAAATACGATCGTTCAGAATGCGGTGACGTAAAACACGTACGATGGGACTGCGAAGAGGCCAGTAGCCAATAGCTTTTGTCCCCAAATTTATTCTGAGCATGCGTGGCACTTTGTGTGTCGGAATTTTATACACACGGATTTTGTTGTCGGAAAATCTCTGTATATACTGCGGTCCTAACACTAAGTTTCCAGTGCCTCCATAGTAGGAGTCCATGTCTGGCTAGGGTTTTTGTTATCCAAGGGTAGTAATCGGACCCGCCAATTTGCCTGTATGGAAATTGTTTTCCTGTATTTTTCGTCCTAGATAACTTTGGGCACACTTTCTTTTTCTTATTTATGCTGCACAGATTCTACAGGCTTTTTTTTTGTGGCAGATGAGTTCTTACTACATATATGTCTGGTTTCACGTATGTGATTATTCAACACTTATTGTGCTTGTATTTATTTTATGATTCATGTATATGTATGGACTTTGTAAGTAACTGTGATTTACTCCCTAATTTAATAGGGTCTCCTGGAGAAGCCATTTCATAGTGAAACGCGTAGAGACTGAGACCAGTGCTCTATTTCTTCCTTAGTGTGGCCCAATACATTTTTGGAAGCCTGTATTTGCTATGTATGGGCTAGGATCTAACAGGATGAGCTCTCCTCTACACTTTTGGGGAATTTATCATACACTATTGGAAAGTGTTTTGAAATGCTTTTATGTATGTTTTAACAGAATTATATTGTTAATACATTTTTGAATGTTTATTCTGTTAAGTGCTTGCTTCTTTTTTCGGGGCTACGTGGCAACCAATAAAGTCCTTTGTTTTTCAACCTTTTGTGGATGTGGATGGATTATTTGTAAAATTAGGAAATTGTATATTTTAATTTGTTTATTATTATAATTTAGGCTTCATTCAGACATGCACTGAACCTGTTCTGTGTGCAGGCTTCCTTTGGTATTGTACCTGCATCTTCCCCAGGCTGCATGCAGGCACCTTACAGAGGTGGATGCCAATGCAACAGCTGCATAGCAACAGCTGTATGTCAAAATTTGAAACTCAGGTGGGGTCAAGTGCTCAGATCAAGACGCACACAGTGTGCTTAAGGATCTGTACACCCACTCCTACTAGTATGCCAGATTTTGATGTGTGGCTGTGTCTATCTACTGACACCTATATAGGCTGCCTGCACGCAGCATGGGGCAATAACAGAGGTAGCCTGCACACAAGACAGGTGTCACCGCCTATCTGAATAAAGGCTTAGGCTCGGTTCACACTGGTGCGATGTGTGAACCACTGCTCTCTGCGAACCGCTATGAATGTCAATAGAAAGTTAATGACACCCCCAAATCAGTTTGCACTGTGAAATCAGATTGCATGGGTCTGAACATTCGATTCCAGTGCAGACTAAAAAAGGGTCCTGCACCATTTTGGTGCTATTGCGATGCGATTTCAGCCATACAAACTGTATGGCTGAATTTGCATCGCACAGACATCGCATGTAATGTGCACAGCAATGCGGTGCGAATCACATGCAATGTTTGGGATCGCATAAGTGTGAACCCAGCCCTAAAGTGCTTTGTTTAGCAGTATCATTTAAAAGTAAAATTTCCTGCAGTGTAACATCATAGTTTTCTGGCAATTTTACTTCAATGATAGTGTTAGCTATTGCTTAGCACAGACAATTTTTATGAAAGCGCTAGAATACGATCGTCTGGCCAAATCCCAGACACGTCCTCTCTTCTTGTCTCAGCTCCTTTCCCATCATACTTCTTAATTATTTGCTGTGTTGATTTATATCTTTAATCAATGATGTCAGCTCTGAATAGATACCTCCTGACTGCTGTCTGCCTCCCAGAGTTGTAAAGTCGCTGTGAAGAGTCTGTGCACTATTGTCATTTTATCACAGTGATTACATACAATTAGCCTGAGTAGGTTGTCTCCCAGCCTTATAATGATGTTTCTGAAACAGAGAAAGGACAAATACACATTGCTGTCGCAGCTGTTTTCACCTGAACACCACAAGATCCTTTGATATTAAAAAAGCTATAATGATGCCTAAAATAAGGCGCCTCAGCTAAAGTGTAGCCTAAACAAGATAACATTTAAATAGGACTAAGCACTTGGGTATGCGGATTATTTATAAATGGTTGAAACCGATATTGAGGGAAGACTATAAATGTTCTTACACCTGATTATTATGGAGGGAGGAGTGATATAAAATTTTATTTCTTTTTTTCAATACAACTTTAAAAGCAATTTTTAGAAAACACAAACAGCATTCAACAAATTTTGAATTTTAACATTATTTTGTTTTTATTTGAGCATAACATATTAATACGAATACCATAAAATATGTATTTTAACCACTTCAGCCCCGGAGGATTTGGCTGGCCGAAGACCAGAGCACTTTTTGTGATTCGGCACTGCGTCGCTTTAACTGACAATTGCGCGGTCGTGCGACATGGCTCCCAAACAAAATTGACATCCTTTTTTTTTTCCACAAATAGTGATTTCTTTTGGTGGTATTTGATCACCTCTGCGGTTTTTATTTTTTGCGCTATAAACAAAAAAAGAGCGTAAATTTTGAAAAAAAAAACAATATTGCTATATTTGCTATAATAAATAATAAACAATTTTTTCGCTATTTGCTATAATAAATATCCCCCAAAAATATATAAAAAAACTTTTTTTTCCCTCAGTTTAGGCCAATACGTATTCTTCTACATATTTTTGGTAAAAAAAATCGCAATAAGATTGGTTTGCGCAAAAGTTATCGCGTCTACAAAATAGGGGATAGTTTTATGGCATTTTTATTAATAATTTTTTTTTTTACTAGTAATGGCGGCGAGCTGCAATTTTTATCATGACTGCGACATTATGGCGGACAGATCGGACAATTTTGACACATTTTTGGGACCATTCACATTTATACAGTGATCAGTGCGATTAAAATTGCATTGATTACTGTGTAAATGTGACTGGCAGTGAAGGGCTTAACACTAGGTGGCGCTGTAGGGGTTAAGTGTGTCCTAGGGAGTGATTCTAACGGTGGGGGGGAGGGACTGTGTGTGACACATCACTGATCACCGCTCCCAATCACAGGGAGCTGTGATCAGTGACAGTGTCACTAGGCAGAATGGGGAAATGCTTGTTTACATTAGCATTTCCCCATTCTTCCTGTCCGTGAGACGATCGCGGATATCCCCACGGACATCAAGTCCGCAGGACCCGCGACACGACTTACAGAGCCCACAGCACGCGCACGCCTGCAATGCTGGCCCCGCGAGCTCACGTAGTATAACGTGATTTCGTGCAGCGTAAAAACTGCGGCGGCTGGACTGCAAGCGGTTAATAAAGCAATTTATTTTGTAAAAAAAAAAAAACCAAGAAAGATTACCAATAACAGATGGATATGCCTAATTTGTACCAAAAACAAAGTGTATGTGTAGATGTACATCATTATACATATACTTTTTTTATAAATTTTTTGTAGACTTGGTGGGCGTCTGCACACTGACATCTACTCCCTGTTGCATAAATTTAAAGAGATGGATAAAAGATGGCTTCAGCTCCTGTTCTCCACCTGTAGAGAACTCTCCAGATGCGTTTCGCTCTTTTTGGGGGCTTAATCATAAAGGCCAACATTTTTTGGAGATTACAGTACACCACATATGCCCCATACACACGGTCGGATATTCCAATGGAAATCGTGTGTGGGCTCCAGCGGACTTTTTCCATTGGATGTCAAATTTTCCAACAACAAAATCCGATCTGACTTTTTCCGACCGTGTGTAGGGAATTCCGACGGACAAAGTGCCACGCATGCTCAGGTCAAATTACGAGACCAAAGTTATTGGCTACTAGCCTCTAGGTAGTTCCGTAGTACGCAACGAACGTCACCACGATTTTCCGATAACTTTGTCCGACCGTGTGTATGCAACACCAGTTTCGGACAAAATCCGTCGGAAAAAACGTGGTGGGAATTTCTGACCGTGTGTATGGGGGCTTAGAAGAACGTGCCGATCACTTATTAATACGCCATTCCAAACTTGTACTTGATTGATTTTGAGTAAATTGTGCAACCTTATCAAACAATTTTAATTAGCGCCCTAGTGCCTGACTGGTATTTCGAGTTTGTTTCGAATAATGATTGTATATAAAATCACTCCATGTTTGGCACCATTAGGCTGCTTATTGCAGTTTTGATGCTAGAGTTCTCTTATTTTCTACAATGATGGAAATTTGTAATTCGGTGTAATATACTATTTTTGGCCAGAGATGGAGAAACTATTTCAGAAAGCTAATGTATTTTTTTACTTATGTTACTTTTAAAGGTAAATAAATCTGTGGTTTGCCCATATGGATCTCCAAAGATTTATATAATTACCTTCCTATTACACTCCCCTTGATCCGTTGGAGTGATTATCTAAATTGTAGCTTACACAGGGTTACCTATATCTCCCTGATATTCTCTCCTTTCTACCTTGGCAGCGCAGCCTGTGAACTTCAGCACTGTAAAGCTTCTGCCAGCCTTCCTCTCTAGCTGAGCCAAGACATATAATCAAGGCTGGAAACTCACACATTTTAATTGCAGAAAGGGACATATAGTTTTTAAAACCAAGGAGAGGGGGAGAGTTCTCAGTAAGGAAGTAACTGCTCTGGGCTTTAGCAAAATGGCAGCCTCTGGCAAGAAGAAACAGGAGCAATGCTGGAGACATTTTGTAGCACACTCATTTTGGTAGCATAATTATAAATGTGGAATGTATGTTCTTTTATTAAAGAACATTGTTATCAACCTGTTATGGGTAAAGTTAAATGTTAAGCATGTTCCCTGCTCTACTGTATTACTTACAAAACTGAATGAATTTATATTGGAAAGCAGACACCATTATCTACTCAACACAGCAGTGTTTACCCCATATTGTGCCATGCATAAAACTCAGGGCAACCTGTGGTGCCCCACACATTATGCTGCAGAGAACACTCCAAATTAATGACTGAAGGAGAAGCTGGTCACATGATTTTGACAGGTCATGTAACCAGGCTCTCTTTACTGGAATGAATTTGAGCTTCACTTGCTTTGGTGTCCTGATGCAAGTGGAGCCTAATGCATATATGTAAAGCACATCACTGTATTTTATAATTGTGGCCATATCAGGGGCGGACTGACCATTTGACCACTCGGGCACTGCCAAATACTGTGTGTAAATGTATGTGTATACTTTGTGATTGTATACTGTGTGTGTGTGTATACTGTGTGGCCCCATAATCTCTGATTGCCCGGGGGCCCCATGAGTTGTCAGTCCGCCCCTGGGCCATATAATAGGGCCCTAACACTGCTTTATAAATGGGCCCTGCCTTTCACAACCTTTGGGGATCTCACATTATGTAAACTGAGAAGTATAGTTCCATTGTTGTAAACATGTTAAAATAATTCCAGAGACACTGATATTTTCCAGAACTCATGATATTGAATTAAAAAAAAATCCCACTTAGTCTATGATAGGCTTATTTTATTTTAAAACAATAGTCTTCAATAAAAATTATCTTATAAGCAACAAATGTCATTTTGTCACAATCTGACATTTCCAGGGCCCAAACTTCTAGGGAAATAGTGGGGACGATGCCTGGAAATTGGGGACAGACAGCAATTCTCTATCTACATGTCAGTTAATAAAACATCTTCCAATGTCTGATCTCAGCCAAGTGAATACTTGGAAACTGACTCATGTACACTCCACGAACTTCATGAGTACATGTTCAAGAATCTAACATTACATGCATATGTTTTTGCAGAATGGTAAATTTTAGCCATCAAAGGTACTACTACTACAAGTTTCAGAACAGTGTTTGCCATTGACATGTATATGTAAAGCATGGTCAGAGCCTATACAGTCACACATCAAAGTTAATATAGATCTAAAATCTAACTGGATGACATTTAGAAGCACCATATAAAATAAACAGCTCATCAACTGCAATGCTTGTTGTTTTTGTTTTTTAATGTTTTTTTCACCTTTTTTGAGTACTGCTTAGACCCTGAAGACAGGGGTACACCCCAAAAAATCATGGACATTACTCAAGTGTTTAGAGACTATATAACATCCACACTTTCCTGTACAAGTACAGGCATACCCCACTTTTAAGTACACAATGGGGTTTATTTACTAATCCTGGAAAGTGCTGTACTCCATGTGATGCTTTTCAAATATTCATTATCAAAGACTTAATTATCATTATTTAATTCAAATGTGTTTTTGTATTATTATTTCTTTTTTGTTTTAATGTTATTCATTAATTTATTTATGTTCCTTTTTTTTTTTCCTTTTTGTTTGCGCTGTTTTTTTTCTTTTTAATCAGTTGTTTTTGTCTTCCTTTCTGCTGCTAATCTCCACCAGAAATTTTTGTCACGTCTTGTTCACATGTCCTCACATTATTACTCTATGTAAGGGGTCAACTTGGAGAGAGTTGTCACTTCAGATGAAAAGGTGTCTAAACAAGGATTTTCATAGCAAAATTAGCTGGGATTTTCTGAATGAAAAACATTAAAGGAGTTGTAAAGTCTCGTAGTTTTTCACCTTATAGCTTATGCATTAAGGTGAAATTACTTCTGTGCTGCAGCTGTCCTACAGAGCCCCCTTTTTCTTACCTGAAAAAACATGTTCTGTGTTTAGTAATACTTTAACCACTTCAGCCCCGGACCAATTTGCAGCCAAAGGACCAGGCCCCTTTTTGCGATTCGGCACTGCGTCGCTTTAACTGTCAATTGCGCTGTCGTGCGACGTGGCTCCCAAACAAAATTGGCGTCCTTTTTTTCCCACAAATAGAGCTTTCTTTTGGTGGTATTTGATTGCCCCTGCGGTTTTTATTTTTTGCGCTATAAACAAAAAGAGAGTGACAATTTTGAAAAAAATGCAATATTTTTAACTTTTTGCTATAATAAATATCCCCAAAAAATATATAAAAATGTTTTTTTTCCTCAGTTTAGGTCGATGCGTATTCTTCTACATATTTTTGGTAAAAAAAATCGTAATTAGCGATTATTGATTGGTTTGCGCAAAAGTTATAGCGTTTACAAAATAGTGGATAGTTTTATAGCATTTTTATTCATATTTTTTTTTTTACTAGTAATGGCGGTGATCAGCGATTTTTATTGTGACTGTGACATTATAGCGGACACATCGGACATTTTTGACACATTTTTGGGACCATTGTCATTTATACAGCAATCAATGCTATTTAAATGCACTGATTCCTGTATAAATGACACTGGCAGTGAAAGAGTTAACCACTAGGGGGAGGGGGGGTTATGGGCTGTGACGTGTGTGTTTTTTTTTACATTAGGGGGCGTGGCTGACGTCTGACATCACTGATCGGCTTTCCCGATGACAGGGAACAGCCGATTAGTGACAGGCAGTGTAGGAAGCGCGGGGAGAGGTTTGTTTACACAGACCTCTCCCCGTTCTTCAGCTCTGTGATCGCCGCTGGTGTCCCGCGATCGGGTCCGCTGGTCCCGCGGCCGTGGTCACGGAGCTCCCGACCAGCTAGGCAATTAAAGGGGATGTACCTGTACGTGCTTTTGCCTAGCCGTGCCATTCTGCCGACGTAAATGTGCAGGAGGCGGTCGGGAAGCGGTTAAAGCGGAGCTTGTTCGCACCCTCCACTGCCACATTTGGCACTCTGTGTGGGGGGGGGAGAGTATCTGGTTTTGACAGGTAACCGCTCCCACTTCCTGGTAAGATCGTTGAGGTGATCTCTAAGTATTTCCTGGCCCTCCTCCTTCCCCCTGCTGCCTTGTAGGACACACACAGGTCTCAGAAGACAGCAGGACCATTCAGAAAGCGCAGCACCACTCATGCGCAGTGGGAAACTGTCTGTGAAGCCTGAATGCTTCACTGCCGGTTTTCCTTAGTGAAGATGCCGACACCTACACCTAAAGCTGATTGACGAATCGGCTTGGAGTGTCAATGTCGCTGAATCCCTGGACAGGTAAGTGTCCTTTTATTAAAAGTCAGCAGCTACAGTATTTGAAGCTGCTGACTTTAAATTTTTTTTGCCCCGACTGGAGCTCCTCTTTATGGGATGATAAAGCCAGGATTTGTCTGTGACTACTACATATTTGTTACAAATATCTTTGCTACATCTTTATATATTAACCTCTTTGGATGATGTTATCTTTTAAAGGGGTAATTAACCCAAAAACAAAAATGTTATATATTGCAGATGGTTGAGACATTTTTGCCGCAACCAACACAAACACCTCCCCCCCTCCCCCTTAGACTGCAATAGGCAGTGGATGGGGGTGAAGAATGAAAACAAGGGTGCTCTGACCTTGTTCATTATCCTTAGGTAAATGTTTTATTTAAAAGTAAAATAGAAAACTACTCACAAACGTATAAACGAAAAAATCATGATACAAGTAGTCTCCAGATGACAGCAATTGTTCGAGATGGTAACAGACTCCCGATCGTAACAGAGGAGATTGCAGGAGTCACTTCCGACTGACGCGTTTCGAAGAATGACCTTCTTCCTCAGAGCCCTGCCCAGTCACTGCCGGCTGACGCGTTTCGAAGGATGACCTTCTTCCTCAGAGCCCTGCGGCTACAATGTTACACTTTGTATTACTATACAACACGTTTCAGATTGGCGGCGCTTCATGTAAGTTCAAGCTTGCTATTTCACACATGATGTTATTCCATTTGAGGTCCTGCTGCCATTATCCCTGGCTGTTTATTTATGTAAATGCTATAGGCACAATTGTTTTATATGTTTGTTTTTATGCTGGTTCACAAATAAATACTGCACCATGAGAATGTTTCTTCTTTGTCATTGGTGACTTTTACTACGAATGGGATATGCTGAGCTGTTTTTACCATGAGAAGTAAAACTTCCTGTTCATGATACATGCACTTGTATACACTCTGAAGAGGGTCCTGTGATTCGGATAGTGGGGATAAATGCGAGCTAATGATGACTACATACCTCTGATGTCCTGGATCTTATCATATGCTATTTTTGCTGTTCTATTCATTAGACAGTAACTATATCTGGTGAGTGCGTTTTTTTTATACATTGGTGGAGGTCGCACTGGGTGATTGAAGCACTATAGGAGGGAGATCACCTGTATCACTTGATACTTCTTCATAAGAAGCCATCAGAAATTTTTGGGGCCCTTACACAGCTTTAGACTCCCCCCACACACACCTGTACATAAGAATGAAGGATTTGTATAGCACTGCAAATGCAAAAATAAATCGCCTCAAGGCGCTTGTCAGCGCTCCCCTCCCCACACACCTGTATATATGTCAGCGCCCCCCTCCCCACACACCTGTATATATGTCAGCGCCCCCTCACACCTGCATATATGTCAGCCCCCCCCCACACACACACCTATATATATGTCAGCCCCCCCACACATACCTATATATATTTCAGCCCCCCCACACACACCTATATATATGTCAGCCCCCCCCCCCACACACACCTGTATATATGGCAGCCCCACATACCCAAATCTGTACACACACAAGCCTCTGGCCCCTCCCTGTACACAAACAGCCCCCCTCCCTTTCCTTCACAGCCCCTACTTGTAACTTGTAAAGAAGCATAGTACAGGCAGATCACTGTCACACGAGGGGTGCACATGCACATAGTAGCCAGATGTGGCAGTAAATAGCTCAATGTCTAAAATCAATGACACGAGAACTGCAGAAACTGCGAGATCGCTTCTATACGGCACAGCACGGATCCCCTTCACCCGTCCTGCCTCCTTCTGGCCCGGGCGGGCCCCTCGGGTTGTAACGGCTGTACCCCCCTGATGGCGGCCCTGTAAGAACTATTCTCTGTTTGTTTATTTTGAATAGTTTCAATGTTGAACTCACTATCATAACATTTCAGGTGTTTTGTGTTTATTAATATTGTGCTGAGCGCTGCAATTTTTCTTAGTCAATGGGGAAGTGCCGCAAAAGCAGTTGCGGCATATTTGTCTGAAAAATTTGGTTAAAAAAGGCAGTAAGGAGACACTGCCTGTCAATAGGCCCTGGAGCACAAATCGGCTTTAGAGGCAAGGGAGATTTAGATGCATGTCTAAATCTACCCTTAACTAAAGCTGGCCATATACAAAAAAAAAACATCTGTACTTATGGGCCATATATCAGGAACCCTTTTATGATAAATCTGTTTTTGCATTCTTAGGCCAAGAGTATGTTTCCCCTTCTATAGTGTTCCCAGACCCGCTGGGACAGACATTGTTTTCATGATGCTACGCATGTAATTACTCCCTGGGTGGGGTAAGAGTTTGTATAGCCTCTGGAAACGCCTATGATCAAACACACTATCCTTTTCCATTATGTTTTTGTCTTGACTGTTATTATCTTTCTATAGATGAGTTTATTCGCTATCTAAAACTCCTGAAGAAGCTGATCCTTCCACGAAACATGTGGAGAGAGAAGATTTGGATACACATTATGCGATAGGTTAAAAGTATCAGCCTTTTGCTTTCACTGTACTATTATTCAGCCAATAGAGAGGGTTCTCTGTGCCTGAGGTTACTAAATTTTGGCACACCCACTTGTTTTTATGTGTGTTTTATCAAATTGTTGTAATAAAAATATATTTTTATGGATTAATTTCCATGTTGATGTTCTTGTGCGGTACCATTAAAGTCCACAATAGCCTCCATGAAACGTTCTCTCCATAAAACCGGTCATAGATGATTCTAATCCCGACCAGTTCAGCAGAGACTGGCTGGGATTCGAACCATGTATGGGCAGGCTGATTGTACCCAAGTTGAACTTGGATACAACCAGCATGTCAGATAATCATGTGATTATTGCCAGCGGCTCCCTGTGCTCAACCCCCTGCAACCCCCCCCCCCCCATCGCGATTGATCAACTTGGATACAACCAGAACGTCAGATAATCATGCGATTATTGCCAGCGGCTCCCTGTGCCCAACAACCTGCAACCCCTCACTGACTGTGTTGATGGGGAATCAAACTATTTTCTTCCTGCAACCACGGGTTGTAGAAAAGAGAATCGTTCCATCTATGGCTGGCTTTACTGTGTAATCATTTTTTACATGACTGTTCAGATATGACATGAATGCATCCTACAGAACAGAACACTATGACTCCATGTATGAATAGCTTTACTCTACGCAGTTATTTTATGAAATAGAAATGAGTCATTTAAGGCAACAATACTTTTTGCATTCTGTAATTAGCAAAGTCCGTGCTGTGGGATGCATGTCCTTTCATGAATAATGTTAATATTCACCACATGCTTCCTAGAGCTTCCCTCTTACCAATAATTTAAAAAGAATATTTACATGCATAACATTTGTTATGTAATTGTTTCTAAAAATACATCAATCTAGCAGCCTTGTGAGGCCATGCAGTGAATGTAGATGATTACCTTATTACTGACATCATCCTATCGTGGATTGCTGTGGATAATGGCAAGAGTTCAAATGGTAGTCCCAGAAATATGGAGAAATTCTGTGTATATGTACTTTGTTGCTATCAGAGGGAAAATCCAGGACAGAAAATTGTTCTATAAACCAATCATTTCAATATTTGATTTGGACCTAGCAAATGAATTCCTTATTTTTTTCCTACTTCGATTGCTTTCTACTGATTTCACAACATTTTTATTATACAGGATTTATATAGCACCAACAGTTTGCGCAGTACTTTACAGCACAAGGGCAGACAGTACAGTTACAATACAATACAGATGGAATTAGAGGGCCCTGCTTGTTAGAGTTTACAATCTAATGCCGCGTACACACGGTCGGAATTCTCGTCGGAAAAAGCTCTGATGGTTTTCCCATCGGAATTCCGACGGAATTTCGCTCAAACTGTGTTGCCTACACACGGTCACACCAAATTCCGACAGTCAATAACACCACGCCTTAAAAAATGTTCGACTGCACTATAAAAGGGAAGTTTAATGCTTCTGAGCATGCGTCGAATTGTTTCCGAGCATGCGTCGGTATTTTGCGTGTCTGAATTGCATACACACGATCGGAAAATCCGATAAAAAGGTTTTCCTTCGGAAAAATTAAGAACAGGTTCTCAATCCAAAGTCCGTAGGAAATTCCGACAGAAAAAGACCGATGGGCATACACACGGTCAGAAAATCAGATGAAAAGCTCCCATCGGACTGTTTCCATTGAAAATTCTGACCGTGTGTACGCGGCATAAGAGCCCTTTCACCCTGTGCCGCCCCGGGCATCGGCGATAAAATGCTGCTATTTTTAGCGGCGCTTTACTGTAGTTTTTGCGGCGCTATTCGGCCACTAGCGGGGCACTTTTAACACCCGTTAGTGGCTGAAAAAGGGTTAAAACCTGCTAGCGGTGCTTTGCTGGTGCTGCCCATTGATTTCAATGGGCAGGGGCGCTTTAGGAGCGGTGGGTTCACCGCTCCTAATGCGCTCCAAAGCAGCTGCTGGCAGGACTTTTTCTGACGCCCTGCCAGCGCACCGCTCCAGTGTGAAAGCCCTCGGCTTTGTAGCCGCTGTTTAAGGGCGCTTTGTAGGCGCTATTTTTAATGATATAGCGCCTGCAAAGCGCCTCAGTGTGAAAGGGGTCTAAAAGTAAGGTTCAGGTGATACAAAAGGTAATAATTGTGGGGGATGAGCTGATGGAGAAAATAAAAAATAAAGGCTAAATTCACCTTTTGCAGCATTTTACACCTGTATTTAAGGTGAAACATGGTACAAATGCCTCCCCTCTCGCCCACAAACCACCCCAGGTGGGGATTCTTCTCCCCCACAGCCATTCTGCCCACACAGCAGCATCATTTATTTACAGAGATCTGTGAATGAATGAACTCCAAGCCCCGGAAGCCACTGTGGCATACGGACTCGTAGTTCCCAATAGACTACAAGTGTGGAAATGAGCACACCTGCAGTCCATTGAATCTTCCTCCAGGTGCAGGAAAGGAGAGCTGGAGGAAGTGTCTGCAGGAGCCTGACATTGCAGTTGTGATCCATTGATTGCGGGCTTTGTGGGCCCCAGCAAAAAAATAATAGCGCCTGCAAAGTGCCCTGAAAGAGCCGCTGCTGTGTCTCCAATGTGAAAGCCCAGAGGGCTTTCACACTGGAGTGGTGCACTGGCAGAACGCTAAAAAAAGTCCTGCTAGCAGCATCTTCACCGCTCCTGCCCATTGAAATCACCTATATCAGCTATACCTCCAGCAAATCGCCACTGCAGCGGCCCTTTGCGGGCGGTTTTAACCCTTTTTCGTCTGCTAGCGAGGGTTAAAACCCCTTACTTGTGGCCGAATAGCGCCACTTAAATGACAGTAAAGCGTCGCCCGCACTGCCCCAGTGTGAAAAGGGGCCTAATAATACATTGCATTTTTTTCCCTACAAAATGTGTATTTTTTTTTTCTCAAAGGTTGGCCATAGACTCTGCATAGCAGTCACAATTCAAATGCCATCATGAACCTTTGTCAGCTGATCAGTGCAGGTTTGTCGCAAAGTAACCGTTCATATTTAGCTCAGGCGGAGGGACTGTAAAAATGCATGCAGTCTCCTCCTACTAACAAATGTACATATTCGCCAGCACACCATGGATCGACAAATCTTCGTCCAAAAAAGGTTTTTAATGAAAAAGAAAAATCCCATCACAAAAATATAAGGTCCTCCTACTAACAACCTGTTGGGAAAGGACGTGTGTACAAATGGACAAATTTTAATAACCTTTCTAAATGGTAGTCATCCTGGAAGCTGCTGGTCTACCTTCAGGGGTGCTCAACCTGTGGCCTGCAGAGCCCTCTGATGTGGCCCTCCTCGACCTTGAACCAGGGAAGCACCTGCCTGGGGTCCCAACCCATTGATCGCGATCTGGGCTTGCCTACATGCATCCCAAAGCATCAGAGTGCATCGAGCCTCCTCCATAGCACCAGCTCCTGTCCCAGGCGGAGTGATACCAAGTGCACTTTGTCTGGGTTCTTTCTAGAAGTCTGGAGAGTAATGTCAGCAGAAGCTGGAAGAGGAAAAAAAGGTCAGTGTATTAAACAACACATACACTGTGCTTTTGCAATTTGCATATTAGCAACAACTATTTGCTACAGCCTGGTGCACCTGTGGCTTTTCTGCTGGTTAGCTTGCACTTTGCCATAGAATTTTATTATATCTTGCGGGTGTGGTGCATTTTCTAAAAGTGGCCCAAAACTCTGCATTCAGGAATTTTGATGTGCTTTTAGAAAGTGCACCACAGCAGGGTATACAGGGCATTAGTGTGAAAGCAGCTCAGGACAGTAAGGGCTTATTTACATTTGCGATTTTAGGGGAGATAAAACCCCATAGTTGAGACACCCCCCCCCCCCCCCCAACCACTGGTGTAGTGTCAGGAGTTGCAATACTGACCCTGACCCATGCTCCAGCGGGGCAGTGCGGCCTCCCTGTCACATTCTGTTTTACACTTGGAGGAGGACGGCAGTGGGAGGAGGGGGCATATACAGGAACCAATCCTCTCCATTTTCCCTCTTGCAACAGCTGAAACTCGGCTTCTCCTCCTCTCCCTCTCGCCATCATTTAGACCCCTTTCACACTGAGACGTTTTTCAGGCGCTTTTGGGCTAAAAATAGCAGACTCTAAACAGGTAACCGTTAAATTTTTTTAAAGCGTCGCCTATGGAGATTTTTACGTATCGTTGTTGTCACCATTTCACGAGTGTGAGCAATTTTAAAGCGTGACATGTTAGGTATCTATTTACTCGGCGTAACATCATCTTTTACATTATGCAAAAAAATTGGGCTAACTTTACAGTTTCGTTTTTTTTAATTCATGGATGTGTATTTTTTTCAAATACATTGCATTTGAAAGACCGCTGCGCCAGTAAGTTGAACTTTGAAAGATATTTAAAATTAGTGTAGTAAGATAAGAAATGTAGTAGATCTCTGATTATTATCATAACTTCCTATATCCCCTCTCAATACCATAAAATACTTAATCCATGGAGATTAATGGGAATATTTCATGGTCATATTATCTCAATTTCTCTCATTCTCTCCATACTACATTTATAAGAGCGACAGGGAAAAAAGGGGTTCTGTATCAATCTGTAAACCCTATAATGTTTATAAGATTTGCTCAACAACCCATGTTTTGCTGTCTATATTTGTTTACTTTTCTATTATGTCTAAATAAATGTTATAATTTTATTATAAACTTTGTTGGTATAATTAGTATCTTGAAATTAGTATCTACTTGTTTTCTCTATATATTGTATTTATTGTATTTCTTTATAAAGCTAAGTTATATATGAGAATTACTCATTGAAATGCATGCATGTGTATTACTTTTGAAACCTCTTGCGCTTCTATGTATCTTTCTATCACACTGGCTTATTACTTTAGGCTCTCTTATGCTTGTATGATGGAAACTTGTACTTGTTTTTCTTTCAAAATATTTAAATAAAAATGTATGTAAAATAAAATAAACGAAAGACCGCTGCGCAAATACAGTGTGACATAAAATATTGCAACGACCGCCATTTTATTCTCTAGGGTCTCTGCTAAAAAAAATGTATATAATGTTTGGGGGTTCTAAGTAATTTTGTAGCAAAAAAATACTGACTCGTAAGCAACAAATGTCAGAAATAGTCCTGGTCTTCAAGTGGTTAAGGTAAAATCACTTTTTACAAATGTATCATTCAGAATTTCTGGCGCTGAAGGCCCATTGTTGTGAAATCTGGCAACAGGTGCTCATATACATTTCTATACCAAAAATCTCTGCTCTGATTTATATGCATATGCTGCTCTGCCTACACAAACAATATGCATACGTTTATAATACACAAAACATATTTGTACTGTGCAGCTCTCTATAGCATAGAAATGGTTGATATGTATACATAAACACAAACAAGTTAAAACTGAGACTTCTCCCAAGATTAATAATACCTATTCAAATGTAACAAGCCGGTCACGCCTCACCCTAATTACTCAGAGTGGAATTCTGTCAGGTTTCACTGTGACAATGTGTGGTTTCTGTCATCTATGTGCTTTATTATCCCAATAAGAAAACTGGGAGTTTTAACACCAAAACTGAGAAAAGAGTCAGTGGAGATCTCCAATGGTGATGAGACATAAGGACCCATGGCAGTGCCAGAGCCGCTAAGACAAATATTCACCCATTTATAAGCACTCTATCTATAGAGGGTAGGAGATCATCTCTTGGACATTCCATTAGACATCCAAGATGGTCAATCAAGTCATGACAGCAAAATGTGTGTATGCAAAACCACAGTTTTCAAGGGGGCCACAAAGGTGTGGAAATATATCTAGCCATCAAGTGAGTTGATTGAGTAATGGAGTGGATTTGGCAAAAATAATATTGTTGCAAAACTACTAATTTTACTGTTGTGAAGAGGAAACACTCAAATTCACACTTTGAGCTGATGTGTTGAGTGTGTTGTTGTTTTTTTTTTGGGGGGGGGGGGGGGTTGATGTGTTTGGTAGTTAAAGTGGTGTTTCCCCCTAAAAAAAAAAAGGGTTAAAAAAACAAAAAAAAAAAGGCTTTACATACCTCTAAATGCCTGTTGCTAGGGGGTTCCTCGTAGTCTGCCTCCTGCGTTGCCTCGGCTGGTGACATCACTTCCCCTCGGCGCAGGAAGGGCTCCCCAGTCATCTGGGACCTGTCACGTGTCCCAGATGACTGTGTGGCCAATCACAGCGCGCGGCGCTGCTCGTGCATGCACAGTTGCAATGTCGGCGCCGCCAAGCGTATCGGGGGAGAGCGGACCGCTGGACCCTGGAACAGGTAAGTGTCCAATTATTAAAAGTCAGCAGCTGCAGTATTTGTAGCTGCTGACTTAAAAAAATTTTTTGAGAGAGATACACCTCTTTAAGTTTAATCCTATTAAGCTGGCCATACATTATACAAATACAATTTTCTTATTCGATTTCCTTGTGATTCAACTACAGTGCCTTGAAGAAGGATTTATACCCCTTGAAATTTTCCACATTTTGTCATGTTACAGCCAAAAACTGAAATGTATTATATTGGAATTTCATGTGATAGACCAACACAAAGTGGCACATAATTGTGA
Organism: Lithobates sylvaticus; assembly: GCA_028564925.1. Taxonomy (NCBI): domain Eukaryota; kingdom Metazoa; phylum Chordata; class Amphibia; order Anura; family Ranidae; genus Lithobates; species Lithobates sylvaticus. Next base: position 438,586,196 of record CM053030.1, read on the forward strand.
AGAGAAAGGAAAATGATAAATGGTTTTCAACATTTTTTTACAAATAAATATTTGAGCGTGGCATGCATTTGTAATCAGCCCCCTTTACTCTGATACCCATAACTAAAATCTAGTGGAACCAATTGCCTTCAAAAGTCACCTAATTAGTAAATAGAGTCAAATTGTGTGTCATTTAATCTCAGTAGAAATACAGCTGTTCGGTGAAGCCCTCAGAGGTTTGTTAGAGAACCTCAGTGAACAAACAGCATCATGAAGGCCAAGGAACACACCAGACAGGTCAGGGATAAAGTTGTGGAGAGGTTTAAAGAAGTTTTATGTTATAAAAAAAATATCCTAAGCCTTGAACATTTCACAGAGCACTGTTCAATCCATCATCCGAAAATCTAAGATTATGGCACAACTGCAAACCTACGAAGATATGGCCATACACCTAAACTGACAGGCCGGGCAAAGAAAGCATTCTTAGATTGTAAGCTCCAAGGAGCAGGGCCCTCTGATTCCCACTGTATTAAAGTGTATTGTATTTGTACTGTCTACCCTCAAGTTGTAAAGCGCTGTGTAAACTGTTGGCGCTATATAAATCCTGTATAATAATAATAATTAATCAAAGACATGCCCATGGTAACTCTGGAGGAGCTGCAGAGATCCACAGCTCATGTGGGAGAATCTGTCCTCGGGTCAACTATTAGTTGTGCACTTCACAAATCTGGCCTTTATGGAAGAGTGACAAGAAGAAAGTCAATGTTGAAAGAAAGCCATAAGAAGTTTCGTTTGCAGTTTGCGAGAAGCCATGTGGGGGACACAGCAAACATGTGGAAGAAGGTGCTCTGGTCAAAACGCTATGTGTGAAGGAAAACTAACACTGCACACCTGAACGCACCATCCCCTACCATGAAATGTGGTGGCAGCATCATGTTGTGGGGATGTTTTCCTTCAGTAGGGACAGGGAAGCTGGTCAGAATTGATGGGAAGATGCTAAATACAGGGCAATCTTAGAAGAAAACCTGTCTGCAAAAGACTTGAGAATGGGGGGAGGTTCACCTTCCAGGAGGACAATGACCCTAAAAACACAGCAAGAGCTACAATGGAATGGTTTAGATCAAAGCATATTCATGTGTTAGAATGGCCCAGTCAAAGTCCAGACCTGAATCCATTTGAGAATCTGACAGAGCTTGAGCTATTTTGCAAAGAGGAATGGGAAAAAATGTCACTTTCTAGATGTGTAAAGCTGGTAGAGACATCCCAAAAAGACTTTAATTGCAGTGATAGGTGGTTCTACAAAGTATTGACTGGGGGGGGGGGGGGGC